>OX411806.1:18990366-20205765 GCA_948253155.1 Leucoma salicis | reverse complement strand
TTAGAATGCAAAAATGAACTGGGAAAAGGTGGTAAAACCAAGGACTGTAATAATAGTGATATTAAATACGATCTCCAGTCTAAGGTCGAGTCCTCACTCCACCCTTTGGATTTGTGAAATTTTCGAAATTACCTGTATATTTGTTCATAAGTTATCACTGCTTGGTGAATGAAAACATTGTGAAGAAACCTGCAAACCTGTGAGATTTTCCACCTATCCGCACTGGTTCAGCGTGATCGGCTAAGACGTATATCCCTCTCACTCTGAGAGGAGGAGGACAATAGTGGACAGATTACTGTCACACCATTAGGGTTGTGGAAAAAAGGTGAAATTACTCATATTTATTTAATGTGTTTAATTTAATAGGTGATTTTTAAAAGACCTTGAAAACATACAAACTCTCCTGATTTTTAAAAGAACTTAAAAACATACAATTTAAACAACGAGAGCTTCTTCTTAATAAGATCGCTACTATATTTATAATATGTCCTTACATATGAAATTGGTGTTTTGTATGGAATAAACAAAACCAATAAGCTATGAAATTATATAATTTCATAAATCATACCATACCTATATGCATTTTTGCCATCTCATTGATAGTTCCGTTGATTCCTTTGCGAAAGAAATTATAGGAGTATTATGTACCGTATAGGACATACATATTCCCATACCTACTCTCACAATACTTTATAGACGATTTATGGAACAGTTTTTATATTCCTAATAAAAAAAGATTCTACACAGAACATAGTTGCATTTGCTATATTTATATATGCATGCGTATATTTCAGTAAATTTTAACGAGCAAACCAAAACTCAACAAAAATGTAAAGATTTGACGTAAAAGATTTATTTTTGCAACAAAATCACGACCTGTGAGTATAGTTTATATTTTTGTATCATTCTCAATGCCAACGGTAGAGTTGATTTAAGAAACCAGGTGTTATATAAATCTAGTGTTTCGTTTGAATAACATGAAAGTAGCTATTTTAGATGAGACATATCGTTAATTACGAATGACAGTGTTAAATGTTTCGTTATATAATATTTTTGTTTACTTCATTTATTGCGTAATTATAATAAATAGGGTGCGATCTCCCTTTAAATTGTCGCGAGGTCGGTCTAGGTCTGTGAAGATTGAATGTTAATTTATAAGAAGTAATGATTATGGGTTCAGTGTAAATATGTATTTACAGACTTGATAAAATGGCATTTTTTTTACTATATTTGTTTGGTGTTTTTTTCGCAATAAGCTACTGAAGATTTTAATGTAACTTTTTGTGTGATAGTTCTTTATCAGATGTATCTAATAAACTGCTAAAATATGTCTAGATACTCGTGTAAAGAAAAGGAAAGAAGTTAGTCTATTTGTTTGATCTAATATTTCTGTAGCCCCGAAAGACGCGAAATTTTAAATACACAGACAAATATAATTAATAAACTTGAAGCAAGTCTTAATCATACAAAAAATGTTGGTTTACAGATAAGTTTGATTACACTATATTATTATCTCTTGGGATTTAGAATTTCATCTATCGGATTTATAAAGTCATTACAACGTGTGAATGTAAATCATTACAACATGATAATTAAAAACAGAAATATACCAACTACTTCCAACGCGGATGTGTGATGATTTGATGCTGTTATTGAATAAATTTTGGTCCGTATACTGTCGTTTTAAAATGAGAGTTATGTATTTCAAAATGCTCACCAAAATATCATTTCAGTTTGGTATAATTGTGTGTGTGAAATATCCAAGTAAGTAAATAAATAGAGTGAATTGTTTATAATACAGTATGACGCCATATTTATCTCCTGTAGTTCAAAACAATAGATACATTGAGGCAGGCGTATCCGTCATTTACTAAATCTACGGTTGCCGTATTATTAGTAATGATTTACGAGCTCCTCGCTATCGCTTCAGCGGTGCACGTTAATGACTAGCTGATGGAGTGCAGTCATTTTATTTATTGGATCGGATCACATTTATTTAGGTCACACTAACTATCAAATGTTTTTTTTTATCCTAACGAACGACCAGCCTGTAACAATCGTAAAAACTAAAAAGAATCTCATCTATATATTTTTTTTATATTTAGCTTTATTTAATCCCTTACAGAGTAATTAGTTTTATTTTGTTAGTATAGCATATATTACTCTTTGCCAAAGTGTAGGTACTTAATTCATGAGTGAAAAAATTTGGCATTGATAAGTAAAAATAACAGTTACGAGCAGGATTTTAACCTGCATCTCCTGGAATACCGTCCCAGATGCTTTGCCAATTCAGCCATCGTGACAATTGCCCAGGATTGTGAATTTCGATAGACCTTTGTACCAGATAATAAATTATAATATTATTAATATTTAGATAAAGTTTTCATGAAATATATGAAGCATTAATTTGTAAAGTTTAAGCTAATTTTAATAAGTTATAGAGTGTAACAATCTGGATGCTATAAATTTTGTGTTTGTGTATGAGGCGTAGATACATATTATATTGTGTGAGCCAATTAGTTCTGAAGGCAATTTAGAAATTAGCACATATTAGAATGTTTTTGGCACTTTATAACAATAGATGATTGTTATAACATAAGAAACAAATTATGTGTGAAAATATGTAGTAAGTATTAGTGGTCCGTGTGGTGACGGACTAAGAATACAAGTGTCACCACCCCATTTTTTCCCACGGGTGTCGTATGAGGCGACTAAGGGAAATAAGCAATTACCATCCATTGCATGACTGGTGGTAGGGCTAGGTACCAAGCAGAATTACTCACTTGGTATCGGGCCCGAGCGGGTTGCTACCACCATCTCCCGTGTGACCGGCCATGAAGCACATCGTTGCGTTTTGGCTGTAGCAGGAGATAGCCGTTTATTCTTTCATTTCATATCGGTGAAATGAAATGGTGAGCAGCGGCTTGACAATACTATCGGTATAGTTGAGTCCATGAGCGACGGTTACCATTTACCATCAGATGGGTCGTGGCACGTCTGCCATTACATGAGAAAAGAAAAAAAAATAGAGTTTTACTGCGAGCATGAGGATAATTTTGACTTATTTGGAATTGTTTATATACCGGCTTGAGTATTGTGGGTTCGATTCCCACACAGGACAATTCCTTGTGTGATCCACATATGGTTCTTCTGAGTGTGCGTATAGTTTGTGTCCGTGAAATTGTATATTTGTAAAGTCTCCCGCGATACATGAATTATTCCTTAGTGCAGTGTATTGTCTGTTTATAAAATAAAATGTTCATAAGTTGAGCATGTCATGTGCTAAAATACAGATCAAAATATCTACATAATTATGTCTCGTGGGTGTATGTTTGTTTCTATGTTCGATTGAACGCGCTCCTCTATGTACATGCCAAACAGATTTGTGGTTTTTTTTACGATTTTATATCCTACGTATATCTGCTATATCTGGACTTCGCCTGCGTTGCTATATAGTGCACTTCTTGCAAGTAACAACGAACATCAATGGTCCTTTTCACACACAGAGAGGGCCGTTTGTTGTCGTGTTTGTTCATTATATTGTTAAGTTGTATCCTTTTGAATTTGGAATAGGCACTTAGTTTTTGTTTAAAATATTGAAATAATAAATAATCTTACAGTACAAGTACTAGGTAATAGTCGCATGCAATTAATAACTCTGATAATAACAGTTCTGTGGCACTGTCAAACATTAAATTGTCGATTTAGACATTTTTGATCTATATTTTTTAGCAATTGATATATTTTTTAGCAATTGATATACTTTTTAAAGTATAAATTATTTGTGAATAAGGAAAAAGAGATTTTTAGTAGGAGCGGGAATCGAAGCCGCGTCTTTTCCAATCCGGGGAAGTGCTCTAAGCCATTGAGCTATCCTACCGATCTTTCGATCATCCCAATTTCCTCACCACATTTGTCTTACGACCAACGCCATCTATCAGCAAGCATTTACATGCATCCAATTAAACTTACTATATTGGCTTAGAGCACTTCCCCGGATTGGAAAAGGTGCGGGTTCGATTCCCGCTCCTACTAAAAATCTCTTTTTCCTTATTCACAAATAATTAATACTTTGTCGATTTAGTTAAAAAATAGCGAAAAAGTCCATATTTCTTGCAGCTTAATATCAGGGCTAGCTCCAATTAACGGGTTATCCATTATTTACGACAGACCCTGAATAATAGCTTATTTTGTTTGATAGCTATTGATTCTTTTCTTTCTCTCTTGACAGAGATATAACCTAAAAAGTAGCTCTTAACTGCGGCGGAGCCGCGGAGAAAGGCTAGTTCACTATATTCATTATCTCGTTAAGAATGTATAGTGTATGAATAATATTTTATATACCTATATACTTTGAAGTATGTACGTATTGTGAATTTATGTTCTAGCGAACATAAAGACGGCTGCATACATTCAATATGATGGCATATAAAACGTAATTTGAGTACAATATCTAGAGCCAGAAAACAGAAAAAGCTGATCCTTTTTTAAGACGGCTGTAAAAGAACAAATTGGTGGTTGTATATTGTTTGCGGTAAGAATACGATACCACAATATGTTAAAAGCCTCATAATAAGACGACGAGGGAGCCTACAAATCATAATAAATTCGGCGAACTTATTAAGTCGGCCGCCAGCAAACAATGGAGCGAGTTATTGGCGATATACCCTCGATTTTTCTAACGCCCCCTTTCCACCTCACAAATGTCCCCCTTCAGGGCCAACAAGTAGAGCAATCTACGTTTTATCGGAAATAGCTCATATAATCAAGAATATACCAATTATCAATGCAAGGACGGAGGAGCAACAGATGTTTTAAAGATCTTAATATGGGGAAATACGATCCACTGTACATTCAACTTTCACATATTATTTTTATCTAATAAGCTATGATTTACAGATTTTAAAATTTACAAAATAATTTACTAGATACTAGTTTCTGACCGTGAATTTGTTTGCGTGGTATTGGTTCTGTAGAGTTGTATTAAAAAATCTAAGGAAAGCTATTCATTTTCAATGATACACGCATCCTAGTTAAACACCTATCTACTTAGCAAATTTTACCTAAATTCTCCGTCATTTAGACGTAATTGAGGGAAAAACTCCCAAACATGTTCACAAACATTCACATTTGTAATATTAGCAGGATTATTTATACTGGTGACATAACATGCAGGCGGCGCAGGACCCTTCGCTGTGGCGTTCTCTTGGGGAGGCCTATGTCCAGCTGTGGACGATGAAAGGCTGATGGATGGATGAATGGATGGCATAACATTTTATACATAAATGAAATCATTTTTTTTCTGTAATCAATTGAACTTTATACTGACAAGGTAAGTATTTAAAGAGTTTTTGTAATATTCAAATTGATTAAGAAATTATTTATGAAAGGGGAAAAAGAGAGGTTTACTGCGAGTGGGATGCGAACCTGCATCCCTTTCAATCCGGAGAAGTGCTCTAGATCGCTAAGCCATCACAGTCGCTGACGGCGATTCCCAATCTCCACTTCACAATTGCTTTTAGATGTGTCTTTATGACTCAAGCCTCTCTATTTCTACATTCACAAATAATTTGTTCTTTAAAGTAGCTGAGCATGTCAAGTGCTAAAATACAGATCAAAATATTCAAATTGATAATTGAACACGAGGACACTTTTTCACTGATTTGATTGAAATTGGTGTGGGTTATTTTTTTTCTATTGCATGTGGTGACAGACGAGCCACGGCCCATCTGGTGGTAAATGGTAACCGTTGCTCATGGACTCAACTATACCCAGAGTATTGTCAAGTCGCTGCTCACCATTTCATTTCACCGATTTGAAATGAAAGAATAAACGGCTCCTCCCCAAGAGAACGCCACGTCGAGCGATCCCGTCATGGGGGATAATGCCGAAATCGCCACGCTTGGCAGGTGGGTTGGCGATCGCAGTGGATGTTGTTAATACTCGAGGGAGTGCTGCTGCCCACTGCCCCGGTATTCCCTCGGTCGGCTCTTATGACTCCCGTGGGTAGAGAGGGGTGAGATAATTTTAAAGCTGACCCCACACTCCCATCAGTCATGCAATGGATGATAATTGCTTACCTCCCTTAGTCGCCTCATACGACACCCGTGGGAAAGAATGGGGTGGTGACACTTGTATTCTTAGTCCGTCACCACACGGACAAAACAAGACAAGATTTAACTCAACTAGTTGAAGTGATTAATGTATATATGAACCACAATCCACTAAATATCAACATACATAGTTAGTACCTACGTAATGTGTGGTTACATTTTCATTTTTTTAAGATAACCTATAGATAAGCACTAAGGAATAATCCGTGTATCGCTGGGGACTTTACAAACATACAATTTCACAGATACAAAGTACATCCAGACTCAGAACAACAATTTGGGGATCACACAAAGAGTTGTCCTGTGTGGGAATCGAATCCACCACTGTGATTTAGATACAGGCCGGTATCTAAATCAGTGTCATAAGTGCAGTGCAGTCAATAAATCCATATACCTAGTTATGTATTACGGATAGTATTAACAGGTAACAGCAACCACTTCTACACGAGAACATTGTGTAGGAAATCAATCCAATATAGTAAAAGACAGGCACTTATTAAATGATATCTAATTTATATGGATGGCAAGAATTATCGTTTATACTAATAAACGATAATGAAGTCATTAATGAATATATTTTATTGAATTGTTCTTAGTGATTTCACTAAGAACAATTACAATAAAAACATAGCATTAAAACATAGCATATTAAAAAAACATAGCATCACGCCTGTATTCCCCGAAGGGGTAGGCAGAGGTGTATTTCTCACCCACGATTCACCAGCTATGTTTAAGTCCCACGTAATGAGCCGAGCCTATTGCCGTCTACCGGGCACAATTCCAAACTCCGGGCTGCTATTGAGAATTTTCTTTTTACGAAAAAGCTGCATCACTTCTCGACCCGGGGATCGAACCCGAGACCTCATGATCAGCAGTCACGCACACTACCGCTGCACCACAGAGACAGTTTATTTATTATTCTTAGTGAGATAAGACATGTTATGTGAATGAGCAATACAATACAAGCAATGAGGTATTATAAATATCTCTTGATATGATTAAAATAAATTTCAGTGGCGTAAATATGACTAAGCAGTTGCATTAATTCACTGTGATATTTTATTTCATCATGCGTCAGTGCTCAAGCTCTTTGCCAGCATAATTACCTATACGTAGATATATATTCGTTATAAAATTACACAGCGATCAAATTTATTAATAAATGTGACACAGTTGACTGCTCATTTGGTAAATATTAATACGTTCGCTGTGATAAAATACAACGTAATTGTATTTTAACACAGAGTGTGAAAATGTGAAATAACAGTCACGAGCAGGATTTGAACCTCCATCTCCTGGAATAGCGTCCCAGATGCTTTGCCAACTCAGCCATCGTGACAATTGTTTGGGACTGCTAATTTCGATAACACATTCATCCTTAACGTCTCGTCTGACGCTTGCGCCTTCTGTCGCAAGTATTTACAAGTTAAAATCCTGCTCGTGACTGTTATTTTTGATTTCATATTTTCACACTTTGTGTTACTTTATATAGCTAAACGCTAAAAAAATATATAAAAATACCAAAGTAATTGTTAAATTTATTTGCTTTTATCGCCTAGAAGCTCCATTGCAAATAGACAATAATATTATAAAAATGTGTTTCTACTTCTTTCACGCAGAAACGGAGCAATGGTTTGACGTAATACTTTTCATAAAGATAGTTTATGGGTCTCTGCGTGACATAGGCTGCTATTTATCTGGATAAAACACGGTTCCTATAAGATAGATCTAAAATGTACCTAAGAACTGTATTTATGCGCTGACCTTCTTTTGTAACTTTAGAATATAAATTAGCGGATGAACGTCTTTAGTTGAGGTATTGCGATTTAGTTCTGAAATAAAATGACTTAGAAAATTAATGCAACAACTTATGCAGTCAATTGATATTTATTTGTAAAAATTAAAAATATACATATAGGCATAAGTTCTACATCTTCTGTTAGGCAATGTTGACGGGCCTCGTGGCGTAGTCGGTAGTGCAACCGACTTCCGTGCACGAGGTCGTGGGTTCAATTCCCACTCAGGACAATTATTTGTGTGATGAACACAGATATTTGTACTGCGTCTGGGTGTTTTCTATCTATTATATGTATGTATTTACAAAAAAAAAAGTAGTAAATGTATTATATATTATCCGTAATCTGGTACCCATAGCACAAGTGTTAACTTAGTTTAGGACCAGAGACAGTCGCTCCGTGTAAATATTTGTGGAACAGCTAAAACTGAACAGATCGGAAGCTATTTTTTTTGTTATGGCGGGAAAAAATGTATCTAACTGCACACTCTGTCGTTTGGGGCAACGAACAGGGTAGTCCAGGGCCCTCACCCACTAAAGAAACGCGCCGTGTGCCGTCTCTCCGCCTGTGTTGGCGGGGGAAGCCGACTCCTACGAAAAGATTGGGATAAGGTTAGGGAGATTATGATGGTAATAACGACCCTAGATTTTATAATAATAGATAAATTAATCAAATATTTGTATATTGCTATGTATAATCTTGATATATAATTAATTTTGCAGTGAAAATCTATTGCATGGAATTAAAATTAAACGCTCTGGTTACGCTTACTACCAAAATTGCCGCTCAAGCGGGTCAAGTCAAACCGGTAATGAACAAAATCTCACAACTCAAATACAAGGACAAACCATTTAAACTGAGGCAACGAATCTGATTCAATCTAACAAAATAGCGGCAATTACAATCCTAAAGTATATGCTGTAGTGTGTAATAGCCGCCCTTCGATAACATATAAGTGGAACGCTCCGTACGACTGGCCAATAATAGTCCCAATATCGTTCAGTAATGGGACACGACCGGACGAAAGTGTGGGGCAAACAATAAATGGGCGAAGACAGAATGGGCACGTACATGGAGTCGAAGAATTAATCAGTTACTCACACTTGCGTCGAACTAAGAAGAGTCGATTAGGAGGGTACCTTGAGGATTATTGAGACATTGGCGACGGCATGCCAGCTGCGGCCGCCCAACTTGCCGATATTGCCGCCGTGCCGTCAGCGCGGCCAGCTTGCCCCCAACTTGTTTTCAACTGCTTAAGAATTTCTAGTTCCGTCGAGAAACTCCGTCGTTTATACGATCATACTTATTGGAAAAAAGGTTGTTCGTTTTGTCATATGTTGCCATCGTTGTTGTACAACTATTAGGATATTTCACGTGTTCTATGATGACATTATTCTTCTTTATAGTTGTCATTATTATTTCATAAAAATATTTTTTTTTAAAAGAAAACCGCCTTCAAGTTCACCCAGGAACTAAAAAGCAATAAATAATTGGTATTTAGATACGATTTCCGTGCTAGACACCTACTGATGTGTTTGAAGCTGGTGCCAAAAATGTTTTTAATGTTATCTAAGTAGGTATTTATTATGAATTGTTTTTGATACTTTTGGACTTGGCACCGGCTTCAAACACATCAGTAGGTGTCTAGCACGGAAATGGTATCTAAATACCAATTATTTATTGCTTTTTAGTTCCTGGGTGCATTTAAGGGCGGTTTTCTTTTTTTTAAAAATGTTTTATTTTGTGCTTTTTAGTGATTTTTTATAAAATAGCCGTACATGATGGAGAGGCCTCCCTAAACGAAAAAAAATCAGACAACGAAAAGACGTTAAAATTGCCTATAAAATTTTTAAGAATTCCACCAATTTCTCAAGGACACATCAGATCCTTACCTGATGACTATGGGACCACCTGGGAAGTATACCTTATCAAACAAAAAATAATTTTGCAAATCGGTCCAGACGTCTTTGAGTAATCGGTGAACATACATAAAAAAAAACCGACGAATTGAGAACCTCCTCATTTTTTTGAAGTCGGTTAAAAATATAGCAAACCAAATAATGTTTCGTAACCAAATATAGAGAGTCTTTACAAAAGAGCTTATTACGTCAAGAATGTTTAAGTGGTCTGGAATTGGAAAACAAAAAGAAGTAGGTAAGTTTCTGACGCGGAAGACAATGCTGTTTTTGTAGATAATTTTCTTGAGGAAATAAGGCAACATATTATCGTTGAAAATAATTCAAAATGTTAATTTGGGACCAAATTACACTAAAATAGTTTTACCATAATGGTAAATAAGTCCTTTTGAATTTGGATGGCTGAATTGGTAAAGCATCTGGACGGTATCCAGAAGATGCAGGTTCAAATCCTGCTCCTGACTGTTATTTTCGATTTCACATTTTTCACTTTGTGTTTAATGATTTTAGAGTATTTAGATATTTTTATATATATATATTTTTAGCATTTGAGATGCTTAGCACTATAAATTTTTCACTTTGTTTTTAATGATTTTAGAGTAGTATGAAAACTGCCAGTTTGGGGACGGAATAAAGAGTGGCAATAGGCAGGCTGGCCGTTAACTACTGGGGAAGTAATATTCTTGAATGAAGACCACGTTCCGGAAAACTAAAACCATGATCAAGCTACCATTTACCATCAGGTGAACTGTAAATCATCTGACTAAGTTGTCAAATTGGTATCGATAAACAAGATGTCGTAGATTATTATATTCAAATCGAGAGAGTTCTGGCGCCTAAACTCAACTAGGTTTACTAGATTTAGCACTAGAACACAAAGCTCGAAAGTAGAGGGGGTTGGACGGGCGACTAATGCACAAAGCTGGTTTGTCTGTTATGTTGATTGTTCCAAATAGATAGTAGACGCACCGGTCCTGTCCGCACCACTCGGCACCGAATAACAATTGTATAATCAATATTATAACCTCATCGATATTCCCAAACAAACCGCTGATTATGAATCGTACACTCGTGAATTTGTTATGTCCGTTTGGTACAAATATTGTTTTAATCGATAAGCTTAAAATGTAATTTACCGGTAAAACATTGGTTTTTTAGATACAACACGCTGCACTAGGGAATAAAAGTATCAGTACATCCAGATTAAACGATTTGTGGGTCAAATCAGGAAGGATTATCATGTATTATGTGGGGATTGAACCCATTATACTTAGCTTTAGGAGGTCGGTATCTAAACCACTACGCCTATCTGTGTAAGGTCTATTTAAACTGCCTATTTAGCATTAATAAAACTGGCTTTAAAAATATAGTTAGAATTTTTAAACTCTATTCTTTTAGTTTCCTCAAGCACACAAAACTTGCAAGTTGCGGGCCTCGTGGCGTGGTCGGTAGTATAACCGACTTCCGTGCACGAGGTCGTGGGTTCGATTCCCACTCAGGACAATTATTTGTGTCATGAACACAGATAATTGTACTGCGTCTGGGTGTTTTCTATCTATGATATGTATGTATTTACAAAAAAAGTAGTATATGTATTATATCCGTAATCTGGTACCCATAGCACAACCGTTAAGCTTAGTTTGGGATCAGAGGACGCTGTGTGAAAATGCCCGTGAATATTTATTTATTTATTTAAGTTGTATATACATATAATGTAGGTATACTGAGAGTTATGCAAAGTATGTATATATTTTTTTATATTTATTATTCTACTAAATACTGTCCGCAAATCCGTCCGCGTGGAGCTTACAATATAAATGCACTCTACGGCACATCGATATGCCAACGATGTTGTAGTCGTGGCAGAATCGCTGGAGGATCTTGGCTGATCTCCGCAAGGTTTCCCGACTAATGGGTCTAAAAATTAACATGGACAAGATGAAAGTCATGTCTAATGACCATGTTATTTCAGCACCGGTCCTAGTCGGGAATGCGCTTGTCGAAGTTGTTGACCACTATGTCTACCGTGGACAAACAGTCCAGTTAGGCAAACACAACTTCGAGGAAGAGGTCAGTCGATGAATGCAACTCGCCTGGGCAGCATTCGGGAAGCTAAAGAAGATCTTCTCGTTTAATATTTCGCAGTGTCTGAAAACAAAGGTCTACGACTTGTGTGTGTTGTACCAGTGATGACATATGGAACAGAAACGTGGTTTCTGAATGTTGGTATTGTGTGAAGGCTGATGATTGATTCAATAAGTACAGCGTAAAAGCCTAACAAACAAACTTACTTTCGTATTTATAATATTAGTAAGGAAGTAAGAATTTTGTTCGATTGATCGCGTACGTCTCTGAAAGTACAAGGCGGATAAAATAAAAATATTTTTGCATTTTATCAGAACTTTGAACCACTAAAAGCTATGAAAATAATTGATGTTACTTTGAAAAATAATAACAACCTAGCCTTCTCTCAACCACCGTCCGTTGATTGAATTGATATTGGTCCCTATCATATGGCGCTGCACTCACCGCTTAGAAGTGTTTCACATTTCACAATGAAACTTAATAAATACACTTTTCGTGCGATACAGGCGTTTCTTGTATGCTGCTACCGTGTTCGTTGCCCCGAACAATGGGGTATGCGGTTAGGTACATTTTTCATCGCCTCGTCATAAAAATAAGGCCTGTCGTGTATAATTGCTAGCTTGTATACGCTATTTTTAGGGATATTAGGCCAGTGCCGAAAAGCCTTTGAATATGGTAAAAAGGGGAAAAAAATCAGAACAGGATGAAACTCATTGGAAAAGTAAGAAAATATAACAAAAATTAAAGGAAACATAATTTACGGGCGATTTGAGGTCGGGAAGGGGGTGGGGGTGAATTTTAAGGGCGAAAATCGGTTTATCACGATTTCCGGCAAAACTAAGAGTCCTATCGAAAAAAGTCAAATGGCAAAATTGTAGGTAATAAAAAGATCTACAACTTTTGTATTAACACTTTTTTCACATAACCTTAGAATAAAACTACGTTTACGGAATCTATCGCGTTTACTTGATTTTTATACTATCAAGACGTTTCGTATACTTTACAGCATTCCCTGAAACCGTTGAAACAACATATCAGCTTTGGACATCTACCATCTAAGTCCACCCGTGATCATGAATGCTGTAAAGTATTCGAAACGTCGGGATAGTATCAAAGTCAAGTAAACGCGATAGATTCCGTAAACGTAGTTTTATTTCAAAATGTGTAAAATTCGCGTAAATGTTAGAAAGTATTATAACCTTAGAATTAATATGAAAAATCTAAAAACCGACGTTTTGGTTTTTTACTTTTAATTGCCACAAAAAGAAAACTTTTTCTCGAAATTTGGTGAAAACTTACCTTTTTATATCTCAAACACATTATAATTTTTTTTTGATGCAAAATATTTATTTTTTCCTCTTATTTTGATTAAATATCGAAAACTCACCCTAATTTCAATCGAAAATTATCACGTCAAAATATCTGCTTTTTGAAAAAAATCAGTGTGCTTTTTGTTCGTTGAAATCTCTACTTTCTGATGGTATAAAAATATATACATTGCTATGGAAAATTTTCTCAGAAAATGCAAAAAAGCGAAATAACTTTTTGTTAATCATTATGTAAAATATTGAGCTATTTGCTAAAAAAAATACACTTTTATTGCTCAAAAAATTTAAGTTTCCACGTTACATTGATAAATTTAAAAACCAAAAAGTCGGTTTTTTGGATTTTCGCATACATTTTGAGGTCATGTGAAAAAAGTGTGGATACAAGAGTTGTAGATCTTTTTATTACTGAACTACAATTTTGCCATTTAACTTTTTTGATAGGACTCTTAGTTTTGCCGGTAATCGTGATAAACCGATTTTCACCCTTAAAAATTTGTTATATTTTCTTACTTTTCCAAAGGGTTTCATCCTGTTCTAATTTATTTTTGTTTCGAAAATTATCAACACTGGTCTATACAATGAGCAATGATTTTGTGAACATGTAGTTCACATGCATTTGATGTGCCGGTAAGTTACACATAGATACACATAAAAGAAATCGTTATATGCGTCTGTCTTGCTTAATTCTTTCCCACGGGTGTCGTATGAGGCGACTAAGGAAAGTAAGCAATTATCATCCATTGCATGACTGGTGGTAGGGCTGGGTACCAAGTGGCAGTAATCACTTGGTATCGGGCCCGAGCGGGTTGGTACCACCATCTCCCGTGTGACCGGCCATGAAGCACATCGTTGCGTTTTGGCCGTAGCCGTTTATATTTCATTTCGGATCTGTGAAATGAATTGGTGAGCAGCGGCTTGACAATACTCTTGGTATAGTCGAGTCCATGGGCGACGGTTACCATTTACCATCAGATGGACCATGGCTCGTTTGCCACTACATACAATAAAAAAAAATGTCTAGTTATTAAGAAATGAAAAAAATATTTTTATGGCTTAGAGAGACTAATGTAAAAGATAATGTAAATGTTGTGATAAAATAATAAATAATATAGTAATTTGTTAAGAATCCTAGAGATTTTTTATTTGTAAGTTGCACTCTCGTGTAGCCGCAGCGTCTCACTACTAAATCTATAGGTACTGTTATAAAGCTGTAACAGAGCTATGTCTGTACATTTAAGATATTTGAGAAAAAGATACATCCATCCATCAGCCTTTCAACGTCCACTGCTGGACATAGGCCTCCCCAAGAGAGCGCCACAACGAGCGGTCCTGTGCCGACCGCATCCAACGGCTCCCCGCAGCTTTGACCAGATCGTCGGTCCATCTGGTGAGGGGCCGTCCTACGCTGCGCCGTCCGATACGTGGTCGCCACTCGAGAACCTTTCTGCCCCAACGGTTGTCGGTTCGTCGAGCGATGTGGCCTGCCCATTGCCGCATCAGCACGGCAACCCGGGAGTAAAAAAAAAATTATTGCAATATAATAATGTGTGTTAACTTCCACTTTTAATGCTATAATATATATATTTCTACAGTTCATTTCTATTTTTCTTCATCGTAGATTTTCTTACATAGGAACACCTATTTGGGTGTAGGCCTCCTTCAGTTTAATCCAGTTTACTCTGTCTTTAGAGCGTTTCATCCACTCCCTTTCCTGCTGTTGCTATTATGTCATCACGCCATCGTTTCATTTGTCTCTCTTTTCGTCTATTGCCGCTTGGACTTTTCCATCTCGTCACTTCTATTGTCCATCGCTTATAGCTGTATCGTGCTACGTGGCCAGCCCATCGCCACTTTAACTTTTGAGTATAGTTAAGGACGTCAATTAGTTATGTCTTTTTACGTATGAATATACTTCTTATTTTGTGTGTTTTCTTTATTTTTAGAAGGCTCCTTTCCATGGCCTTTTGGCAATTGACCAATTTTGTTTTTATTTTGGTGTTTAAAGGTCCAAGACTGGCAACCATACGTGAGAGTTGGCAAAATACATGTATCCATCACTATTTTCTTTAGGTGGAGCGGATATTCCCCTTTCATTATTCCTTTGTGTGACCAGTATCTTTTCCAGCTCATATTTATTCGACGTTCTACATCTCCTTCTTGATTTCCGTCTTCAAATGATATTTCTTCGTTCATTCGTTCGCACATCACGCAAAAAATACTGAACGGATGCAACTTTTTTATGTAATAGCTCTTGATTAGAATTAAAACTGGTATACATTTTATCGTGCTACTATATCGAGAACCCGAGATATAACCTAAAAACTAGTTATTGGCTGTGACGGAGCCGCGGGCAAAGGCTAGTTAAATAATAATTTTAAATAAAAACAAACATCATTATTACTAGTAAAAACGGTTCCGATTGGATTTAAAATTGAGCCCTTATCTGTGATTCTATTTACAATTTAATTTGTGCTGTTTTATTACTACAACTAAATTAACTTCCAGCTTAGTAGCAAAATTGTTTTCGGATCCGCATTCAGAGTTTATATTATGGTCAGACGAGGCAGCTAAATCGAAGTGAAGTAATTGACTATTTGGTACGTCAGTTAGACAATATATTTAATGAAACAAGAATATTTCTACGAGTATATGTTTGGGCCATCCTGATAGGTACATTATGCATAGTCTAGGAAGGAGATCGATATATCAATCAGTTGTTACAAAACCATGTAGTTCATAAATTAATCTAATAAATAAAATAATAGAGGTCTGCCGTTGTCTGCGCATCTCGGAAAAACTACTGGATAGATTTTAATTAAGTTTTATTTCTAACGAGCGAGGACGAGCGACTGGTTAAGAAGATATACAATGCGAAAGTGGAAGGATGTAGGTACAGGGGGAGACCGAGACTCACCTACCTAGACCAAATCGGTCATGTATTGAAGGAAGGTAGAGTCAGGAGTCTCCGAAACTGACGAGCGTGTATGAAGAGAATTATGAATGTTGAGGAAGCGAGAGATGTATACAAGAATAGAGCTTCTTGGCGCTCTGTTCTCTCTGCCTACCCGCAAGGGAAATGGCGTGATGATAAGCTTGCCGCAGAGAAGTGGCCGAGATGGTAGGCCTCTTCTACATTTGCTTCATAATGTTAATATAATAAGCAAAGCAGAGTAAGTCGCGGCTATCAGCTAGTTTATAAAATTATATTGTATCAGTAATCTGAACACTGACACAGAAAATGTCCTTTCTTATTTCTTGACTTGCAGTTATAAGTACCACTACAAGCTTCAGTTTCTTGCACATACAATGAAAATTGAACCTTAAAATGTAATAAATAACTTTCACTTTGTATATTAGTGTAGTGTAACACACCGTGGCACTTAATAATCGATGCGGCGGTCTTGTGTGAAATAGTAGGTTGGACGGCTATCAATAACGTGGAGCCGATACTAAGTGCTTGAGACATTGGCAGCTTAACATGCTAATATATTGTGCAGCTCGTTTAAGGTAATGCGCGCATGCTGATAATTTTAGCATGACCTGGTAACTTGTTAAAAGATGGTACATGTTTGGATGCGTTAACGCTGCAGGGAGAAATGCTTGCTACGGCAGTATTTAGCTAGTTAGCTTTGATTAACTTTATATGTAGACCTTTTAAAATAGATTCGTAAACTATAAGACCATCATTCTAATATATTAAAAACAATTAAATTGGAATCATCATAAAATTTTACATAGATATAATCTGATCTATAGAAAGAACATTATATTTGCTAGTTTCTTATAAAAACTAATCATGTGCAGTTGAATTTTAGTAGTAATAACTACTAAATCGATTTTGTAAATAAGTTTCACAAATTGTTGTGTTATTAAAACAAGCATTAGGTAGAACTTTCACGTTTATTACATGAAGTATTGCACAATTTAATTGCAGAGCTGTATTTTATTGTTGGTAGTAAAAAAATGGCGTGGCGCGGCGAATGTATTCATAAACCTAAAATTCTGCTACGTATTTAATTGTATATCATTTTGTAGTAAAGTTGATATTCTACTGTATTTGGCTAGTTGAGAAAATCGGATCACAACACAGAAAATAAGAAAGGTCTGTTGGATAATGAATAGAATGTTACTACGTTTGGCCAACTACAAAACAAACAGTCTTACTAATAAAGAATCACAACGCAGGTGTTTAACAACTGTGTACTTACACAATGTGTAAGCAGTGTATAAGATACACACCTTTCTTACTAATAAATGATGTATAGTTACACAACAGACACACTGGCAACAGCGTTTAATACCTCTTTCCAGTAATTTTCGATTCGTTTTATGTTTGGGCAGAGACTCATCAATGTATTTATTTTGTACTAGAAAACATGATTTTATGTTTATTAATATTTTACTTATTTATAATGTTATGATACTTGTTTTTATTAAAAAAATTAATTAATAGATTAATTTTTATAAAAATAAAAAGTTTTCATATTCAAGATAGCCATTATAGTATTTTATGGCTTTGAACATATCTTTCAAACTTGAGTGACATAAGATATAAGAAAATAAACATCAGTGTAGCAGTTATTTACTCTTTGAAATCGAAATAAACGGAAAATAATGTTGAAAATCTAATTTTAACCAATTCTTATCTTTTCTGCATCTAATTCACGTGGTTACATTGAATAGCTGATATTGTTATGGTGAAATAATGACCAGTGATTTGATAAATAATATATAAAGAAAAAGAAATGCTGTTAACTGCTGAAGAACGTGTGCTAAAAGGTTCAAAAATATTATTGAAGATGATCGTTTTGCTACAGAGGAGCATAATTTAAAAATAAAACATAATGTTAGAAGTACCTACACTACCTTTTATCAAAGAAGAAGAGTCAACTAAAAATTGAAAAAATATTAATTTATAAATATTATCTCCTAAAATCAAAATAGTAATAATTATAGGATCATTTGTACTATTACCTATTATTGTTTTGGTCTGAAATCCTTATAATTATAGGTACTTCACGTTCAGAAAGCCATAGATGTCAAGAAGACTATTTAAAATGTGTTTCAACAAAAAGACTTCTCGAAGTTTGTACAGATATACTATTTAGTTTCCATCCGTGTGGTGATGGAATAAGAATACAAGTATCACCACCCCATCCTTTCCTGCGGGTGTCGTAAAAGGCGACTATGGGAAGCAAGCAATTATGACACATTGCATTGGTGGTAGGGCTGGATACCAAGTGAGAGTACTCACTTGCTATTGGGCCCGAAACGGTTGGTACCACTGTCTCTTGTGTGACCGGTCATGAAGCACGTCAATGTGTTTTGGCTGTAGCAGAAAATAGCCGTATATTCTTTCATTACATATCTGAGAAATGAAATGGTGCGCAGCGGCTTGATAATACTCTCGGTATAGTTGAGTCCATGAGCGACGGTTACCATCAGTCCACCCGTTACCATCTCCTGCTACAGCCCAAACGCAATGATGTGCTTCATAGCCGGTCACACGGGAGATGTTGGTACCAAACCGCTCGGGCCCGATACCTAGTGAGTACCCCCACTTAGTACCCATTCCTACCACCAGTCATGCAATGGATGATAATTGCTTACTTCCCTTAGTCGCCTCATACGACACCCGTGGTAAAGAATGAGGTAGTGACACTTGTATTCTTAGTCCGTCACCACACGGACAATACCATCAGGTGGGCCGTGGCTCGTCTGCCATCATTAGCAATACTTTCTTTGACATTAGACATGACTTTCGCCTTGTTCGTGCTAATTTTTAGACCCAGCTATCGAGAACGTATTATAAGTTTTCTCATTCTCAGTATGGGGAATCAGAACTAGAGTAAATCAATAATTTGTTAAGCTAATTAGTTTTTTGTGATTGTTTGTGTTTAACCATTAGAAGTAATTTTGTACAAATATCATTTTCTTAGTACTTATTTTATATTTCATCAAAAACTTCGAAATGACACATAATACAACGTAGAAAATTCATTCTCATTTTAAGTTACACGCTGCAGAAGACTTGGTAAGAACTAATAAAGACGTTTAGCAACTGTGTTCTTATACAATGTGTAAGCAGTGAATAGGAGTTACACACCTTCCTTACTAATAAACGATCTTTAATCATTGTATAGTTACATACTGGTTATAACACAAAATTGGCCGTGTGGGGCCGGCTTTAGAATTGTCCCACCCCTCTCTACCCATGGGAGTCGAAAGAGACCCTTAGTCGGCGTAAGAGCCGCCTGTGGGAATACCGGGGGAGTGGGCAGCAGCACTCCCTCAAGTATTAACAACATCAACTGCGATCGCCAACCCGCCTGCCAAGCATGGCGATTACGGCACTATCCCCCATGACGGGACCGCTCGTTGTGGCGTTCTCTTGGGGAGGCCTATGTCCAGCAGTGGACGTTGAAAGGCTGATGGATGGATAACACAAAATACTGGCAACATTCATTGAAAGCGTTTTAAAATTTATATCAAGTAAATTTCGGTTAAATTGATGTTTGGGCTGAGACTTATGAATGTATTTATGTTATACTTGAAAAGATGATTTTTATGTTGATTAATGTTTGTCTTGTTTATAATGTTACGATAATTGTGTTTTTAATAAACAAAGAAATGAATGGATTATTTTTTTATGAAAAAAGATTTCATATGCAATAATTATTATTTTTATGGGTTGGAACGTTCCTTTCAAACTTGAACGTCATGAGAATGTAAACTTCAAAGTTGCAGATATCTGACATCTGATCTCTGCTTTGAAATCGAAATAAACGGAATAATGTATTGTAGAAAACCTAATTTTATCTAATTTTAAAATTGTCTACCTCTAATTCACGAAGTTAAATTGAATACCTGATATTGTTATTGCGAAATATTGGCCAGTGATTTGATAAATATAAAGAAATAGACATGATGTTAAGTGCTGAAGAAGGTGGGCTAAAAAGCTCAAAAATATGAATAAAGATCATGGTTTAGCTACAGAACAGCACAATATTCCAAAATAAAACATATGTTAGAAGTACACAAACTTTTAATAAAGAAGAAATGTCAACTAAAAATTGAGAAAATATTTAATTAGATAACATATATCTACTAAAATCGATAATAATAATTATAGGATCATTATATTATTATCATTGTTTTTCTCTCAAACCCTCATATACTACCTACATAGTAGCGACAATTGCTTTAATTTTAATTATTTATAATGATAGGTGGGTACTTCATATTCAAAAAGCCATAGATGACAAGAAGACGGTTTATTCAAAATGTGTTATAATAAAAAGTCTTCTCGAAGCTTGTCCAGATTATACTATTTAAAGTATTCTATGTCTTGGAGGATTTTATTGTCCGCGTGGACTGCTGTATATAAATGTCACTCTCATCCATCCATCCATTCATCAGCCTTTCAAGATCCAGGACATGACCTCCCCAAGAGAGCACTACAACGAGCAGTCTTGTGCTGGCTGCATCCAACGGCTCCCTGTGGCTTTGACCAGATCGTCGGTTTATCTGGTGGAACCGACGATCTGGTGCTACGCTATCCGAAACCACTCACCACTCGAGAACCTTTTTTCTCCAATTGTCGTCAGTTTGTCGAGCGATGTGGCCTGCTTATTAACACTTTAGCATGCCAACCCGGCGGGCAGACAGACTCACTTTTATATCTGTTTCATATATAAAATAAGGATAACAGGCTCTCCAAAATCAATATCTTACTTCATGTCAATGGCGAAATTGTGCAATAGGAGACTAGGGCAACACACTGAAACCATAAAGCAAATACCTAAATCTCTGTGTATCTCAGTATGGGGATTCAGAACCGTAGTAAATAATTTGTTAAGTCATAGCAAGAATCCCACAATAATAATAATCCCATGTTGAATCTACTACCATTAGAGGTAATTTTGTACAAATAATTTTTACTTGGTACTTGTTTCATCAAAAACTTCGAAATGATCTAAATAATTCATTCTCATTTGAATTTAATGAATACAATTTTAAGTTACATGCTAGATAAACTAGGGTCGCGGAGTGTTTAGCGGTTGTGTAAATTCTCATACAATTTATCCATTCGTTATAACAACAGAACTGTCAAAATATTGTTTATTAGTAACATTGATATTACACATCTCGTATACGCTGTGTGTAAAATTTTATTAGTAAGACGGTAGATAAACAACGGTCGCGAGGTGCATAGCGGTTGGGTAAATGTCATAGAGTTATGTACGCGTTATAACAGATGTATACAACAGAACTGTCAAAATATTGTTTATTAGTAACATTGATGTTATACATCGTGTATACGCCGTTTATAAAAGTTTATTAGTAAGACGGAAATTGTGCTGTATATTGTCTTATGTCATTCTACCAAAATCTGAAATTGTATAAAACACATCAATTTTTGAGTTCACATACATTACTTGTGCTTATGCCTTGCCGTATGGGGCCGGCTTTAGAATTGACCCACCCCTCTCCACCCATGGGAGTCGTAAGAGCCGACTGAGGGAATTCCGGGGGAGTGGGTAGCAGCACTCCTTCGAGTATTAACTACATCCACTGAGATCGCCAACCCGCCTGCCAAGCGTGGCGATTATGGCACTATCCCCCATTCTTGGGGAGGCCTATGTCCAGCAGTGGACGTTAAAAGGCTGATGGATGGATGGATGGACATAACTTATATAATTTCATAAATCAAATATATAAAAATAAACGAAAATCACAATCTGTATTGGTCACGTCAATAAAGATACGTACAATATCGTGGTTTCGTACTTGATAATATCAGTATACATAAGCTATGAATTCAATGCTCTGATTTTCACAGACGACTCGTCCCGGACTACCGAGATACACAAGTCTAAGACCAGGTTACAATTACAAATGTATTATTTATCAGAAAACAAAGGGCGAACCTTATCCGCGCAAAGGAATTGATTTCTACATAATTTAACACAATCTCCAACAATTCCCTTTTTAGTACTAAAAGCAAAACATTCGTTTGTGTTTTACTACTTTACATAAAAAATGCATTTTTTGTTAATATGCGCACTTTTACGTAGTAAAAATAAAATGTCGTGATAACTTGTTGATGCATTTTCAAATTTGTAAAATTAATTAATCAAATATTTTAATATTTTCTTCTACTCTTCATTCAATTTTCTTTGACAGACCGTGTCTAATATTTTATTCAAAAGAAGGTTTCGTTAACATAATAATTAAACGTACCTTATGAATATAAAATCTTAATCAAAGTCTCGTAAATAGCAAAACTTTTGTTAGTATTCTGCCCAATATACATTATGCATATTAATTAGTTGTGTTGAAAAGGGAAAAGAGTAAACAAACAAATAATAACAAATAACTCGGGAATGTTTTAATTGAACTCAAGAAGGCTTTTTTAATATCGATTCAGTAGGTATTTTAGACAAAAAAATATTTGAAGCATTATCTGGTATTGGTTCAGTTCCGTATGCAATCCATGGCCAACCTAATAAAATCCCGGGTAGGGGGAGCAAGAAATGACTGGGCTTGTTAAGAAATTTTCAGTAGCAACTCGTAGTAGAAGGCTAACAGTGTATCATCCCCGTGCCTAGGAATGCACGTAAAATCATTGGTCCTGTTTCTGACCTGTCTACGAACGAGACGTTGTCGAGGACGTGTACGAGAACGTTGCCCCAAAGGAATACAAAATACGTTTACTCGTAATTTGCGCGCGCACACGTGTCACTATAATATCTCCTACATAGTTATTTAGCCAGTTGGCTAGTGTCCGTTTAAACTGGGTACATTGACCGAATTTGGTCTGGAGAGAATTATCTTCTATACTAATAAATAAAGAGCCGGTTTTTTTTATTCGGTTATACTGCGAAAACTACTGAACCGATCGGAATAATACTTATACCATAAGATGCAGCGTGTTTCGGAGAAGGTTTTAGTATATAATATGTTGGTGATTACTTATCCGGAACCTATATTTTTTGATATGAAATATCTAATGCGGAGGGAGGGTAAAACCGGCTGTTACAAGTAGCGTGGCCTATCCGAAATTGATTTTTCATCGACAATATTATGATGCGAGCGAAGCCGCGGGAAATCTACTAGTTATTATTATAATCTGATAATAAGCGAGGATAGACTACTCAACTATGCTATCGTTTGATCAGTTTTAAATGTGCAACACTATACCTACATCATATTTAAACAATTATTTGGTATAGAAGTTATATCACATAATATTTGTATATCCCATCAGCCTTTCGACGTCCAATGCTGGACATAGGCCTCCCCAAGAGAGATAGTGCCGTAATCGCCACGCTTGGCAGGCGGGTTGGCGATCGCAGTGGATGTTGTTAATACTCGAGAGAGTGCTGCTGCCCACTCCCCCGGTATTCCATCAGTCGGCTCTTACGGCTCCCATGGGTGAAGAGGGGTGGGACAATTCTAAAGCCGGCCCCACACGGCACAAAACGCACAAACAAATATGTGTATATACCTACTATTAATTATACCGCCGACAGAATAATTTAGTTAAACTTTACAGGTACTGCAGCACAGCTCCACTCGTGCGGAATACCTGATGGGGTCGTAATTGTAATTGATATCTGTACGTATTTCACGATACTGGTTGTTGGGGCTGAGACTGCTGGCTATATATCCAACCCAAGCAAAAGGAAGGGAAATTTTTACAGCTATGCCATTGGGGATTGGTTTCCAAGATTTTCTTTTCAAGGAGAAATACTAGTTCGTATTGTATGTTTAATTTTGTAAGTGCCGAAGAAGCAGAATCTGTGCCGTATAAATGCGATTTAATCAAGAAAATTAGGATATATTTTTTTGTGAATTTTTGTGTAGGTACATTAGTGAACCATCAAAATAAATTGTGTGAAATGCTATTGAAAACTTAGTGTATTATTGTATTAAACAATTATCTAAGAACATGATATCATTTTGTTTATATAACTAGCTATAAATTAATATTAAACTAACCGATAAATTAACTTTTAAAAACAAACAAAGTAAAGCGGTACATTGTAGTAGTATAAGATTGATTAGCGGCGTACCAACAAACACGTCTGAAGGTAACAAGCTTTGTTAGCGGAACGAGCAGAGTCAGATTCTTGTAGGTAATTAACCGTCGCTATAAATTAGTGGTCTGTGCTGGCGCCGTCGTCCGGCAGCCCTCATTGCGGATGCGACACACGGCTCGGACGTCCAAGGATGCGGTAGCCAAACATTGTCACTGCACCGCGCTGCAGCTGTGTTCGCTAGTTAGAGCCCGCCCGTCCACACTTACACTACCGCCTAAAATACTGCTATTGTAAGCATTAACTAAGAAGTGACAATTTCCAGACAATCTCACATGTCGTAACTTCTAAGCCTTCAGCGTCTATAAAGTGAAGTCTTTCGTTAAAAGTTACAAGGATATTTACATGTGTTGTTAGTTACATGTTAGTTCTTTTTAAATAAGTGAATTATGAGTTTCAATCGTATCTTTTTGTTTTTGTTAGCATTGAATGTTATCATTATTTTTAGAAATTGAGCTGACTGAAAAGTTCTCGGAAACCGTTTTAATATTTCTTTATACGTTTTCTTTGGAGAATAACAATAAAGAGTGGAAATAAACAACGCGTTGTTTACAAGTTCAGAATGATCACAAGTCACAACGTTATCACATATCAAGCGAAGGCAACATATTATTTAGGAAGAATATGAAGGAGTAACACATTAATACCTACTTATTTTTGCCTATTTATGTTTGTGAAAAATAATATAATTTACTAACAAGTATAAATCGATGTGTAGGTATACTTATCATTATATTATCTCTATTTGAAAGTAACTATCCCACAAAAACCGTTATTTCTCCACGATAAAGTAGCATATGTTATTTTCCGTGCGCCAGGTCATATGCACCTAAAATTTTATGGTGATTGGTTAAATAGTTACGGCGTAAATCGAAGTGTAAAAGCATAACAAACAAGAAAACTCACTTTCGCACTCATAGTATTAGTGCATAAGGATGATTAGGACACTCAATTATACTAGAAAATTTTGTAAAATAGTAGGTACTTAATTGAAATAGGTGACACATGGAAATAATGGATCTCCTTTGTTATTACAGAATAGATATTATTTTTTGTTAAGGTTTTCTTTTAATAAGGTGGAAAAAAAAGTCCGTGTGGTGACGGACCAAGAATACAAGTGTCACCACTCCTTTCTTTCCCACGGGTGTCGAGGCGACTAAGGGAAGTAAGCAATTATCATCCATTGCATGACTGGCGGTAGGGCTGGGTACCAAGTGGTAGTACTAACTTGGTATCGGGCCCGCGCGGGTTGGTACTACCATCTCCCGTGTGACCGGTCATAAAGCACAACGTTGCGTTTTGGCTGTAGCAGGAGATAGCAGTTTTATTATTTCATTTCATATCCGTGAAATGAAATTGTGAGCAGTGGCTTGACAATACTCTCGGTATAGTTGAGTCGACGAACGGGATAGTGTGGGGCTCTCACGCACTAAATAAACCTGCCGTGTGCCGTCTCTCCGCCTGTATTGGCGGGCCACTGGAACTATGTTACATTAATTCAGTGGCCTGTGCTTGCTGCCCTGCTATTAATAAACTTCCCTCTACCTTTGGTTGGATTGGCAATCTTTGTTTATTATGTGAGTGTACTAAGATAACCGGAATTAAATAATACAGGGGTGTATGGTGGCTTGTCCTCCTAAACTATCAATTCTATAATAAAAATATCATCCATCAGCCTTTTAAAGTCCACTTCTGGACATAGGCCTCCCCAAGAATGGGGGAAAGTGCCGTAATCGCCACGCTTGGCAGGCGGGTTGGCGATCGCAGTGGATGTTGTTAACACTCGAAGGAGTGCTGCCGCCCACTCCCCCGGTATTCCCTTAGTCGGCTCTTACGACTCCCATGGGTGGAGAGGGGTGGGACAATTCTAAAGCCGGCCTCACACGGCGGATAATATAAAAATAGTACTAGTAAAATTAGCAAAAGAATAAAATAATAAGATCTATTAATTTCACTTTATATTCTGTAGTTTAATTTACTTGAAATGTTTCTCTTCTCACATGAAATATATTTTAGTTTGTCACTTACTTATATACTGCAGTTGGTTCGAGTAATCGCTCTAGCTCACGTATCTGATAGAGTTTCCAAGCTTCCAAACTAGTTGGTCTGTTGTCGGAAACTTCCGACGATGCTCTGTGCAAGGTGCATGTTGCAACCTGCTTCAATAGGAGAGGTTTCCACCAAATCCTAACACGTGCCTCCATCTGTCTATGTTGGCAAAATACCTACACGGCTCAATTAAAACTTTCTCTGCAGCGCTGCATTTTTCTATTCATTCGAGCCACTTCACATGGACTTGAAATAGCAAGGAACATAATTCTACATTTATTATTAGACGAATTAAAGAGAGAGTCACGCTCAGAAACACTGTTTTATTCATTGTCTTGAGACAACTTATATGGCAGACCATTACCTAATTGAAGGTAGGCTTGTTGTGGCGTCTCAACCAGTGTTATTGTAAATGCGAGTCACGACACGGCGTGAACTTGTTGTCACAGGGGTGTACGCGTTTGGGAGGGGGCGGCACTCGCAGGGGTAGGTGTCACGTGATGGGGAGCTGCGGCGTCCCGAGCGTTGTCGAGGCCATGAGACTTATGAGGATTACGGGAAAATGTGTATTCGATGACATTTTTCGGGGCCGTAGAAAAAGATGAAATATAAGGAATTGTAAACGTGACTAGAGTACGGTATAAGGCGTCACCTATTACCGGTCTATGCGTTATTTTCGCGGTCGGGCGGACGAGCGCCGACGAAACCGAGCATGACGTTCCATTCCTGATATAAAAATGTAAGAAGTATGAAAAAGCTTTGTTAAACGCGTCTTGGCTTCAGCGAAGTGGCAAAGTTTGAAGTGGAAAACTTTTTATGGAAAAATCTTTGCTCAGAACGATTAAATTTTAAGGTATTTGTACAGTTTTAAGCGTCGTGTCGTGGTCATTACGACTCGTTTTCATTTTACTTTTTATTCGTATAATTAGTAACTTGTCATCTACTATGTAAATGAACATAACATTTCTTATTATACTATCCAATAAGTTTAATTTACAGCGTAAGTCACACTGTCGTAAGAAAAGATTATTGTAATGAAATAATGATATCTGTAGCCAGTGGACATTGGTAGAATATTTTAACTTTCTAGGGCGCCCGGCTCTTCACTTCGTCTTAATTTCACTTTGCATTACATATTGTGTTGTCGCTTATATAACCCAACGTACTGAATTAATTAATACATAAAGTCTTATTTCAACAGAATCGTATTAATGCAAAATCAATAGATAAGATTATAGAGATAAGGACACCTAGTCAGCCGGGGCGCTTCGAAAGTAAAGATTCTGATACGGAGATAAGGAAAACAAGGATTGTATGGCGACTGCGTGGTTTCTTGGGAACATTTAGTGCGGACTTGGACCCTCGTTACAATCAGCGCTGAATTATTTACCAAGGCTCAGCTCACTGGCCGGAATCGATTGCTGCATAATTTAGACGAAAGGAATAAATTGTTGGAACCGAAACATGTAAAAGAAAGATACAATATTAACAATGCAATATTGAAGACAACGCAACACCATGGTTTAATCAATTAAAATGTTTATTTTTTATTTGGAATGGAAAAGTAGAAAAGTGATCAGACGTCTTCCGATAACTATTAGAGAGTTGAATGAAGAATGAGGGCGGTTGAAATAAAATTGGTACAGGTAATATTAAGATTCACTGCACGTAGCGTATCGGAGGTTTCAGCGGAGTAAGTCGAGTTCTGCGGCGTTGGCTACTGCAGCGCGCTCTCACCAGCACCGCCAACGATCGACCGACAGATAAATTGTTTGTATCTTTTAAGACAATTACCTATCGCTACATAAACAGAAAATTATTCCAGAATTATTTTAAATGTGGCTGAGAACGGGATTGATTGTAGTTTTTACATTATAGTTATTGGTTAGATTGAAACATAGGTTAGAGAGTGCCTGCAACTACGTTTGTATAATTGCGACTGATTAATCAAATTTAGATATTTTTACATGTGATCAAGCACACAATGAATACAACGGAGTGCCCTGTTACGTGAGCGTACCAGTTATACTATTAGCCTATACTAATACCTAGTTAAATATTTGTTTGTTAGGTAACACATGAATATCTAAAATTAAGCGTCTGTTTTATAAACCATGGATTGTATAGCCTAGTTTATTGAGGACATCTGTAGGATATCTAATATCACGTTACATTATTTGACCAATTAGCGAGCTCCTATAGGCAAAGGGGGATCTTAAAGTGATTATTTATATTTTCTATGAGATAATGAAAAAAAAAAAATGTTAGCGTATACCAATGCGCTTGAAACAGTGTATTTTATACATTTTAGTAAAGTTTCACTTCCCATACTATATCTTGCCTCGTTCACTACAAATTCACTTGCATAGACTATTTTATGGCTCATAAAATGCTAGAGAGACAAACACAATCTCGACCTTAACGTCTTTTAAAATATTCATATTGTCATCGATATTCTGACGTTTGTTGCGGTTTCGTCAAATTTTAATATTCAGAAGCGATATCTTGACTCGTCGTCTTGAAAGTTCAACTTCACTTCAAGGAGTTAGTAAGCCTTGTTAACATGTGACTTTTGTATTTGGGGTTAAACTTTAAATTACGGCGACCCATTAGCGTCAGAAAAAGAGAATGCTGTTAGGTAGATTTTGTTATATTACGAGAATGTCAAGCAAGCATTCTGCTCACCTGATATAGTCCATCCATCCATCCATCAGCCTTTTAACGTCCACTGCTGGACATAGGCCTCCCTAAGAATGGGGGATAGTGCCGTAATCGCCACGCTTGGCAGGCGGGTTGGCGATCGCAGTGGATGTTGTTAATACTCGAAGGAGTGCTGCTGCCCACTCCCCTGGTATTTCCTCAGTCGGCTCTTACGACTCCCATGGGTGGAGAGGGGTGGGACAATTCTAGAGCCGGCCCCACACGGCAGGCCTGATATAGTAAGCGGTTGCAACAGTAACACTAGAAGCATCACTCGTGCATCACCAACTCCAAGGGAAGGGATAAGAAATCGGGAGGAAAGATAATAAAGAGAAGATGAGGAGAAGGTTTAGGCCTTTGGTACCACCGAAGGAATGTAACATAGTTCCAGTGGTCCGCCAATAAAGGCGGAGAGACGGCACACGGCGGGTTTCTTTAGTGGGTGCAGGAGCCACACTACCCTGTTCGTTGCTCCGAACGACGGGGTGTGCGGTTAGGAACATTTTTTCCAGCCTTAAAAAAATCTACAAATCTAATAAATATGAATGACTTCGATGTGCATTTGTTTGGTTGAGTACGCTAGTCTCTAGAAGCCGAATTTAAATAAAAAATACGTTTACATTACGGCTTGTTTATCCAGAAAACTATCTAATATTACCGGTTTAATCATTTAGCGTATCACGAATATCTCGGAAGCTAAATTTAGACAGCGTCATGAGCGAGTAGGTTTAATATTACAACTATTTTTATATTGTGTGGGCGTTTGCGGAAGAACTAAATATAAAGTACTAGCCTTGTGGTAAAACCAAAGACTGCAAAGACAGTGTTGTAGCGTTCGATCCTCGGTCTAAAGTCCTCGAATGGGATACTACTCTGCATGCGACATTTTTTTTTACTTTTTATGTATTTGATTTTAAATCACTGTTCCGTGAGAGAAACCTTTGTGAGGGAACCTGCATGCATGGTAAATTTTTTCGACGGCTTGTGAAGTCTGTTTTCCCGCACTGGGTCAGTCTTGCGAATCAATCTCAGAAGAGTACCCGGCAGTGGGACAGGGACAAAGAAAAACAAAGTTGTTTGTTTGTATCATCACTTCATGACTTATATCTATATCATCTATACTATTATAAAGCTGTAACAGAGCTGTGTCTGTACATTTAAGATATTTGAGAAAAAATTACTGTATTAGGCGTATCTAAACCCAAAACATTTTTTTTTGAATTGTTGTCTGTTTATCTTTTTGTCTGTTTGTTTGTTCGCGCATCACGCATAAACTACTAGATAGATATTGATGTAACTTTTTTTATTTCTCTTGATTAAATTTATGTTTAGTGGCGTAGAATTTATTAAGTGTAGGTTCAGTACCACTTCAAGTGTATATATTTACTTCGAAAACAATCTTAAAAAATATTTGTCAGTATTAAAATCTGTTATTTTATATTAGTAATGAAAATGTGTTGCATTTTAATTGGGTTAAAATGTAATGTGAGAACACAGAGCATAAACTTTAAACTCGGAAAAACACAGACAGCCAGAAGCTAAATTCAAGTTTTGAGGAAAAAAGGCACTAAAATTGCAAGCAAAACGTTAACTCGGTTCCGTAGTGGAGATTTCCCAGGGAACTGTTTTTAAGCTGCATGAAACATAAATTTTACAGCTCGTTTAAGTTTAGCTCATTATTTCATTAGTCTTGTTATCTGCTTGCAAGATCCTCTCGGTTTGTTTTTCTATATAAAAGCTGATAGCAGAGGATCATCCGTATTTAATACGTACATTCATTAGCGCTTTCCAACGTATTCATAAAATCATATGATATTATAATCAAAATGGGCCTAAAACTTAACAAAATTGTTTAACAAAAATGCATTTACGTACGGTAAGGAGGTAGGGGGTACCGCTTAGTGTAACAAGACGTGACTACTGAGACTGGTCTAAGGAATAGTGATGTTTATAGTAGGTACAATTGTTTTTTTTTAATCGCGATAATTTATATACCAGTTAAGGACCCGTGGACGGGGTCCAGCTTTTGTTATACAAATACAGGGAGATCGGATCTTTAAATTTGTGACGCAGCGTCATGAAGTCTGGGAAGGAGGATTGGCTGGAAAAGAGATTTTTGAGAGAGACGCGTATTCGATTCCCATACATACTAAAATCTCTTTTTCCTTATTTACAAATAATTTGTACTTTAAAAAGTAGCGGAGCATGTCAAATGCTAAAAAATATAGATCAAAAATGTTTAAAAAATCGCGCCATCAAATAGTATGAATTTTAATTGCTAAATTAAACTTACTATATTGGATTAATGCATGTAAAAGCATTCTGATAGATGGCGTTGGTCATTACCAACGCCATAACACACACATGTGATAAGGAGATTGGGATGGCCGAGTAGGCGTACGATAGCTCAGTGGCTTAGAGCACTTCCCCGGATTGGAAAAGACGCGGGTTCGATTCCCGCTCATACTAAAAATCTCTTTTTCCGTATTCACAAATAATTTGCACTTTAAAAAGTAGCGGAGCATGTCAAGAGCTAAAAAATATAGATCAAAAATTAAAAAAAAAATTTCGCCCTCAAATAATATTAATTTTAATTGCAAAATTAAACTTACTATATTGGATTAATGCATGTAAATGCATTCCGATAGATGGCGTTGGTCGTAAAGACAAATGTAATGAGGAGATTGGGATGACCGAATAGGTCAGTACGATAGCTCAGTGGCTTACAGCACTTCCCCGGATTGGAAAAATATAGTCTCGAGTTTATTGCAATTACTTTTAACTTTATAATCCAGATGATATTATAAACTAGTTAAAAATAAAGCTAATCCCACGTCTCCCCAGTAACAGTCTCATTTCTTAGCTATAATAATGTCATTTCCATAAAAGCGGGATGGTTTACATATACCCCACGTATGACAGCACAACCCGTGCCATTGTATGGAAAGCGTCTTCACATTCCAGTCACGTTTAATATTTCTTATTTTCTTTGTCTCATTTGTCCTCGAGTCAGAATGACATCAACTCTTGTATCTGAGTGTTTTTTGTTCAGATTTTTCGGATTGAGATTTTTACTTAAAGTATAACTTTGCAATTTGTGTGATCCAACGTTATATAATATGTGGAGTCATTCTCAATTCTATCTAAAAAGAATTATTAGTTAACGCAAAGCTAAAGAGTTTAGTTTAATTTTCCTGTGGTATATACAACTTGATTCTGCCCGTGTCCATGTCGACTTCAGATATTTTATTTTTTTGCCTGTGGTGGCATACGAGCCACGGCCCATCTGATGGTAAATGGTAACCGTCACTCGTGGAGTCAACTATACCGAGAGTATTGTCAAGCTGCTGCTCACCATTTCATTTCACAGATATGAAATGAAAGAATAAACGGCTATCTCCTGCTACAACCAAAACGCAACGATGTGCTTCATGGCCGGTCACACGGGAGATGGCGGTACCAACCCGCTCGGGCCCGATAGCAATTGAATACTCCCACTTGGTACCCAGCCCTACCACCTGCAATGGATGATCATTGTTTTCCCTTAGTCGCCTGATACGACACCCATGGGAAAGAATGGGGTGGTGACACTTGTATTCTTAGTCCGTCACCACACGGAAAAAGAGAATTGGTTTACGTAATAAAAATCCAATAATTAAATATTTATTGTTTAGACTGACCAAAGCAAGCTAGTAACCTTTTTTATTTAAGCAAAGTTTACCAAGATAAACAGCAAGTTACTCACATTTTAATGAAACATTTTGGATTCACATTTAACCATTAATTTGTCTGTAATAAAACCAACGCTACTTTAAAAGCGTGAACAAGATTCTAAACATTGAAATTTATGAGGTATCGTATAAAGGTACGGGATTTCGGAGTCGGATCATAAGTTAAAAAACCTTTTAGACACAGGTGAAACCGCAGTATTAAAAGGCTAATTTAGTGGATACCATCATGGATGGCGTTAGGGCAATATTGTGGGTTGCTGACGCTGACGGGTCGGTTCCCTTCGGTCCTATATTCAACGGAGTCATTCCTACGCATACATGTAATATGAGTAAACGCTTTGTACATTTCACCGGTATTGCTTCCATTTGATATTGGATAGCAATTTATTTATCATACATATTGCGGCTGGAAATGGGCACCGAATCTCGCTGTAAAGGCGCATTTCTTTCAGTAGGGAATCAAGAATCAAATACGTGTAGGGAATGCTACGTGCCTGACTGTCTCACTTAAACATGTTTATAGCTATCTTTAAGATATTACTGATCTTTTAAAAAATCTACCTTACGCTCAAGAATACATTTATGTGTGTCGCAAGAAACTTTTAGGAAAATTAAAATACGAATGCCTACTCTAAATTCAATGTTATGTCTTATAATTATTAAGTGACAACTAGACATGCAGTGCATTTTAATAAAATGACAAGTTTACTGAAATCTACTGACTGTTATATAGGTATATTCTAGATCACCGAAGTATCAATAAATACTTTAAACACAAAGTGAAAAATGTGAAATCGAAAATAACAGTCACGAGCAGGATTTTGAACCTGCATCTCCTGGATAACGTCCAGATGCTTTGCCAATCAGCCATCGTGACCCTTGCTCCCGACTGCTAATCTCGATAACAAATTCATACTTAACGTCTTTGGGTGACGCCTGCACCATCTGTCGGAAGTATTTTCATACATTATACCGACCAGGTAAACTTAATTTTACAATTAAGATTTTACCTAATAATGACGCAAACCCTATAAATATTTCACATTTTTCACTTTGTGTTTAATGTATGTTGCTAAGCATGTCACATGATAAAAATATATATAAAAATACCTAAATATCAATAAATAATTAATAAATGAATATTCACGGATTTTGCACACAACGTCCTCTGGTTCCTGATTACTGATATAATACATATATTACTTTTTGTTTGTAAATACATACATATAATCGATAGAAAACACCCAGACGCAGTACAAATATCTGTGTTCACCACACAAATAATTGTCCTGAGTGGGAATCGAATCCACGACCTCGTGCACGGAAGTCGGTTACACTACCAACTACGCCACGAGGCCTGTCGTAGTATCTAAGTAACACTTCCACTAAGGGTGAACCAGCTGGAGATTGCCATCATATTAGGTAACTAAAAAATAAAGACACCGCATTGTCAATTAAAAAGTGAAGCCACTTTTTGAAAGATGTGTGCCTGAAAGTGTTGTCACCGGAAAGAAATAATATTTATAAATTGGGTATTTTTTTAAAAGAATTATGATTAAAACATAAATGAAGTAAAAGTATAAAGTAAGTTTACAGCAAATCATATAGGGAATATAATAGTGCTGACGATGTATTTATGTACGTAACGTACGTACGAAATTGTCGAGTCATTTGGGGTAATTTTAAATCATATTCTGGTAACACTCATGGTATATGTCACATCGTTTTGGCATGGTTTTGTATTTGAGTGCGTGAGAGCGTATAATTACAAGTTTGGCATACTTTTGTATGGCTTAACTGGATTTTTGGTGATGCTCCGTCTATATTTTTTAGTTATTTTTATTATTGCTAATGATGGCAGACGAGCCACGGCCCACCTGATGGTACCTATACCGAGAGTATTGTCAAGCCGCAGCGCACCATTTCATTTATAAAATATGAAATGAAAGAATAAACGACTATCTTCTGCTACAGTCAAAACACACTGACGTGCTTCATGATCGGTCACACAGGAGACGGTGGTACCGACTAGTTCGGGTTCGATACCAAGTGTAGTACTTTCACTTGGTACCCCGCTCTACCACCAGTAATGCAATGGGTAATAATTGCTTGCTTTCCTTGGTCGCTTTATACGACACCCGCGGGAAAGGATGGGGTGGAGACACATGTATTCTTAGTCCGTCACCACACGGACAAAAGTCTGAGTACAGAGGCTATTAAATTTATAACGAGATTATAAAAAAATGGAGTATATTGATACACATTCCGTGGATGATCTCATTAGAACATGACCCCATGACTCCACCCTGGAGCCGCCCTTGCATCCCACAATGTAATAGCCATCTACCGAACATACTTTCAAACTAATGAGAAATAATATATAGATTTGTTTTTAGTTTTCCTGTTAACTTAAAACTGAGCACAATTTAAAAGCAATAAAAAACGATGGTAGCGAAAGTGACGAAATATGCGAAGCCCTACATCATAATGTTAGGGTTCGGCGGGAAGACGTAATAATATTGTGTTCGATGAAGCGTGGCTAGCAGCGCGACATTTGCATCTTTCTAAATGAAAGCATATTACCAATATTGTGGCGCACTTATTGAACGAGTTATTGTGATAATGGAGTCACTCCGATAACGATAAAGTCCCAAGTGCCTCTTGCAAATGGTTCTTTCGATATTTAAATACGTTCTGAAATCTAGTTCGATTGCAAGCAAACTTATTAAAGTTAAATGTGGAACGAGATTTATGGTTTTCGATTAACATATTTTTATGAAAATATTTTAAATGTTTAGCGTTTTGGCACTGCTAATAGATCTGGCTGGTACTATTAACACTTACTAACAATCTTACTTTCATATAATACATATTAGTAAGTGAGGATGGTAACGAATTTGTGAATATCGCACATTTTGAAATGCACTTAACTTTCAAGTTATACGGTATTCTCAGAGCACTGTATTAAGCAAGAAGAAGGAGTCATGAGTTGAGCATAAATCACTTAGGACGTGGCATATCGCGACAGCCATATGCACACCGATGCCAGACCAATTTCAGCCCCTACATGCCGCTCGGTATCTATGCACTGTGCATGCGTGTTAGCTCCCTGTAGCGTTGTTAATAAATCATAACGAGTACACCTTAGTACACACTTATCTTATACCGCTCACATCGCTTATAGTTCCAACAGATCAAAAGGAAATGTACAAGCTGTACCAAATTAATGTCTTCTTAATAAATCACATCCAAAACTTATCATATAAAAGTTATAGTTCACAATTTACGACGTACCTTAGCTTTATTTTTCCCAGGTAAAACGAAGGATATATGCGGTAAAAACCATCGTCTTTGAAAACTCATTCGTCTGTCGAACGCTTTACTTGAAATTCCTAGTTCAGGGCCATTTACATTCCGAAATGTGAAAAGTCATGCTCATCGAATGCGAGTGCCGTACCTTGGGATTTGCCAACTCCACGTACTTACTCTTCCGTTATTTCTACGCTTCCTTCAGCTCGAATCGTCTTGGCTTCGTTAAGGAACTAATCGGCTCGTTGTGCAGTCGCTGCAATCTAACCTCGTCTGATCTAACACTGATAAAATAAGTTGAAAAGAAAAGCTAAAGATCCTCAAATATACAATAGTTACAATAAGTAATCGATTCTCTTTTAGAAAACTGTGCATTACGCGTCTCCACGCAGTGAACTTTCGTCATTACACTTAGGCAGCTCATTATTTTATTGCGCATCTATATGGCGATTGAGTTTCTTTTTGAGATCGTTAATCATGATAGGCACGTGTTAATATTTTCTACATTCTTATGAAAGCTAAAGCACTATTGCGAGCGTGTTTTTGTTCTGAGGTGATGCCTGCAAGTATTGAATATCTTTGAGTATTTCAACATTCTTGTAATATTTTTTTTTACCGTAACAGAGATAATATCGATATTATCGCTAATAAACTGTAGACTTGCAACAAAGACGAGACAAAATAATATATTACAAGTGGAAAATGGATTTTAATTACTATACATAATAATTGTCTGTAATAATGTAAGTCCCAATTTATTTACATCTAAATTATTCAAATAATTTTTGATCTATATTTTTTAGCATTTGACATGCTCTACCACTTTTTAAAGTACAAATTATTTGTGAATAAGGAAAAAGAGATTTTTTGTACTAGCGGGAATCGAACCCGCGTCTTTTCCAATCTGTAAATGCTTTCCGATAGATGGCGTTGGTCGTAAAGACAAACGTGATAAGGAGATTGGGATGATTGAAAGATCTGTACTATAGCTCAGTGGCTTAGAGCACTTCCCCGGATTGGAAAAGACGCGGGTTCGATTCCCGCTAGTACAAAAAATCTCTTTTTCCTTATTCACAAATAATTTGTCCTTCATCCTCCTATCCTTCAGCCTTTCAACGTCCACTGCTGGACAGAGGCCTCCCCAAGAGAACGCCAAAACGAGCGGTCCCGTCATGGGGGATAATGCCGTAATCGCCACGCTTGGCAGGCGGGTTGGCGTTCGCAGTGGATGTTGTTTATACTCAAGGGAGTGCTGCTGCCCACTACCTCGGTAAAAAAAAATAATTTGTACTCTATTCAAATAATTTTTATGACAATATACTAAAGTAGTAGCTATAGATTCCCTGTTCCATGAACCGCACTAACAATAGTTTTATATTGCATCTTTATTAATAAAAGCGCGCCAAAATTAAACATTCACGAAATATTTCATAGCATGTCTGTATTAAAATAGATAAAATTTTATGTAATAAACAAAGCGGGCATGTTAAGGCTTCATGTCACCAACGTTTTAATACGATCGTTGAAGAAGGTTTTGGCTCACAGTTAGCAATAAAAACTTTTGTAATTACACTCATTTAGGGCAAGGAACCCGCTGTTGACGGGGTTTCGTGCCAAAAACGGGCATAATTTTTATAACGTGGCCAACTTCTCTGATTCTCGGTTATACACATAGAGTACGTACAAATAGATGTAGTAGATAGATATAGTGACGTAGTTTAGTCGGACATTTGGCCAATTATGATTTCCACTCGGATTACGTTCTGCTATATCACTTTGTGCATAATTTTATGTTCAAGAATAGTTTTTTTGCACTTAAGACTTAATTAATTGAGCTAAATTAAGTGCTTATAATTATGTGGAATTATATATTATTTAAATTTCTAAATTGAAGGGGGCAATAAACTGAGGTTAAAATAAAACTGCTAGTATATTTACGCAGGCAATACAAAAAAAAAATAGTTTTTACTATTTAAAGTCTTTTTACTAGAATACAGACATTAAATGTCAGTGTCGCAGATGGCGTCGTTCTTTTGTTTAGGCGGGAAAAAATTTACCTAACCGCACACCCCATCGTTCGGGGTAACGACCAGGGTAGTGTGGGTCCCTCACCCACTAAAGAAACCCGCCGTGTGCCGTCTCTCCGCCTGTGTTGAGGGGCCACTGGTACTATGCTGCATTACTTCAGTGGTCACGCAGATGGCGTCCTAAGAATTGTTACCACCCAATTTTATTCTGGGGGTCTTAATAGCGCGCTAATAAAGTACAACCAAGCTTTATTTCTGTTACAGTGGTTATACCCAATTGCGAATACTAAAAACTCAAACAAAGCCTTTCCCAACTCTTAAGTGTGGTATGAGTACTAAATCCTAGAAGGATCCTCGTGTTTGACAGAATAACATGTGTTTTGAGGATACCAAACAAGCATATGACACCTGATGGTAAGCGATTACAGTAACCTATAGACGTTAGCAACACCACAAGCATTACTCACGCGTCAACAACTTCAAGGAAATGGATAGAATAAAGAGAGGAATTATAATAAGCAGAGGATAAGGTAGGCCGTTACCATTATTTCACGCTGACCTACTGTGAGTGGTTGGTACTTCCCCGATCGAGCTGGTAATGTCTGGCCTTAATGCTGGGACAAACAAGGCTTTATTACTACTAAAAGAGACGAAGAGTATGTCGTGGATGGAATACACTTATAGATGTTTTAATAAAAAAAAAACATAGCATCACGCTTGTATTCCCCGAAGGGGTAGGCAGAGGCGTATTACACACCCACGATTCGCCAGCTATGTTTAAGTCCCACGTAATAGGGGGCGAGCCTATTGACGTCTACCGGGCACATTTCCAAACTCCGGGCTGCTACTGACAATTTTTCTTTTTAGGAAAAAGCTCAATAACATTTCCCGGTGACCTCATGATTAGCAGTTGCATACACTACCACTACACCACCGAGGTGTTTTAATAAATGATTATTTTCTGTTCTCCTACACATAAGAAATTGTTGATTTGGTACTCTGACTGCCTACTGACTATCGTGTATAAAATATCATAGACAAAAAAAAAGTTAAACATATTGTTAAGGAAAACAAATAACAAAATAAGGGAGAGAAACAACGTAAACAACAATTACAATTTGTAAATAATTTGTTCAGTAAAATTATAATCCTTGTCCGGACATGGGGCGCGGTGTCAGCCAGTGACAAGCGACGACTTGGCGCGGCACGCCTCGTAAAAACTTTTCTAATTATATACATTTTGTTGCCGAAAAACGCGGGTACTCGAACCTCTTTATATGTAGCTCCTAGCTTTAGTTTGTCTGACGTCAACATGAAGGCCTATTACTGTTATGAGGGCACTGCGCCTTCGTAATGCGGACTGATCTCCGGTATTACGTACAGTACCTAACAAACGCAAATGTAATCACTGAATTGATGCGTCCTTTTCTTCCTCGTATTCATGGACCGTCCATGCTCGTATTATGTTATTTTTATAAAAATTACGGGATAAGTTATCAGCGTTAAAATTTATAGTTGAATATGCATTTTAGTTATGGAAATACTCTATTATTTGTATCGGTAAATATTCCTGATGTTTTGTGAATATTTTGGAAATGAGGTGATCTCATTCATATGCCATAAAACTTACTGAATTAGGCAAATAATAATAAGATCAAACAAACCACGCCAGGAGTTCGCAGACGCCGCTCCGCACTCGTCCTGATGATGAGCATCGGATATGCTCGAAACCCGGGTCGATATAATCGATCCTAAGCGTGAGTTACTGCCGGTATAATAATAAATACATATTAGATGTATTAATCTCACGATATTTTCAATACAAAAAAGATCAAACGAGTATGATATTTCAGTGGAGCATTTTTTTGCATTGAATCACATACAAAATATTAAATTTATTGCCAATATTTATTTTAAAATGATCTGTTGACTTATTCACTAGTTGCTAACAAAAAGCCAAAAAATTTCGATACATTTTAACGTAGGTTTTATAATTTTACCAACGAAGGAATGTAACATAGTTCCAGTGGCCCGCCAATAAAGGCGGAGGACGGCACACGGCGGGTTTCTTTAGTGGGTGAAGGCCCACACTACCTTGTTCGTTTCCCCGTAGGATGGGGTGTGCGGTTAGGTTAGGTTAGTTTAGGAACATTCATTACCGCCCAAAAAAAAACAAATAAGATTTCATAATTTTAGCACGTTAACGTTTAAAAATACAGGCTGGCATATATTGAAGTTATACTTCTAATGCGACTTGCAAAAGGTTGCAGTAAACGTTTAAAGCTACCACGGAGGGGGTATGTAAGCGCTTAAACTCTTAACATCGACTTTTAAGAATTTTCAAAATTTTACTATCGCTATCTAGTGACATTAGACATAATTACTTTATCGAACAAGGTATTTTAAAACATAACTGTGTCAAGTTTTGCAGTTACGAATATAATTACTTTATTTATTAATGATGCCAAAGAAGTATAACTTCTCACGCGCGTACATAAGTACACGCATTTTTTTTTATCTAATCGGTTCTCAAAATAAGCATTATCCTCGGGGAGCTTTATCCCTTAGTATTCTTTTCTATTTGTGAATATGAAACTGCATAGTCATGTATTTATTTCTTTGGTTTTTATTCCAGTGACATGAAACTAGCATCTCTTAAGTTGATTTAGCACAACATTTCTATGACAAAAGTCAGTCATTTTCCAAATTAGCTGACGTTGGGACAATGAAGGAAATGGAGTAAAGCAGGCATTCAATAACTTTATGTTTTACTAAAATACTAAATAGATATTTTAAACTGAGTTCTAGTTAACTAGCAATTACCTCTCGCGAGCTAGGATATGAACAAAACTAAGCGCGCTCACCGTTCGCTGTAAATATGAGAGTGCTCCGTAATCTGTTACTTTTACGTAGCACTTGTTGTTTCCATGCGATTCCGGAAAATATTTTTACAACGTAGACGGGATGGCCCATCCAAGCAAACGATGCTGCGTCTGCATAAAACTCGAGGAAATTTTACGTGTTTCGACACAATGATTATGAAACACTCGTAAATTTGAACTAGGATTCTCGTCGCGCTTGAAGTCCATTTTCTCGAATACCAATCCTATCTGAAGTTTCTGTTCAGGTTTTTTAAAAAGCAAAAGCTACTATGAGCCGTTGGCACAGCGAGTGTAAATACAAATGAATGGCCCTTAAGCATCGGGGTAAACATAGTGAGAAAGTTTTGCAATTATTGTAATTATGAGTCGACCGAGAAGCATCCAGCGTCGACACGCCCTCATATTTCCTACTTAATCGCACCGAGCTGTGAACATTATTATAAATAAATCAATTTATTACGTTCAACGCAGTACCGCATTACTCTTGCCATTATGTGGCTCAACTTTAACTACCATCTACACACATATACGTAATTAAAAATTATTTTCCAAGCCTAATTGAATTTATATTTAAGCTCTGCTTTATCATATTGATAATTACAATGAAATAATCCCTACCCGCTCATGAATATTATTAACATACATCATTTATGATATTTATTTTGCTTTAAATGTTAATGGTCAATGATTTGCTTCTACTTCATGCAAAGAGTTAATTTGATTCTAATTGGAAAATATCACTGAACAACAGATTAATTGTAAACAATATTTGTCTAGGGTTTGTATCTTTAGACATGTTATTCATTCTGAATAACATGTCTAAAGATACAAATTAATTACAATATAAAAAATTTTACATTTTACCCACAACTTCACTCAATGGGTTAGAAAAGATAAATAACAGACATATATTCTATTGAGTACGCGTAAAAATTACCCATTTTTTTGCCAAAAGTGTGGTTACGATATCAACCGTATGTATGTGTATTGATAAGTTCCTGCATAACTTCTAAAATTCTTAACATAATTCAATAAATGGGGTATCGTTAGAAGTGTTTTAATTCGATGGTTACAGAAATATGTATCACATTATCAAGCGCCCATTCTCTAGAGAGCAAATAATTAGCAAAGCTTAATTAGCATTTCAGAGATAGGTAGGTATCTAAATCTATATAATGATTTATAGAAAATTTAAGTAATGATATAGAATATTTTTTTTATAAAATACCATTCATCATTTCCGATCATCAACACAATGGAACGCTTAATTGTCGTTGAAAAGTACCGGCTTTATTAATTAATGAATATGTTTACAAATATTACTTTCCATTCCAATATTGAAATTTCATCTCACTAATAGCAATCATCTTTAAACAGTGCCGTAATATAGCTGTGTAGCTGAATACACAAATGTATTAAAATCCAATCTGCGTGATCAATCTCAAACAAGCATTTAAAACGTTGTCCAAAAATGGATGCACTTTAAGTATTAAATTCACTGACAATGAATAACGGGCGGGGGCAATAAAAATTGTGAAATATTCATCTTAAAAATAGACCTTCAAATCTCCCTTTGTAATATGAGTCACTGCGTATTTGAGTGTAAATCGCTGGTGGGTCGTTCATCAAACGAGTCCAATGAAGAGGTAATCACTTAGAATATCCCAGCTCTCTGCCTAACTACATCGTGTTATGAGGATTATGCACATACACGCAAGTGCTAGTTAAATAAATGTGGTGTTTTCTGACCAATAAAATGTTTTACTACTTAATCTGTAGTAACTTATTATAAGGTTTTCAACTGGGCATGCTAAGCAGGGTATCAAAAATTGTTTGAAAATACGTTATTTCGAGACCTATACATTTGCACTCTCAGTCGGTAGAATAAGAGGAAATAATTTTCCAGGTTGCTTTTTTTAATAAAATAAGAATTATGACATTTAATTTTGTTTGTGTGTTTGTTATCGTCTGTGTTAGTATACAAGATATTAACTCATTGATGATGATGCCTTCACCTACGGATTTTAATTGATTCCACTGTGCAATATTGCTCTTTTATAAAATTGACTGTTTCCTTACGCACAAATTTTATCGTAATACACGTATAAAGTCTAAAACAAACACTAACTCATCTCAAAATATTTTTAATTAATCGTGAATAAGGGTGAGTGCAGGCATTTGCGGCTGGATCGATGCGCTCTTCATTGGGCCTTTTCACCACTAATTAATCACAGTGCGATGATTAATCGGCACCAGCAACCGGGTACATTTAAAGCAGCACTTTAATGATCCATTTGTCTATTGTTGGTACTTTTTCATTCTACCTTCACGTGGATGGGTTTATGTTGCTCGTTTGGCAATAATAATAGTGTCAATTAAGTTTCGTAACTTACATCTCGTTATATTATTATCTATATCAAGTACCTATACCAAAATATTTTGCTATCACATACGCGGATATGTTACACGCAACAGATGATATACTTTGAAATATTTATTTATGAATAGTTTCTACCCGTGACTTTGCTTGCGTGGACTTCAAAAATTAGTCTAAAGAGTCTTTAGAATTTTTTATCGGGGTAAAAATATTCTAAGTGTTTATCCAGATGTATGTTATCCCTTTAGTTGTAAGGTCATTACCAAAAAATAAACTATTTTTTTTCGGGATAAAAAATATCCTATAGGTATCTTAATCCAGTATCTCATCTATCTACTTACCGAATGACCAGTTCCGCTCAAATGTTTAGGCGTGATTGACGCACAAACATCCAAACAACAACTCCACAAACTAACAAAAACTTTTCTATTTATAATATTAAGTGTGAATTATGATATTGGTGATGACTTTCGACTTGTACTAAAATTATTAAAGCATAGAATATTATATTGATTATACCTACCCGTCATGATTACAAGTTTATGTGAACCGAAGAATTACCTGAAACGATACAAAAATCTTGTTAAATACGAAGTAACAAAGTTGAGCTATAATTACAGTACTGAATAATACTATTCAAAGTTAAGTGATGAAAGAAAAACATGGGGGAGGGATTGCGCTTTTATTGAAACCAATCTCACCACTTGCGACTGAGTGCACCCCGAGCTGAACGCGCGTAATTGCTTCGTCATTCAGATGATCGCAGCTTTACCCGGCTTGTCTTGTTGACTGTACTTGTAGGCACTCGCTTTGTACTCAGGGCTTCAGCTCCCCTGACATGTGCTATTGTATCCTACAGTTTCGTCGCCTGCTTTTATGAAGGCAACAAGTTTCAGCGCATGGTGCATGCTAAATATTTTATTTTTTTGCAATTGAACCGTATAAATATGTGTACCTACATAAGAAAATAATATATTCTTTGCATAACATAAGTCTAAGTAAATACCAAAAAGTATTAAATATTTTTTATTTATGATTAAAAATTATTTATGATTAAAACCATTAATTAATCATATTATTTTTTTATGCAGACAAACTAATTCTGTTTATTAAACACAAAGTGAAAAATGCGAAATCGAAAATAACAGTCAGGAGCAGGATTTGAACCTGCATCTTCTGGATACCGTCCAGATGCTTTACCAATTCAGCCATCCTGACAATTGCTTCTGACTGCTAATTTCGATAACACATCATACTTAACGTCTTTGGGTGACGCCTGCGCCATCTGTCGGAAGTATTTTCATACATTATACCAACCAGGTAAACTTAATTTTACAATTAAGATTTTACCTAATAATGACGCAAACCCTCCAAATATTTAGATATGTTTATATATATTTTTAGCATTTGACATGCTTAGCACTATACATTAAACACAAATGTTATTTTCGATTTCGCATTTTTCACTTTGTGTTTAATGTATAGTGCTAAGCATGTCAAATGCTAAAAATATATATAAAAATATCTAAATATGTGTTTTATTAGTTGAAATTCGATAGCTCTAAAAACGTTGCATTTTAGTATTAACTGTACTGGGTAATTTAATTTAATTAAAAGCTGGGTTCACAACTCGTTAATTAGAAAGAAACGCTTACTAAATAACTGTTTGGACGGCTGGAGTGTGTACAAACAATTACTGCACTGTAGAGTTACCCGTTGTTCATTAGATGATATATTAGTATCTCAAGAACAAATAGGCTACATCGTTACTTAGAATGTTACAATCATCAGACCTGTTTGCATAAAGTTGTTCTAGTACGTATGCTTCATACGTACTCTGTGATGTTCCAAAGTATTATAGTATAAATTTGATGCAAGCGCTTGCTAAAATGTCTATGTAGTTAGCACGTGAATCATCAGAAACGACAGGTTTAACTTGCTCAGCGCTAGAGGTGAGTCACGACTACTCGCTAGATCTTAGCTCTAATTTCTTAATTTGTGCATGCTAAAAATACTAGTGGCAGGCGATGGCGGCAGGTGTAGTCAACTACGCGTTCATATTTTCATTTTGAAAATCACAAGAAAGTGAACGCTTAAAGAAAAAAGACAAAATGAAAGGAGAGTCTGTTGTAATAGGTTAATTAGCCAACGATCCTCCGGTTGGAGCTTTAATTAAAATGAAAAATTTTCAGTACTGGACTCGGAGAATTAATTGCTCCCTTTCATATAACTATTCAGGTGAGAAGGCAAATAAAGAGGCTACGTTGGCCAAGTGAAGTCATTGTTACTGAGTACATTAAAATTATGTTTTATAACAACTTTTGGTCATTGTAAGTTTAAAAATGTGTATCTTTTCTATTTTATACTGAATTTAATATAAAACATAGCGTCAACAAAAACGTAGTAGATTGTTTGATAGACGATGAAAATACATTTTATTTTTTGACTAAGGCTCTTCTTAATTATTATTATAAACTTTTTGATGAGTGACAGAAATGTAAGGTTCATTAGACAGAAAAAATATTTTCATACTTATATGGCTAAGCAGTAAAGTGTTTATTGCAAGATAATGGTATGTGGTAACTCTGCAAGAAGATATTTAATTGAATCTTTAGAATAATACAGTTCTACATCGGACGCTAGAAGGTAATGCACGACAGCATGCAACTTGCATGGTGAATACCAACGAGACATAAATCCACAAGTCTCTACTTGCGTATTAATAAATCGTGTTAATAAACTATGTTAATTTAAAATTTAAATTACAAACACCACTGTCAGGACTGTCGTGTGGTGTTGCCATAGTAGGTGGTGGTTTAAAGTAGAATTTTCAGTGCTGGGTTGTGGATGCGAATGGTGTGCGATAGCGGCTGTCGTGGGAGTGAGTAATGGGTCCGCAGCTAGCGTTAATTGTCGCTGACGAGGCGACTCGCCGCCTATCTGTTTCACCTACTGGACTTTGTGCTACAACAGATATTTAAAACATGTGACAAAAAGACGGTGTCTAAAAAAATAACAAAATTGTTTAGAATAACATGTGTTCTCTTTCAGAAAACAGTGAGCATCATTGCTCATTCAAAAGCGTTGCGCGTTAGTCTTTATAAGATACAAAAATATAAATTATTTTTTGCGTCAAAAGTATATTTATTTCAAAGTACGTCAGGTTTTTAGATTTGAAAACAAGCTACCACGACAAACAGGCAATGCGCCAAAGTGCAAAAAAAACGTATTTTGCAGTACAGTGTACAAAGTGCGAGCTAACACGAATTGGTTTTTATTTTGTACGATTATATTTCACAAGGTTTGTGCTAAATTGTCTCGGCTTAAAGGGTAGTATTATCCAACATTTCTTCCTTTAACAAATTGTTTTACTTTAAGCCCAAGTTGTAATTATGTCATGTTGGTCTTCCGATTATACCTAATATGTCTCAGTTTGAGCTTAAAATTTAATTAAAACCTTCAGGCTTAGTGTCTTGCTTTCTTAATGCATATCTGGGTCCGTAGAACTCATTAAGTCGCATCGACATCGCATCGATTGGTAGAGAAACCGACGCGTGATATCGCCATAATCTCTCAACCAATCACAATGACACGATGCGATGTCGATACGATTGAGTGAAATACATTCTAACCCCACAGCTTATAGTTTTGTTTTGTATTAGTGAGTAATAGATATACTATTATGTAAATTCTATCGGAGATTAAATGTAAGGTAATTTTTGTACTGGAATATGGGTAGTTACTTCTACATTTTCTTTTTATATAGCTATGTATTTGTGTTTTTTCATCCCATTACTACGAGTATTGGATACGAGTGTCATCTATTAAAAAAAAAAATTCTCTATTTAAAAATAGCTCCATCCATCCATCCATCAGCCTTTTATCGTCCACTGCTGGACATAGCCCCCCCAAGAGAACGCCATAATGAGCGGTCCCGTCATGGCGGATAATGCCGTAATCGCCACGCTTGGCAGGCTGGTTGGCGATCGCAGAGGATGTTGTTAATACTCGAGAGAGTGCTGCTGCCGACTCCCCCGGGTATTCCCTCAGTCGGCTCTTACGACTCCCGTGGGTAGTGAGGGGTGGAACAATTCTAAAGCTGGCCCCACACGGCAAGCTAAAAAATAGCTATCCCAGAGAAACCATATATTTTTCCGGGATGAAAGCCTATCTCTTTTTCTGGGTTCTAGACTATATGTATGCAAAATTTCATGATGATCGGCTCAGTAGTTACAGCGTGAAAGCGTAACAAACCAACAAACTTGCTTTGGCATTTACAATATTAGTATGGGTACAGTTGTACGAGGATGGAAAACAACAAGCAAAATTTGACTACTGTGAATTCTACAGATATAATCCCCAAAATGCATCCCATACTGTATTAAAGCCTACCCTACCTTTTACCTTGCATCTACGTAAAGTAACATACAGAGTAAGCTTTGCCGTGCGAAATACTTCTATAACTTTGTAAGGACGCTAAGCTCCTTAGATAATGTTTTCACCTTAGACTCAATGAACTACTCAAAAGAAAGGTTTAAGGAGCTCTTATCATCTAACAACTACAAGTGCAAGATAATTTCAAAATAACATCATGTTGACACGTTCGGAGACTTCGAAAGTAATTTCAAATTTAGTCAAATCATTAAACTACAACGTTATATAAACAGTGTGCTAGCGATTTACAGCACGTCGCAGCTCAACTTAGCACCCAAAAAAGTTACACCTCCCAATATTAGCACCGTTGTTTTGGATACATTAAACTAACTTGACAGTACGCCAAAAACGGCGAAACATTTTAACGTTTGTACATCGCACTGTCGCATTGTTACTGTTGCTCTTATTACACGCCAAAAAAGTTGTGCCATTATTATATACGCAAAGTAAAGTCCGCCGCAGTAAAAACAAAAATAATTTCATCGAACGAAGCTTATTTAAAAAATATTTGCGATAAAAACCTCAATGTATTTCACATTTGGGCTCCATTGGTACTTGACGTTGGGAAATAAAAATGTTTTATTGATTTCAAACTTCCTTTTGTTCGCTGCCAAAATGATGCTGTAATTGTGCATTACAGGTATAACTAATAGGTATAGCTCGCTACATTTCTCCGATGGCTGTCTTGTTTGCTTTTATCCTTATAGAAAATTTCGTACATCCCAGCGAGCGAATGCATCGACGAGCCTTCCAATATCAGACAGATTATTCGCAATAAAACGCTGTAAAATCTATAGGTAGAATCGTAATTCTCGACCTAACCGCGGTCAAGTATAGTCCAGACTTGCATGGCATGAAAAAGAATTTGTATTTTGCCTAAATATTGGTAACGGATTGGCGTGGCTATACGTGGTAAGAGATAAGACTGCAAGTTGCATAGTGATACATTGAATGGATTACTGCCTTGGGTCTGCTTTGTGCTTCGAGGGACGTGGATAATGTTATTATTTAAAAAAAATAGCAATTGTTTGTGGAATGCATACAAACAATTGCTATTTTTGAAGATGATTTGTGTAGATCTTTATTTTGCTAAGCTGGCATACCCTACATATATCCCGAATAATACATTAGTAACTGCAGCTCATCATGATCACAGTTAACAATTTTCCTAAGAAATCACTGGCGTGTTGGATCTGATATGCACCTAATGGTGCATGTCAGATCAAAAACAAAAAATACAACATCAATCAATCATAAATCAACGATCATAAAAATCCGTCCAACCATTCTTGAGTTATAAATTGTATAGCGAAACTGACCAAACAGGTTCGAATCCTGCTCGCAGTAAGCAATCTCTAATCTACTTACTAATACTACTTTAAAGTAGAAACACTACAATAGAAACACTAATACTACTTTAAAGTAAAAGCGGTGTGCATAAATATATTTAAATAAAAGTGCATCTCACTATATTTAGTCAAGAGCAGAAACAAAACGTAGTATCCACGCCCCTGTCGTTAACTAAAACAAACTGTGCTAGAGTCAAGTTACTACAGACAAATAGTTTTGTATAACAGTTCATTACACGCCAAATTCATTAGCTTAAGTATACAGACTGATAAACTAAGTAATTAATTTATGTAAAAAAGTGAATGATTGTCAATATTGACATGATCAGTTGACTGTTGTCTAAATTGGCGTGTTTGCCCCGATATTGGGGCAAAATCGGCGCAACGGCTATGCAGGGTCATGGGGCGGTCGCAATGTTCTGACAGCGTTGTAATGGATTATTTACCTCGGCATGGATGTCTGCCGCCGTCGATCACTGACACCAACCTAATTACATGTAAATAAATACAGATCGAAAACCTAATCTCATCGAAAGCTTAATGTAATTAACCCCAGACATAAATTTGTTATGTACCGAATGATTTGACGTCAAAAGTTGTGACGTTAACATTCTCTTAAAAAGAGTTTCTCTTAAAAACAAACACAATAATTATTTTTAATAGATTTTATCATGCATCATTGATACAAAGGATTCTCTTTTTCAATATATTTGTATTGAAAAAATCTATATTTTTGTCTGTAAAGACGGCTTACGAACGATAATTTTACATGATAACGTCATATATGTTTTCTGAGAGTTTCCCACTACAAACAATTCATTGGTCGCCATACATGTTTCGATGTATATGTAAATACAAAGCTTCTAATCATACCTAAATATTACTTAAGTCTTAGTAAGTACACACTAAATCATCATCAATTTAACGGATCATAGGCTAGTCACATAGTAAGTCGGTAAATCCGCCATCTTATAATATCTCGCAGATGAACTACGTATTTAGATATTTTTATATATATTTTTAGCATTTGACATGCATTCACTTTGTGTTTAATGAACTACGTAGTCGGATTACTTAAAATACCACCACCTATTTTTATGTTTTAGCAACCCTGAGCGGAACGTAACACTTTTTCGTGCGTGCGGCCGGCGTTCATCGATTTATAAGACGTTATCACATTAAAAATAATAATAAACAATAGTAAATACCAATAGATGTCACGATGACTTAGTCAATAAAGTCCTGCTCGTGACTATCATTTTTGATTTAATATTTTCACATTTTGTGTTTTGGAACATGGCCAAGCATGTCAAGTACTTAAAATATAATAATATATAAAAAAAATAATAGTACATAATTACATCTAAACAACTAGGGAAGTTTGTGTGTGCGCTAATATAGCTTGTGGCATGATATAGAAGCTCTCATCCCACGGGTGCAGTAAAGAGACTGGCTCGGCTTGTGTATTGCGATATCAGGTCGTGTGTACAGACTATATATATCATTGTAAATATACACCTGTATCACGCAACTAGCTCAAATACTTCGAGTTTTAGTGTTAGGGGTCCAAGCTTATTGCGTAGTAAAACAGCTGGTGTTCGTCTATTGAAGGTACTCGGCCACGCATTACAATATACGGTATTATGATAAATTAGATTTTACTTGCTCCAAATCTATACTATTATATAGTTGGAACAGAGCTGTGTCTGTACATTTAAGATATTTGAGAAAAAATTACTTTATTAGGCTATATAGACGTGTCTGAACATAATATTTTTTTTTAGATATTTTGCCTGTCTGTTTATCTGTTTGTTTGTTTGCGCATCACACAAAAACAACTGAACGAATTTGGATACAACTTTTTTAATTTGATAGATCTCCATTAGACTTAAAAATTGGTATACATTTTATCCCGCTACTATATCGGAAACCTGAGATACAACCTAAAAACCAGCTTTTGGTTGCGGCGGAGCCGCAAGCAAAGGTTATTCATATATAAAATATTTGAATATTATTCATATCAGAATCACTATATCATTTGTTAACTCATTAGTACTCACATATTAGTACGTAAACTTAGTAGTTTCCTTACTATGTAGTTTACTTAGGAAGTAGACTTAGGTATAAGATTTTGATACTTTTGTACCACAATAGAATATGGGAATTCTGGTTGCATATCTATTAAATTATATCTAAAGGGTAACAAATTTAAAATGGATTTCCACAGCGACAAGGCTCAGTCGCGCGGCACATTGGCTCGACAAAATATTGTGGAACAGGGTAAACGCTCTAACTTCCAATACAATATAAATTGCACTTTGAAAATACCTCGTACTTTATAGTATATGCATACGATTTGATACTTTAACGCCTTATGTGAGGGCGTGTTTCAATGAAGCCCAAAAACGTAGAGTAGTGGCGTAATACCGGTAATGTTGTGTCGCCTTTCTGTGGCGAGATAAGGGTACGCGACATTGACTATTCAAAGGGTTGCGGTCTTTAAAATTTAGTCCAAAATACCTGCGCTTTACCTTTGGGTTAAGGCATAATTTGCGTCGTTTTCGACCAGGTGTTTTATCACAGCGATTTTGTTGTGAATTTATCGATGATATTTTAATCATGATTCAATCACATCTGATGAAAATGCTAAAAACGTTGCTCATTTTAACATTATTGTAAGCTCAGTTAATTCCAGCCATTTGTTCTGTTTGTTTATCGAAGCTGTTCGTCAGATGTATTTATGTTCAGTAATTATCTGTCAGATTTTGTTATATTGTTTATATACAAAACTCACTGGAGAGGCTACTGAACTGTTTAGGGGCTGAGTGATCGTTATGCTGGCTGGTAGATAATTTGGAAAGAAGATAAATATAGATTATTCGGAAATATTCAATGATAAACATCAAGGAAGCTTGGATCGCAAGTCGTCGCAGATCCGGCAGCAGAAACACTCCTTAGGGCTTCGATACGATTAGAAGATATCCCGTAACTTCGAGCTTCCCGTACCATCATAAGAGTTCGTTGGTCATGGAGATTCACACGAAAGTTAATAAGGTATTCACTGTGCCCTATGGGCGCGCGCATTCCGTTAATTCAAGATATTCCAAATGAACTGTCACCATTCAATGTTATCACATTTAATACGTGTGTCGGATGTTGCTCCTATATAAGGTGAATTACTCCACCAGAAAATTAGAAGATCATCACGATCTCAAGCTTAGGGTTCTCCTCATTACCACCGAAGGAATGTAACATAGTTCCAGCGGCCCGCCAGTAAAGGCGGAGAGATGGCACACGGTGGGTTTCTTTAGTGGGTGAAGGCCCCACACTACCCTGTTCGTTGCCCCAAACGACGGGGTGTGCGGTTAGGAACAATTTTTCCCGCCTTAACAAAAAAAAAAAGAAAAAATAGCGTCCTCATCATTGAAATATATTTATTTCATAATGAAATTTATTTATTTAATAATTGACATTGGTTAACAAAATTTTTTACTGTTCCATGTTTGCCTATGACGGCTAACGGTGTCAAGTTAAAGGTTAAATCAATCAATAAATAATAAGATGTAGATTATTTATCTGAATGGTCCGATGGGAATGCACTAATCCATCTAAATCTCAAATCTCTAAATATTATCTGTGGGAAGCAAAGAGATATCGCACTGGGACGCGAAAAGAGATTTAGAAGTTCCAAGGAGTAATTGCGCACGAAATATAAGGTTATTGCTAGATGAAACCGTAAGATTTGAATAAGAGATTCATCGAATATGAGTTTCGCAAAAAACTGCTAAGAGGTTTGCATCTCTTAGCACGTTATATAAAAAAGACAATATTTAAATTCAGATATCCAGCATCAATTACGTAACAGTTTAATGTAATCTTATCTTCAATACTTTGACATCATTTATGCATGTATCTTTAAAGATAGCAGCTAATGCTGTTTAAAAATACAAAATGTCGTCAAATAGTCACACATACGAGATAAGATCACGCAATCGCCGATTAGTACTGCCCAGACGTTCCCTGGTCTACACTGCAGCCCTCATGTGTTGGAATGAGCGACGGTTACCATTTACCATCAGGTGGGCCGTGGCTCGTCTGCCACCATATCTAATAAAAAAAAAAGATGTTCAAAGAAATTGGTAATTGCAAGCGATGTGCGTGACGACTTAATTGGAAGAGCATTTGAATATGATACCACAGTCGAAGAACCATACAGTCAGTCCTCGCCTTTGATGTTGTCGTAAAACCCGAATCCGTCTAGACATTCGTCACTACAAATAAAAGTGCCAGGGTTATCACATTACCACCGAAGGAATGTAACACAGTTCCAGTGGCCCACCAATAAAGGCGGAGAGACGGCACACGGCGGGTTTCTTTAGTGGGTGCAGGCCCCACACTACCCTGTTCGTTGCCCCGAACGATGGGGTGTACGGTTAGGAACATTTTTTCCCGCGTTAACAAAAAACAAAAAAGGGTTGTCACATTGGCAGGAAATAAAAATATAATTCTATTAATAAATCTATATTTTTTTTATTACTTTTTTAAACATACATAGCATAACGCCTGTATTTCTCAAAGGGGTAGGCAGAGGTATATTACACACCCACGGTTCGCCAGCTATGTTTAACTCCTACGTAATAGGGGGCGAGCCTAATACCGTCTACAGGGCACATTTCCAAATTCTGGGCTGCTACTGAGAAGTTTTCTTTTTACGAAAAAGCTCAATAACACTGCACGACCCGGGGATCAAACCCGACACCTCATGATCAGCAGTCGCTTACACTACCGCTGCACCACAGAGGCAGTTCTTTTTAGTAACTGTGGCAATCTTCCAGCTCCATCATCAGACCCCGGATACCATCTAGATACAAAGTACTCGTCAAGACGAATCATAAGAGCCCAAACTCCATGGGGTTATGTCGTTTTATATTGGACTTCCTATGGCCACCTTCTAGCTCCATCATCAGACCTTGGATACCATCTAAAGACATTACTCGCCAAGACGAATCAAACGAGTCCAAACTCGATGAGGTTGCGCCTGTTCATTATAGAGTTTCTATGGCCACCTTCTAGCTCCATCATCAGATCAGCTCTATGTCATCATAATATAGCAAATAATATATTTAAGTATTTTTAAATTGTTGTATTTTATTTTGATAGCCCTGACAAATAGCTCCCGAACGACTGAGCGTAGATGTTCGGCCGTTCGGGAGGGCCCCGCCCATGTATCACCCCGCACCGTACCTCATGATTGCTCTGTCTAGACGACTTCGATGGCCGACTGTATGGTTCTTCGACTGTGATAATACAATGCGAAAGTGGAAGAATGTATGTACAGGGGAGACCGAGAGTAACCCCTCCAGACCAGATCGGTCGTGGCTACCCTGCAAGAGAGATAGCGTGATGTAAGCAATTGAGCAAACGTTTGGAGCAGTTTTCAAAAGCTGTAGTTGTACTTTTAGCGAAATTGTTTTTCACGCAAATTTACTCCTCATTTCGAGCCAGCACTTAGATTTTCTTAATATTCAGATTTTGTGGATTAAACTCATTATTTAAATATAAAACGGGCTGTAAAATAAAATAAATATTTATATCTACCTATTTCTAAATTCCGTTTAAAATTATTTATTAATAAATAATTAAAAGCAATTTTTAATCAGTAACTCAATTAACACACAGCTAATAAGATAAAATTTCCTAATCTTATTCACCTAACAAATTACAGAAATGATACGAATACGGAGCTCTGCAATATAATTATAGCATTTTCCAGTTACGTATGAGTTTCTGGCGGTTTCTTCAGAGGGTTGGCTGGAGGGCGAGTGGGTCTGAGAAAACTTTTGGGTCTTTATTTATTGTTATTGCCTCATTAAGGTGCCTACGTAGCAGGCGATATCCTACAAATTGCAAATAAATAAGCCACCACTTCAGACACGCGCGGAATGTATAAGCGAGGCTACTTTTATAATTACCTGCCTAGGTGTTAGACGTAATATATTGTAGATAGTATAACTAAGCATTATAGCTTGACATCTCCGGTTGGTTTACGATAGGCTCATGTCACTTCTTGGCTCTGTAAATCATAATAAACAATTCGTAGCAGACATAACTGTTTGGTTTGTTTTATAAAAACAATTGATGCTCTATAATAATTAACATACTTAGAAGTGTTAACAAAAGTCGAATGTCAAAAAGTAAAAATAAATATTTTATAGCCTATTTTATCTAGAACTAGCCTTTGCCCGCGGCTCCGCCACAGGCTAAAGCTAATTTTTTGGTTGTATCTCAGTTCCCGATCCATATCGATACCATACCATTATCGGCATAAAATGTATACTAATTTTTAAGTATAATCCAGAGCTATAAAAAAAAGTTGCATCAAAATCCGTTATGTAGTTTTTGTGTGATGCGCGGACGAACAAACAGATAAACAGACAAAATTCTAAAAACAATTGCTTTGTGTATACTGTATTAGGCTATTATATATAGACACGCCTATATATCATAGCCTAATACAGTATTTTTTTCTCAAATATCTTAAATGTACAGACACAGCTTTGTTACAGTTTTATAATAGTTAGGATAAATTACACAAACTTACACTGGATCGGGGTTAAACAGCGCATAAATGTGTTGATTTTTTTGTCAAATGTTAGTTTGCAAATTATTGTAATCATAAATGTATTATTTGTTATCTTCATTTCATTTAAAACTCCAAAACTCGTACCCTTATTTACAGCACAACAATGTATTCAGACCTTATTTTTACTCCATTGCATTTACTGGAATATTTTTGACAACAATTTTGGTGGAGGCCAGTGTGTTATATTTTTAATTTCTCTTTGATGGTTTTTATGGCCACTGCGGTACCGTAATATTTTGTTATGGCAATTGGCCAGCCCCTAGCGCGTTATAACTATATAGGTCTTATTTATTTTACAAGGTAAACAATGAAATTGCGGAGTTTGCGTAGTAGTAAATATTTACGTTTTTAATTTTATACAATTTGCTAAACTGCGTAAAATAAAAATTAAATAGTTTCTTACACGTTCTCGTGTACATCTGATACTATTTAAGATACCATTTCTGATTATACAAATATCTCATGTTAGTTGCTGCCCACAACTTGTCTATACAGACTTCAGAATATAATAAGTTTAATTACTCTGTGGTAAGTACACTAATGATCTCTATGCAAAAATTGCTATCCCATAGAACTATCCATTTTTGTGGGAAAAAACTATTATAAGTCATTTTTTGGGACTCTATAATGCTTTAAAATATAATGCTTTAATATTATGGATTATCATAAAATTAAAGCATATTGTATAATCCATAAAATTAAAACATTATATTGGCGAGAAAGAATTATTTTTAAAAAGCAACTCATTCTACATTTGAATTTAAACAATAGTTTTACAGACAATTTCATATTGAAACATACTATAAAACATACATTTTTAATCTAAGTACAAATTACCCTTTGTTATTACATTATTATTAATTATTTTATATCGGTTTATTTTTACACTCCCAAAAGAAGCAGCAATTACGTGGATTCATAAAACGCACAAGTACAATTTGCTCGCTACATTATGGAAGTTACTGTTTTCTAGTTCAATCGAACACAATACAGGATTCCGTAACAACGTTGAATTATTTTTCTCCAAACTCTGTTACTGTCCCAATATTCGGCTATTTGGTCTCCTCTCATAGTGACCGGGATTTTGGGACAGGAACTGGGGATCGAATTCGATACCATTGTCTTTACAGGCCTTGGTTTTAGCGTTTTTACGAGCAGTATTGGAACCTGCATCTCATTGAATACCGTTCCAGATGCTGATAGCTGAAATGGCTATTTGACATTTTCACACTTACCATGCTCGTTTACCAGATTGAGTTTGTAGTTTTTACATGATAGGTGCAAACCAAACTAACAAACAGAAAAACAGACTAATAATCCAAAAATGGTCGTAATGGATATTAATTACTATTAAAACACATTATACGCATTATTACCTTGTTCTGTGTAATAATGCGTTCAGTGTGTAGGTACATGAGAGTTCCTCTTGGTCTAAAGTCCTACATGCCATAAACTTAGGAGATAGCGCCGGTCGTGTTACTATGTGTGGAACCGCAAGGCAAACCGGGAGGACTTTAGTGTTCCCCGGGGATACTTGGGACACCTGAACAGTACACATTGATTTTACATGAACGTCCACGACACCGTTGTTCGCACGTACACATATATCTATAATGGTTGTACATGAAGTACATCATTGTACGGCTATACAAGTTATAGGAGCGTACAATGATTTGTACTTTGCTAATGAATAGGTGTCTATGTATTAGGGTGATTCCTACCATGGTCTAACAATCTACAGTTATAGTTCATACACACCAAATGTGGCGATAGTTATGTATTTATATGCAATTATCTATACACTGAAGCTTAATACATATTTTTTTAATTTAATTGTGATACCATCCAGGTTACTGGTTTATATAATACTTTCTGATATTTACGCGAATGTTACACATTTTGAAATATAACTATGTTTACGGAATCTATCGCGTTTACTTGATTTTCTACTATTTCGATGTTTCAATTACTTTACACCATTCATGATCACGGGTGGACTTAGATGCTAGACGTCCAGGGCTGATTATGTTGTTTCAACGGTTTCATATACCCACAGTTCTATGATTTTACAAAATTTTTGGTTTATTTAAAAAAAAAAAAATATATCTACTTTAACTTTTATGCTTACATGTATGATATTTTAAGCTAGTATATTAAAATGAGTATAATACTCCTCTTTAGGTAGATTGTATTTTTTTTTGTTTTTATGAGCACTAACTCAAAAAATTCTACCGTTTGTGGTAGAATTTTCACCATTAACACTATTTTAGTTACGCAATATCTACCAGTAAGAAGACAATATTGATTATTAGTTTATATTATTAAATATATTGATTTTACCAGAAGCTAAGACTAAAAAAAGCTACCACCGGATCGGAACTCGGCCTGACTGAGAAAGATCCGGCCAGAAAACTTAGTAGGCAACGACTGCTATGGATTATTAAATTTTATGCGGAAATCCATCCATCCATCTATCAGCCTTTCAACGTCCACTGCTGGACATAGGCCTCCCCAAGAGAATGCCACAGCGAGCGGTCCCGTCATGGGGGATAATGCCGTAATCGCCACGCTTGGCAGGCGGGTTGGCGATAGCAGTGGATGTTGTTAATACTCGAGGGAGTGCTGCTGCCCACTCCTCCGGTATTCCCTCAGTCGGCTCTTATGACTCCCATGGGTAGAGAGGGGTGGGACAATTCTAAAGCCAGTCACACACGGAAATACTGTAAGCTAATTAATTTAAAATTTTTAAAAAGCAAAAGCTAATCGCTTCTGTGGGTTTCCAAATCCTTACTAGTATTATAAAAGCCAAAGTGCGTCTGTTTTCAACGCTTTCCCGCCCTAACGACTCTACCGATCATTAAGAAATTTAGCATACATGTAGTCCGCAATCCTTAAAAATCATAAAAAGAACATTGGCTTCTTATCCCGGTAAAATAGTTGAGTAGAATAAATACTATGTAATTATAATTTGACTTAATTCTGATGTTGCCGCGGACGAAGTGAAGTTAAAATGTAAATATAACCCCAAAACTATTGTGACCTCATTCAAAATTTTATTTAACCGAGTTGTACTGTAAAAACTGTGAAAGGATATCCAATTTCATATTGTTGCTTATGAAGCTTATCTTTGTAAGATACACGGACGCATATATGTATTAGTTATTCTGTGAAACCTTTTATCCTAAGGCCATGTTATACTAACCATAAATAGGCATTCTTCTGATATAGTGACATCCGGGACAAAGCTTTATGCACGTCAACTGCGTTTACTCGCCGATCCTCATACAGGCCTTTATGACGGGATGGCAATATGATGACGCTCTATATAGACCACCGTTTATGGTCGACATTATGCAAATAACGCGAACATTATTTCATATTTTGTTTGTCAGTGGTGTCGCACCCCCGACCGCATTTACAGGCATTTCATTACGAATACATTGACAAGTGGCGCATTTAATGTTTAATATATCACAGTAATGTACAAACACACGCAGATACATTTTCATTGTTTATAATTTAATTTATTATAATATTTATTTCTGCCCGTGACTTCGTCGGCGTGGACTTTGAGATTCAAATGATTTTAGTCGTTTAGGCATATCCCGGGTATTATTTAAAAAAAGAAAGAAAAATTAAAAGAAAAGCAGGTATTATATATTGGAATAAAAAGTATTCTGTGCTTATCTAATACCTGTATACCAAATTTCATTCAAATTCATTTATTACTTACTTACTTATCATCACGCCATTTCCCTTGCGGGGTAGGCAGAGAGAACAGAGTGCCAAGAGGCTCTATTCTTGCATACATCTCTCGCTTCCTCAACATTCATAACTCTCTTCATACACGCTCGCTGGTTTCGGAGACTCCTGACTCCACCTTCCTTCAATATATGACCAATTTGGTCCAGGTAGGTAAGTTTCGGTCTCCCCTGTACCTACATCCTTCTACTTTCGCATTGTATATCTTCTTAGCCAGTCGCTCGTCCGGCATTCTTTCCACATGTCCGAACCATCGGAGCATTTCCTTTCGCATCCTTATACCAACACTCTCTTTCATACCTACTCGCTCTCTTACGTCATTGTTACGAATGCGGTCAGTCAGCCTCACTCCACAGATTCTTCGCAGAGATCGCATTTCGACCGCATTGATTTTACTGCATGAGATCCTTTTTACATACCTAACTCAAGCTTCCATATAATAACGTTGGGACAAGCACTGCATTGTGTATTGCGACACGTGCCTTCTGGTTGAGGTGGTGGCTGCCGAGAAGTTGTCCCAATGCTCCGTTCACTCTATTTCCCGCATTCATCTTCTCTCTACATCAGGGGTGTACCTTCCATCCCTTCTGAATCCACATCAAAGATATACAAATTCATCCACTTGTCTAGCACACCATTTCCTATTGCTACTCTAACATCTGTTCTGGCTTCTTCTCTTTCAAAAACCATTACTTTGGTTTTGCTCACATTCACACGTAGGCCCCTTTTCTTACAATCTTCTGCTGAAAAGGCTGTACCGATTTAGACGGGACTTTCACTGGCAGATAGCTGATGATATAACGACTAATTTAGGCTACTTTTATTTTGAAAAATCATTAGGAGAGATAATCAAACAAAACTTTTAGCAAATCCGTTCAGTAGTTTTGGCGTGATGTGCCAGCAAACATACAGAGAGAAAGACAAACAAAAACTCAAAAAATATTGTTATGGTTTCTAGTTCTGTTATAAACATCCCTGATGTTAAAGTTTCCTAAATATCTTGTAAGTGCAGACCTCGCTCTGTTACAAAATTTATTATAGTATAGATTTGTAATAACGTAGGGTAAATATATTTAAAAAAGGTAAAGGAACACTTCGTGAGGCATTTTGCATATCTAAGAAATTTTTCCAACCGCTTCTGAAGTTGCAAACCCCCATTAGGCCTATCAAGATAGGTAGGCTGTGGTCAAAATCCTATTAATTCTCAGGAGAGACCGACTGGCTATATGACAGTATTAGAATATTTAAAATATACATAATTATAAAAATATGACAGTATCTGAAGTATTTTTAACATAATAAATTATACAGAAATAAGCTCTTCGTCCGACGTGCATTCTTCTAAATTGGAAAGATATCGACTACTTCAATATGTAGTGTCGGTGTATCTCGTTTCTATTCACTTATTTGATTTTGTTTTTACTCACTTACTTTTACACTCTCCAAAACGCCTCTCGGCTCGCTATACTGAGTGACGGACAAGTGGATTGGTGATTTCGAACCCCGACATGTTACTTAGACCACCTTCGATCAATGTTTTTTATTTATTGTGAAAACTTGTGCTTTGGTGTAATAAATTATGATCGCCAGACTGATTTCGGTTCACGGCGACCATTGTCAATGGACACAAGCCACCACGACACAGCACATAAGAGATATTTTAGTGCACGTGTATGCACGCAAACATAAGTAGGTGCACTCTTTGTTTCCTCACTCTCATAATCCGGTGGGACGTCGTTCCGACTAAACCGGACAGAGACCAAGCGCAAGGCCAATGGCTTCCACTGAAGGAATAAAAACACAAAGGCTTAACGTGCTTGTCAAGGCACGAGGGTGATGCCGCTTTGAGGTGCTATTGAGATTTTCTCGACGGAAATCTTCAAATTACTTTTGCTCTGCTGACCCGGGATGCAAACCTCAGTCTCCTTGATCCGGAGTCACATAATACCGCTAGACCATTGAGGCAGTTACTTGTATTTATAGTATGTCTAGGCTGTGAGTTGTATTTTTTTGTGATAGTAAATATACCGCATACACAAAATTCATCTATTGCGGTAATTTCAATATCACCAATTCACTAATAACAGTCGATTTGTTAGAACTTATAAAAGAACCAACTTTAAAAATAATTACGTTTTGGATATAAATTAACGACAATTTTTTATGACCTTATAAACTGATACCGTTGACATATAAAATAAATTATCTGTTCAAGTTAAATAAAGCGTAAAAGTTTGATTGTAACACACAAGGCTATGTTACATATTAACAATGTTTTCACAAAGTTTTATGCTTCCCCGAGTACAAAGAACTCGGAGTGTACATAGAGATAGAGGTGGCAATGATATAGTGTCGGGCATGCGGCCGTTCCCTCAGGAACGATAAACCCTTCCCGGAGCTTCCCGTCTACTCTTCTTTATGTGAAGGTCGGAATGGCCAGCCCAGGTGAACAGGTAGCTAGATTGCGAAAGTATTTTTAAAACATCTTGTCGGTCGTTGGGTGTTTTTCCTTTGTTATCAAATGTGAGACATTGGAAGTGAATTTTCGGTTATGGGCGTACTTAACGTATCCGTACGTTTTAGGAATCGAAAGTTGTTCGCGTTTATGGTATGTATGTATATAAAAAGTGTACGGTGTTAAGCTACTGCATTTACTATTATATGAAGGTCAGATTGGTACATGCTTTAAAGGGTTGTGCTTTATAGAGGCTATATTTTGTTATTAAACCACTGGAAATCCAATTTCTCTTTTATGCAACTGTTAATATACGCAATTCACTTTTATACATAGTGTAAACATGAAAGTATTAGAATTTAGTATAAAATGTGAATATTAGACTTTTAGGGTTTAGGGTATCGAAAAGGTCTCAAAATTCTAATAGCTTTTTATTCTACCATAGTATAGGTATTCTAGAGAATACTAGAGTTTTATAAGCGCTTAATACAATTATAATGAATGTGTACGGTACATGTGCGGTCTACGCCGTTTATTGGCAATTTTATGAAACAAAATCTCATTATTGGCTTTGCAGAGTTAATGAATTATTAAAGCTTAAACGAACGGCGTTGGGCCGTAGAGTAAAACGCTGCCGTCGAGTTTTTGTTTCCATTTGATGGCGCGGGTTCCTATCGCATGTTGTGGGGAACGAGGATTGATATCTTTGTAGTTTTATTTGCAAATCGCGTGCTACCAGTACATGTTTACAATCGTAATACTTGTTGAATATTTCTTGAAGCTAAATTACGTTTGAATATTTTATTTGTTACTAGTTGAGACCTTCTTACATTGTCGTATTATCATGTCCCTTCCTGTACATATGATGTCCGTAATATTGAAAGTTTCGGAGACTGGGCGCGATGTAAACATTCATATCAAGTTGTTATCGGTAAGCAAAGGCTGGACCAAACTGAGCTTATGTAAGGATTACACAGACTAAAGGATTATATATTGAAAACATTTTATTACTTAGATTATGAAGGAGTAGGGTATAGGGTATAGGTGATAATCGTATTAATTAAATAATTGAAGGTCCATAGCCAATCTCCACATCACATTTGTCTTTACGATCCACGCCACCTATTGGATGCATTTACAAAGTTCTTTATTTCCACATTTCCACAAATAATATGTTCTTTAAAGTAGCTGAGCATGTCAAGTGCTAAAATACAGACCAAAAAAAGTATACTTTTATATATTACTCATGAAATTTATACATATAATCCAGAAAATATTACTTAAACAACTTTATCCCATATTATATTTTCTTTTATCCCGAAAAAACGGATGGATCCTGTGAAATAGAGATTTTTTTAAAGAGACCATTATTGTGTTGTAGAGTGAAGAGCATATATATGCTATATAAGAGCATATATATATATGTATATATAAATATACTGATGTCCACGCGAACAAAGTCGCGAGCGTAATCTAGTCGCTTAAACGAGCACGCAATCGTAATTTGTTTTATAGGTATATTGCATATTCTTTATGGTATATATTACGCATCTCTTTAACTTCAACGTCTCTATGGTGTTTTGCTACCAATACAGTTTATGTAAATAAGTGAAGTAGGTTAATTAAATAACAAATTATTTATTTAAATAAAACAGTGTGTTTGTATGTTTGTTTTCAAGCTTTCATGCTGTAACTATTGAATCAATCATCCTATAATTTTGCGTCCATATAGGTAATGTGTTGTAGAGTAACATACTTGTATTCTAAAGTCCACGCGAATAAAGTGGCAGGAAATTTAGAGTTTCTAATAATTTAAAACCGCATTTGTAATGAGGCAGTAAAATTAGCAACCACTCAATCATTAAAACCTATATTACCTACGTAGTATGCACATAATGATCTTTCAGATTAGATTAACTAATAAGAGGTTAAGCACTATGTTATTTAATAAAATAACTAAGACACTTAAAAAACAGGTTTGTTTATTATAGTATAAACGTCATTTTCTTAAATTAGAAGTTGTATTTTACTGCAACAACGGTAATCTAGAGAAATCTGTTATGGTGCGGCTACACTACCGGGATATGTCAATAATTATGGATAACATTGAGTTTACATAGATATGACAATAAACTAGGCGGTAAAAATACATTTTTCAAAATGGAGTTTGACGCTGCATCGATTATTATTACCTACATGATTTTTTTACATTTCAACAAAAGTAAACGAAGACAAAAAGAAGATGGCGGATATCTATGATTCTTCTGCCGGAATCCCATTCTTCCATCCTATTTCTTTCATTTCATATCTGTAAAAGGAAATGGTGAGCAGTGGCTTGACAATACTTTCGGTATAGTTGATCCCATAAGCGACTGTAACCATTTACCATCTGGTGGGGAGTGGCTCGTCTGCCAGCATATTTATATTTAAAACTTGTGAGCAATATTATTTATATTGCTGCAACGTATAATTATTTGTTAAACTTATAATACAATAATACAGCGGAGTTAACCAGTCTACGTGTTTACTTTCAAAAAAACACCGGCTTCGGTTAAAACTAATTTGTGTTAAATAGAGAGCCAACTCCTAATTACGATGCAAATTGATCGTTCCAATCACCGCGCTCATAAAATGGCTGTTCAAAATATTCCTTTCACGATATACTGTGCCTGTAATACTTACATTTTAAAGCGAAAAGTCTATATTTTACAGTAATTTTGTAATTAAATTCCGCTAATGCAATCTTTAGGTAATCGCTTGGCCGCATATAAATGGCAAATTAGCGGCTATCGCAGTCGTAGATTGCACTGTTATGTTAAATTTTCCTTTGTAAGACTTATGTTGTTTACTTATTTTCTTTTATATTTACAGAGATCTAAAATAGTTAGTATTATAGAATGGATTTTAAGAGGAGAGCCCACCACTCACCAACGCTCGGCAACAAATGACTCATTTGTTGCCGAGCGTTCTTGAGAATGCCTCGTTTAGAGGTGAAACACGTGTCGAATTTATGTTCGGATTTTTGCGGAATATTGCAATATTGTGGTTCTGAGAGTTCTACCGTATCGCATGGTTGTGTCGCGTTAGTGAGTTTTTTGTCATTATCGTGCATGCTACTTTGCTATTATCACATTCTCCTCTATCTGTGAGAGTGCGAATTGGCAATCTTAGGTTATTCTGTCCAAAGATAACCGGGATTGACAATCCGTGGGTGAGTGGTGGGCTCTCCTCCTAAAATCCATTCTATAATAGTAACAATGGACTTCCGCCAAGTGTCGCCTCATTCAATTAATTATCTAAAATAGTTAGTCTAAGAAAACTTTTGGCAATATTGAACGGTATTTATTGCACGCAAACAAATCTAGTTTCTCTTCCTGGTTTCATATAATTTAGAGGCGTTTTAGTTCTAACTATTATAATGATGTACCAAAGCTGTGTCTGTACATTTAGGATATTTGAGAAAAATATACTGTATTAGGCTTTATAGGAGTGTCTGAACGCAACATATTTTTGTCTGTTTATTTGTTCCCGCATCACGCAAAAAATACTGAACGGATTTTCGTGCAAATATTATTTTATTTGATTTGAGCTAATATTTTATTTGACAGCTCTTGATTAGACTTGAAGACTATACATTTTATCCCGCTACTATATCGAGAACCTGAGATATAACCTAAAAACTAGCTTTTAGCTGCGGTGGGGCCGCGGGTAAGGCTATCTATAAACCTGTCTATATTCTCACACAAAAATAATTCACGTAAAAAGTAGGTAATTAGAAAACTTACACTCCATCAGAAATAAAAATAAATCATTCCTATGGCATCTTTCCTACCAGGTATAATATTTAAACATAAAAACTGAGAGGCTAGTTATACAAGAGCTCGTATTCTTTAAGACTGACAAGTAAAATTGCTAGAGGCAAAATAACTAGACTCTCCGGGGCATCGTGCAATACATAATAGGAACCATATTGCAGCCATAAATTTTAATACTGCGGTATTTTATTAGAAAATGATTGACTTTATCAATAAAATGGTAGCAAGAAACTTGATCGAAATAAAATCCTTTTTGTTGCTAATTAACTTTTACGATTAAGTTCATTGTTGAGGTTCTGAGTAAGTAAAGGTGCTTTGTTTTTGGGATCGTTATTAGAGTTATACGAATAATTTGAGGGCTAGAGCTGAATATAAAATCAATATGTGAATGAAAGAATTACGTTTATTATTTTTTATAATACATGGGTGGCGAGCCAGCATAGGGTAAGCGGTCACCGTGGGACTTCGCGTATCTATAAGTTGATATACTGGGAAAGGGAAGTACTTCCCTAATCGAGCTGGATATTTATGCAGGACTTAGATACAGTTGAATTTGTTTAAAATTAATAGTTAGTGCCTTGACAACATACCCATTTTTATAAGCATTCCGTATTAACACCTAAAACCTTTCTCCAATGTGAAAAGAAGTATATTATATAGTATCGTAGTACCTATGTACTATCTTCTTTTTAGAAAATACTTTTTAGAAAACACTCTGTTGTAAACAAAGTCGCATTATATAAAGCTGTGATCAGTGCAAGTTTAATAAAGTACTGAAAATTTAATAACCTACCCAAGTAACTATTGTGTCATTGAACTATCTGTACCTACTTAAGTCTGTACGTCCACACCATTATATAAGCAGCTATTGAATGAGCTGGAAAAGTATAAGAATGAATAGTGTGTCTACGTCACAGACTCGGATCCGCGTAGAGCCGGATGTCAACATTTGCTTACGCGATTTACCCCTTGAGGCTGCCGGGAAATGACATGCGCTCTTTGTTCTACCCACTCTTAACGTTCCTCATGCAATTGCAAGCGAAATTTGCAAAGAAACAACTTTGAGTGCAATGAAGTGAGCTTTATTTGAAATGCCGAATAAAGTTAACGTTTTGAAATTCTGTTATTATCTGTGTACCTATGTCTCAACCACACAAAATCTCTAAATAATAAAAGTTCTGTGGTCAAAACTAATTAGTAACGCAGGTTTTGTAGTACCAGTATATATGATATACTAAACAAAATTATAGAAAGGTAATGAGCATGTCTAAAAATTTTAATTTTTATTGGATTAGAAATATTGATTATAAATTATTATAAATAAATGATAAATATTAAAACATTGGAATTTAGATCAAATATAATCATAGGAAAAATGGCAATTTACGTGTTTTTATGAATTATCCATTCATCTATTCATTATAGGCCTCCCCAAGAGAGTGCCAACAAGCAATATTGTTCTGACTGTATCTTACGACTCCCTGCTGCTCTGACCAGATCATTGGCCCAACTGAAGGGAGGCCATCCTACATTACACCGATACGTGGTACCACTCGAAAACCTTTTTCTCCAACGGTTGCCAATTCGTCGAGCGATATGGGCCACTGCCACTTCAGCATGTCAGCTCGGGGATTATGTTGGTCACTCCTACGTAGCTATATCCATATCACGGATTCTATCACGTAGAGAAATACCAAGCATTGTACGCTCCATGGCACGGTGTACGATTTTGAGCCTTGATACAATTATGAATAATACAATATTTTTTTGCCTATATCAACAAGTTCACTGCATTATTTATTAGGGGAAAAAAACGTGCTAAATAAAGTTCTTTTTAACCTATGATTGCAATTCTAGGTACAATTCACAATGTTTGCTGATAATAGATACTAAAAAGATTTTTCAAAGTTTTATCAAATTTCATTAAACCTATAGCAGTATACCTAATGTATAAAAATATAAAATATGATGATCATGACAGTCAATTGATTAAGGAATAGTACTTTCTGCAAGTTATTTTAAACATATTCAATATAACAACATAAGCTTGGTGTTCAGAGACAATAGGAATTTTTATTTATTCTCTGTGAGTGCTTATGGAAACTCGAATAGAACTTCTATCGTCACTAAAAATACTGATATACACAATTGCAAAGCGTAGCATAGTGAATGGGAGAGAGTAAAGTGCGCGTCACTAACGGCCGAGGGGAACAGAAATCACGACAGCAAACATTGACTCAAGACTTTTACTCTTTTACTCACTTAGTGTAACTCCCCATTGCGCTGCAAATCACTCCACTAGAAACGCAGAAGAAGTTTTAAATTCTGAAATCTCTCGAAATTATTTAAAGCCGTATGCTATGAATAACTCTCATTGAATAGTTTTCCATTCAATAATTGGGTTGATATTCATTGTCCTTTGTTCAGTACTTGCTTTAAGAAAGTTGTTCGAGAGCCATTTATCGTAATGAAAGTATAACAGATTAATTTAATTCTAAGCAGAATTTACGACTGTTGCATGTGAATACTTTTAGCCTTTTATTGGCGTTTAAACTTAGATAGTATTATGTGTAATTTTTATATATATCTTTTTATTAGTACCCTGTATTAATATAAATTCCGAGATTATGGACTAGACGTATACTTTGGTTGGACTTATTACGTAAGATATTTTTGTGCTTACATTTATGTACTAAGTATATGAGTGTTAGCTTCTAAAAAATACTAATATTATTTTGAAATTATAATACTCGCAAAATTAATTCAAACACGTTTTCCTTTTTTTTTATATAGTGTCAAAGTATCTCAATGTATTTTGGTTATAGAGAAGGCAAACCCCTATTAGCCAGTCATATTATAACCATCAGGTAGGGGGTCATCTGCCACTGTTAAAAATAACAAAGAACATAAATAGTTTTGTTTATGTAGAACTAAAGTACTGGGTAAAACACCTGCTTCAAGTTCATACTATTTAATCTTAACGCTGGCATAATTCTACTCATATTAGAGTAGGAGTTTTACTGTTATCCGATCCTAAAGTATAAGTACAACTAGCGTCCGTGAGTTTTGTTTTATAGAAAAACACTAGACAAGCTCATGGCTGACCTTATACTACATCTTTTAGGTATATATTTTGAACAGTTCCTTATTATTTTTCGGAGTTGTGTTTGCTTGAACCGCTTTAGAAGCCTGGGGCATTTAGCACTGAACTGCATTACAAGCCTAGGGCATTGGTAGGCAGGCCGTCACCTCGAGGGATGTGCTGTTGGCGGTGTCACTCGACATCGCCAACGCCTTCAATAGTCTGCCATTCGGCTGCATCAAGGAGGCACTCCGGTACCATGGAGTGCCCCTCTACCTAAGGCGGCTGGTGGCAGACTACCTCGACGGCCGCAGCGTCCTCTTCGTGGACCGGGAAGGGGACGTTGTAAGGAGGGCTATGTCGTGCGGCGTCCCGCAGGGTTCGGTTCTTGGGCCGCTCCTGTGGGACATCGACTGCGACTGGGTCCTCCGTGGCCGGCTCCCCCCCGGGCTGGGCGTAATTTGCTACGCAGACGATACGCTCGTCACAGCCCGGGGCTGGACCCTCGAGGAGGCGGCAACGCTGGCCACCTCAGGTACCGCGGAGGTGGTCAGGCGGATCGAGGCGCTGGGGCTTAGGGTGGCCCTTGAAAAGTCGGAGGCCCTACTCTTTCATGGGCGTCGACGGGGCCCGCCCTCCAGCGCCTCGATAACGGTCAACGGTGTGGGCTTGCCAATCCAGGCCCACATCAAATATCTGGGCCTGGTATTGGATGGACGGTGGCACTTTGACGAGCACTTCCGCCGTCTTGCGCCAAAGCTCGTCGGCACGGCGTCCGCCCTCGGGCGACTGATGCCGAATTTGGGCGGACCGAGTCTCGCGTGTCGACGACTCTACGCAGGGGTAGTACGGTCGATGGCACTGTACGGCGCGCCCGTGTGGGCGGAGTCCCTGGCCGCTCGCAATAGGGCCCTTCTGTGGCGTCCACAGAGGGTCGTAGCGGTCAGGGCAATACGCGGGTACCGCACGGTCTCGACCGATGCAGCCTGCGCGTTGGCCGGAACCCCCCCGTGGGATCTGGAGGCGGAAGTGCTCGCCGACGTCTATCGGCGGGCGTCGACGGCGCGGGCGGGGGGCAGCCACCCCTCGCCGAGCGCAATGTCATCGTGGCGGGAAGATGCCCGCCGCGCCACCGTCCTAAAGTGGAAGTCTCGGCTGGAGACGCCCCGGGCTGGTCTCTGGACCGTGGGGGCGCTCCAGCCGATTTTGGAAGAATGGGCAGGGCGACAGCACGGGATCCTCACCTTCCGGTTGGTGCAGGTTTTGTCGGGGCATGGTTGCTTCGGCAAATACCTGCACATAATCGCTAGGAGGGAGACGACCCCAGGCTGTCACCACTGCGGCTGCGACGAGGACTCGGCGCAGCACACGCTCGAGTCGTGCCCGGCCTGGGATGTGCAGCGCCGGGAACTCGTTGCAGTCATAGGCGTGGACCTGTCGCTGCCAGCCGTTGCGCGAGCGATGGTTGGAAGTGATAGGGCCTGGACCGCGGTCGCCGCCTTCTGCGAGGCTGTCATCTCGCGGAAGGAGGTGGCGGAGAGGGCCCGGGAGGAATCCTCCTTCGCGGACCCGATTCGCCGCCGGCGCGCGGGGCGGCGTGCGCGCGCTTACCTGCGCCTGATGCCGCCCTAGCCGAGGCCGCGGACGGTGGGGTCGGGGAGTACCCTGCCGTCCGCGGAAGCCTACCGCGAAGGTGCGACGCCCAAGTGCGCGAGGCGTCGCTCAAGAGAGGGTGCCCGAAGGGGCTGCCGCCTGCGGATCGCGGTCGAAACGACGCGGTACCCGTGATCCGCCGTAGTAGGCGCTCGGTGGGTTTTTAGTGGGTGAGAGCCCCACACTACCCCGTTGTCTCCCCGGGCAGCGGGGTGTGCGGTAGGACATTTTTGCCCACCTAAAATAAAAAAAAAAATAAAAAAAGGGCATTGTTAGGCTATTGACCTCGCAACAACAGGCCTGAATCAAAGGTGTAAGTGTACCGCGTTCATTTTTCAATGTGGGATGGTCAAACTTAAAGAGTCTTTATCAAAGAAAACGTGAGACGGTGATTGCTAACTACTAGGCGAAAGCCATTCAAAAAGTATACATCTTCTCCCAGGATACAGGTAGCCCAAGGAATACAACGGCTAATCAAAATGATTCTCTACAGCTGGTATTTACCGAAATAATTCGATTTTCGTAAACATCGATGTTTCGATTACCTTTATTGCATCTGCTGTGGTCTGTGGTGTGGTTTAATGAGGCAGGTGATTAGTTTTATTATGAGAAAGATTATCTTAAACCACTCTTACCTCTTGGTTTGTAACTTACACGCAACTTAATGAGGTTCTTACATAAGCTAAAAGTATAGCTAACGAACTGTTATACTTCTTCTTATGAAATCAATCACGACGTGAACTTTGCAACTACAATTCGAGAGTTCTTCTGTGCTGAACAAAATTAACTATGATCCACCTTTTTGTTTGACATTTTGGGACTTTAGGATCACCAGCGCCTTACGACCTAGGACATGGCGTTCTATGAAGAGAACACGCACACGTGCTTAATAAATGTTTACGTTAATAACACATGAAAGATACACAATCTTTTTGCCTCAAAATACAGTAGTAGGTATAAAAGTCCATTCACATTTAGTTAAGCCATTTAGGTCGACCGACCCCAATATACTTGGGAATGTTAAAAGAAAAAGTGTATCAAACAGACTAATATCTTTTTTCTCCATCAAAAATACCTCTGCAACATACGAGTAGCTACTTTTGTGTCTGGTTTCATTATGTTATATTACGCTTTCAAGGGGGTAAGCTGAAAAGTAATACTATTTTTGTTAAGGCGGGAAAAAATGTTCCTAGCCGCACACCCCGTCGTTCGGGGCAACGAACAGGGTAGTGTGGGGCCTTCACCCACTAAAGAAACCCGCCGTGTGCCGTCTCTCCGCCTTTATTGGCGGGCCTCTGGAACTATGTTACATTCCTTCGGTGGTAGAGTAATACTACCATTCATTTCGCCTATAAAGCGTTCACATAAACAATCTATAAATATGGCCGTGTGTGGCCGGCTTGGCCGTGTGGGGCCGGCTTTAGAATTGTCCCACCCCTATCTACCCATGGGAGTCGTAAGAGTCGACTGAGGGAATTCCGGGGGAGTGGACAGCAGCACTCCCTCGAGTATTAACAACATCCACTGCGATCGCCAACCCGCCTGCCAAGCGTGGCGATTACGGCATTATCTCCCATGACGGGACCGCTCGTTGTGGAGTTCTCTTGGGGAGGTCTATGTCCAGCAGTGGACGTTGAAAGGCTGATGGATGGATGGATGGATGGAAATATATTAAGTAAAATAAAGTTTAAATAGAAACACAGTGACAGTCCAATTGTATATCTGTACTAATATATAAAGCTGAAGAGTTTATTTGTTTGCTTGAACGCGCTAATATCAGGAACTACTGGCCCGATTTGAAAAATTCTTTCAGTGATAGATAGCCCTTTTATCGAAAAAGACTATTGACTATATATCAACACGCTAAAGCGATAATAGGAGTGGAGCACCAATGAAGAATGTTTCAAAATCGGGTTTTTTTTCCTTTTGAGAGTTTTCGCTGCCTGCGCTGCGTAAACGGTTAAAGTTTCGCAAATATCATATATAACATAATTTTTCCCCTTTAAAAGTTCTAAAAAAAGTCCGCGACAGCATAATATGACTATCTTTTAAGGTTGGCTCCCTATAACCTTTTTTATGCTAACCGAATTTGTTCTCTAAAATAATGCATTATTTGTGAAGGTGTTTTTATAAACATGATATTAATCCTTATCCAAATAAATACGTTATTCATCACAAGTATTTAATTTGAAACAAAATTGCCCTTTACATCATTTGATTTTAATGAATATCTTAGGAGATATCGCAGTTTTAAAATAACATCGCAGCAAAAGAATAATCAAGTACTGCGCGCGCATTTATGATGTGTTAGTCCATGACTGTAACCCGTGTGAAGCCGAGGCCGGTATAAATGGTATACCACGTCTTTGAGGATTTAAGAAAATATTCACGAAAAAACATATATGGTGGTACGAAGTTCACCGGGTCATCTAGTATTTGATAAAATAGACAATGTTTCGACGTATAACTAATATCAATTACTGACTTGTTCAATACTTTTACAATACTTTTAGCACAACACAGAATTCGAACTGTGAACCTTATAATAAACAGTAAATTTTTACCACTAAACCTAAGTACGAAATATATGCTAAGGTAAATTGTAATTAAACAAATTTTTGGCAATCGCCGTTTCAAATTCTCGAGGGAGAAGAGTTAATTACTTTAATTACAAATTTAAACTAAGTAAAACGTTTATATTAGTTGAAACAAACGAAGTACATCTTTGAAATAGATCTACTAACATTTTAGATCTATATTTTTTAGCAATTGACAAGCTCTGCTACTTTTTAAAGTATAAATTATTTGTGAATAAAGAAAAAGAGACTCTTAGTTGGAGCGGGAATCGAACCCGCGTCTTTTCCAATCCGGGTAAGTGCTCTAAGCCACTGAGCTATCCTCCTGATCTTTCGATCATCCTAATCTCCTCATCACATTTGTCTTACGACCAACGCCATCTATCGGCAAGCATTACATGCATCCAATATAGTAAGTTTAATTTTGCAATTAAAACTCATACTATTTGATGGCGCGATTTTTTAAACATTTTAGATCTATATTTTTTAGCATTTGACATGCTCCGCTACTTTTTAAAGTATAAATTATTTGTGAATAAGGAAAAAGAGACTTTTAGTAGGAGCGGGAATCGAACCCGCGTCTTTTCCAATCCGGGGAAGTGCTTTAAGCCACTGAGCTATCCTACTGATCTTTCGATCATCCCAATCTCCTCATCACATATGTCTTACGACCAACGCCATCCGTCACGTAATGCTTGTCGATAGATGGTTCGAAGCCCGCTCCTGCTAAAAGTCTCTTTTTCCTTATTCACAAATAATTTATACTTTAGATCTACTAAGATAGTAAAATCTTTTAATGGCAAAGTATGTATTATTGTGACATGTTTCAATTGCCTATGGTTATACCAAAAAAAAAAAAATTATAATATTTCATACTTAAAAATTGTTCTATGATTATGTATGTGTAATGTAGGCACAAAAATACTTATGCTAAGTTGTATTTCTTTAAAGTTAAATACTTAAATGTACCAACATCATTTATCCGGTTTTTTATGGTCTAATACACAGTACAGTAATACCAAAACTTGGAACCTAATTTGATGGTGCATATTCGCTAGTCGCTTTTGTTCGTTAAGTCCCATCAAGGCGACGACGTTGCCACTACGTATGCAGTTTTATGTCAATACAGATTCAACTTCAACTACGCCATTATGCAGAAACAACACATGGCATAGCTGAATTATTGACTAATAAAGAAGATAATAATTAGATTACAAAAAAGAATTAAAAGACCAGTATTTTGCTACAACTGCGTTTAATTTCGTGTTGTTGTACGAACTCGAACTGATTTGTTGCGTGCTCTCAAAAATCACGGAGCCACTCGAAGGTCACTCTCAGTAAACTGAATGAGCAGCGTATCCAAACTTGTTCAACTCACTTTGAAAGCTTTACTTGAAAAGTAAGAATGTGATCCTTTTAATATCTCTTTTTATTTTCATTGAAAGAAACGTTTGGTAAGTTGAGTCTGTTTCCAAATCTTAATATGTTTTTTGGATGCTTCAAGCATTAAATTGGTGTCTGAAGTGCTCACGTTAATGGTATTTGAGAATGTCTGAAAAGATTAAACGCGTACCGTTATGACATCAATAGATGCATTGAGTGATTGCAAGCAGATGTTTCAATTTGCTGACTGAAGATATTTAAATCTCTGTGGATAATTCCCTGCTTGGATTTTTATTGAATTAGCTATGAATGCAGACTATACTTTTTAAGTGAGGCATTTTGTTTGCATAGCCCTCAGGAGAATGGGCAATTAAGTTATTGAGGTATCAACAAATAGTGCGAAAATATAAAATCGAACATAATAGTCACGTGCAAGATTTGAACCTATGCTACGGGAAAATCATCCCAGATCGATTCAGCCATCGTAACAACTGCTCAAGAAGAATTTCGATAAGACATTCCTTGGTAATGTCTTGGGCGAGGTTAATCTGGAGTATTGGTATATTTCCTGAAGCCTTCTACAATCCACTGGACTACTAGTATCCTGGGAGAAGATGTTCTTCGAATGGCTCTCGCCCTAGTAGTTAGCAACGGTTTTCTTTGATTAGGAGGGTCTGACTCTCCTACATTGAAAAGTTATCGAGGAACACATACCTCCTTTGCAGGCCTGCTTTTTCTAGGTCGATATACTGTCCTAGGCTTCTCAGGTCAGCAGGCGCTAATCCGAAGAATAAAAAGGAGTATATTTTAGTAACTTATATTTTAGAACTGCCTCTGTGGTGTGTGTATTATGTCCTATGTCCAGCAGTGACGTTAAAAGGCTAATGGGTGGATGGATGGATGATGTGTGTATTTGTTTACAATTTATCACTGTTCGGCGAAGGAAAATATCGGGAGGAAACCTGCATACCTTGAGAGATTTTCTCGTTGGCTTTTGAATTGAAGGCCCAGTGATCCACTCTGGGCCATGAGAAAAATCCCGTGTCCAATATTAGGGTTGAAAAACAAAAGTGTAAGGTCAGGTGTACCCGTATGGACCAGTTAGATATTTATATTACTAAGAATTAAAAAAAAAATACAACAAGTACGAGTCGGACTCGCCCATGAAGGGTTCCGTAGCAGCAAGTAACATAATATAAAAACTCTTGTAGTTCGTTGTAAGTTTGATCGATGTTTTAATAATAGTGTATGAAAGGTAAATTGCGATTTACGATTTATGACGTGTTGAAAAAAAACTACCTACTAGATCTCGCTCAAACCAATTTTCGGTGGAAGTTTACATTGTAATGTACATCATAAATTTTTTTTAGTTTTATCATTTTCTTATTTTAGAAGTTACAGGGGTGGACGGGACACACATTTTACCTCTTTGTAAGTGTCTCTCGCGCAAATTATTCAGTTTAGAAAAAAATAATATGAAAAACCTCAATATCATTTTTGAAGACCTATCCATAGATAACACACAGGAATGGGATTGATGAAAAAAAAAAAATTTCAGTTTCAGTTCTAAGTATATATACCCCCAAAATATATACCCCAAAATGTATTGTTTTTTTTTTTAATTTTTGTGTGAAAATCTTAATGCGGTTCACAGAATACATCTACTTACCAACTTTTAACAGCATAGTTTTTATAGTTTCGGAAAAAAGTGGCTGTGACATACGAACGGACAGACAGACAGACATGACGAATCCATAAGGGTTCCGTTTTTTGCTATTTGGCTACGGAACCCTAAAAACGTAGCTTTAAAGATAATTTTATTAATGAATAGATTGTTTGTTGTACTACAGGTAAAAGTTCGAAATTCTCCTTTTAATTAAATATTTAAAGATAAACGCTCAAAAATCTTATTACTTATCTATTTGAATTCGCTTTTCGTAAAGTCATTGACCCAGATTTGAACGATTGTGCGACAAAGCCAGGGGTATCCTACAGCTGTCTCGCAAAACAATAAATATTTGAATATTTAAGCACCGAGTTCTGATAAAGGGATGTAAATGACTAGCTCGTCCAATTTGCATTAAACAGATTAACGTCATAATCGAAACGATTCAATCAGCGATCCTGAGAACTCTGGACAGGGAATTGAGGGAACTGAGACGAGGAAAGACGAACGAACACCGATGCCATTACCGTGGATACTAATAGCTCGAGATAAAATGCTAATATTGTGTTCATTCGATCTAACCCAAAGAGAGCATAATTTTTTAAGTGAAACTGTTTTAGCAGCCTGATGACGTGATTATTACTTAAGCAGTACACCGTGTATCAAGGATAGTGCGCCTGACTTTCAACTGATAATATAGTAAAAAATCATGGGGTTTTATTATAATTATAACGTTATTATTATCAAACGCAATACTTTGAAACAGGGAATAATTACAAACATACCATTAATGGACGCAAAGTATACCCAGACTCAGAACAATAATTTGTGGAACATACAACAAATTATTCTGTGTGGGATACGAACCCATGTCTCTGCACTAGAGGTCGGTATCTAAACCCTTACGGCATCTTCAAAATCTATAAAAGCTGGCTGATTACTTTTTACCTGACTTTAATAACTGCCTCTTGAAAGATCAGTAAGACTTAACAATGAAATCTATATTACTAGAGACGAGTGGGCCATGAAAATAAATATTTCATTATTGCGTTTTAATTATCGAGTTGTTTGCCCATAGAAAAAATAGGTGAATACAAATACCAGTACGATAACAACATTTAGATATTTTTTATATATATTTTTAGCATTTGACATGCTTAGCACTATACATTAAACACAAAGTGAAAAATGTGAAATCGAAAATAACACTCAGCAGCAGGATTTGAACCTGCATCTTCTGGATACCGTCCAGATGCTTTACCAATTCAGCCATCCTGACAATTGCTCCTGACTGCTAATTTCGATAACACATCATACTTAACGTCTTTGGGTGACGCCTGCGCCATCTGTCGGAAGTATTTTCATACATTATACCGACCAGGTAAACTTAATTTTACAATTAAGATTGACCTAATAATGACGCAAACCCTTTAAATATTTAGATATTTTTTATATATATTTTTAGCATTTGACATGCTTTACCTGGCCGGTATAATGTATGAAAATAATGTATAATACAATATATATAATGTATAATACAAAATATATAATAATGTATAATACAATATATATAATGTATGAAAATAATGAATAATGCTCCTGACTGTTATTTTCGATTTCACATTTTTCACTTTGTGTTTAACGATAACAACAGTTATCGATTGCCACTTAACATATTTGTTTTTCAATTAACATATCAAATTCAAAGTAAAATTCTAATCGGCAACGTGCCCAATGATTCAATGTTATAGGTTTAAACATCGAATATTTTTATCTGCGGGTTTTACTCAGGTATTCAGTGAGTACTTATCCTGAAGACCAATACCAAGTGATATATTTTTATTTAATCTTACATACTCGTACTACAATGGTGAAAAACCAACATATTTTATGGCTATGAGGTGAAAAGTAAGCACATGGTATGACAACGCTTTTGGCTCGAAATCTTTAATAAAAGTAATGTTATATCTAGTGTTGTGTAGTGTCGTTAATATCAGTAGTATTTATATATGTAAATATATAGTTATAGCTATATAATAAATAGTTTTACCACCTCACCTCATGTCGTGGATGTCGAAAAAGTTAATTATGGTAAATAATAAAGTTAAGTAGATGATAATTGTGACTGTAAGAAAAGTCTAGAAAGAGGAATCAATAACTTTAATAATACTCAAGTTATATATTCGACAAGAAGTTATAAATAGCTTCGTAATTAAATTACGCAGAATTTGGGAATTTAATTACATTAGACGGGTTCTTTACAAGGGTAGCCAAATTATAGAATATAATTTTAAACAGAATAACCAGGTTATTAAACGATATCTATGTAAAAATGAATGGCCGAAATGTATGTACGCGCATATAACTTTGGAACGACTGCATCAAATCGGATAATTCATTTATTTTTGTGTTTATTATTGTCAGAACAAGGTTTGTATATAAGAAAATAAAAATAAAAACTCACAGAAGATTTTAAAATCTCTCATAATATTAAAAGTGAGTCAGACAGAAGACTGTGAGTCACTTTCGATACATCATAGCGTAAATAAATAAATATTCACGGGCATTTTCACACAGCGTCCTCTGCTCCCAAACTAAGCTTAATGCTTGTGCTATGGGTACCAGATTACGGATATAATAAATAATACTACTTTTTTTTGAAAATATATACATAATATAGATAGAAAACATCCAGACGCAATACAAATATCTGTGTTCATCACATAAATAATAAAATTGTTCTGATTGGGGAATCGAACTCACGACCTTATGCACCGACCACGCCACAAGGCCTGTCAATAATCAGAATATCAATATTGACTCATTGTTGAGTTTTCAAAAGCGAACTTGAGTAGGTATGTCACCGATGATACGACAGTAGAAGGGTAAGACGGAACTTTATATTTTATACGTACTTAAAGGTCGTACACGCCTTAAGGCTTCTTTCCCCGTCAGACTTACACAATATCCCACTTTCAAGTAGTGTGTTCTATGACTGTGCCTCACATTACTAGAATTAAAGAACAAATTATTTGTGAATGTGGAAATAGAGAAGTTTAGTGCGAGCGGGGTTAATGGAATTATAATAATGTGAATATCTATCCTATTATAAAGCTGTAACAGAGCTGTATCTGTACATTTGAGATATTTGAGAAATAATATTATATTAGGCTATATAGGCAAGCTGAAAACAAAACATTTTTTTAGATTTTCTATCTGTTTATCTGTTTGTTCGTTCGCGCATCACGCAAACACTACTGAACGGATTTTAATGCAACATTTTTTTATTTGATTGGATTGGACTTAAAAATTGGTATACATTTTATCCCTATATATATATGCTATATCGGGAACCTGAGATATAATCAAAAAATTAGCCTAAAGCGTAAAAGTAAAAAGCGTGTCAAGTGAAAATACAGATAAAAAATGTTAAAAAAAACCACACCATTAAATAGTATGAATTTTAATTGCGAAATTAAACTTACTATATACATAACATTGGCCGTGTGGGGCCGGCTTTAGAATTGTCCCACCCCTCTCTACCCACGGGAGTCGTAAGAGCCGACTGAGGGAATACCGAGGAAGTGGGCAGCAGCACTTCCTCGAGTATTAACAACATCCATTGCGATCGCCAACCCGCCTGCCAAGACGGTGATTACGGCATTATCCCCCATGACAGGACCGCTAGTTGTGGCGTTCTCTTGGGGAGGCCTATGTCCAGCAGTGGACGTTGAAAGGCTGATGGATGGATACATAACATTGTATGGATTAATGCATGTAAATGCATCCGATAGGTGGCGTGGGTCGTAAAGACAAATGTGATGTGGAGATTGGGAATGACCGTTGGTCAGTGAGATGGCTTAGCGGTCTAGAGCACTTCCCCGAATTGGAGTGGACGCAAGTTCGCATCCCACTCGCACTAAACTTTTCTTTTTTCACATTCACAAATAAATTGTTAGAATAAAATATATTGTTTTAAACTACTACAATAGCTATCATGAATAATCTCAAAAGGTAATCGCAGCTGACGGGTTGACATTATAATTAAAAAATAAACAGATTATACTGATTGGTGATATTTGATTTATGTAGGTACATTAAATGCGATTTTAATATGAAACTCCTTCAATATGCTCAACTATAGTTGGTATAGATGCACCAGCTTATTCCTACTGTCTACAGAAAGATATAGTACTATAATACGATGTGGGATGGATGTTAAAGTAGTTATTTGGGTAAACAATTTATTACTAAAGTTTGCCTGTTGTTAACTATACACGAGTCATGACAAGGATTTTATGACTCACTAAATTTCTGTTATGTATTTTGTATTTGTAAGGGAGCTTGACACTCGTAGGTACCACTAAAACAGAGCTTCAAAAACGTGTAATAAATAAAACAAATTAAAAAGTAAAAATTTAAGGCTCTTCGAAGTTTTCGAAGTAAAAAAAACCGGCGCTTGGGATTATAACTAGATTAATGTTCAGCGAGTGGAACTACTCGGGTAAAACTTTGAAACTAAGTAGGAACAGTATTTTGTATTATTTTTAACGGATCGAAGCGCCTTCGGAGTTCATTAGTTCGAGAAGTAGAGAGTAAAGCTCATGAGTCAATATATGCGTAGTGGTTGGTCCTCGATATCAACTTCATTTTAATTCAGTTTTGTGATATGTATAAGTCGTGGGAATTCTTGTTTACATTGCAATAAAACTGCGGAGTTGAGCTTAGAAGAGAAAACGCAAAGTTCAGAGTAAGCATCATAAAGTAAAAAGAGTTTTTATTTTATTGGAGTTATATGTTCTTGATAGTTTTATTTGCTATTGTTATAGAATATACTTTTCTAAGAACAATGTCTATAGGCCCATACCTGCTAATAGTTATATTAGTACCTATCTATAATTCGGATTTGGACTATTTATTGGTTATGCCTTTATTTTTTATAATCAAAATATTAATTTTGCTGAAAAAAAATGTATAAATGAAAATATTATTTTAAATTTCCCACTAACCTCTACTCAATAGTCGTGCGTGCGTGATCTCTAGTATTTTGTTTCTATTACTTTCATGCAAACACAGCCCATGATGTCATGCAGAGTCCGTGGTCACGTGATAATGTGTATCATTTACAACATTTTAAAATGATATTATTTTATTATTTTTTTAAAGTACTTTTAAACTAGATCTATTTAATACTTTCTGATATTTATGCGAATGTTACACATAATGAAATAAAACTATATTTACGGAATCTATCGCGTTTACTTGATCTTCGACTATTCCGATGTTTCGAATACTTTACAGCATTCATGATTACGGGTGGATTTAGATGGTAGACGTCGAAGGCTAATATATTGTTTCAACGGTTTCATCTACCCACAGTTATATAATTTTACAAAAATAGGTGTATTCATTTATTTTAACCCATCTAGTATTCATAATAAACCAAATAACTACCAGTAAGAAGACAAAATTGTAATTATTCTTATTGATTATTAGTTTATATTATTAAATAATATTGATTTAACCAGAAACTAAGACTAAAAAGCTACCACCTGATCGGAAGGCGGCCTGACTTAGAATGATAATAATTAATACATAACATTATTTTAAGGATCATAATTAAGACATTGGACATTCCTCAATGCCATATGTATATTATTCAAATTTATTCAAACTTTAGTTTGTATACTATGTTCAATTATATAGGGATGATGTTGTGTAGGTTAAATACAAGTTTCTATTATACTTATAATTTCTTGACCTATTGCACGCCTCATAAGCGAATCGTTGAGGTGGATATTGCTCTCGCTTCACGCAGAACAACTGATTTTTCAAACTTAAAATGTCTCTATTTATCATATATTGCACTTGTAAAATAATAAATAAACAAAAAAATAGTGAATATTTACGCTCGACTCGACACTATAGCCAGCACTATCCTTATTTCGTGAGAACTACTTCTATAGACCAATATAGAAGTACTTCTTAAAATTAGCGCTAGATGACGTATAAGACATGAAAACAAAAAGATAATTGAAAGATGGTTTATCGCTATCTATGATAAGTGTCAGGCTGATGAGATCATCAAACATTTACTGTACTAATATATTGAACTAACACGATTTGCCTAATGAGGAACGATTTCAGTCGCCGCTTAACTCCGAACAAGAACATTATGCAAAGTTATGTTTAACTTCTATATCTGAGTCCCGACTTGATCCACACTACACCAATTTTATTGTTTAAAGATAGCATGCTAGTAGGTATAACCTTTATGTTAGCGACGAACAAGTTTAGACAATTTAATGAATAGTATATGTAATAATAAATAAAGTAGGTATTTTAAGATAGAAATAATATATTATTAGGAAATAACCCCGGTTCTTGTCGCCATCTACACTTTACTTAATATAAAGATATATAAAAATTTTTTTTAGGGTGGAATATCTTTATTTAAATACAATCTTATATTATTTTACAAACAATAAATAAGGTGATACAAAATAATCGTATTATGGATAATAAAAAGAAACATAAATAAGAACTACTATGATCGCTTAAACGAATCTTAGACCAAGATGACTAAAGCTCATTTAAGTAACATTCTACTGTCGGCAACGTGCCCAAAATACTAGCAGCATTACCTCGCTGGATAGCGAGGCTAATCCTTTGGCCAAGGTAGAAACCAGCATTTTGGTAAAGTGTAGCCTCTACAAGCTTCCCCGCTAAATCTTTATAGATTTCTAAAGCGCTAGGTCCCCAGGGGCCCGTTGTCTCTACTCCAAACGTCACAAATAAGTTGCGCCGTTTGTGTGATTCAGCCGTTATAGCACCGCCTGAATAAATTAAAACATAATAAATTAAAGTACATAGGTATGCGGTTAGGTTGCATTTACAGAGTAACCCGTTGTCCTAGGTGAGCGAAGCGACGCGATTCGACGTATTGCGGCTAATACTTTAATCGCGTTTCGTCGCATTTATATTAGACGACAACGTAGGCCATTATTATTACATATACTATTCATTAAATTGGCTAAATTTGTTCGTCGCTAACATAAAGGTTATACCTACTAGCATGCTATCTTTAAACAATAAAATTGGTGTAGTGTGGATCAAGTCGGGACTCAGCTATAGAAGTTAAACATAACTTTGCATAATGTTCTTGTTCGGAGTTAAGCGGCGACTGAAATCGTTCCTCATTAGGCAAATCGTGTTAGTTCAATCTATTAGTACAGTCAATGTTTGACGATCTCATCAGCCTGACACTTATCATAGATAGCGATAAACCATCTTTCAATTATCTTTTATGGACTGATTGATTTAATTTTCAACTTGGATTTTACTGAGAGCCTTAATTAAAACAACGATCAAATTATGTATTAAGTCTTAAGCCGTCTTTGGTAAGTCTAGTGGGTATTTAATTACAATTTCAGACTAATAATAAATTTTAATGGTTTTAACATTTCCGTTTGATTATAATTATGCGATATAAATACATAGTTATATTATTTGAGACTAATAAGACAAGTCGGTTGAATGGACAATAGAAATCGTTGATTTTTTTAGTTTGCTGAATAAAATGAATTTGGATAACCTATTAAATAAGTAAGTTTTAAAAGTAAGCAATATTTAGGCATAAATTTTCTCAATTTTATGATTAAGTTTCATAAGATTTATGAATAAAACGTTTCAGGGTGGCGAAACTAATGTAAATTAGATCATTTAAGAAATAGAGATATCATCTAAAATCAGAGAGTTATCATTCCACAACTGTCGCGGTGGCGATCACTAGTTTGGTGAGCCAATACACCGAACAGAATAAATTTGCTTTATACTAGACAGTTGACCTTCATAACCGATATTGTTATTCTTATACAAGGAAATATTTTGGGAATCCTCAACGGCCACCCTCTCCACGTTTCGGTATTGCGTCGTTCCTTAAATTATTTGCCGCAAAGCCGAGGTTATATGAGAAAATTGGAAAAATCTTTGAAGACATTTGGAGTTCAGAGGACTGTAGATTTATTGGACGTACACCATTGGTGTAATGTTAAACATCAAAAAATATCAGAGAATACTAATTTAAGTAGGTATCTCTTTAAAAAAAATCATGTAAGTAAAGATAATTTATGAAGGTAAAATCGTTCAGTTCTTTGAAGTCTCCAACAACGGCAGCAACGTCGCCACATAAAATAATGACAAGTTAGTACAACTTGTCCATTTATATAGTGTTTCTATACGGAGCGACCTCTATATTCCTCTGTATGCCTGATTAGATCTTCATAATCATATTTACAAAAATATAAATATCTAATCCTCCAAGCTGTAACAAAGCTGTGTCTGTACATTTAAGATATTTGAGAAAAAAATACCGTATGCTATAGAGGCGTGTCTGAACACAAAACATTTTTTGTCTGCTTGCCTGTTTGTTCGCGCATCATGCAAAAACTGCTGAACAGATTTTGATGCAATTTTTATTTGATAGCTCTTGATTATACTTAAGAACTGGTATACCTACATTTTATCCCGCTACTATATCGGGAACCTGAGAAAACTAGCTTTTATATAATAATAGAATTTTCTTCTTAATAGAAATAATATAAATTTCTCTAGTATAATATAAATTTCATAAAATAAATATTGTATTTTCTTACTAGCTTCTGCTTGCGACTTGTGTGGATTTCAAAATTAAAATTCGTGAAGTTGTTCAGACGTATCGGCAACGAATTTTTGTCTGTTCGTCCGTTTTTCTGCTTGTCTGTCGCACATCACGCCAAATCTACGTAACGAATTTTGATGAAATTTTTTTTCTTGATAGCGCTTGATTGGACTTAAAAATTTATATAATTTAACTTGCTGCTATTTCTAGAACGTGAGATATAAATTAAAGACTAACTTTTGTCTGCGGGGGAGCCGCATGCAAAGGGTTGAAAATTACTACTATTAAGTGTAACAATGTGCAATATGCCTGAACCTAAATAAATTATACTTACGTATATTACATGAAGTACGGCACAAAGTAGCTTTATGTATACAGTTTTTCGTAGCGTCTCACGTCTTTAATCCGTTATCACATAGGATAATACCTATTATATTTTCTGGGGCTGTTTATAATTATTACGTATTTTTTTAACTAGAGCGTTATCCTAGTTGTCTTTATAATTAAAATTTAAAATTAAAATTTGCTCAATGTGTTCCGAAAAGAAAAAAATACCAAATGCATAAGGCAATAAAAACACTACACGTTGTAACTACGATAGATCCGCCCGTCAAGGGTTGACGTTATGGTGCTACAGTGCAGCAAGATTTTTTGTCTCGATCTGGCCGTTTGCGAAATTCCAATTAATAGTCTATACTGTTTGGAAAAAAAGTTGTTACATCCATTTGCGTTTGTGAAATTGGAACAATACCACATGACTATTTTGTGTGTGGTTTTGTGTACAGACTAACTAAAAACTACAAAGGCTTTCCATTTGTTTTTAAAGTACAAATTAAAAGGTTCTCCTTTTTAAATATATAATAAAAACCCAAAGACGTTAAGTATGATGTGTTATCGAAATTAGCAGTCAGGAGCAATTGTCAGGATGGCTGAATTGGTAAAGCATCTGGACGGTATCCAGAAGATGCAGGTTTAAATCCTGCTCCTGACTGTTATTTTCGATTTCACATTTTTCACTTTGTGTTTAATGTATAGTGCTAAGCATGTAAAATGCTAAAAATATATATAAAAATATCTAAAAAAATAACCTCTTTAATATAACATTCTAATTATAGCTCTTTTAAGTAGAGAACTTTAATGTCAAACCAGGCGTCCTAAAATTTTTTTTCGCTTGTAAGTTGCACCCGTATGAAACAGTAGTAACAGGTAGTGGATAGCTAGTTATCAATATTGTAACATGATTTATAAGTATTACGATTTTAATATGAATTGTATATAATTTTCCCTCCTTTTGAAGCCGGTAATTAATTTTTAAGTTTGCAGTACGTTTTAAATATAATTGAATACACGAAATGACTAACGAACAAATAAATATCAATCCGAATGTTCATTAATTTGTAGAAGATTACGAATTCAGTCGAAAATGTACACAATAAACAATTTCCTATTTCTTATTGTATATTTAAGAAGCTTAGACTGAAAAGGATGTTAAATATGAAATCAATTGGAACGGACTTTTCCAATAATAAAGGAATTCTGGAAGAAAGGACGCCGTGTCCTCTCTAATTAGAAGTTGCGAGTCGAATTTTCAATGCCTCCCTGCCGCTTTACTAATGGTGAACAGAAATAAAAGTTTATATTTACAGTGCGTGGCTTCTTTCGCTGAATGAATATTTATACTCTCTCTGTTCACTTTTTTCACCTCAACGTTAACACCGCAACTTTTGAAGTTTTAACGGCTATATTTTTCGTAGCAGCATTTGTCTTCGACTTTTCTTGGTGTTCTAGAAACTTAATACGTTCGTCGATATGTTTCTTTTAGTTGTATGACATTTATCATGAAGTAGAATGTCCTAATATCTTTGAGTAAAATTAAAATTAGCTAATTTGTCTACAGGCATTGTAAAAGTATGTGTTTATGTGACAGCGACATGCGACACATTTTGAAGACGTCACGTCGCTCATCACCCGCCAGCATGGAATCATTTGTTAGAAAAGCAATAAACCGGAGGATTAGCAGCCGTCAGAAGGCGACAAACTTCCCAATAAGCCTCCGGCTTCCGATATACCGCGTCTTGCTTTACAAGAGTAATGATGCTCAATTTTAATGACGCGTCGCCGACCAGAGTATCTCCCGCGCGGCAGTCCGCCCACTCCCGCCTGCGCGCGTGACCTGACTTCTCAACTAACGCTGATATTGGCAGACTCGTCGACGACAACCAAAAGTCTGACGATAAATTTAGTTATTACTTGTGAAAATAGACGAAAGGAGATCGCTAACTTGTCCTCGTGAGAAGATAATGGATCATTGTGGGGGATGTTTTAGTTACTTTACAAAAAAGGTCTCGTTAAAAGCCCCATTATGTGAGGAGTTTTCCAATTGTACTGCAGAATTTCGCGTTTAAAATAGGATTGACGATACGAATTTTCTTTAGTGGGGAAAGTTTAGATTATATTTTGATCCCTTCTCAGTAATGTCACGTAAAGTTCGGATTTTATTACAATAATTTACTTTTTTATTATCTTTTTTACAAACTTATGATTGAACTATTTATATCAATTTGTATTCCATTAAAATTCTCCATCTGAGGTTCAATGCAAATTAGAGATATTCGCGCCTAATTGGCGGTCAACGAACCGAACGACGTGGAGTGATATTTGATAATTTAACACAAGTAAATAATGTATGCCATCGAATATGTACAAACTTATCCAATCGGAAAAATGAAAATGATCAATTTGGATGTGCGAATAACAGTTTACCTATATACCTAAAATTAAAGATAGCTGACGGCAATATGCCGTGCGCGGTCTCATCCATCCATCCATCCGAGCATCTCGATGAATATTATTTACAGATACACCGCATCGATAACAAAAATGTTTTGTTGACGCTACGATATTGATATATTGTCACTTATCAATATTTCATCACGACACATAGATATAACTTTTTTTAAAAAGAAAAATTTTGAGTAGTTGTCCGGAGTTTGGAAATGTGCCCGGTAGATGGCAATAGGCTTAAACATAGTTGGCGAACCATGGCTGTGTAATACACCTCTGTCTACCCCTTCGGGGATACAGGCTTACGCCTATGTTTTTAACCCTTGGTAAAACAGTACCTAAATAATCACCAAAAATATATTACTAAATGATTTTGCTATCAATGCCTACAAATTTTATTAACGCATACAGCTGAGTGCTACTAAAATGCACTATGTCACCTCCCCATTGTATGAGTGTGTGTGTGTGGGATAGGCAAATATAGAAAGGCTAATAAGGAGGAAGCTATCGCAGCGAAAGTATATGGACTGTAAAAACGATATAAGAAGCTAAGCATTTTTTAATAAAACATACTCGCGTACCAGACATGACATTAGATTGTTTATTAATGTAATCGGTGTCACATCAACGCGTGCTGGTTTAATAAAAACTAATACTATAAATACTAGTGTAGTTGACAGTGGTAGATGATAACACAGAGACAGGTAACAATATTTCTCACGGTAGCAAATTGAATAAACACATCACCGTTCGCCTTAAACGACGAAAAGACAAGTCCAATAACGGCGGGTACTGGAAGCGATAAATATTCCCCTATCTACCGCCGGCACGCTCAACATATTTATGCTATCCTAGTCAGCTTTACTAGCTTGCTTAAGATATTTGTTTTTCTCAGAATAATACCATTACAACAATGTTTTGCTAGGCATTACTTTGTTTTGGGGTTCTTTTGAATATAGCAAGACGTGGTTTGTTTGAGGTGGGTTCTGCCAAATTAATAATCGTCATTATAGTTCACAAGTTTATAACCTATATAAATGTTGAAAAGTATTGAGAATATTATATAAAGCCTGTAAGTGTACAATTAATTTTGAACTTATTGTCAAAAATCTTAGATTTGGGAGTATACAGACATTATAATTATGTCATAGTTTTGTCAATTTAACTAATTTTGGAAATTAAAAAAAAATATCTAACAAATTAATTATTTGAATAAATAAATCGATTCTCGGATACAAGACATATCAAAATTGGCATGCCAAAGTTACAAAAATATTTGGAGAAATCAGTTAAAACTATTTTTTTAGGTAATCGGTATTTTTAGACGGGCCTCGTGGCGTAGTCGGTAGTGTAACAGACTTCCATGCACGAGCTAGTGGGTTCGATTCCCACTCAGGACAACCATTTGTGTGATGAACACAGATATTTGTATTGCGTCTGGGTGTTTTCTATCTATTATATGTATGTATTTACAAAAAATTAAAAGTAATGCATGTATTATATCCTTAATATGGTTCCCATAGCACAAGCGTTAAGCTTATTTTGGGACCAGAGGACGTTGTGTGAAAATGTCTGTGAATATTTATTCATTGTTATTATTTATTTCTTTTACATACAGTCATTTGATTGAACTATTTAATTTAATCGCAAAGAAAAAGATAAGAGATTTGGTACCAAATTTAATGTTCCAAAATGTACGATACTAGCCGTTGGTACTTGTTTTAAAGTAACTTAGGTAATCTGTAGTGTGACGGCAAAATAATTACCCTATTGTCCAAATAAATAAATTTTAATGACAGTTCATATTGAACATTGTAGTCCAGCCACCGCAGTTATTACACAAAATTTAATTAATTAATTTCGAGTACGAAAACTCATTCAAATTTATTTGATGTCTACGGGCGCATCTGCAAGCTAGAAACAATATGCGTACACGAAAAAAGCACCCTTATTCGAAACATTCGTGCTAAAATTGACAAACATGCAAAGGGCTCCTAATTTTCATATCAAAAAAGCCAAAATGGCGTCGTTGTACACATGTTGTTGCGTGAATTTCTCTTAGGGTCACGTATTGGCATCGTCTAATACAATTTGTTCTGAGACGTGCGGCGCCCACGGAATGCAAACACACCACCGACACTTCATAACACAGGACGATTATGTGCAATTTGTTACTGGAACATGGTTGAAATAGAGAGTATTTATACGCTTCAAACGTACATTTGTATTCAGGTACTACATTAGTACTTATCATACAGACAATTTTCCTCCAAAAAATCCTGCTGAATTAAGCGTTAGTTTTCAAGACGACAAAAGGGTTTTAAACGGTAAAAATAGTTTCTCATGAAGAAGTAAACTAATAATATTGTAATGAACAATGGTAGGTAGTAAAAAAAATAGCAATGAACTATTTGTAACATTTGAAGTCAAGAACTTTATTTATTATAATATTATTTTCTACTTTTTTATTCAACTATTTCTTGAAGAGGTTTTTGTTGTTTTTTAAAACTATAATTTTTTTTCTTCAAAATAGCATCAAAAGTACTTCAATTTAAAATAAATAAAGCCTACTTAACTGTGATAATTTTCCTATTAACTTCGTCATGATAGGTACCTACTATTACTGTTAATGTTTTCACTTATACATACAACTATTTAGTTAGTTCACTAAATTCGTAACAAAAATTAGTACTTTAAAGCTTAGTATTTCACGAACCCTTATTCGAAAAATTATTTTCACAAACTCACTATATTTTTGAAAGACCTATCCAATGACATCCCACACTATGGGTAGACGAGAAAAAACATCTCCGCTTTACGTATAGAGGGTGTTAGGGTACCTAATTTTTCTTTCTTGATTTTATTTTATCATTTTGTTGGCGTGATTAATATATAAAATATTCATGCCAAATTACAGCTTTCTAGTATTGTCTCTGAGCTAAGCTGCAAACAGCGGACAGACGGATATGGCGAATCTATAAGGGTTCCTCGTTGGCTACGAAATCCTAAAACGGAAATTCTCAAATTATTGTCAACACAACTTATTGGTACTTGATAAGTGTGCAAAGTTTCAATTTAATTCAACATTTTGAAGTACGGTCAAAGATGTTACATACAAACATACATACCAAGCTAATAAAGCGTGTTAAAAAGAGAGGTACCTCAACAGACTTTGTAAAACAGTCAGGTAAATTTTAACTGTTAATTATTTCAAAAGTTCTTCAAATTAGAACTACTTGAGCAATACTTACCTTAAATGCTAAACTGAATGTCCTGGTAGCTATCCAGTGTCTCAGCTCGTGTATACTAAAATATAAATTAACGCACCAGATTTAGTATCAAATTATGAAGTCGTGGCGTAGGTCCGTAAAGCAAACAAATTAATAATATCCAGTAAAGTACAGAACGACGTACGGGGCAAGGATTATCGGGATTTATGTGGTACGTGTGTGACGCACCTCGCTTGTTCGGAGCGAAGAAAAATATTGTGGTCTCAGAGCTTAAATATTGATGGATTTATGAACGCTCTTAAAATTATGACAGACTGGAGCCACTGGCAACTTTATTGAGTCTTATCTTGACGCTAGATTTATTGGTTTTTATATCAAGTTTGGGGGAATCATTTTGTTATTTTCACTTACGGGAGAATAAGACTTGTTTTTATATATTGTTTTTGTTTTAGTGCATTGTAAAAACAGTTTTATAAACTGTAACATGTGTGCTAAACGAAGGTCTATGTAAAAAAATAAAGGCTGGTTACAATATTGGTTAGGTACCCTTTTTTTGTTAAGGTGGAAAAAGTATTACCTAACCGCACACCCCGCTTTTCGGGACAACGAACAGGGTAGTGTGGGGCCCTCACCTACTAAATATACCCGCCGTGTTCTAGCCTATACTGGCGGGCTACTGGAACTGGAAGACATCACTTCGGTGGTGCACTATAGGTTCCCTACCAAATGTGTATGTGAATAAGAAGAATACTGTGAATACTTGTTTGTCGTGGAACCCGTCTGAATAGTTGTCATCGCGTTATCCTTTGTTTAAGTCTTTGAATAGTGCTCTTACCCCTTTCTATATACTGTTGAGGTAGTGTGAATCTTTACGGTTGGTAGTGGTTTGGCTGTTTCTACTGTTAAAGGCATAACGACGGTTACCATTAAGTGAACCATGGCTTCTGCTACTAGATTGGTTACAGAACTACACGTTGGGATAAAGAGTTATGTTGATGTTTTTCATAATTGACGCTAAACTTTGCAAATGTAACATACTATAGTGTCGTTTTAAAAGAGCTTATCTGTTCACGAATGTTTAGGTGGATAAAAGCATTAAGTACCTAAGTCTCTTTGACGCTGACTAGAATGCTTTTTGGTATATAAATTTCTATAGGTAAATACTAACATAATACCATTGAAAACCGTTGAAAATGTGGAGATGGGGCCGAATTCCAAAATAAGAAATAAGGTCTTAAATTAAAATACACCTTTCATTATTGTACTAAATTATATATTAAACTGTGGTCTCCAAACTGTAAATATTGCCTTGTGAATTTGCCACTATAAGAAATTTAACTGAGGTCGAGACTTCTATTGTGTATTCAAACGTCTGACAAGCAACAAAAGAAAATATTTTTTTGAAAGACTAGTCCCGAACTAAATCATTTGAAGTACGAATATAAGTTATGAGTAGCAGGCAGATGGCGCAGCTCGAGGTGCGAATAAAGTTTGAGTGGAAAAACTTATTCCTCGAGTCCTGAGTGTGCGGAGCAGAGTCTGTACCCTGGGGACACCTTTAACAATTTGTAAGTTATTTATAGCTGCTAAGAAATATCATTAACCCTTTTGAATATAACAGCTTTATACAAAGTTTTGTTTGCTACAGGTTTTAGTTTACTGAACTATGGAAACAGAACGTCTATTTCTATATTATATGTATCGTGTATTAATGTGGTGAGACATTAGTATAAATTACATCAGCAACTTCTGCTTCGAAACTAATATTACTTTTTCAACTATTCATTCGTAGTAATATTATAAACATTTCTGTCATTTGGCTACGTTTTTGATCTATAATGGTTTTTGAACGATATTTTTGTAATTAAAACTAGCTTAACTAACAGTCACAGTATGTGTGCTTTTTTAAGTACTACAGATAATTTTTACTTAGTTATAAACAGTTGATATATTTTTTTATTGTAAGTTTGTGAAAGACGAATCCTACAGTATATTTTAATTATATTTGTTGTTACTATAAACTAAATTTTTTCCACATCAAAAAGATTGAAAAAATTAGATTCGTTGGTTTATTTTCCAGAAATTACATTCGCTGAGCAATTATTTCATTTCTGCAGTTCACAGACGACTCTTTACATATATATGAGGATATAATAATTTTATATTTTGTTCAATATCCAAATATGAATTGTGAATACTTTAAAGTCGCTGCTTTGCAAATTTTAGTTTTAAATACGCTTTGTAAAAATCAGTTTATTTTTTGCCACGCCAAGGAGCTTTAAAAATATTTATTACAAGCAGAAATGGATCGGCAGGTATGGGAAACTGCTCTTGTGACAATAATAATATTCTTAATTCAAGAAACGAATAGTTTTCAAAAAAGATCTATGTAGGTAATTTAACTACCAAAATGTTTTTAAGAAACTGAGAAGCTTAGCGTATGCATATGTCTACTCGTTCTACTAGAGTCTGCTCCTTTAAATCGGCAGAGACGTTTCATATAAGTAATGTCGCAGTAAATTGCTGAGTAAAAGACGTATAACATCGTGCGTGAAATCGCTGTAAAAGTCATTCTATAAATAACCCTAATTATTTATACTCAAACTCATTTTGTAAAAGAATTTTCAAGTTTCGACGAAGTAGAGCTCATTCAAATTTAGGGTTTTCCTTGGCGCTTAGCTTTAAGAGAAATATAGCGCTAATAGTTAATTAAATCAGAAATTTTACAACTATTATAACTATGTTTAAGTAGGTTCCCTCACGCTATGATATGGCTTAGGGCGAATTCATTGAATTATAAATACACGCTATGGCATATTCTATTGCATGCAATTGGTAGTCCTTAGGTTTACCTGCTAATGGGGTGCGGGTTGGGATACATCCACGTTGGTGCACCCCGGGCAACGTCGGCACTCTGGTGCCGGCGGCTGAATCCCGGCAGGGGACGGGTCTCCGCGTGTCCCTCTGACTAGCAGAGGGCACAGCGGATAGGCCAGACGTCCGCAGTGGAGGGTCAGCGGGGCCATAGTGGCCCCTCGACTCTGGGTGGGGGACAGCGGGGTCACAGTGACCCCCGGAGACGGGGCTTTTAGCTCGAGTGGCGGCGGGCACACTGGTAGCAGTGGGCCGAATGTCTCCCGTGGAGGGCCAGCGGAGTCCTCTCGGTCCTGGGAGATGGAGACGGGGCTTTTCAGCCCGAGGGGCGACGGGCTTACTACTTGCTTGCAAGTGGCGAGCACGGTCTGATACAGACCACCGTTCGGCCCGACCCGTAATCCTGGAGGACAGGACCGGGGGTCTTCGAGCCGCGGGGATGAAAACCCCTATAAAAAATTACCCCAATCTAAGCTTTGCCGCCCGGCGAGGGATGAATGGCTGGAGGGTATCCAGTCGCGAGGGTGGCACCCCATAGTTGAAGGATTCAAAACTCAAATATGACGGACGTGCAAAACATTAGTGTACCTCCGGAGGGTACCGGGTGCAACGCGTCCGGAGAATCCCTCACAGGGCCGAGTACCAAGACCGGCCCTGTCAGCCGCGCGTATCGGAGGGGGGCAACCAACGCCGAAAATAAAAAAGAAGGGAAGAAGAAGAAGAAGAAGAAGGGGAAGACCCGTGGGATGAAACCCACACCCGCGGGTAGTCGTGCCCTTGGCAGCGGCTCTACCGCCGACATGGAGACCTCCGATGGCGGCAATAGTTCTGCCAAGGTGCCGAGCGTATGCCTGCCGAAATAGGGATCCAAGCAGAGCGCGGCCACGAAGGAGCAACCAGCTGCAACGTCGGAGCAGCCAGCTGCATCGAAGGAGCAGCCAACCTCATCGGCCGAGCCAGCGCGTCTTCTGAAGCGCCCGATTTCGAGGAGGACGAGCGCGTCATCGGAGTCGAAGGGCAGCTCTACAGAGATGCCCCCGCCGGGAAGACCGGGAAGGTTGGCCAAGAGGGGCCGAGGCACTAGCGAGCGTATGGCGACCCGTGCCTCGACCCTAGCGGATGAGGCCATACTTCAGCAAGGAGCAATTCCCTCCCCTTCCGCGTGCTGGCCAGCCCTCGCGGGCCCCAGTAAACATACCTCGGGATTCTCAAGTCCCACCACCCGCCACGTCCAGCCCTGCGCCCTCTGACGAGGGTTGGCAGACTGTGGACGGCGGGAGGAAGAAGTCCCGGGGTAAAAAGAAGAGGGGATCTGCGGCTGAGGCTGCTGCCCAAGCCGTGGAGCCTGTAGCGCCGGGGGGCAAGCCCAGCTCCAAAAAGAATTCGCGCAAGCGCAAGCTTCAGATGCCAAAAACGGCAGCGGTTATGATCACCATGCCGCCGGAGGCGGAAGCGGGCCTGACCTATCAGGCCATTTTGAGGAAGGCCCGGGCGGAGATCGACGTCTCCGAGCCCGGAGACGTCGCCGTCCGGACTCACCAAGCCCGGACAGGGGCTCGAATCCTCGAGTTCCCTGGGGCGGAAGGTCCCAAAATGGCTCATACCATAGCCACGAGGCTGCGAGTTTTGTTCGGTGAAGGCAGTGGAGTCCGCATCGCCAGACCGGTTAAATGCGCTGAACTGCGCGTTTCCGGTCTGGACGACTCGGTGACGGCTGACGACGTCCTGGAGGCCATTGCTTCGAAAACCGCATGCTCAAATGCCGTCAGAGTGGGCTCCATTAGGACCGGACCAGGTGGTGTGGGTACCGTCTGGGTGAGTTGCCCTGTCGCGTCGGCTAAAATCTTGGCTGACGCAGGCAGGCTCCTCGTAAGCTGGAGTTCCGCGCGGGTTACCGTGCTGGAGCCCCGACCTGCGAGGTGTTATAAGTGTATGGCGGTCGGAACGGTTCACGCAGTGCGCAGAACTTCCACGTTCCCGCGGTGGGCTGCGGGTAGGCTGGATAGGGGCCTACTGGCGGAGGCAGCCATCGTTCATTCGTGGCTGTCCTCACCAGCCCTGACTGAGGAGGTGGACGTTGAGGCTGGCCGATTTCGCGCTGCGATCACGCAGGTGTGCGACTCGGCCATGCCCCGTGTGCGACGTCCTCCTCCGAGGAAAGGGCTCTACTGGTGGTCCCAGGAGCTGGCGGATCTCCGTGCAGCGTGCATTCGTGCCCGGAGGTACTACGCCTCAACTGCGATGGGGAGCGGGAGGGCCAGCTGTACGAGGCATACCGCACTTCACGGGCCGAGTTCAAGCTGGCCATCTGCCGCGCCAACACTGAGAAAAGGCAGGGGATGCTGGACGGTCTCTATCGTGACCCCTGGGGCCGCCCGTACCGTGCGGCGCTGAATATGCTCCGCATCACAGAGACCCAAGGCGCTCCTGTATTACGGGGTGCCTGTATACCTGAGGCGGCTAATAGCGGACTATCTAGAGGGCCGCAGCATTGTCTATGAGAGCCGCATAGGGGAGGTTGTGAGGAGACCCATGTCGTCCGGTGTCCCGCAGGGTTCAGTCCTGGGGACATCGGTTACGACTGGGTGTTGCGCTGTCGGCTCCCCCCCGGGCTGGCAGTCATCTGCTATGCGGATGACACGCTGGTCGTGGCCCGGGGTGGAAACTTCGAAGAAGCGGCGTTCCTGGCCACCTTAGGGACCTCGGAGGTGGTCAGGAGGATCGGGACGCTGGGGCTTAGGGTGGCCCTGGACAAGTCGGAGGCCCTACTTTTCCATGGGCCCCGACGTCTCGATCACAGTGGATGGGGTCCAGATTGGGGTGCAGGCCCAGATTAAGTATCTGGGCCTGGTGCTGGACGGGCGGTGGCGCTTTCGCGAGCACTTCCGCCAATTGTCCCTAAGGCTAGTTGGCGCAGCGTCCGCGCTTGCACGGCTCATGCCGAATATGGGCGGACCCAACAATGCTTGCCGACGGCTTTACACGGGGGTGGTCCGGTCGATGGCGCTGTACGGCGCACCCGTGTGGGCGGGGTCCCTGGACGCACTGAACAGGGCTCTTCAGTGGAGACCACAGAGAGTCGTTGCGTCCAGGGTCATACGCGGATACCGCACGGTGTCGACGGAGGCGGCCTGCGCGTTGGCCGGAATCCCCCCGTGGGACTTGGAGGCGGAGGTGTTCGCCGAGGTGTATCTGCAGGCGTCGCAAGAGCGGGAGGGGGGCGGACGCCCCCTACCCAGGGAGGTGGCCAGGTGGCAGGGCGACGCCCGCCGAGTTGCCATGGCCAGGTGGAGGGCACAGTTGGAGGCGGCCCGGGCCGGTCTTTGGACCGTAGGGGCGCTCCAGCCGGTGCTGGAGGAGTGGGCGGGGCGACGGCATGGAGTCCTTACCTTCTGCCTGGTGCAGGTGCTGTCGGGGCACGGTTGCTTCGGCAGATACCTGCACATGTCGCAGGGAGGGAAGCGACTCCGGGCTGTCTCCACTGCGGCTGTGACGAGGACACGGCGCGGCACACGCTCGAGTCGTGCCCGGCTTGGACCGAGCAGCACCGTGAACTCGTCGCGGAAATAGAGGGGACCTCTCGCTGCCGAGCGTCGTCAGAGCGATGCTTGGTAGCGACAGGAACTGGGCCGCGCCTGCAGGCGCAGGTACTTGCGCCTCATGCCGCCCTAGCTGAGGCTGCGGTTGGATGGACCGGGGAACGTCCGCCACCCGCAAGGCCTCCTGAGAAGGTGCGACGCTCCATGCGCGGATGCGTTGCATAGTAGAGGGTACCCGAAAGGGTATGCCGCCGGTGGACCATCGAAGGAATGTAACATAGTTTCAGTGGCCTACCAATAAAGGCGGAGAGACGGCACACGGCGGGTTTCTTTAGTGGGTGCAGGCCCCACACTACCCTGTTCGATGCCCCGAACGACGGGGTGTGCGGTTAGGAACATTTTTTCCCGCCTAAACAAAAAGAAAAAGGTTTACCTGGGGGGGTTAGGCAGAATCTCATATCTCACATATCAATCGTATCGTGAGCATTGTGATTGGTTCAGAGATCATCGTGATTGGTCAATGGACTATTGCAACATCACGCGCCGCTTTCTCAACCAATCACAGTGATCATGATACGAGTGACATGTGAGATATGAGATTCTGCCTAACCCCCCTGCTAATATTCGCAGTGTTTCTATTGGTAATTAATATTTATTAAATGGGGTTCTACGGGCAAAGCTGAGCGCAGATGGCGCTTTCGGCGAGATGGCCACTGTCAAATTGTAGTTGCTTTGTTTGTCTGAGAATTGTTTGCAATTTTTGTGTTTACTCCAGCTGATCAGCGATACGGTGAAAATTTTAACTACCTAAAAGATTAAAGAATTGAATTTTTCCCCTTTTTTAGTGTTGTTTCTTTGGGAAATAATTGTACATCGGGGCTATTACATTTTGGTACAGCACACAGAAACATATTATGATAAAATTTAAATTTATCAAATTACAGGTTACAAATTGTATAGAAATGACAGTTTTCAATGGCCATATCGATAATACGCCATCTATCGTGAAATGATAGCAGTAAACATCTCTATTAGCACGCTGCTTCACTACTTATCAAAAAGAAATAGACTAACTACCCTGTTCGTTATCAACAGCGGGTGTGCGGTTAGGTACATTTTTTATCGCTTTAACATAAAAGGGTAGCTTGTAAACTCCTATACAAAAGCACAAACACAGAGAAAAATAATATGCCAAAACATAATCCATCCTTTAAGCTTTGCCGTTGTTGGGTAACAAGTATTCAGAGTTTTGTCTCTCTCTGTCCGCACTTTTTCTCTAATTGCCCCTGTTTTAATGCTGTAGTACCTACATAGCCCTTCTGAATAATTTGTTTTTTTAACTCTTTTTCTGTCCCGCTATTAGGCACGGGTCTCCTCACATGGTGAGAGAGAATAGGCCATAGTCCAACATGCTGGCCCAATGTGGGTTGGCAGACTTCACAAGCCGTCGAGAAAATATCTCAGGCTTGCAGGTCTCCTCACGATAGCTTCCTTCATCGAGCAGTGACAAATTGTAAACAAAAACACACATAATTTCGAAAAATCTCGAAAAGTTATAGGTTTGTGACGTGAGAACTTTGGAATCGGGGTCGAACTCGATGCCACTGTCTTTACAGTCCTTGGTTTTACAGCTAGGCTATCACTGCTAAGAACTAATAAAAATAGTCAAAGGGAATTCACATTTTACTTGTATTTCCAGTTAGCGTGCCGCGTGAAGGATTAATACAATTTATAGAGGCGTGGTATATAGCACCCCTTATTTTAGTCTTAGCAATCTACGTACGTTATGGGACTTAAAATAGAACAACAGCTACAATGGTTACTAGGTTACAGGATTGACCGTGTGGGGCCGGCTTTAGAATTGTCTCACCCCTCTATACCCACGGGAGTCGTAAGAGCCGACTGAGGGATATCAGGGGAGTGGGCAGCAGCACACCCTCGAGTATTAACAACATCCACTGCGATCGCCAAACCGCCTGCCAAGCGTGGCGATTACGGCATTATCCCCCATGACGGGACCGCTCGTTGTGGCGTTCTCTTGGGGAGGCCTATGTCCAGCAGTGGACGTTGAAAGGCTGATGGATGGATGGATGGAGGTTACAGGATTTGTTTCAATTTGTCCTTGTATTCATAAAATTTTTAATTCTACATTATTATATCCGGTAGCGGATGAAATGAAGTCGGATGGTTAGCACACAACACCAAGAGTTTAATAAGAAATAATGATATCCCTGTGACTGGGACAGGCATCTGCATAATATTGTTAATAGTGGCATCTTTCCCAAACTATCTGAAAAGTATCGTTATAGAAGTAAAACTCGAAATAAAACTACAAGAGTGGTGCAGTTGTGTATCAAGTGAGACCCAATTGTTACTAGAACCTAACGGGTACATACCACTATTTTCTTTGGTTTAAAGATCAGTAAATCGTGTTTTGGTTAATTAAGATGATAGCCGATTTATTCACATCTATCAAGCGTAGTGGTTAAACTTCATAGCGGATAGTGGCTTCGTTTTACTTTCCTGGTATTGATAAGTCCACGAGCAACAGTTACCATGTACTTTCAGGTGGGCGTGGTTGACTGCAGCGATATAAAAGACTGAATTCTGAGAGCAATCGGATTCACCGGATATACCGTCCAGATGCGCTGCCAATTCAGCCATCGTGACAACTGCTCTCGACTGCTAATTTCGATAGTACATTCATACTTAACGTCCTGGGTGACGTCCTGCGCCATCTGTTGGAAGTATTTACATACATTATACCAACCAGGTAAACTTAATTTTACAATTAAGATTTTTACCTAATAATGACGCAGCCCTATAAATATTTAGAAATTTTTATACTTATATATTTTTAGCATTTGCCATGCTTAGTTATATACATTAAACACAAAGTGTATCATTTTCCTCTTTGTGTTTATTGTATTACCTATTTATTTACTACTAGCTGCTCGTCCCGGCTTCGTACGGATAGATATTTATTTTTAAACATTTTGGGATAAACGTAGAGTAAATGTTTTTTTATGCAAGACATCTATTTAAATAAATATGCCTATCTCATTTGACTACACACACAAATAAAAATCTTTCCATGAAAACAAACAATCAAATCTTTCCTCTTTAAAATATTAGTATAGATCAATAAATAAAGATACCCATTGTAAACAAAAAACGAATTACTCTTAACTAAAGTGGTTCCAAGTAACTCGTTGAGTAGTTGAAGTCTGTTCACAAAGTAGGGTTAGCAGCGACCACGGCCAAATTGATTAAGTTAATTTCGTACAACTTTTGAAACGTTCTTGTTAAGAAAATTGTTAATTTTAAATTTTAAACTGTGAGCAAATTTGATTTACACACCATCGGATTGGCGTAATTCGAATTAATTAGATTTGTCATCAACCATTAGCGTCTGTCATCCGGGTGAGTTCTCTCATAAAGACTTAGATAGGCAGAACAATATAAATTACTGGCAGATATTGGAAAATATACACCTATATTGGTGTCTTTTAACGATTCAATAAATTAAGGTTACTTTGGTTGCTGAAACTTTTTCAATATACATAAAGATGAACAATCACAATAATGCTTGCTAGGAACTTTTTAAAGTAAAATCTGTCATACTTTTTATGTACAAAACACGGGGTTATAAAGTGAACGGAATGTCTTTTATAATTCAAATATATATATACGTGCGATATTTTTCAGTAATCAAAAATCTTGGTGTGATATTTTAAGTTTTATTTATACGAGAGTTATTTATGATTTACTTTTCATAACTTATTTAGGATGTACTTTTGGTACTTTTGAGGAGATGTAGTATATATCAAAGTAATGTTGCAATAAGGGCTGATGATATAAATGCCTTATGAAGAATATCATACATATAGGTACTGTGATAAGTAGTATAAAAGAGATATATAATATAGAAATTATACGGTAATAGTTGAACGTTCATATGAGTATATATATATAAATGTAAACATTATAACCCACCTCTTGGCTTCGCCGTAGTCGAGTAATAATAAGTATAAGTTAAAAATTAAGTTTACCTGGTCGGTATAATGTATGAAAATACTTCCGACAGATGGCGCAGGCGTCCCCAAACACGTTAAGTATGAATGTGTTATCGAGATTAGCAGTCAGGAGCAATTGTCACGATGGCTGAATTGGCAAAGCATCTTGACGGTATCCAGGAGATGCAGGTTCAAATCCTGCTCGTGACTGTTATTTTCGATTTCGCATTTTTCACTTTGTGTTTAATGTATAGTGCTAAGCATGTCAAATGCTAAAAATATATATAAAAATATCTAAATATATATAAGTTCTCTGTTTTTTAACCACGTTTACTTTATTTTATATAAAATCATTTATCTTTTAGTCGTAAATAATTTATTACAAATACATCTCAGAATGCTTTACACATAATTGCTTAGTATAACGTTGTATTATATTTTCGTTAGGGTATGATCTTGTAGTCATCATGACTCAACGACTGTACAAGAATGTAAATAGTTTATGAATAACTTTCTCCGGTCCCTCCCTCTATCATTTTATACGTGACCACGAGAGAGTTTGACAAAGCGGAAAGTTGTATCGCCTTTTTAAGATTATATTTTTTATACTTGATGAGATTGAAGTGATAGTATCTATACCGTAACATGCAATTAACACCATCGAGATTACCAAAATGTACTCCTGTAACCAATACGCTATTCGTGCAGTAAGACTTAGGTACTCTACTTTCTTTGTAGTATCACATATATCTATATTATATACTCTAATATAGTACCCAAAAGTCCTAAAGTTTCATATTCCAGGGATTTTTTTGTCAGCTAGTTTATAATTGGTATGTCTCTGTTTGTTATTTAAACGGAAGAAAATTACCAAAACTAACAAACAAAACAAAATTAACACAAAGTGCGAAAATGTAAAATCGAAAATAACAGTCATGAGCAGGATTTGAAGCTGCATCTCCTGGAATACCGTCCCAGATGCTTTGCCAGTTCAGCTATTGTGACAATTGCTCGGGACTACGAATTTCGATAACATGTACTGCACTATCTGTTGGAAGTATTCCAATAAGGCATAATTCCTAAAATTAAATTTACCTAACTTAGTGTTTTTACTACATGAAGTAAGCAAAGTGCAATGGAAGTAACGTGGCGTTTAACGGTAGTGGTGTAGAAACTGAGAAGATCGTGCCCTTGTCTCTATAACTACACCACCGGTGGCGAAAAGCGGCTCGACCGAGACACAAGAAACGGCGCTTCGCCCGGCCGGTAAATTGTTTTTTGTTAAAAAAAATGTTGTTATTAATGCTCAATAATTAACATAGTACTTGTCAGTACCTATTCCCCATAAGTAGAGTTGCGCTACACTAGTAGTTGGTTAGGGCACCACAGCTTTCAAATTTATTTTGCAATAATTATTTACTACATCAAATCTATACTAATATAATAAAGCTGAATGAAGCCGAGTTTGTTTATTTTAACGCGTTAACCTGTGCAACTACCAGTTGGATTTGAAAAAAATTTTTTGCATGTAATGGCACAATTTTAGAGAAAGGCTATAGACTATTAACATAACGCTAAGACGCCTAAGAACAGTGGGCCTAGCCAAGTTGCATTCTATGATCGCTAACGCTAAAAGAAAACTATTAAAATGTATGGAAATTTGACATCTCTAACGTTAAGTCACGTGACTTAGCGTTATAGATATTATTAAGTTTTAATATTGAAAAGAAAAAGGTAATCAATGAATAGCTATCAGACATCAAAATTAAGACGGGATAGTGACGTACAACATATAAATGGCGCTTTTCTTAAAAAAATACTCCAAGCCGCATTAACAAATTATTTATTCTAAAATGTCTTTTTTAGTAAATATAATTCGATCGTTTTTGTTAACTGTTCTTATGGAAACAGCTGAGCTGATCATATGAAGACAGATTATGAAATCTAGAAGAGGTGTTTTCAAACGGAATAAAACTAATATTTTTCTTACCACCGACGAATTTATGAGAAAACAACAGTTGTTATTACGTAAAGATTATTTCTTTAACATTATAACTAGATATCGTTCGCTACTTTGTCCATGTGGACTTCAGAATATAAATACGTCACGCTACGGTACATAAATAATCTCCATGTAAAAAGAGCTATGCCACGGGAACCAATGATTTTTTTGAAATTCAAAGGGGGCTAACTTCTTTTTAAGACTCCAGCATATATGTATTTAAATTTTAGTGACGTTTGGTTTAGTAATTACCGTTTGAAAGCGTAGAAAATAAACGAACAAAATCGCGTACGCATTTATAATATTTTTAAGGATTAAATGATTTTTTTACCTTATAACGTGTGCAAATTGAGATTGGCATCAATTAGCTGCATTACCTGAAATGATAAATACATATTAATAAAATTAGGTCACAATTTGTTTAACGAATATAATTACGCTAATTATTATTGCTATAACCATGTCTTTTTTCCCACTATTAACAAATAATTTGTTCTTTAAAGTACCAAAGCATGTCAAGTGTAAAATACATATTAAAATATTGTAATTTTTAAAGAACATAACATTATAATTATTGTTATTTATCATTACTATTCTACTCCAAGACATTCTATTTTTCTGTAATATTACCAGAGGGTGACGGATGGACGGAGTCATGACTCCATTCACATGATGGATGTGAGGCTTAAGAAATATCTAGTATTACTATGAACAATAAAGTTTTTCCTAAACAAAATCTTGTTTTGTTTTTGTTTGTTTATCGTTCCATTGTTACTTATTAGATTAATATGTATGCACCTGAAATTGAAACCATATATTTTTGACGAGAAACTTCGTTGTCTTAGCTTAATACTGTAAAACTATTTGTTACAGAAACATAAAACCGGTATCATTACATAGCGATAGTCAGCTTGCCCACACACAGCTTGTTACCTACATTGTTTTTTGTTACTTTCTGGTCAGCGTAACTCATAATTAATATTATGTTGATTTATTTGTGTGTTTACGCAGCTTATTTAGACCAATCGATTCAAGTAAATAAAAGTATAATATGGACAATATTTATCGTTGAAACTACTGACATAGACAATTCATGTTCAAACCTACGTCTGTGCACCTCGATACAGCTGCACCTGCTTTTCAGGGAACTATGTTTTGTGTGTCATCAAAGAAAAAAGGAAAGAAGTGGTCAAATGGCACTTGGGAGACAAAAATAAGGAGTAGAAAATAGTGTCAAAAGTTAAGGGGTTAGGTCTTGTAAAAAGAATGAACGGAGAAAGAATAACAAAATAAGTATACAGGCCAGTGTGTTTTGATTGTAGTGGGAGATAGCCATCAATTAATTAATTTACCATCGGCGAAATGAAGCGCGAAATACAGAGGTGCTTTCGGGACATCGTTGTTGCGGGTAAGTCAGTGCCTAAGTTCGGAAGAATTTGTGAGGGGTACTTATGAGCATTGGCTAAGTGATGGATAGAGTGTAGGCTAGAGTGGTTATGAGGTTAAACGCTTTTTGTTGAAAAAAAAAAATAGATTTTTAACAGACAAGAGTGTAGACCTCGGCCTTGATCACGTAGGCTCTTAGGCATAATATACATCAGTTCAGTGTGTCCTTAATAGATTTTGTCTCATACGGATAAAATAAACCGAGCAAAGAAACAGAAAACTCAACAAGAAATCTTGTGTGAAGTTAAGCAACTTACAGGACATTATCTTCACAGAATTGTCCTACGTTTATTTAAAATAAATTTAAAAAGCAATAAAAAGTATATAATACTGTACACAATAATACGGATATAATGGATTGTCGGAGTTGAAAGTTTTGCTCAGGACCAAGTTTTAGGCCGCACGGCCCCAACGAGTCGCGATAATGGCGCGTCACTCATCCGCAACTGGATGCTACAGATTTACATCCACGTGATTTATGACTTCTTCATAGAAAGGGGGAAAAAATATACAAGAAAATACAGAGAGTGAACGTGCCTCCTTTAGCAAATGAGCTGTGTTAAATTGAAAGTGTTTCTAGAAGAATTTATCGATTGCTGTATTATATTACTTACATACAACATCACGCCATCAGCCTTGCGGAGTAGGCAGAGAGAACAGAGTGCCAAAAGGTATATTCTTGCATACATCTCTCACCTCCTCAACAATAACAAATCTCTTCATACACGCTCGCCGGTTTCGAAGACTCCTGACTTTGACCTTCCTTTAATACATCACCGATTTGGTCTAGGTAGGTGAGCCTCGATCTTCCCCCTGTAGCTACCTCCTTCCGCATTGTATATTTGTTAAGCAGTCGTTCATCCAGCTTTCCACACGTCCGAACCATCGGAGCATTCCCTTTCTCATCTTTACACCAATACTTTCTTTCATACCTTCTCGCTCTCTTACGTCGTGGTTCGAAAATTAAATTCATTATGTAATGTAAAAAGAGAAAACAATAAAAGGGTGTGCATATTGTATACGATCTTTTAATTTTATCTTGAAGCGAATGTTCTCAATATTTATGATTTGTAAACGATTTCGCAAGTAAATAAGAAGGAGTCTCGATAATTATTTAAACCTTCTTGCACGGTTCTTGAGCATGTTCACGGCATGGTAAGAAAGGCGCATAAAACAAAGATGTAAGTTTTGCTGAACAGTATCAGTAAAAAGTTTTCCCAAACATAGTTAGGTATATTGAACGAAACATGCAGAATTAATTCTGTTATATGTAAAGCACGTATAGAATGCAAAAATAACAAATAATGATATATATAGGTACATATTAATTTTAGAAAGGAAATACTGAAAAAGATTTTCATTATTTGGAAAGCAAAGGAATGTAATAAATTATACTTATGGCAATGATATCTGGCACCCACAGAAATAGCAGGTCCACCGTGTTAAGTGTGGGGATCACTGATAACAATATTGTGAAATAAAAACATATAGGTATGTTTGTATTAACAGCGACAGTGTAGTGCTATGACGCATATCTGACTTTTGTGTGTATCAAGTTGTAAAAATCCTATGTGTAATCACTAATCAACTACGCTAATATTAGTAAGTACATAGTAGTAAAAGTAGTTTAAATTTAGAATAACTTATTTGTTGTAGCGGTTAGATCACAGGCGCCAGAAAAAAAGAAAAGAATCGGCCTTAGAAAGCGGCCAATTATGGTTACGAATAAGAAGACAACGCTTACGGATGGGTGTGTATTATTTATTTGTCACAGATTACCCGAATAGGTACAGACTAGCCAAGTAAGCTTGATGCTTAGACGCATAATTTTATACTACAATAGCCTTTGCCCGCGGCTCCGCCGCAGACAAAAGCTAGTTTTTAGGTTATAATCAGGTTCCCGACATAGTAGCAGGATAAAATGTATACCAGTTTTTAAGTCTAATCAAGAGCTACTAATTACAAAAAGCAGCACCAAAATCCATAGTTTTTGCGTGATACGCAAACGAACAAACAGACAAAAAATCTAAAACAAATAGTTTTGTGTCTAGAAACGCCTATATAGCCTAATAAAGTCACTTTTTTCTCAAATATCATAAATGTACAGACTCAGCTCTGTTACAGCTTTATAATAGTATCTATAGGCTAATAAATTATCCCCATTTAAAGATTTTTTTTTTCAAAATCAAAAGAATATAAATAATAATATATAAATACATATTTTTAATTTATGACCGATTTTTAAATGTAAATGGGTATATATATCCTTTTCATGTATTCAAATAATTTACATAGGGTTGTAGTAGATATTTAGGTTAGAGAAATGGCCCATTCCGAAGAATAATGGCATATTATCTAGAGGTCCGGTATATCGATATCCAAAAATTGCTTGATCCATATTTAACGTTAACTTTGACTATTTGTAAAAATATTAAAATATTGTTGTCCCGACCAAAGGAAGAAATTTTTGTTGAAATTAATCAAGTATCAGTGTGTATTTGTGTTATTTTTTTTTAAAGGCAGCACCCTGCATTAGTCCTAGTTTCACGGGGGATTTTACGAACATACGATTTAACAGACACAAAGTACACCCAGACTCAGAATAACCATTTGTGGATCACACAAACAGTTGTCCTGTGTGGGAATCGAACCCACAACACTCAGGTCCCGTCTGTATCTAAACCACTCCGCCATCTGTGCAGTCATCATCTTGAATTTTGACTTTTGATAGCTATTTATTATATGGATATTCCATATTTCGAAATTAGCGTACTGTTAGAACATATGTTGAAGCATTACATGATAATCCATTTCGCTATATACCCTAACATGCTACTATAAATGTACATCCTTGTCACACCGTGAAGAACTTACGCCGTGTCTATTTTTCTTTTCCATTTTTAGAAAATGTAGACTCCAATATAGAGTAACAGATCGCACGATATGCTTCACGAAGAAAATAGAAAAAAAGGATATTGAATCGGTAAGAGAACGTCGTAACTTAAGAAAATGTCACCCTCTATCAACCTCAATGTGTTACTTTATATAGGACGATATCACACCGGCACCACAGACTTCGGATCAGGCAAAAATAATATTTTTAAATAAAAGTTAATATTGTTTAATTTTCATACCAGATTTCACAGTATTTTTGAAATCCCGCCTTTGTAGAGACAAATGTAGAAAGGTCATCCTTTTATCTCACAATTTGCAATTTGAATACGTAGACAAATTAATCCGACGAAAAATTAACGAAACGAATACAAAGAGGCAGCGAGAACAACGGCCTGTTACGAAATATGCGACAGAGGTATCATTATACTGTCGACCACTGATTATTTTTTTTTGTTAGAACTTTCGAGATAATTGTATACCAGGCAGGTAAATTTATCACATAATTTGTATTACTTAAATATCGTGCCAAAGAAATTAGTCCACTATGTCACGCTAGACAGACGAGCGGATAGAACCGGCTCATATTTAATTTCGGAGATAATACTACGCAGTATCTATCGTTCTCTACGCGAAAAAAATTTGTAAGTAAACTAATTAATTTTGATTTACTACAATAATTATTGTAAATGTTATTATATTAAAAGATGACCTCGAGAGGTACTCAAACTTGCGATTCATGTAAATGTCGATAGACGTGCATACATACGGAGTAGTTAAGCTCTCGCAGGTAGCCGCAGTGATCAATAACATTATTTTGTAGTTTCATTGAGAGAATCACGCTATGTATGGAATGTGCTCCAAAAATAATGCTTCAATAATGTATCATACATATTACTCCAATAAATAAAATAACTTAATTTAAAAGTAGCAAATCACGAGACACTTCAGGCACCAGCGTCTAAGTGCCTGTCTTCGAGTGCGACGTATGTTTGTCTGTTTTGTATTCAGCGCGGTCAGTTCAATTTCGAGTGTGGCGTTTGTTATTTCTTAACAATGAAAATCACACAACGCATTCAGACAAAAACAAGAAATCTTCAGTAACTAATTTTCGTTTCTAGTCTCCTGTGAATACCCGCGGACGTGTGGAAAATATCCGATGTTTTCTGACATGTTTTGCTTCCTTGGGAGATAATAAGCTGTCTTGTTTCCCGTCAAGCGTCTGTCTCTGTTTACGGAGCCTTGGCGGAGGGATGAGCATACGTCGTTTTGTCACTAACGCGTCATTTGTGCTATTTACCACGCCGTTATTGGCCTTGTTTTTGGCAAACTGGCTGGCGTATTGCGCCGCCCCATGCCTTTAATACAGAAATGAAAGACCGTTTCGGTTCATCCCCTAGAATTAGTTGCCTTCATTAAAGGTTTCTGTTTGCGCGTCTGGCAAGACACTGTTATTTAAACTAATTAACTGAGTATTGTGAGATCGAGGGAAAATAACAAAACATTGATATTTTACTACAAGTCTTTTGTTAGCAAATGCCTTTATGTGTTTTATTTATGTAGAAATTAATTTTGTATACATTTTTCTTTTTTGATTGCAATTGTAGTCACGAAATTAATTGAATAAGAAAATTATTTTGATCTGTATTTTAGCACTTGACATGCTCAGCTACTACCCGTCGTAAAGACAAATGTGATGAGGAGATTGGGTATGGCCTAAGGACAGCGCGATATCTCAGCGGCTTAGAGCACTTCCCGAGATAGGAAGGGACGCAGGTTCGATTCCCGCTTGCACTAAAGTTCTCTTTTTCCTCATTCACAAATAATTTGTACTTTAAAGAAAATATTCTTTTCATTTTCTGCTTTATATGATTTTTTATCTCAATTTTGCATATTATCTGCTTCCAAAAAAGAGAGAAGTTGATGGCTTTGTTCTTCATTATAATTTACCTATATTATCAAATTGTCTTTATGAGTTGTTCTCTGTTTTTTCAACAAGTATATATCAACAATAAAGAATAACCAAGATATTTCACTGGTATTCAGAAATATAGCAAATATTTAGAAATTTCATTTCTATTTTATAAAAGTAAAAAATTTAAAGATATTATATTAACTCCATAACGTATTGCTGGACTTTCTTTTAACTAATAAGTACGACAAGTTGAAATATTTTCAACGCAAGTATAGTCTGGTACATTATAAATTGAAATGATTTATAATAGATTTATAAAATGTATTTTTAGGGGTGCTAGTAAATTCTTCAATTCATTTTTAATTTACGAACGCACTTAGTTTCATTTCAAGGTTAAGGTCTAGTGAAGTTTTCTGAGTTAAAAAACAGAAAATAAATTAGACTTAGGATCTGCAGCAAGGAAATGATGACTGGGTAAAACGAACGAAGGAGTAAGCACCAGGGTAAAAAATAGTCACAATGAAATAGTTAGGGTGTGATACCCCTTTGATAATTTGTATAACACATATTAGCGAAGTAATAATAGTACTTATAATTGTAAAACCGATAGGTCGATTCTGATAAAGCTCTAAAAATATATCACAGATATTTTTTTTCATTCGCTTTTTCTGTCCCACTATTGGGCACGAGACTCCTCTCATCGTGGGATGGATTAGGCCATAGTCCACCACGCTGACCCAATGCGAGTTGGCAGACTCCACAAGCCTTTGAGAAAATCTCTCTGGCATGCAGGTTTCCACACGATGTTTTTCTTCACGAATAGTGATAAATTGTACACACATAATATCGAAAATATCGAAAAGTCAAAGTACGAGGTCTGAAACTTGGACTCGGGATCGAACTTGATACCACTGTCTTACAGTCCTTGATTTTACCGCTAGGCAATCACTGCTGTATGCTGCTGCACACATATATAGAGTGAAATTAATTCATAGGTTCGCAAAAAATAATACATATACCATGTTAGATAAAAAGTTTTTTAAGCATTATTTCTTATAGTGAACAAGTAGTTGGCATAAAAAGCCAGCAAATTTTATTTTGTTGTTCAATTTGTGATAAGATACGACCTACCCCCACATCCCCATGTCTCCTTAGCCAAATGTATATTAATGTGCCACCCGAACCACAACAATATTGTTTTCTTTTTATATCGTGCAACCTCGATAGCTTTCACTAGTGTCAACTATTACGCTTGTATAAAGTAATTTCATTGTATAGAGGATGGAATAAGGCCGAGTGATACCGGCGGAATACTTCGTAAATATGAGAGTTTACTCGTAGGTGCCGAAGGGAAAATCTCGTCTAACGGCTGAATATTGTCAGCGAGAAATGTCACGACCCTCCTCGTGAATAATGCTGTAATTTTATCTATCACGTCTCGTATACAAGGTTGTTTTATAAATCTTCTCAAATAATTACATTAAAATGAAAAAGTAAATTCATTTGTTTTCTTTCCTTCATATGTATTTACTTGAATAACATTCTTACTCACTAAGCCTTTAAATGGATTCCTATGTAAAATATAAAGAAGTGTTAATTTATTTGCCTTTCAGAATTTATAGCCTTCTTAAATTAAAACTGTTTGATGACTTGCGATCCAGAAATAGATGTTGTTATTTTTAGTCGTTTAATTTTATAATTGCCTCTTGCTATATATGGCTTTATTTACGACGACGGAATTTTGTTATTTCTTATAACATCAGCTATCTGCCAGTGAAAGCCACAGTTTTGGAGATTAGCCGGAACAAATAAAGAGACAAATTTGCATATTTTTTAAATTGGTATTTTGTTATGTGTAACGTATATAGCCTACTTTCATATGCATTTATTAAAAAGGTATTGTGTAGACATTAAATTAATTTTATTTATTTGTGTAGATACGAATTGCTATTTTAGACATTGATTTTTTTTGTAAACTGAGTTTGTATGTTTGTTACGCTTTCACGCCATAACTATTGAACCAATCATCATGAAATTTGCGTACATATAAGTAGTCAGGGGCCGAAAGAACTATATGGGCTATTTATTATCGCATAAAGTTTTAGTAAAAAGTGATTAGTATGTCGCAGACTGATTTACCTATTTATATTCTGAAGTCTACATGGACGAAGTCGTCGGCAGAATATAGTTCTATATATTTCTCTATATGCGTGGAAAGCTACCTCTGAAATTGAAGGTTAAAGTGTTCAAAGAATGCATCATGCCTGTGTCCATATATGGTACCGAAACCATGTCTCTTACGGAGCGATCAGCTGAAAAATTCAGAGTTGCACAGAGAGCCATGGAGAGAGCCATACTCGGGATCGTCTTGCGCGACCGACCGATAAAGAAATGTGTGGATTAGGCGGAAAACACGCGTGAGAGATGTGGTTGAAACCATCGCGCGGCAAAAGTGGACATGGGCAGGTCATATGGCTCGAATGAGCACTGCTAGATGGGCACGATGAGTCCTAGAGTAGAGACCGTGGACGAACACCAGACCAAGTGGTCGCCGAAGCGATGGGTAGACGACATCCGAGGACATGCAGGCCGTGACTGGATTAATCAAGCAGCAGACTGGGCGGCCTGGAAGAAATTGGGAGAGGCCTATGTGCGGAAATGTACCAGGAGAGGCTGATGGTGATTATATTTCTCTATATTAGAAAAATAGGTATATATTGAGTTTAATAATAAGATACATGTCAAATAAATAGGTACTATTTTATTTTATATGAGGCTTGTCAGTAGTGTTATTGAACATTCAAATTGTTTGACTAAGCATTAGTTTGGCATTGCCAGCTCCAAGGAAAGGGATAGAAGGTGGGGAGGAATGATATTAATAAGAAAAGGGCTTAGGGTCACACGAAACACAACAGCAGGAGTACTTTTTTTTAATTTTTTTTTGTTAAGGCGGTTAAAAATATTCCTGAGCGCACACTCCGTCGTTCGGGGCAATGAACAGGGTAGTGTGGGACCTTCACCCACTAAATAAACCCGGCGTGTGCCATCTCTCCGCCTTTATTGGCGGGCTACTGGAACTATGTTACATTCCTTCGGTGGGGAGGTGGGTAGAGTTGCCCTTTACATGCTGGGATTCTCTTCCACTAGAAAAGATTTTTATTTGAACATGATAATAAAGAAATGAAACATTCTTATTTAAACATGATAATTAGGTCGAGCCGAAAATCCGGCAACTCGGGGAAAATGATCCCTAAATTAAAAAAACAACAAGGCAGATGACTGTAATACCTTGAGCCCGTCGTCCATCGGTCCAGCGATGACGTAAGAATTTTATTACCGAGCGTCCCGCAGGCCGCACTCCCCATCTCCGGGTCTGTTTCAAGAGGATTAACTTGTAATCCCACAGGAGGACCAATATCATTCATTAGAATGCTATTCCCAGCTTTATTACGTCTGACACAATGTTTTCGTCGGCATTAAAAATGGATTTTAATTACTTTTGAGAGTGATTCATATGAAGAGTGTGTTTTTACTATATTGAAAGAGTATTTGCATTTATACTTTGAACATATCCTGTCGTATATAGGGCTGCGTACCAAGTGGAAGTACTCACTTGGTATCGGGCCCGAGCGGGTTGGTACCACCATCTCCCGTGTGATCGGTCATGAAGCACATCATTGCGTTTTGGCTGTAGCAGGAGATAACCGGTTATTCTTTCATTTCATATCTATGGGATGAAATAGTGAGCAGCGGCTTGACAATACTCTCGGTATTGTTGAGTCCATGAGCGATGGTTACCATTTATCATCAGATGGGCCGTGGCTCGTCTGCCACTACAAGTAATAAAAAAAATAAAACAAAAATAATCTTTTAATCTTCCACGCTCGCAGGTTTTGTGTGTAGTTAAGTGCTATCGTATGATCTTAAAACTATAGAGGGAGAGAACTACTGTTTGTGTTCCAGACTTATTCAGTTTCATTATTAGATGTGGTTACATTTATAAAATCTTAAAAGATTATTATTAGATATTATTTTATTGAGCTTTTTCGTAATAAGAAAAATTCTCAGTATCAGCCCGGAGGTTGGAAATGTGCCCGGCAGACGGCAATAGACTCGCCCCCTATTATGAGGGTCTTAAACACAGCTGCTGAAACGTGCGTGTGTAATACACCTCTGGCTACCCCTTCGGGAAGTACAGGTGTGATGCTGTTTTACGTTTTTTATTGCAGTGTTCCACGAATTAAAACGTTGGAACTTAATTGCATATATTTATACAACGAGGGTGGCAAGCATACGGCCTACCTGATGTTAAGCGGTTACCGTAGCCTATATACACTAGCAACACTAGAGGCATCGCTCGTGCTTAGCCTTAAGAAAAGGGATACGTGGTGAAGAGGAAGTATAAGGAGAGCATTATTTTTTCTTTATGTCTTTCTGGATAACAGTAATTATTATTAATAAGGTTTTCAGCTTTACTTTTAATTATAAGATTAAAAGTAAAGCTGAAAAAATTAAAACATTAATGATTTTATTCAACGAAACGGCTTGACTGATTTGAACGGCTTTAACTGGTACCTAGATATTTTAAATTATAAAACTAAGTTCCACGCGGACGAAGTCGCTCAACCATGTAAAATTTTTACTAATTACATCGACAGTTTTTGTTAGAAAAGTATTTAAATACTGAGATTTGAATAATGAGAAAAAAACTAAATGATTCTATATTATGGAAACAATCTATACTATAAAGCTGTAAAAGAGCTATGTCTGTACATTTAAGATATTTGAGAAAAAATTACTGAACTAGACTATATAGGCACAGAATAAGTAGATACTAGTTCTACGGACAGAAACATCACTTCCATTAAAACTTGTCCAGTCTCTCTATAATAGCCTACAAAATCTTAATAATAATACCAATTGTTCGTAGCGAGAAGAAATGTACCTTATGAACACAGAAATATAGTTGAGATTGTTTTGCCCGCAGCGTGATCCTCGGGCAACCGCGTCATTCAACGAATGCGCTAGGGTTGCACCTATGATGATTTTATTTACTTACTTATCATCACGCTATCTCCCTTGTGGGGTAGTCAGAGAGAACAGAGTGACAAAAGGCTCTATTCTTGCATACATTAATAATTCTCTTCATACACTCTCCGGTTTCCGCTCGCCGGTTTCGGAGACTCCTGACTGCACCAACAGCAACAAAGCTGTGGTTTAAAAATTTATTTTTGTAGTAGATTCTATTTGATTTTAAATGTTATTTTCAAGTCGGATTATTTTATTATAAATTGTTTTTTTGTTGTTGATCATATACGTTTAGAGTTTTAGCTCTGAATTTTCGGTAATAAAATTTTATTGTCGTAATACCCTAAATCGCGTAAATAATTTTATTTTAATAAATAATAAAAGCGCGAGCGCTAAGGCGCGCGTGCGTCACTCTTCGCTCAATTGTACTGTGGTCGGTACGCGAAGCGGTAGGCATTTAACTCGGGGCCTTGAGCGAGTGATGTACGCCTGATATAGGCGTGTCTAAACACAAAACGATTTTTTTTAGATTTTTGTCTGTTTGTTTGTTCGCCCATCACGCAAAAACTACTAAACGGATTTTAATGCAACTTTTTTATTGGATAGCTCTTGATTAGACTTAAAAACTGGTATACATTTTATCCCGCTACTATATCGGGAACCTGAGATAAAAGCTAAAAACTAGCATTTGGCTGCGGCGTAGCCCCGGGCAAAGGCTAGTATTTCTTAAACTTATTAATTTAAGGAGATAATGCTTTGAGATAATGACATGTATTGATTTCATAATGATATACACATAAGAAATGTCTTCAATGAAACGAACATGCGTAGCTATATAGTTTATATTGGGTACCCACACGTCGGTAACGGGTACAAGGACAATGCGGAGGCAGACCGAGCCGCGATGAGCCGTGGTATTAAATCTAGATTACCGTTTGGCGTTTTCGCTCGGCTGGATAATCAACGGGACTATATTAAAGCTATCAGTCACGTGACACATTACGACTATCAAGCGTGACGTCACACGGAACGTTCGCATTTCAAATCAAATGTAAATTGTAACTTATAATATGGAGTATTGGCGGGAACATTAAGAAGATCATGTCGTCGCTTTGTATTATTTTCCTAAACTTGTGTTATTTCAAGTATTATTGTGTAAAAGTGGTGGCCTTTTGCTTATTAACTATTTGTGTATGTGTATAAGTGTTGGCAAGTGATGTAGTGTGGCATAACTTGTTTTTTCGTGTTGCCTCCAAAACTCCGTAGAAGCTTCAGTAAAGTCGCCATCGCTTTGCTGAGGTGACCTTTGACTTTACTTGACTATGACTAATTTTGCATTAAACTTACCTGTGAATAAGAAATGTATCCTAAATAAGTCATTGGCAAATACTCAAACTGAGGAGCCATTATTAAAAAATAAAAACTTATAATAGTAGGTATCGCTATAACAAAATAAATTACTAAAGTTACATTTCTAAACGCGTTTAATTAATATTTTTTAATTAATTAACTGTACTTACTTGAAAGAGATGTGTAAGGATGATTACTTGTGGTTGTGTATAAGCGACTTTAATGTTAAGAGTTTAATTAATTTTGAGAGTATAATCAACATGTGCTAAATATTACTAAGGTTTTGGCGCGGCTTTGCTGTTAATTTAATTTTCTGCTTTTACAGAAGTTCAAGTATTCACTTCAAATAAAATTAATTTAAAATCAGAATGAAATAATATAGTTAATTAAAATATGTTTTATAATGGTTAAGTACGCTAATATCTTATTATATATATCTTTCAGATACATTCACAATAGCAGTAAGTAAGATTATTGAATCTATAAGCATTAAACAAGAGACCAGTAACATAAATTTATGAGCTATTAAATTTTACCGTGACTTTTATCGATCGCATTAATTCGACTCTTCAAATAACAATCAGTCCTAAAACTTGAGGTATGGCGTCGCATTTTTCGTGCGTCATTTTATTCAAATCGAATGTTTGAGTTGTTACCGTAAAATATGATTAGTGGTTTGTTGGGGGTCGCGGACGGTTCCGGCCACGCCATCGACAAATATCATCGGGCTAGCCAAACATGCGTTGAACCGTTGGCAAATATTTCTCCACTGTGCGTCGCACAACCAGTGGAATGACTTCATCGATACCAGTCATTAAAGGTGAATATTTATTATCGGCTATATTTTTTGTTAAATTAATTTTGAAAAAAAATATTGGTGTTTTTGATTTATACTACGTAGCAAGCATACGGCCCACCTGATGGTAAGTGGCTACCATAGCCTATAGATGCTAGCAACACCACATGCATCTACCGCATCGCCATCTCCAAGGATAGCGATAGTAGTGAGGTGGAAGGATAATAAAGAGAGTATAAAAAGGATAATAACGAGAGGATAGGGAGGATAATAAAGGGGAAACTTTTCTATCAGGTTCTTGGTGATCGCACTCACGCCCAGGAATATATTTGCAACTTTACTTTGCACAAATAAAAGCATTGTTATATAACGGACCAATGCTGCCAACCTTCTGAGCACGTTTCCCAAAGACAGTGACGCGGAGGAATTCTTCGATACAGATTAATATTTGTAAATATTATTATTGTATAATAATATTAGTTGCCGTGTGAGGCTGGCTTTAGAATTGTCCACCCCTCTCCACCCATGGGAGTCGTAAGAGCCGACTGAGGGAATACCGTGGCAGTGGGCATCAGCACTCCCTCGAGTATTAACAACATCCACTGCGATCGCCAACCCGCCTGCCAAGCGTGGCGATTACGGCACTATCCCTCATTTTGGGGAGGCCTATGTCCAGCAGTGGACGTCGAAAGGCTGATGGATGGATGGATGGATTATTGTATAAGTACATATCTTCATATAACGCAATATTGCTTGCAATTGAAAGGTTTTACTTAAAAAACCATCCTGTCGATTTTTAATTATGTCTGGTAAGTGCAAAAATAGCCTCGGGACTATGAACTGTAGCCAAAAACACAAGGCAAGTATAAATATTATTCACAGTAATTTTAAACTACAATACATATAGAAAATAAATGAATAAACTAGCGCTTTTTGAGATAATTCAACGATAGTAGGTAATTTAAGATAACAAGACAAGCTCCAAAATTCTTTTTGTTATATGATTCGTTCTAAAACCAACACGTGTAAAAGCACTTAGCGTTTCTATATAAACTTTATTCATAATGATTATGGTATTTAATATATTTTTTTAACGTAAAACTATCATGTTTTATGACGTAATTCTCTCGGGGCGGGCTACCGACACTCGATGTATTTTCATTCACCCCATCTCTATACATAAGCGATTTTCACATTTTTACAAACACCTAGAGTTCTGGCGCCTACATTAATTGGATGCACTGACCGCGATGTTGTTTGGATGAAAATATTTATGTTTTTCACAAAATTTATGGAATCATTTTCAGGTACATGTATCTATTGTGTGTTCATGTAACTAGTGAAGCTGCCATATGATGCGAAAACCGCTTTAGCTAATATATAGGCTGGCTTGCAATCCTCGGCACTAACTGATTTGCTTCACAAAGAGGATAATTTAGCTCTATAGCTAAATTATAATATTATATTATAACCGATAAAAATTATAACAGATCCTATGATCGGTTTCAATCGCAATATGTGCGATGATGAAAGATACATTTGTTATATAATAAACACAAACATATTTTAAGCACACAAAGACGATTATAAAAATCTGTATAAGGAAAACTCAACAAATATCAAAAATACTACTAAATGCTTATTTTTAGTTCACGAATTACCTATACTGTAGCCCTACCTCAGTGATGCACCTGACCTCGAGTGAGTGTGAATCAAATTGAGTTCATGCTCGCACTCGACGTTCAGGCGACGTGGAATTAGAATGGCCAGCTTCGTTGCTTAGAATGTCAAGTCTTGATCTCAATCTAATTGATTTTGTCTGGGATGGTCTAAAGAGACGGGTAAGAACAGTGAAACCTACTTCATAAAACATGAGGGAGCTAAAAAGACTCATTGCGGAAGAGTGGGAACGTATTCCACAAGACGTTATTAAAAATATCATAGTCGTTAACTAAGTCGGCAAAAACGTGCATGAAATAAAGCAATGTGCGATAACTCTCTTTCACGGCGAACACTGGTTTTGCTGGCTTTAAGATATAGTTACATTTTCTCCATAAAAAATCTTAAAATAGTTTGCGGCAACATAATTATCTCTCTCTTCAATTTTCAATTTTAGATAAATGTGTTTATTATCTTCAGTTTAATTGAAAGCATAATCATCATCATTACACAAAATAAATTAAATGAATATTTTAGTAGTTAGAGCAATATGAAATCGCGAGATTTAATAAGTGCGTTATTTACAAGTAGGTACTTAGAAGTAACGGGACCAACATGGAAGTGCGGGAGTAGTTGCTCTTAGATGTGAGGGGTGATTGGTCAGTAATACATTTTTCACTTCTATTTGGACATAATTGCAAGGTCGTAACAGAGGAAGTCGCGAATAAATGCTATTTACAAATATAAGTAGTCTGTAACCTACATAAATCATTCCTAAATCCCGTACCCTACAGTACAATACGAGTGCAAAAGTGGAAAATAATGAAATTCAATGTAAAAAACGCTGTGAAATATTAATTTAACAGGTTGATCTTTCCCAGCGATAGAATTAACGATGACGGATAGAGCAGCAGAAATTAAGGAGGCTTAGCGAGGCTTCCCACTTGCAATCATAATTAATTTCTTAGTTAATTAGTCTAGTGTTTGTTGATATAAATCAAATGGGGTCAAACGATGGGAGGGAACTATTGTTACATTATTTTTCACTGTGCCGTTTCAAATAAATAAATCTATATTATAAATGGAGAGCCGATTTTTTCGTTTGGTTATACTGCAAAAAGTACTGAACTGATCGGAAAAATACTTATACCATAAGACGCAGCGTGTTTCGGAGAAGGGTTTAGTATATGATATGTTGGTGATTACTTATCCGGAACCTATATTTTTAATGTGAAACATCTAATGCAAAGGGAGGGTAAAACCGGCTGTTTGCGTGGCGACGCTTATACCGATCCGAAATTGATTTTTCATCGACAATACTAATGCGTGAGCGAAGCCGCGGGAAATGTACTAGTAATAAAATAAATAAATATTCACGGACATTTCACACAACGTCCACTGGTGCCAAACTAAGCTTAACGCTTGCTATTGGTACCAGATTACGGATATAATACATATATAACTTTTTATTTTTAAATACGTACATATAATTGATAGAAAACACCCAGACGTAGTACAAATATCTGTGTTCATCACACAAATAATTGTCGTGAGTGGGAATCGAACCCACGACCTCGTGCTCGGAAGTCAGTTACACTACCAACCACGCCACGAGGCCTGTCAATAGTACTAGATACTCCTTTAATAAAAATTCTTTCAGATAATTTTTTACCATTGATCAGCCTTTCGTCATCCCCTGCTGTATATACCTATGCCTTGCAACCTGCTAATAAGATGCTCTAATATCATCTCGTATCTCAGCTATATCATGTTAGTTCTTAGTTCATAAGCGATCGTTACGATCGAATATAACGTGACCAGCTATGCGATCGCACACAGTGCATAAATGTTTTTTTGTTATCGATACAACAAACAGCTGAATATTGTTAGTAACTTCAAACAGCCTGCCGCATGGATCCTGCATTGAAATATCAATTTCACTGCCATTAATAGTTGAAGTATATGTATATATGGCAAGTTAGTGTCGCGAGCAATGCAAATGTATAAAATTACAATATAAATAGCATTAAACACAAAGTGAAAAATTTGAAATCGAAAATAACAGTCAGGAGCAGGATTTGAACCTGCATCTCCTGGATACCGTCCAGATGCTTTGCCAATTCAGCCATCCTGACAATTGCTCCTGACTACTAATTTCGATAACACATCATACTTAACGTCTTTGGGTGACGCCTGCGCCATCTGTCGGAAGTATTTTCATACATTATACCGACCAGGTAAACTTAATTTTACAATTAAGATTTTTACCTAATAATGACGCAAACCCTCATCTGGCATCTGGACGGTATCCAGGAGATGCAGGTTCAAGTCCTGCTCCTGACTGTTATTTTCGATTTCACATTTTTCACTTTGTGTTTAATGTATAGTGCTAAGCATGTCAAATGCTAAAAATATATATAAAAATATCTAAATATAAATAGCATTTAGTTCTATGCGTAAAATATTTATCCTAGATGTATTTCATTTGAAAAAGTATTTTTTTAAACTATGGAGTTCCTGTTGTTCTGTTTCATCCATCAGCCTTTAAACGTCCACTGCTGGACATAGGCCTCGTCGATCGTCGGTTCATCAAGTAGGGGGCCGTCCTACACTGCGCCATCTGATACGTGGTCACCACTCGGGAAGCATTTTTCCCCAACGGAAAACCACAAAAATGTTTGTTTATTTTTTTACCGTTATTTTAAAAAAAACCTTTAATACATGCTCACTGTTTCCTGAAATACATTACCTAAATTTATCATTATTTGTAAGATAATCTTTGCGTCACAAAGTGTATCACAAATTATAAAAAAGATAGCGCCTATCCTGACTATTATAAAGCTGAGCTATGTCTGTACATTTAAGATATTTGTGAAAAAAAATGTAACTCTATTAGGCTATAGAGGCCTGCCCGTCCACAATTTTCTTTTTTTAGATTTTTGTCTGTTCGTTTATTGTTTTGTGTCGAATATCACGCAAAAATTACTGAACAGACTTTAATGCAACTTTTTTATTTCATTGCTACTTAATTAGATAAAACTGGTATACGTTTTATCCCGCTACTATCCCGATATAGTAGGAGGATAAAACGTATAGCTAAAAACCTAAAACCTAGCTTTTACCTGCGGCGAAGCCGCGGGTATAGGCTAGTGCTTTCTAAAATATTTAATCACATGGATCGTTATAACCATATAAGACAATTTAATTAGTCCCAAATAAAATTTACCTACATTATTAATTTATTTATAAATTAACAAAACTAATGTAAATTGTATTCTGGCTTTCCTTACCGTGTGACTCAATAGCTACCTGGGCCGAGACTGTTTATTACTGAGATGTAACCACAAACTTGTGTACCTACCCCAGACGACGAGAATTTATTCCTAATACTAAATACAAACAAGCTGCTAACGGTAGTATAACGTGACTTAAACTAATGATAATATACTCTTTAGGTACTACGTAATTTTCTAACCTTAAATAATTCATGTTATTATTAACACGAGGTCTATGAATTTAAAAGATACATACAAGTGTGTTTTATGATGCTTCAGTTTCATACTACAGTTACATTTCTATACAAATAAATAAAATTGAAGTGTCTGTTTGTAATGTTTAAATAACAACTTTTTACTAATTGTGTACACTACCTACAACATATTACTAATTTTTAAAGTTTTTGTCTGATTGATTGACTGATTTCAGCCAAAGAGCTTTTCCACCGCGAGCTGGTAGGTAGTGTGGCCGCCCCGGATTCTGACTATTCCCATTTGCGGACTGCTTCTGGCTTGCAGCCACCCTTTTTTTTTGCTAAGGCGGGAAAAAATGTTCCTAGCCGCACACCCCGACGTTCGGGGCAACGAACAGGATAGTGTGGGGCTTTCACCCACTAAAGAAACCCGCCGTGTGCCGTCTCTCCGCCTTTATTGGCGGGCCACTGGAACTATGTTACATTCCTTCGGTGGTGGCTTGCAGCCACCCTACAGGATTGAGAATACGTCATATTATGGTTGTAGTACGAGACGTGTCTGAACACAAAACAATTTTTTTAGATTTTTGTCTGTTTGTTTGTTTATCTGTTTGTCCGTTTGTTTGTTCGCGCTTCACGGAAAAACTACTGAGCGGATTTTGATGCAACCTTTTCTATTTGATAGATATCGATTAACAACTGGTATACATTTTATCCCGCTACTATATCGGGCACCTGAGATACAACCTAAAAACTAGCTTTTGGTTGTGGCGGAGCCGCAAGCAAAGGGTAAATAATAAAAAGAGAATTTAAAAATAAAAGGGTAAGTAATAAAATGTCGTGCCGTGTGGGGCCGGCTTTAGAATTGTCCCACCCCTCTCCACCCATAGGAGTCGTAAGAGCCGACTGAGGGAATACCGGGGGAGTGGGTAGCAGCACTCCCTCGAGTATTAACAACATCCACTGCGATCGCCAACCCGCCTGCCAAGCGTGGCGATTACGGCACTATCCCCCATTCTTGGGGAGGCCTATGTCCAGCAGCGGACGTTAAAAGGCTGATGGATGGATGGGTGGAAATAATAAAATGAAAATTTAAAAGGGACATAAAAACTGCCTCTGTGGTACAGCGGTAGTGTAAGTGTCTGCTGATTATGAGTTCTCGAATTCGATCCCTGGGTCGGGCAGTGTTATTAATTTGTTGTATGTTATTAATTGTTTTTCGTAAAAAGAAAAATTCTCAGTAGCAACCCGGAGCTTGGAAATGTACCCGGTAGACGGCAATAGGCCCGCCCCCTATTTCGTGGGACTTAAACATAGTTGGCGAATCGTGGGTGTGTAATACACCTCTGCCTACCCTTTCGGGAAATACAGGCGTGAAGTTATGTTTTAAAAATTTAAATTCTTTGAAAGTAGGATTCGTAAAATGTGTACATTTAATAAATCAGCTCATTGCATACATTTAAAGTTATATGCCATTTTCTATAGCTATAACATCACACTGCAATCGTTTTCAAGTAATGTCACTATAGTATTGGATAGTCTTGTATTTTACTTTTAGTGTTCGCAGAGCTATTTCGTTAGTTTAAGCTAGCTGTTATAATTAGACGTTACAATTATGGTAAACTCTCTCAAGGTTAATATAATCACAGGGGACTGAAAGTTGAGCGGTTAGCACTAATGTAGAACACTCGAACACCGTTTGCTAACTTGAAACCGCCTATTAATACAGGTGGCCTTTGATGAAGTGATCTTGCGTTCTACCGTTGTTATCTATACTATTATAAAACTGTAACAGAGCTGTGTCCGTACATTTAAGATATTTGAAAAAAAATACTGTAATAGGCTATATAAGCATGTCTAAACACAAAACAATTTTTTTTAGAATTTTTGTCTATTTGTCTGTTTATCTGTTTGTTTGTTCGTGCATCACACAAAAAATGCTGAACGGATTTTGATGCAACTTCTTTCATTTGAAAGGCCTTGATTAGACTTAAAAACTGGTATACATTTATCCCGCTACTATATCGGGAACCTGAAATATAACCGAAAAACTAGCTTTTGACTGCGGCGAAGCCGCTGGCAAAGGCTAGTTTAATTATATAAATAAAATTTGATAAGGTTTACGCCTTAACCTTTACGGGTTTAGATACCTGTGCTCCGAGCGTTCTGCGTTCCAGCAATTTCATATGCATTGCATATTTGTAAAATTCAATCAATAATAAAGACAAACAATTTTAGTTTAAATTGAAGGTTACACGATGAAAGAAATATCGTGAGGAGGTCTCTATATCTAAGAGGTTTTCGATGCTCAACCCTTGGATAGACGCTCGCCTGCTCCATCTCGTTCTAAGAGAAGTCTTATGCGCTACAGTAGGAGAGTAAAAGATTAATGATTGATTGTTAATAATGCTAAAATATTAGTTGAACACAAAGTGAGAAAATGTGACATCGAAAATAACACATTCCTTCTTAATGTTTTGGGTTATCGAAATTCGCAATCCCAAGCAATTGCCAGAATGGTGGAATTGGCAAAGTATCTGGGATCGTTTTCCAAGAGATGCAGTTCCGAATCCTTTTCGTGGCTGTTATTTTCGATTTCACATTTACGCACTTTCTGTTCAAATAATAAAAAAATATATTTCAAAATATTTATATTATTATCATTATTTTATAGCAGTGATAGTCTAGTGGTAAAACCAAGGAGTGCAAAGCCAGTGGTATCGAGTTCGGTCCCGAGTCCAAGGCCCAGACCTCGTACACAGCATATGCTTAACGGGACTTATACGGTTGAGTCCATCAGTGGCAGTTACCCCTTATCATCAGGTGGGCCGTGGCTCGTCTGCCATCATAGCCAAGTTTAAAATTATTTTCCTTATAGCATGACGGTAGTTATCCTTAAAAGTTATGTCTACAATATTCGTTACATTCTCACAAACCTCTCGGTGAATAGAAGCAATATGAAATATAAGGCTATTACAATTAAGCATTCACTGAAAAGATAAGTTGAAAGAAAATTCTCCTCAAACATTTCATCAAAACGTCGAAATTTAATTATGTAATTAACATTACTTGAGACGTTGGGTGAATAAAGTCATTTAGGGCGAGTTACGACAAATTTCTTATTTAAAAGACACGTTATGGAGATCAAAATAATGAGAACTTAGATTATTTCCTACGCCAGTTTGTTTTTAAATATTATCTGATAGTCAAAGTATTAGGTTATACCTATTTAAAATATTTGAATACATTTTAACAATTCGAAAAATTATAATTTAAAATTATGGATGTTGACAAGTTGTCTGCAAGAATAGAATCTTTTGGCACTCTGATCTCTCTGCCTACCCCGCACGGGAGATGATATAGTAATAGTTAAGAATTTGAGTGCTTAAACTTGGGAAAAGTAGACACTGAAAAATGTTTTAGCAAAGCTTGTTGTCAAAATATTTCACAGACTTGTTAGCTTAATTAGAGAAGAACATATAATTGAACACAAACATCACTTACTAATAATTAATTCTAATATTTGTTGACGGATTTCAGGAAACTATTTTCGTTTTATTAGTTTTAAATTATCTACACTAAATTTACCTCAGATATAAAAAGGCTGGAACATTATATTCACATTAAGAAAATATATATTTCTACGTACTTTCGTAAATGTCATGTCTAATATATTCTCATAACAGATTTACACGAATATTAAAGAACCATTTTACTTAGTAAACTTGAGGAAAGCAAAGAATCTTAAAGTAATTCAGTTTTACCTTTTTAATGTTAGAAATGTTCAGTTATAAATAAATACGAGGTATATTTCTTGTCTTATTTTTGTTATATATTACTGGTTTATATATAGAAACCACAATCAACTTAATAATAACTAACTGTAAAGGCATGAATTTTAAACCATGATTTCTTGTAATATTTAGATGAGATCCGGTGTGTTTACATACCGTATTCAAAATGGAGGATTAGAGAATACAACATAAAACAAACATTTTTAAAATAAATTTAATACGCATCCAGTAAAAATAGTTTCAATAATTTCTCTATCAACAAAAATTAAATGCAATAAAACTAAATAATATTAGAACATATTACAATACAGATAGAATCACGTAACTAGCAAATAATATGCTTAGGTGTTTGCTTGTTATCCTACCACGATATTTCCAATGAAACTAACTTGATAAACGTGATAATAATCCGCACTCTGTCTCACAAAGTTAATTTAGACAGAACTCATGACAATCGAATTTCGGTGAATGTGGCTTGCAACATAACAACAACAAACGTATCTAAAGCACGCGAATAAATGCTACCCACTTATATATTCTGACGAAATTAGGAATTGCGTATTCACGAGTGTTCTTTGTACGATAGAACGGGTGTACGTTACGTTTAAATATGTATATTCACACAATCTTGAAAGACTCTGAAGAGCCGGAAGTTTCTTCGGTGAATGGGTATTTCATTTGTACCCCTAAAATGAACTACCTGGATTACAACTAGGGTAAAATTCGGCACAAGAACACATAGTGCGAAAATGTGAAATAGAAAATAAATTCGGATATATTTATATTTGTTCTGACTAGATAGTGCGGGCACGACCCAAGATATTAAGAAGGAAAGTGTTATGGAAATTGATGGCCCCGAGTGAAAGTCACGATTACCGAGTTGGTAGAGCGTCTGAATGGTATTCAGCACACGCTTGAGTCATGTCCAGCTTGGGCCGACCAGCGCCGTGAACTCGTCGCGGACTACTGAAGTAATGTAACACAGTTCCAGTGGCCTGCCAATACAGGCGGAGAGATGGCACACGGGTTTATTTAGTGGGTGAGGGCCCCACACTACCCCGCCCCGAACGACGGGGTGTGCGGTAAGGAACATTTTTTACCGTCTTAACAAAAAAAAAGGTATTCGCCCATAAGCCCATAGATGGCGGCCCATAGAGCCCATGTTTGTGTGTTTTTATTTTTCATATTGATAGGATTACTGTCCGTTTATGTCAAAATGTTACCAATGTGGTCCCAAAATGTTCAAGAGATTCTTGACGAGTAATTTTTTTTTGAACATGTGGATATATTGTCTATATGATACTAATATTTCCCTGAATTTCATCATGTCCCTAACCTTATTCTTCAGAGCTTGGTACCTTCGGCTCTGTTCGGTTTTAGTTAATTCACCAATATTTACACAGGATTTTATTACAGGGTATTATTTAACGGCCCCAACCCACTGCTTAACGTACCTTCCAAAGCACGAAAGAGGTCAGGTGTTCATAAAAGATGACACCTTCTGGTCACCCATCTAATTTCCAGCTGCGCTACTGATTGCCTTGCCAATCATTCGAACTGCACAAATAAAAAAGGTTACGACCTTGCATTTATATAAATATTTACACAAATTTACTACAAATTCATATTATGCTATGTATCTACTAAAAGTCGTAAAGGAGAGATTTATCCTTTCATGGGCGGCAAAAGAGCTATGTCTGTTCATTTGCGATATTTGAAAAAAACTGATAAACTGATTGCATTGGGTTATTTCAGCATTTTTGAACACAAAAAAAATGTTTTCGCACTTCACACAAAAGCTACTAAACGGATTTTGATAAAAAAAATGTTGATAGCTTAAAAACTGGCATATGTTTTTTGCGGCGGAACCACGGGCAAAGGCTAACTATACAAGTTCAAAGAACAAATAACCTTTGACGAAGGTTCCAAATACAATAGATATGAAAATCAATACGAAAGCAATTCCAAAATGCTTAACGGCTAATGGACGCTGTATGAACAATGTTTACTATCATTGGATTTCTGATTGCACGGCTTAGGAAGGGATTGATCTACACCCGGCTGTTTGTAATCAAGCTGGATAAACAAATAAACAACAGAATACTCTAGTCCGTTATGTGAAAGTTACTTATGCGGCCATGACATGCTATTGATCATGTCTTACATAATAATTATTAAGAATATGCCATAACAATAGCAAATAAAACACACATTTATCGTGTTATTCTTTTGTGATAATGAGATACATATTGTCCGTGTGGTGACGGACTAAGAATATAAGTATCACCACCCCGTTCTTTCCCACGGGTGTCGTATGAGGCGACTAAGGGAAGTAAGCAACTATCATCCATTGATGGCATGACTGGTGGTAGGGCTGGGTACCAAGTGGGAGTACTCTCTTGGTATCGGGCCCGAGCTGGTTGGTACCACCATCTATCTCACGTGTGACCGGCCATGAAGCACATCGTTGTGTTTTGGGTGTAACAGGAGATAGCCGTTTATTCTTTCATTTCATATCTGTGAAATGAAATGGTGAGCAGCGGCTGGACAATACTCTCGAGTGTAGTTGAGTCCATGTACGATGGTTACTTACTTACTTATCATCAGATGGGCCGTAGCTCGTCGAAAAAATTGTAGGCGTTATTAATTCTACACTACAGAATAAATAAACCTGTGCTCTACATTTTGGAGTTACAATATCTGTTTAATCGTAAAACAGCTTCTTTGTATGAAGGAACAGTAATAAAAAATACTGTTATGGTTTCCGAATGTTGTCTCACAATTATATTGCACAAAACAACAGAGAGTAAAAATAAAGAATATTTTTTATCACGAAAATAACTGCAGAGCATTGACAATATATAGATAAAAAGAAAGGGTACATATGTCTTATGACCGCAAAAAAAGAGGTTCATAGCTTGGTGATCTACAAGTGCCTGGCGGAAACAAAACCAAATGTACTCAACGTCTCTTGTTGGACTCAACGTCAGTGGTAGTCATAACTAGTGTTTCTATTCTATGTTTTGACTTAAATGTGTTTTTAGAAGGCTAAGCAGAAATGTAACAGATTTTTGAAGATGTAACTGCCCATTTTTGTCAGTGACTTAAAAGTTTTAGGTCACATCTACGTAATTGCCATCTTTAGGTATTACCTACTAGTCAAAGTTATGATTTTTGTGAATATCCAGATTCGTTTAGTCACAAAAAACATGGGGTGGGTTTAATACTTACAGTCTAACGTAAAAAAGTCCCAGACTCTGTGGCTGTATTAAAGATTTTTTGTTGGTTAATCTTAAAAACACACGTACTGGAGCTGAGGAGCTGGGCAATTAGGTACTTACTCTCGCAGAATATTATGATAAAATAACGGTAGAGGTTTCTGCTATTGTGGTGTCGTATGCACTAGCTCTCTCACACGGGCTTCTTTTGATTTTAGTGATATTGTTAGAATTTATAAGCAACAGTAATGGGTTACCATCAGGCTGGTCTTATTCTTGTCAGCCATTATCGTAGTTAAATGGTTTTTGCCTAAACCAAGAGGCAACCTCGTAATTTTGCGATTCTCAGATGCAGTTATACTGTGCCTAAGAATCAATGAGACAATATAGTATTTTCTATTCAGGCAATACAATTAATCTTCAGATTTGACTTACTCCAATAATAAAATGCAAGTAAATATCGATTATAGCTTGAAGAATATAAAATGAGGGAAACATTATTGCTCGATCGACTACAACCATGGTATAGAGAACGTTTCCTGATCAACATTCAAGCGGTGTTAGGGTACGATGTCTCCATAAATTAAGTATCAAGCATGTGTAGAGGTTTTATGAAAAATGTTTCCGTAACGCGGTTTCCCAGCGGATACAAGAGCAAACTCCGCCGTCCCGACGTCTCGCGCCGTCTTGCAAAGCTCCTTTATGCAAACAAAATATATTGGCTCTTTGACATGCTATATCGTTAACTTTACTATTAGTTTCTAGCAGATATTAAATTGTCGGCATATAGTATCTATGTATTAGAATAGTGTATGTACATTGAAGGTGAAAATTGCATCAAATATATTTAAAGCTATTGAAGAAACACCGGCTGTTACATATCCTCCAAGGCGTCACCGCTAGTGTTAACATAAGACTGTTTATATATTCGTTTACACATTTATTCCATTCTTACATTAATTTAGTTGAGTTTGCAGTCTGCTATTTTTAATAAAATAGGTCACAGTGAGTTGCAAAGATTTTGGGAATTTAAATATACTTGATAACTTGGCAAACTCCTATCCACCCATCCATCAGCCCCCCAAGAGAACGCCACAACGAGCGGTCCCGTTATGGGGGATAATGCCGTAATCGCCACGCTTGGCAGGCGGGTTGGCGATCGTAGCGGATGTTGTTAATACTCGAGGGAGTGCTGCTGCCCACTCCCCCGCTATTCCCTCAGTCGGCTCTTACGACTCCCGTGGATAGAGAGGAGTGGGACAATTCTAAAGCCGGCCCCACACGGCCAGCTCCAATAAACTCCTATAAACTTGCTAAAAAGAAGATTATCAAAAAATATGAAATTATTTGCAAAAAAAAATAATTAAAAACCGACTTTGAACGCCTGTTGACGTTGACACGTGACCGCAATTGGTCTGTGGTATCAATATATATACCGTGTGGGGCCGGATTTATAATTTTCCTACCCCTCTGCACCCATGGAAGTCGTAAGAGCCGACTGAGGGAATACCAAGGGAGTGGGCAGCAGCACTCCCTCGAGTATTAACAACATCCACTGCGATCGCCAACCCGCCTGCCAAGCGTTGCGATTACGGCACTATCCCCCATATGAGCGAAACACATGTTGTGGCGTTGTCTTGGGGAGGCCTATGTCCAGCAGTGGACGTCAAAAGGCTTATGGATGGATGGATGGTTCAATATATATATAAAAAAAATAACTCATTGAACAATTTATAAAATTATTCAAAACAAAATGTCATTAAAGAATTAGGTTCAGTAGATAGAGTTTATATGTATAAAACATTTATGGACCAGTCAAAAAGTTATCACAATATTTTTCTAATATTTGGAGTACTCTATCAATCATAATCCAGTTTGAAAGGAATGGATTTCGATGTGGGATACCATAAGCAATAAAGCACTGCACGTTGGTTTGAGAGTCATTTATTCGTAGCAGTCAAATCCGCTTAGATCCAACTGGCAAAGAGAGAGAAACTTCGATGAAATCGGAACATCAAAACGGGTGCTAAAAATAGGTATACCTATATATACATCTTTGTTAACTATAACTAGTTTGATAAAACAATACCTACAATTTGACATGAATGACCCGGCTCGATGGAGAAGTATATTACTCTGTCTAAAAAATATCAGGGTAAAGCACCGTCAGAACTTTTCCTATTGTCTTATTTTTAATCTGTGTATCCTCGAAGGAATATATATTTTAAATAAGGGTAGGCAGGTGTGTATTACATATCCACGGTTCGCCACGGCAACTATGTTTAAGTCCCACGTAATAGGGGCGAGCCTTTTGCCGTCTACCGGACACATTTCTAAACTCCGGGCTGCTACTGAGAATTTTTCTTTTTACGAATCAGCTCAGTAGCTGAGGTCTCGGGTCGATTCGATTTCATGATTAGTAGTCGCACACACTACCGCTGCACCACCGAGGCAGGTCTTATTTTTAGGCATACTATTTACAATTGAACTAATAAATAATCATTACGAAATAAATTTCACTACATTGACTTCTCTGTATTGATTTCATTTTTTAAAGGATTGAACAAAATTCCATTACATAATGTCATTATCGTTAGAAATATCGAGTGAAAATATCGATTATTTTAGGTAGTTACCTAATGGGTTAATTTCCTTGCATCTTGATATATTAAAAGTATTATTTTGCATACATAAAGTACAGTTATATAGTGTTCTGCACAAGTTAAGAAATAAATAAATAACGATGAATAAATGCAACCGGTACCATACCTCTAACCAAGTAACTACAAAAAAAATTTAGATTTTTGTGATATTCGAAAATCTAATTCTTGACATAATTTTTTTTTTTTTATAAAGGCGGCACCCTGCACTAATTTATAATCCTTGTATCACGGAGGACTTTACAAACATACAATTTCACGGACACAAGGTACACCCAAACTCAGAACAACCATTCGTGGAACACACAAAGAGTTGTTCTGTGTGGGAATCGAATGCACAACACTCGGGCGGCAGGCCGGAATCTAAACCACTCCGCCATCTATTATTACTAGAAATGTGCTTTGTGTTGAATAGTGTAAATCAGTACACGTAATTCAAAGTGTCGTTCCGTGCGCGTGTAGCCCGTTCCTAATCCCGTCCGGACGGGTACAAACGACATCGTCAGGTGATATCAGTTGCAGCTGCGATGTGCTCGCTTACAGATTCACTTACGGATTGATGGCAATGCAACGCGATAGCTTATAGTGTATGCTACAAATCACCGAAGAATTCTGTCCGACTCACAGAAGGAATATTGAAAATATCTGCCTTATTACATTCATATCCAGAATATAAAGATTTTGAAAGTGCATAATATTTTAGATATTGAAAACTTATATTTTAAAAATCTATTACCATAAATCGCAATATCATGCATTCTCTTTTTAATCTTCAATATTGTAGTACATGTTGGTTTTATTAAATTTACTTCTGTATGACTATTCATTTAAATAAACGGGCATTTATATCTCAGGTTCCGATATATAATAGCGGAATAAAACGTAAACCAGTTTTTACGTCTAATCTATTAAACAAAATAGGTGCGTCAAAACCCATTCGGTAGTTTTTCCGTGATATGCAAGTAACCAATCATCATCCATCCATCAGCATTTTAACGTCCACTGCTGGACATAGGCCTCCCCAAGAATGAGGGATAGTGCCGTAATAAGTAACTAAACAGACACAAATTTTAAAACTAAAGGTTATGTGGCGAGACACGCCTAAATAACCTAAATACAGTAATTTGTTCTCAAATATGTTAAATGTACAAACTTAGCTCTGTTACAACTTTATAATATAATGATAATAATTTTATTCAGAAATAGATATTACATAATTATATGAATATAAAACAAATCACTACACGATAAATACGTTGTATTTATTATTAAAAAAAATGTTGATGACACTCATACAATAAAATACTTATGTACTGAAAGTGCACGCGATCAGAATCTTATTTAAAATATATGTCACCTTAATAAAATTGGTACTTCTCAAATTATTTTTAATAAAAAATATGTAAAATGGTTTTTTTATACTACATTGGTGGCGAACAAGCATACGGCCCACCTGATGGTAAGCGGTTACCGTTGCCTATAGACGCTAGCAACCACCAGAGGTATCACTCGCGCGTTGCCATCTCCAAAGGGACAGGAGGTGGATAGGAAGGATAACAAGGAGAGGATAGGTAGGTTACTAAGGAGAGGATAGATAGGATAATAAGCACAGGATAGGGAGGGGTCTGGGCCTCCAGCGCTGTCACTTACCATAGGAAACACAACGGTAGGAGTAGCTACCGTTATTACATGCTGATCTTTTGTGAGAGGGTGGTACTTCCCCGATCGAGCCGGCCTATACGTACTAGGATAAGCAAGGCCCTATCATTAGCTCTCAGATATTCAGATCCCTGTCAGTAATACGCTTGCATTTTCCACCTTCTAAATGTATCTCGCTTAAGAGTTCAATCAACAAAGCACCACCGGATTCGAATATTTACCTGAAATGTTTTCAGTAACTGGATTTATTTTATGAACTTAAATATCTCTATCTATTTAGCATATTACCAGACAATTCCATCAGTTTAATTATGAACATAACTCATATTGTCAGCCTGGATGACCGCTCACTCATTGTGCGGCACCTATTTATATTGGCACGTTATAAAGACAGCCTGAACTGGTGCACTCATCAAGCCCTCGATATTTCACCGTACATTACAAACGATGCGGCGGACAACTGAAGTTAATTGGATGCACTGGCCAAACCAACCTACTGCTATGAAATATAAAATAGGCGGAGCGCATGTTCAGGTGATTCAGGCTCATTATTCTGGCTGCAGACGTTACGTGCCGTGTCTCGTTTATACAGAAATTATGCGCTTAAAACAGTTACTAGAAAATTCGTTGTAGTGAAAGTCGATGAGTTGAATCTTACAAATTGCGACATAGAGAGATGAGATGTGCTTTTGTTATGAGTAATATTATTGGATTTTTACGTTTCATCTGATAAATTTTAAGTCTAGTAACAGTCTAAGGAATAGTCCTACTCTCCTAATATTTATAAAACTACAATGAAGAAGCATACAGTAGACAAAGATTTAAAATAACTAGTTAGAACTACACACAGACTCAGGATAACTAGGTGGGTATTAATGGATCGAAAAATTATGAGTTAAGTATAAATTATTTGTGAATAAGGAAAAAGAGATTTTTTGTACGAGCGGGAACCGAACCCGCGTTTTTTCCAATCCGGGGAAATGCTCTAAGCCACTGAGCTATCGTACAGACCTACAATGTGATGAGGAAATTGGGTTGATTGAATAGGTTTGTACGATAGCTCAGTGGCTTAGAGCATTTCCCCGGATTGGAAAAGACGCGGGTTCGATTCCCGCTCATACAAAAAATATCTTTTTCCTTATTCACAAATAATTTGTACTTTAAAAAGTAGCGGAGCATGTCAAATGCTAGAAAAATATAGATCAAACATTTTGAGTTAAGTTTGCATATCGAATTCAAAACGCGGCACGAGAGATCAAAATCTAAATCACAACCCTACCGGTGCAGTCAAACTGACAGAACTTGAGTGCAACAATCTCACGCAATATTGTTAGCTCGAATCTCACAAGTATTTGTGAGATTCAAAAACTTTAGTTATAAATCCTTACATTGACTGTGCGCATTTATAATATGGTTGTAAGTTTGTCTATGATAAATGTTATATTCCCTAAATATGCTGTATAAAAAAATATATAAATCTTTTTTTTTATGCAATCCAATCTTTTATTTCGTCTAATCATAGTGCTGGTCATAGCACAGGAAGCTAATACCATAATTAATATTTTAAATAATTTAATTTAATTCTTGGGGTGCACTGCATGACTGTAGATGGTATGGCCCACTCCAATCTACGATACAGAGAGCCATGATGAATCGGTACCTTATACTCTAAGATCGGCACAGAAATGCGTCGGATGGACCACCTTTCAAGAACACGGGGTTTTTTTTTTTATTGCATGTAGTGGCAGACGGGCCACGGTCGATCTGATGGTAAATGGTAACCGTCGCCCATGGACTCGACTATACCGAAAGTAATGTCAAGCCGCTGCTCACCAATTCATTTCACAGATGATTTCATTATAAACGGCTATCTCCTGCTACAGCCAAAACGCAACGATGTGCTTCATGGCCGGTCACACGGGAGATGGTGGTACCAACCCGCTTGGGCCGGATACCAAGTGAGTACTCCCACTTGGTACCCAGCCCTGCCACCAGTCATGCAATGGATGATAAATGCTTACTTCCCTTAGTCGCCTCATACGACACCCGTGGGAAAGAATAGGGTGGTGACACTTGTTTTCTTAATCCGTCACCACACGGACAGAACTCATTGTCTTCTTGGATAAAATTTTGTTTCTGTCGGATCTTTTCAGGGGGGTAAGGAATGTTGGTACCAGACACCAGCTTCCTCGGACCTGGAGCAGGGCACGCTTCGCTTATTGTTGAGAAAGGCGCGGTGTACTGAATAGTTAGAGCCTCTACTCTTTGCAGAGCTATTGGTGCAACAGGGAATAATGGGCTTTGTAAGTGGGATACAGCCACCAGCCTACCAGTAAATTTACCAAGTTGATGGTACATTTTAAACAATTAATAACTATTTTATGTACAGTGTTTGAAAATGAAGCGATTAGGAAACCTTTAAAAAATGGAAACTTAAGATTTAGGCATTCAAATAAGATTTCATTCAATTTAATTAAGATTTCATCCGAGTACTTTGCACTATAGTTAAGTGAAAAATAAAATTTGTATTAAAAACTAGCATAAAGAAGGAATAATCGTGTGAGAATTAAAAAGATTCTTAAACGATGTTAACTTATTTCAACAAATTTTTTCGTACGCGAAAAAGGCATTTGCGAGCGGGATTCTAATCTTTAAGCCTTTAATTGCTAAGCTACCGCTGATTATACATGGCTCCATTATTGGGAGGCCTCGCGCCATCTATCGGATGTATTTAGATACATTGTTTTAATAAGTCCCAATAGAGTCCTCAAGTGGCTAGAATCATTTTGCGCACTAATATATTAAATGCATATTTGTATTGCAACAACGCATATTAAATTTTGCCCTGTACCTACTAAATTCGAAATAACATATTTTTCATACATACTATACACACCTTCTTGTAAAATTAAACACTAGACTTTATGAAACGAAACTATTTTTACGGCATGCGCAGTTTCCTGCATTATCTGTTCCAGTTTTTAATCTTTTAAACCGGCTTTCATCAAAGCAGTGCGCTTAAAAACGCAACAATGCAAACAGCACCGTGCCAAATACAATACAAAATATTGTTTTTGTAGCGGGAGTTCCCACACAAACGGACTGTGTAATAATGGCCCATCAAAATTTCTACGGTAGAGTTGTCGAGCCGATCGGAAAAATTCAGTTGACTCGATTCAACTCGGTCTGAGTCGAGCCCTGCGTCGTAATCCACGTGCCCTGTTATGTGTGAAATTGAAATTAAAATTGTATTAAAGTGGAACGTTTGAAATAGAAGTATTTTATTTTTATACAGCGCTGATAAATTGATTATGTGATTGGACTGGATCATTGGGCTGATCAAGAAACGGGAACGTTTAAATGTTTCTGTATTATCGTTTAATGTTGTTAGTCTTGGATGCATTACAATTTTTAATTTCAAATGTAAATCCTCTTTTGTATATATGATACCTGCACTATATGATAGCCTTTTTTTTTGTTTAGGCGGGAAAAAATGTTCCTAACCACACACCCTGTCGCTCGGGGCAACGAACAGGGTAGTTCGGGGCCCTCACCCACTAAAGAAACCCGCCGTGTGCCGTCTCTCCGCCTTTATTGACGGGCCACTGGAACTATGTTGCATTCCTTCGGTGGTACTATATGATACCCTACTATATACAGGTATTTATACATATTTAGTTGCAGAAATATATTTTTTATCTTAGAATATAACATTATATATAACTTTGAGCTTAATACTATCTGATATTTACGCAAATATTACACATTATGAAATAAAACTACGTTTACGGAATCTGTCGCGTTTTCTTGATTTTATACTATCCTGACGTCGTCGCCGTTAACAGCATTTACCCACCACCACCCGTGATCATTATCCGCGCAAGTAAAAGTGATAAACTCTATAAACGTAGTTTTATTTCATAACCTTGAGTATGTGACTTCGTTTAATCGATGACTGTGCTCCGAACAGTTATCGCGATGTCAATAAATCTGAGACCTGAGCAGAAGCACACTATGTTCTTATACCCAAGAATGTCCCGTCACGAAATCCAATTGAGCACACTAAGACTCTACTAAATTATAAGATATCACTGGCAGGTACTGTCGCGAATCGATGAAAATTAACTTATTTTAGATTCTATAAAGGGATTTTATGGCATTTAAGACAATGAAGGTTGTATAATGCGCTAGTTATATATAATTATATTATTGCGGGGCATGGATAACAACAAATCAATGCTGACCAAATGGCTAGTACTAGAACAAAAAGTATTAAAATGTAAAGTAGAAAATTATACGCATGAATAGTGTTTTAACATGCGTTTTGAATTGAATTGTTATTTCAGCAGCCAACTGAGCTATCATGACATGGAGTCGAGATCAAGGAAGACTGTGCTCTATATCAAAATTTATAGAATTAAATATAATACACGTATGCAAACTCCGAAAGTAAATAGTTGTCTAGGCATACTTAAGCATGATATCTCTATATCGGTACTATTCTATACATTTTTATAAAAAAGTTAATAGAAAGTTTTTTGCTTTAAGTTCCAAATTCAGAGAACTAAATCGAGGCGATTTACGACAAAAGTTATTTAAGCACGCTATAGAGTATGTAGTTAGCTCTAGGAAAACCCTTGAACTAATATTTTACCTTAAAGTTTGGCTAACAAAACAAATTTCGTCTCTTGCTTCACGCCAAAACATGTATGTCTAACGTTTCTATTTGATGTAATCTATGGGTTTGTTTACTTAGGATAAAGAAATGTAACCAGTAGGAAATCTAGACAGTCTTCTGTGTCATCGAAACTTTTAGGTAAATATATATTATATACTTATTATACACGCACGTATTACAAAAAAATTGCATCTTTTTTGTGTTATGTTTTATGATATTATCTTACTAACATTATAATTTAATTTCATTATTTAATGTTTTACTAACAATATGGATATTTATAGTCTGCAACTAAAGCATTATTATTATTATAAAGCTGTAACAGAGCTATGCCTTCACATTTAAGATATTTGAAAAAAAAATACTGTATTGAATTACTCTAGCATCTGTGAGCAAAAACATTTTTTTTTAGATGTTTTGTCTGTTTGTTATTTGGGCACATCACGTAAAAACTAATAAATCGGTTTTGATTAAACTGATTTAATCTCGCTACTATATTGGAAACTTGAGATATAACCTAAAAACTAGCTTTTATCTGAAAATGACTTTCTATTTCATTGAAGAAGTCGTTACTTTATAAATAAAAGACAATAAGGAAGGTAAAGTATTAAATTTAATAGCCATTATTAACTTATGTTTCGAGTATTCCATTCGATTCAACATTTCCTTTATATTTGTTATCGTTGATTTGTTGTATAGGCTTTTTGAATATATGTATGTTGTTTTTAATAAAATTATGATGGCAGGATGATTTATTCTAGTAATTAAAAGTACGAGATGCATTTTAATAATTTTGTTGTGTTTATGTATATTATATACATATCTGACTATCATATGACTGACACGCGGATTTCACATGAAGCTCGCCTGTTAATATCGCATTGTCAAATTATCTTGTCAAATGTTATATTCTTATTAGCGCGCCTACGTTCATTCCGCTACGCCTACGTCCTAGTCACTTCATTACTACGAAGGTACTACGCCGTAGCCTATTTGTCGTGAATAGAGATTTATTATTAAAGCAAGATTTTTTTAGTTTGTATAGATTAGGATTTCTCTTTATGATTTAAATTTAATTTCTAAAAAAGAACGGAACTAAAAATATTTACCATTTTCGTTTACTTTTATTTAAAATATAGGTTCCTTGATAATTTATTTACAAATTCAGTAATAAAATGTAATCGAGATTTTTGGTAACAATCATCCCAATCCACGACGTGGTTCGCTACTCATCACGTATCCATGTTACCCACGGAGGAAAAATTAATGGCAAGTGACAATTCGATGTCACAATTCAATATGTAAAGCTGTAACAGAGTATGTGTGTACGTTTAAGATATTTCAGAAAAAAAAATGTATATTGCTATTGATACTATTTAGGCGTCTGTGACCACAAAACCATTTTTTCAGAATTGTTGGCTGTTTGTTTGTTTGCAAAAACTACTGAAAAAATAGCTTTTGGCTACGGCGGAGCCGAGGCTAAAGGCCAGTAAAATATGATTAATATTTTTATCTAAAGAACGAACAACTGTTTCTTTTATCCGACCCAATATCGACTTAATTACAGGTTTCTCTATAAACGTAGAAAGTAGACATATCTTTATAGTAAAGGAAATTGATATTGAATTAACTCACTTGAGTTAGATCAAACAGTGCTGCTATGAATCAACATCAATATTTGAAACATACAGAGCAATAACACTAACTCATGTAATTAATTAAAACAAACATTTGGTAACTTGCATTGTAATTTGCTTAATTATGTGTGCTTATTTTTATAAAAAAATAATAATATTATGTATGAATGGTTTGGATTAAAAAGGACGGAAAATATAGATATTAATTGTATATACGTGCTACTTTAAATGTCTATCGGCTTAATCAAGACATGCATCTGTAAACAGATATCTATACTATTATAAAACTGTAACAGAACTATGACTGTACATTTTAGATATTTGAAAAAAAAACATGCGTGGCCAAAAATTATTCAAAAATAATAATCTAATAGCTCGACGATACAATTCACAAGTTACTTAGTTTGTAATTCTATCGGAGCGTTCGGTAACGCTGACGCGAGTTCCATGATTTTTGATTACCCAAAAAGGCGGAGAGACAGCACACGGCGGGTTTATTTCGTGGGTGAGGGCCCCACACTACCCTGTTCGTTGTCCCGAACGACGGAGTGTGCGGTTAGGAAAATTTTTTCCCGTCTTAACAAAAAAAAAAGGCTATTTAAGCGTCTCAGAACCATAAATTACTTTTTAATTTTTGTCTAATATTTTTTAGTATGTATGAAAAAAAAAACCCGGCGTGTGCCGCCTCTCCGCCTTTTTTGGCGGCCACCGGAACTATATTACATTCCTTCAGTGGTAACAAGATGTACCTAAAATAAAATATGTCTTTATGCAACACAGCTGTCAATTTTTTTTGTTGGAATTGGACTCATATTTTATATCTAATACTCCCGTGCTGTAGAAGTTTACAAATTCACAGATACGAGTATAATGGCCGGACGAATGTACTTACTTGTAAACAAAAAGTATAAAATTTTGCGTCAATTAGTTGCTATGCTATAAAATAAAATACTTTTTGAGTATCTCCAGACTAATTCAGAAGCTGAAGTTTATCAAAGAGATAAGTAAGTTTTTCATATTAAGTATGAAAGGAACTGTCGTAAATACAGAGATTAGCGTGAGTATCATCGTCGTCAGAGCGGTGTGTAAACATGAAAAACTTCGAAAGCGGCGTCGATGCGTCGACGACGGCCGAAGTCGAGCCACGCGCCGTTAGCGGCAGCGGCGGCGCTTCCAATCAACTCCGTAACGTATAAGTTCTCGTCTTATATTAGCTTATCATATTAACTCTTGGTATTAGTTTTCTTACAAGTTTTATTTTGCCTTGGTAAATTTGTATCTTTAATATGTAGCTCGTAACGTACTTTCTTTAAATTTTTCTCATTACTCAACGTTTTTATACAATTAGATATTTATCTACAGTTGAATATCTATGTAAATCAGCGACATTGTGTCTCTCTACTTGTACTCGTGGCAGTAGTTATATGCCGACAGTTATCAATATTTTACTTCCTATTTATTTAATTATTTTCATCGGTATTTTTAGCACTTGACATGCTCAGCTACTATAAAGAACAAATTATTTTGAAAGTGGAAAATGAGAGCTTTACTGCGAGCGGGATTCGAACCTGCGTCCTTCCAATCCTCTTTGGAGTGCTCTAGACCGCTAATCCATATTCTGTGGTACAGTACCTAGTAGTAGTGGTGTATGCGCATAATTTTGTAAGGTGTTTATTATACATTTTTATTATGCGAGCGCATCTACAGACAATAGTTTATTGTAAAAGGATTTAGGTGAGCTCTTGGAATTGTAAGAAATTAAATTATAGAATTCATTTTTTTAACCTATTTTGATTCCTAGTATAGCGATTAGTTAACTTTTCAATGTTATACTAAAATTATTAACATTCACCTTTATGAATAAGATCTAGGTATAAAGAAATGTATGTATGAACCTATATTCGGTTAATTAATAGAGAACATCAGAGTTGGTCGTTCGAAAGTCTAGTACCGTTACAAGCACCGGAGCGGTCGAATGGCGAGCAAAGCGTCATGTTATGTTATTTACGCGTCCGCAGAGGACAACTTTTTAATAGGGCGATAACAGACCACCCGAGACTGGCGCGTCGCTGTTAAATCTCATAGTCATAAATAAGTTATGTAAACCCACCCTAATAATTAGTGGCGGTTACAACGTGTAGTTAAGTTTTATGTTGCTCGTGAAGGCTGTGGAGCAGGGGCTCTTACGGAAAAACGTTCTTTAATTTGTCTGTTGTGTTTAGAAGCGATGAAGCGGAAATTGTTATGTTTATTCGAAAGATCTTGTTTCTACCTACCCTTTTATTCCTTTGGGGTTTTAATGTGATTGGGTTTTCGTTGGACCCCTTACCTCTGTAACCGAAATAACTCACATTGAATATGTATAGTTTAGTGAAATTTCGCGGTAGCATCCGCTTTCGACGGCTTCGGCTCTTCTGAATACTGACTAGATCCATTTAACAAAACCAATATTTGTTTTCATACCAACGGGGTCGGATTATATTATTTCCGACAAATTGTGATTTATATAACTTTTTATTGCTTTTCGTAACAAAACATAGTAAGAGTATTTGCGATAAAATAATACTTTCGTGAAAATAAATAAGGAAATTCCCCATTTTCCAATTTACTTGTGCTTGTTTCCGTACAGTGAGTTATCAATATTTTTTATGTATCTTTGTGGACATAAATATCGTGTTTTGACTGAAATGAAAAATTTAGACACAGATTTATTGGTTATGTCAATTTTAGTGCTTTCTGAGTTCAAACATTGTAATGTTGTTGATAATCATTGTACAGCCTGCACACGCTAGGTCGCTTGATGTATCATACAGGGGAGCGGCCCGAGGTGTGGGCGGGGAGGCGGCTGGCGCGAGCGAGCGCCACGGACAGTGGACACAGTACCTGGCACTGTCGCCGCGCTGAACACCGGCACTCCGTCTCCTCACTGCTCTCCCACTTTCAAAAGTTTCCAAACTATGTTTCACAAACTTGGGCGAGTTCAGTGACCGAGTAGGAAGCGTTCTGGCGGAAGCTAGCGATGTCTGCCGTGGGGAGAAGATGAAGCGCGTGCTGCACGACACAGGTTACAACGAGTACAGCGACGAAGCGAGATACGGAGTCATGCGGTCAGCCAAAAGGACACAAACCTACTGCCACTGGCTCGCTGGGTGTATCAGCAGCGCGGCCGGGGGAGGCGGGAGGCGGGGACGCGCCATTGGCCCGTCAGGGCACGCCTCCGTCGGCGCTGGTGACGCCATCGCCACCGCGACGCCGTCGTCTCGACCGCCGCCGTCGCGACCTACCGCCATCGCGCCAAACACCATTAACTATCCAACACTTCAAATCTGTTCCCATAACTTCCTGACATTCTAAGTTTAAGTTTAATATAGTAAGATTCTTAGGCCTTTAGAGGAATTTTATATGGTCAAAATTTACATAGTTTTTTTATAATATCATTGTAAATAACGCTAATAATGTGCGCTACAGCTAACAGCAGCCATGGTTGCTTTCTAGATCTGCGAATTAGTGTTGTAAGTGGTCCAATATTTACCGGCAACCATGCTGAGTAAAGTAAAATACCAGATAATGTCTCGTTTAAAATTATCAAATGACACTATGTTATTTTAACAAAACATTTTTATTTGCATAACTGAGCTTAAGGTTATCTACCCTAGATCGTTATTAACAACTGAAATGGCCGTGAAAATTGATGTGCACTCTGCGGTACGCAGTGGTTCTATTGTGAAACAAAAAAAATATCATACTTCTTTAGATCATGACTTTAAGATGCTCGAGTATTGCATGCAAAGGTTTCTGTTGACAATCACCTATAACACATATCTACAAACCGATCCTATATTGTCCGCTAAACGAGGATGGACTGTAAGGCAATCGCACAATTGTAAATTAGGAAATCAGTGGGCCTAGCCAAGTTGCATTCTATGATCGCTTACGCTATAGAAAACGCGTTATAGATATCGAAAATTTCCATAAATTTTAATAGTTTTATATAGCGTTAGCGATCATAGAATGCAACATTGCTATGCCCACAGGTATTAAAACACAATAAAATGAATAATGTATACTTTATTTGTTACTAAGGTCACCATAAAATTATAATTTTTCGACAGGTAATAAAAAATATATCTGTACCTTTATTATGCTAAAAACAATTAAAACTATTACGGTATAATACTTTCTAACATTTACGCCAATTTTACACATTTTGAAATAAAACTTCGTTTACGGAACCTTAAAAGAAAAATTTTAATTGGTAGTTTGTGGTAGAATTTTTAAGCACTAAATATAAACAAAAATTTTAAAACTTAAAGAGAGTATTATACTAATTTTATTACACTAGCTTAAAATCTCATACATTGTAAGCATAAATCTTAGAGTAGATATTTTTAATTGTGTTTCTAAACGAATATTATGTGGGTTGAAATAAATAAACCAAAAATTTGTAAAATCATATTACTGTTGGTAGATGAAACCGTTGAAACAACATATCAGCTTTGGACATCAACCATCTAAGTCCACCCGTGATCATGAATGCTGTAAAGTATTCGAAACGTCGGAATAGTATAAAAATCAAGTAAACGCGATAGATTTCGTAAACGAAGTTTTATTTCAAAACTATTACGGTATTTAACCGTCAAAAATCACCGCGTTAATAATGTAGAGGGATACGCTTACACTAATGAACTAAGAGTTCCATTTCACAATTAATCAAGTGGATCACCAGACCGTAATCATGATAATGAAATAAGTTTGTGTATGTTTGTAGTTAAGTTGAACCGCGGACATGCTTATATGATTATCAAGATATTACGTGTTTAATTTGCTATAGCCGTGGGCATGACGTTGTCAAATTTGTATAGTTTTTCTTGTATTTTATTATTACAGAAATAATATAGTAAGTTTTAATTATGATGGACCATTATTAAACAAAAGTTTGGTAGATAAATATTAAACTACATGCTTTCCTTACAAAAGTCAGTTTAATAATAATAATAAATATTCACAGATATTTCACACAACGCCCTCTGTAGGCCTAGCCAAGTTGAAGTTAGAAAAATATTTAAATGTATGGGAGTTTGATATCTTTGACCATAGATAAAGAACCTATATTTATCTAAGTCTTTAACAATATCTATAACGCTAAGTCACGTGACTTAACGTTAGAGATGCCAAATTTCCATACATTTTAATAGTTTTCTAATAGCGTTGGCGATCATAGAATGCAACTTGGCTAGACCCACTGGTCCCACACTGAGCTTAACACTTGTGCTATGGGTACCAGATTACGGATATAATACATATATTACTTTCTTTTGTAAATACATACATATAATAGATATAAAACACCCAGACGCGCAGTATAAATATCTTTGTTCATCACACAAATACTTGCCCTAGGTGGGGATCGAACCCACGAGCTCTTGCACGGAAGTTAGTCACACTGCCGACTACGCCACGAGGCCCGTCAAGCTGTTTGTTTGTTACGCTTTTACGTCATAACTGCTAAACCGAAAAACTCAAAATTTTTCAATATGTGTATGCAAAAAACGGAGCCTTGAAAAGGACATTAATATACTGAAAAAAAGGGCAGTTCTTGTGAGATATGGTTTTTAATGTAAATTAACGTTGAGTGACGTATTTATATTGCATTGATCCAATTCCAAGTCTACGCCGATGATGTCGCGGGCAGAATCTAGCAATTAATAATAATATCAATTCTCATATTTAAGGTTTTGTTTCACATTGCATAGACGTTTTAGAGATGTAATAATCTTTGTTTTCTCTACAGTTCTTTATTTATTACAATGCTAGGCTCTATAATTGGCCACCACTGAAGCAATCTCACACAGTTCACGGCACAGCACACGGCGGGTTTATTTAGCGAATGAGGGCTTCATACTAACCTGTTCATTGCCCCGAATGAGAGGGTGTGCGGTTAGGTATATTTTTGCTCCTTTAACAAAAATAGGCTCTATAATTGCCCAGACATAAAAAAGTATTGCGCGTTGGTTGAGTTAGTTTTTTTGTGTTTATATTATTCTGGAGTTGTAGTTATACTCGTATTTTCAACCAAATTTTATTCCCTTAGTTACCACTTGTGAAACAGATTAGTATTCTTAGTAAAACTTTAGTTTAGTTATTAACGAACTAAAATAGGAAAAATATTACCATGAAAATTCTCTGGGGTTGCTAGTGTCTATAGGCTACGGTAACCACTTACCATCGAGAGGATCGTGCGCTCTTATAATTACGATATTCAGTTGGTTTTAATCAACGAGTAATTTTACCTCACTAATTACTAACCATATAAAAAGCGTTAATATTTCTTATTATTATTTTGGTCACATATATCTACAGGAGATATACTACTTGGGTAGGTATTTCTCTATAATAGTCACGTAGTTTTCGCGTGTTTTATATTAATTAATTAACCCAATTATAAGTTTCACACACGCCATGCAAGCGTTCACTCCTCAACGCTGAATACTTTAGCTCACTGTTGCCAACTTTCGACTCTTGAAATTGTGTTATTTTAATAACTATACCAGCTATGATAAACAATATTCCACTAACTTTAAAAAATCAACTAACCGTTAAAAACATAAAATCTCAATTAAAAAGTATGTACCTACTTAAATAAATTGTGAAAAACCAAGTGTGTTTTTAAGAAACATCCTGTATGTTATGTACTATACTTGTGACTGCAATGTGGCGGGCACTCAGTAAATTTTAATCTACCCACATAATCAATCATCAGTATTATCACTTATTATATTTTAATTGGCCGTGTGGGGGCCGGCTTTAGAATTGTTCCACCTCTCTCTACCCACGGGAGCCGTAAGAGCCGACTGAGGGAATACCGGGGGAGTGGGCAGCATCACTCCCTCGAGTATTAACAATATCCACTGCCATCGCCAACTGGCCTGCCAAGCGTGGCGATTACGTCATTATCCCCCATTCTTGGGGAGGCCTATGTCCAGTAGTGGACGTCGAAAGGCTGATGGATGTATGGATGGATATTTTAATTTGTAAACATACCCACAGTATATACTATACGGAATTAAACACAAACATGTGGGCCTAGCCAAGTTGCATTCTATGATCGCTGACGCTAATAGAAAACTTTTTAAATGTATGGGAATTAGACATCTTTAACCATAGGTAATGAACCTATATTTATCTAAGTCTTTAACAATATCTATAACGCTAAGTCACGTGACTCAACTTTAGAGAGGTCAAATTTCCATACATTTTAATAGTTTTCTATTAGCGTTAGTGATCATAGAATGCAACTTGACTAGACCGACTGATTAGGTTTTTAGGTTGTATACCGAATTTAAAACAATATAAAACTGAATAAAATCAATAAAAAATCCTTAACATGATTTTCAGTTGACCGCAGAAATGTCTCAAGATTAAGTGGTCACATTGTCATTGAACACATACTGAGTGTGATGAGTTCCATTTGTGTAATCCACAAATGGACGATATATTATGTCCCTTTATTCTCTAATGGTAAGTGTAGCTACGAAATTAATGTTAAATATTCCCTTCAATACATCGGGGGTTTTAATTGCCTTCGAGATAAATTGTAGACATCTATAGTGATGGACTAAAAATGCAAGTGTCACCACTCACTTGTTAAGGTGAGAAGAAATGTACCTAACCGCACACTCGTCGTTCAGAGCAACGAAAAGGGTAGTGCGGAGCCTTCACTCACTAAATAAACCCGCCGTGTGCCGTCTCTTCGCCTGTGTTGGCGGGCCAATGGAACTATGTTACATTACTTCAGTGGTCCCTACTAGGTTGGGTACTCATTTGTTATCTAACCCAGGCGACTATGCTACCACCATCTGCCGTATGATCAGGTTGAAGCACCTTGATTTCTATCATCATGTAGGCCATGGCTCGTCTGCCAACATAAGCCATCAAAAACATATTTATAGTATCAACACTGGAATAATAATAATGAACATCCTTCTAATATGATAAATACAAAATATTTAGATGGTATTTGTCAGTCTATCATCCACAAACTACTGATCGAATTATAAGTCGATAAGGAAACAATAATAATTGCCCTCTCTACCCACGGGAGTCGTAAGAGCCGACTGAGGGAATACCGGGGGAGTGGGCAGCAGCACTCCCTCGAGTATTAACAACATCCACTGCGATCGCCAACCCGCCTGCCAAGCATGGCGATTACGGCATTGTCCCCATGACGGGACCGCTCGTTGTGGCGTTCTCTTGGGGAGGCCTATGTCCAGCAGTGGACGTTGAAAGGCTGATGGATGGATGAAGGAAGCAATTTAATTAAGGATTAGCCTCGCTTGTCCTTGAATGGACCGGCTCTATGAGGGAAGTATCACTTCACAGAAAATCAACGTGAAACAACTGTAACCAACTGTTGTGGGCGTCGGAGCACGAACTGCCTTATTATACTCTCTTTATTTTCCCTCCTTTCCACCTCCTATCCCTTTCCTTGGAGTTCCTCCGGAGTTACTAGTGTCTCTAAACTATGGTAACAACTTACCACCAGGTGGGAAGCATCTTGTTTCCCACCACCTCCCCAAAAAATCTTATAGGTTTTGCTCTAATTACTCACATATATTTTTCATTTCTTTATGAACTGGGCTGACTGGCAGAAGCTAATAAATAATAAATGTCCCCATAAAAACTTATATATTTTTTTATAACTTAAACATAAAATTCGCTTTAGGCACGATAATTTTAGGTCTTATAAACTGTATGCTATAAGTGCATGTTTGAATTCACGCAAAGGCTACAAAATCTTGACTTTGTTACATGTATTTCTAGGTATGCATATATAGTGTTCAATAAAGAGCTATTAATGGAGGTTGAAATGGTGAAGAAATTTAAACGAGCACGAAGTTTGTTAGTATGCACCTCACGTGCAATCAAATAAGCACATGCACAGTGATATCCCGTAGTTCAAGTGCGAAATTAAATAAATAGATTGAATGACGTAAATATAAACCTTATAAAGTTTATTTCAGCATTGCCTTGATACTACAGTAATGTAAATGAAATGTGTAACTTCTAAACGCGAGGTCTCGGTTTTATATGTTAGGCTTAGCAAAAAGTGCTATTTGATTTTTAGTTTGGTACTTTTCAGTAGCAGGACGAAGTCTTGAACAGTGCCTGATATATTAGAATACGCGTATTCTACGTTGTGACTAAGTTACAGTAACGAAAATATAAATGATTTGTGAAAGTGGAAAAGAGAGCGTTACTGGAAGCAGGATTCGAACCTGCATCCTATCCAATCCAGGGAAGTGTTCTGGACCACTAAGCTATCGCATTCACCGACAGTGACATCCAATCTCTATTTCACATTTGTTTTCAGATGTCTTTATGACTCACGCCTCCTATGCGATGCATTTACGTACATTACATCATAAAAATAATTGTTTCATTATATCTAAAAGTCATAGGTACACTTTAATTATTATAATATCTTCAAGCAAAAAATCATCAATCAGTTTATATAGGTAGCAAAACTAATAGATAATGTGCATAGTACAGAATACAATATCTATCAAAAGAGACCAAAACCGGTGCCAAAACTGTAATTTCAAGCCAAGTTGTATGTTCTATATTCAGGTATAATAAAATCTTGTGTATAGTACTAAGTACATAGCTACCATGAAAATAACGAGGGTAATAAATTTGCTACATTAAAAACTACGGTAACTTATACCGTCTATTCGGTAATAATTTATTGATAGACGTGTAATAAAATACAGAAACTTGGTTAATTGCTAGCTGGGACATTTTGATTTTTATACAAGTCTCAAGACAGTCGTAGTCCGACCTAAATATATTTTAAGTAATGCTAATATATAGCATAACGTTAATATAATTAACATATTTATACTGTTTTAACTAACATACTTATTGCGTAAACATATCAGAGATTCTTTCAACAATATATATAACTTTATTTCAAATACCTATATTAGTATTCAATAGACCAATCTGTGTTATGGAAGGGCTTTTATGAGATTTGTATTATTATGATGCTCAACGAAAAACCCAATGTGGTATAAGCGCGTTTGTTGGCTCGAATGTGACCATTTTATATATTTATTCTCGTGATTACACTTCTAAGAAAAATAACATTTAATATCAAGAAAATAACAGTTGAGTATGTACCAATATATTTTTATTTTATTGAACTTCTGTAACTTATATTTACAACGGTTATAGAATTCGCTGAAGTCTGCGAGTTGGGGTCATTGTGATGTACGCCTAAATCGATGTGATTTGTAGAAAATGCTGCTATTTTACAATAATAATACTTTCTGCGTACTATTTTCTCTTACAGTAGACTGGAGAGTTAAAATATTGCTTTTAATTTAGAGAACAGCATTGCGCTGAGTTATTTAAATGTAGTCTCAATGTACACCTGCAATACGCAATAAGTTATTACTATGTTTCTACGATCATGTTCAGTTATGAATATGACGTATGATCAGTAGTGAATGATCATGTGCTACATACACAGAAAATATTGATATACTAAAATACCGATATAATAACTAACGCTAAATAATTCGACTTGATATCAGGTTTCAGGTTTAAGATATTTTATTTCTCGAACGAATAAAATTTCACTTACATGAGAGCGTAATTATAAATTGTAATTAGATAAAAAAAACATAGCTACTGTATAATCTGTATAACAATAACCTTATAACTTTAATTGCATCTGGTGTATAGTAGTCACAACGGATCTTTGTGTCTCTGAAGTTAGGCACAGAGCAAGATGTGGGGATTGTGCCGGAATCATACGATTAGTGCTGACCAATTCAAATGTTATTACACTTTGATTAACATAACAATCGAATGAGATCAATATGTTTTCATAATAATATTTAGTTAATTTTAATATTATGATAATTAATTAATAATAATAATTGTTTAGCTTCAATGTATTCTTTAGGGTTCCGTACCCGAAGGGTCAAAACGGGACCCTATTACTAAGACTTCGCTGTCTGTCTGTTTGTCCATCCGTCTGTCTCCAGTCTGTATTTCAAGAACGGCGATAGCTAGACAGTTGAAATTTTCACAAATGATGTATTTCTGTTGCCGCTATAACAACAAATACTAAAAACAAAAAAATAATAATATTTAAGGGGGGCTCCCATACAACGTCTGTCTGTCCGTCCGTGTGTCGCCAGGCTGTATCTCAAGAACGGCGATAGCTAGACAGTTGAAATTTTCACAAATGATGTATTTCTGTTGCCGCTATAACAACAAATACTAAAAACAAAAAAATAATAATATTTAAGGGGGCTCCCATACAACGTCTGTCTATCCGTCCGTCTGTCACCAGGCTGTATCTCAAGAACGGCGATAGCTAGACAGTTGAAATTTTCATAAATGATGTATTTCTGTTGCCGCTATAACAACAAATACTAAAAACAAAAAAAAAACAATATTTAAGGGGGGCTGCCATGCAACAAACGTGTTTTTTTTTTGCCCTTTTTTGCTCGCTATTGATAACGACAACAGGTAGACGCTTGAAATATTCACAGAATATTTAGCTATATATTCCCTTCAAAAATAAATAATTAAATTAAAATAAAACAAATATTTTAGGGGGCCTCCCATACACAAACCACAAAATGAGTCAAATTTTACTTGCAAAATTTGGTAACAGCCAACACACATGGTTACAGAGAGTTACAATAGTGTAATGTTGTTTACCTAGTCAATGGTACGGAACCCTTCGTGCGCGAGTCCGACTCGCACTTGGCCGGTTTTTTTATTCAATACGAGTGATTTGAGTGAATAAGCTTTAATCTAGATATAGAAAAGTCCACATATTTTAGTATTGTTTTTAGTGAAGTAGAATTGTGTGTGTATTTCATTAAGTAAGTATTCACTATTTTTTCGGTCTAGTATGCGAGCGTATACCGGCGAGCGTGTATGAAGAGAGTTATGAATGTTGAGGAAGCGAGAGATGTATGCAAGAATAGAGCCTCTTGGCACTTTGTTCTCTCTGCCTACCCCGCAAGGGAAATGGCGTGATGATAAGTAAGTAAGTATGCAAATATAATACTTTTATGTATTCATAACACTATTTAATTGTTTCGCTGTATATTTTCTGTGATGGAGCTAAAACCTGTGGAGTGAGGTTGACTGATCGCATTCGTAACGACGACGTAAGAAAGCGAGTAGTTATGAAAGAGAGTATTGGTGTAAAGATGCGAAAGGCAATGCTCCGATGGTTCGGACACGTGGAAAGAATGCCGGATGTGCGACTGGTTAAAAAGATATGCAATGCGAAAGTTGAAGGATGTAAGTACAGGGGGAGACCGAGACTCACCTACCTAGACCAAATCGGTCATGTATTGAAGGAAGGTGGAGTCAGGAATCTCCGAAACCGGAGAGCGTGTATGAAGAGAATTAGGAATGTTGAGGAAGCGAGTGATGTATGCAAGAATAGAGCCTTTTAGGACTCTGTTCTCTCTGCCTACCCCACAAGGAAAATGGTGTGATGATAAGTAAGTAATAAAGTGGAATAAAAAAATTATAATTAAAAAAGTATCATGTAAATATATTAAAATATTGTATTTCTAAGTGAGTAAATATTCGATTAATTTGGGAAAGAGTGAGTTAACAACAAACATATCTAAAAAGGACAAAGAAAATATCTCTTGTTTAGAACTGATTTCAAAAACAAAAAAGAAAATATACTTCTACGTTACGTTAAAACATAGGTACATTTCCCCCAAAATCGGTTTATAATAAGATTATTCGAATGTTGGACTCAAATAGCCCTAAAATGGTACATGGATTACGCCTCTATAATGTTATTATATTTCAATGGCATTTGGGACTGTTGTAATCCTAATCTTGCTATCATGACAAAGGATCAAGTTTTAGGTGGCTCTTGATTGGACATTAGTGAAAATTAACTCGATCCCACAGGTTAACTATAATTAATTTCAGCTATAATACATAATGAGTACCGAATACAAGGTTGAAAATTGTTATAGACATTATAGATTATATTTATATTTATTGTTTTAGTTACAATGCAGTAACCTAAAGTATATGACATGAAAATTTATAGTCCCGAGTGAATCTTACGGTAGCTCAGCTGGTAGAGCATCTACTCGAGAAGGCCGCGGGTTCAAACCCCGCTTGTGACTATCATTTTTGTTTTACTATGTCACAACTTTATTAAAATTAAAATTTATTCAACATAATTAGATATTTATACCTATATATATATATATATTTTTAGCATTTGACATTTTTACACTATACATTAAACACAAAGTGAAAAATGTGAAATCGAAAATAACAGTCACGAGCAGGATTTGCACCTGCATCTCCTGGATACCGTCCAGATGCTTTTGCCAATTCAGCCATCGTGACAATTGCTCCTGACTGCTAATTTCGATAACACATTTATACTTCACGTCTTTGGGTGACGCCTGCGCCATCTGTCGGAAGTATTTTCATACATTATACCGACCAGGTAAACTTAATTTTACAATTAAGATTTTTACCTAATAATGACCTCCTCTCCTCTAATCCTAAAAAAATCCTGCTCGTGACTGTTATTTTCGATTTCACATTTTTCACTTTGTGTTTGATGTATAGTGCTAAGCATGACAAATGCTAAAAATATATATATAAATATCTAAATATTTATAGGGTTTGCGTCATTATTAGCTAAAAATCTTAATTGTAAAATTAAGTTAACCTGGTCGGTATAATGTATGAAAATACTTCCGACAGATGGCGCAGGCGTCACCCAAAGACGTGAAGTATAAATGTGTTATCGAAATTAGCAGTCAGGAGCAATTGTCACGATGGCTGAATTGGCAAAAGCATCTGGACGGTATCCAGGAGATGCAGGTTCAAATCCTACTCGTGACTGTTATTTTCGATTTCACATTTTTCACTTTGTGATTAATTTATTCAACATATTCGAAAAAAAAAAGATAATTGCACAATCGGACCTATTTGAAACATCTCAATTTAAGTGAGTAAACCAATCTTCTAAAGTATTGATATCCTTATCAACAATTTCTTACCATTACAAAAACAATGTCAATGTGCAATTAAAATTCATACTATTTGATGGCGTGATTTTTTTAAACATTTCGATTTATATTTTTAGCACTTGACTTGAGAACTTTAGTACGGGCGGGAATCGAACCTGCGTCCCTTCCTATCCGGAAAAATTAAACTCACTATATTGGATTAAATGCATGTAAATGTGTTCCAATAGATGGCGTTGGTCGGTAAGACAAATGTTATGAGGAAATTGGGTATGACCGCAAGGCAATAATAATAATAATAAATGATGTCAATCTTGTATTTTTTATGCAGACACACAACTAGAACAATATACGTTTATATGAAATAAGGAGAAGATAAGGAGGGAGTAGGGGCCTCCAGCCTCCTCCAGCCTCCTCCAGCTACTACTTAAAATGTAATTATTATTGTGGTATCGCGATTTATTTATTTTCCATTCCGTCCTGTCTTATTGAATGTTAATCTGTTACTCAAGGCATTTACCAATCTTTTCATTTTATGACTTGAATTGTCTAACATTTACCAAAATTTATTAAAGTTTGCAAATATATTTTAACTTCAGATTTTATCTTTATACTAAGTTTTGCGAGACAAATTAGATGATAATAAGCTAGCCATATTTTACAAGCATTACGTATAATGGGACGCCGAGAAAAGTAAAATCATAATCCGAGATAATAAACTGCGAAGAAAACCCGTAAAAGTAGCTAATTTCAATGATGAATACTTGCAAATTATTCTACTTCAAGATATTTACTTTTGCTTGGAACATCATCTTTTGAAAAGTATTTTCGAAGATTTTAGATCTTTTTTTTTAGCAATTGACATGCTCCGCTACTTTTTAAAGTATAAATTATTTGTGAATAAGGAAAAAGAGATTTTTAGTAGAAGCGGGAACCGAACCCGCGTCTTTTCCAATCCGGGGAAGTGCTCTAAGCCACTGAGCTATCCTACTGATCTTTCGATATTTTTGAAGTACAAAAGAGTAAACAGAGGTGTACACACTTATATTTCGTCTATGTAACTTAGTCCAAGCCTAACGCTACCTATACTGGAAACAATTTGAGACGCTTACACTTACCAAGTGGTAGAGTCTTGTTTATCCCAGCATGAATGGGCCGGCTCGATCGGGGAAGTACCACCCTCTCATAAAAGATCATCATGGAACAACAGTAGTGGTACCTACCGGTGTGTCTCGTATGGTGAGTGAGAGTGCCGGAGGAACCCGAACCTTATCCCTATTCTCTCCTTGTTATCTTTCCTATCCTCTCATTAGTATTCTACAAATCCTCTCCTTAATATATTTCCTATCTCTACCAAACTTTCCTTGGAGATGGCAAAGTCAGAGTGATGCCTCTGGTGTTGCTAGCGTCTATAGGCTACGGTAACCGCTTACCATCAGGTGGCCGTATCTTATTTGCCACACACATAGTCTAGAAAAAAAACCACTGTTTTTCTACCACTCAGTTTTTTTTTTATTGCATATAGTGGCAGACTAGCCATGGCCCATCTGATAGTAAATGGTAACCGTCGCTCATGGCCTCAACTATACCAAGAGTATTGACAAGCCTCTGCTCACCATTTTATTTCACCGATATGAAATGAAAGAATAAACGGCTGTCTCCTGCCAAAACGCAACGATATGCTTCATGGCCGGTCACAAGCGAGATGGTGGTACCAACCCGCTCGGGCCCGCTACCAAGTGAGTATTCCCACTTGGCACCCAGTCCTACCACCAGTCACGTAATGGATGATAATTGGTTACTTCCTTTAGTAGTGTCATACGACACCCGTGGGAAAGAATGGGGTGTTGACACTTGTATTCTTAGTCCGTCACCACACGGAAAAAGCTTTTTCTAACAAGATTACCCAATATGGATACTGTTAGGTATTTTATTGCTAAGTAATGATAGCCAAAAAGCTCTAAAAGCTAATTTAGAAGGTGCTTTTACTAGTCTAATAGTTAAATATTTAATAGTTAATAATCACAGAAACTGACACGAAATCCGAGTATCTGTTGAATATTCAGGACTTAACAATGTGATGCTAATGTGAAGGTTCTGTTTATATGTCTGACTACAATGTTAGTGCGCAACTACACCTTGATAGTTTAAGTATGATAAACCAACATAGCATTACGCCTGTATTTCCCGAAGGGGTAGGCAGAGACGTATTACACACCCACAGTTAGCCAGCTATGTTTAAGTCCCACGTAATAGGGGGCGAGCCTATTGCCGTCTATCGGACAAATTTCCAAACTCCAGGCTGCTACTGAGAATTTTTCTTTTTACGAAAAAGTTCAATTACACTGCCTGATCCGGGGATCGAACCCGAGACCTCATGACCAGCAGTCGCTTACACTACCGCTGCACCACAGAGGCAGTTATTAAGTATAATAATAACATTATTTGTGTAATAATATCATTAAGTTAAAAATGTAATAAGCTAATAGCATGTATATTTTGAGTAGATCTCGAGGACCACAACAATTAAAATAACCGGCCCTGTGTGTTTTCTATGAAATAGGAAACTACATTATATTTAATTTAAAATACTTTGTTTGTTTGTATGTATGAGGAAATATCTGAAAATACTGAACCATTCCTAAAAGTATTATCACTTATAGAAATGTACGTTACATATTTTATATGTACATAAATAAAATCAAATTATAATAATAATCGCCAGGAAAAAAATATATTTTTTTTGAGAACTATATGGCGTGAACTCTGGCTCTGTCAGAAATACGCAGAATACTTAGTTAAATTCGCAAATACTAGGAATAATCAAATTGTTGACGTCAACTATCGGTGTAGCATTCCAAACTTCTTCAATTTTCTCCTCAATAAATTGACTGTGGCTTTCAAAATAGTTTGCTTACTCGTGGGATTTCTCGAAGATTATGAACTGTATTCAATTACGCTTGATGTGACTGTGTAACTAATAATGAAAATATATATAATGAAAATCATGGTAAATTACTATCTGAAAATACCCAGACTAATTTCCAGGTATATCAAATTATCTCTGCCAGTTCATAGCACATATAGACATTACTTTTATTAATCAAGTATAGTAATAGTATCTCGCAGTCCACATGTAACATGCTCTATGTTTGCAGGTTTGTGGCATTCTTTTATTCCAGCAATTAAAGGTCTTCCAGGAGTCTATTTTTACGGTAAGGCTAAGTATGCGTAGCCCGCCGAACGAAATTTATTTCGTTTAAACATTTGAACGAATAGGATGGTGCAGGCGTCACCCAAAGACGTTAAGTATGAATGTGTTATCGAGATAAGCAGTCGGGAGCAAGGGTCACGATGGCTGAATTGGCAAAGCATCTAGACGGTATCCAGGAGATGCAGGTTCGAATCCTGCTCGTGACTGTTATTTTCGATTTCATATTTTTCACTTTGTATTTAATGTATGTTGCTAAGCATGTCAAATGCTAAAAATATATATAAAAATACCTTTTTTAGTTTCACACACCTTGTTCACAAATGGTGTGCACGTTTGCACGATCCGGCGCAGCTACAGGGAGCGACAATCACGTCGCGCCGTGACGCCGTCTCAATATTATTCCCTTGGCTTATTACCTCTCACCTCTCTTGATATTGTCATCTCAATATTAAGTCAACACCTCCACCGCTCGCTCATTCTGATGAGAGAATAATTGGAATTGCTTGAATTTAAGCTGTGCTAATATTACTATTGCGCTGTGTACATTTCGTGAAATGACTTGAGTCACTTGTTGTATGAACATTTAAAAAGTTTCCTTTATGGAACCCAATTGAATTAAGTAGCGTTACCTTTTTTTTAATTTATTTATCAGTTTTACAAAAATGTGAATTATATAGGTAAAATAGCAACTAAAAACCACTGAGGTATGTATGGTAGGAGCTATATGCGATGAAATGTTTGCACATATTCCAATAGACGGCGCTGGCGTTTTCTTACGGACAGTCAGTAACGTGAACTGAGAAATGATTACTTCGAATGCAGCTTGCGATAATGTATTTTAGTTGGGTTCGAAATTCATTGTAAATTATCATTTACTTCATTTTTTTTATTTTTTTATAATCAATTTTTAATATGACATATCGATATCTACTAAGTAAATAGGAATATAAGGTAATACGTAAATAGAAATATAAGGTACCTACCTGATTGAGTTTTTGAAAAGATGCTTGATTTGACATCACTATAAATTATTTTATCTTAAAATAACTTTAGTATTTGTTTATTACTAATTAAACTTCCTAGCGATTATTTTACTATTCTAGATTATACTGCGTATGTGTATATATATACCATTACAATAAAACGATAGTCAATATAAGCATAGGCTACCAATGTAAATAAACAACTGAATTAAATTTGATTACGTGTTTAGAAAGTTATGTAAATGTGTAAAATTTTAAATGAGCGGACATAAAAGTCGTTTTCGAAATAAGCTGTATAAATCTAAGAAATTTTACTCGTGTTAGCATTTAAATTTATAAAATATAGTCGTCACAAGCGTATTCTTTGCTAGACACACTTGGCATAACTCTGAACTGTCTAGGGTTGTGATATATTATACGGACTGTTAAGTGGCATGCAAAATGTATTTATACTTTGTACTTCCTTTCATCGTTATGGCATAGTTCCAACTAAAACAATCTACGTTTGGACGACGATAACGGCAATAGCCATGATTTTATTACGTGACTACCTAATAAAAGTCCATAATATGCATTTTCAACGATTGTGAAGCTTGCTTACAAAATTAAAGTTACAATTGTTGAAAGATACATTAATAAAATTTATTTATATATCGTTATGAGTTTTTGAAGTGAAAACTTCTATAAGAAGGTTTGGATAGGGAGTAAATCATGTAAGTCGTCATTGACATGGTCACGTGACATGTTAACGATAACACTATCTGTTCCTATTAGTATAACTTATTGCGCTGGGCCAGCTGTGAGTGAAGAAATGAATAACTTTAAATAATATTTTTTTTAATGATAGAACGAATAATTTAAGTTGTAATTTAAGATCACACTATTAATATGGATATCCAAAAATAACAACTGTTTGTTTATAGTTTTAAGTTTTCACTTCTGTCGGCAGTCCTCATGACTGCTTTGAATTTTTTTTTTGTTTATGTTGACATACGAGCCTTGATGCACCCAATGGAAAGTGGTAACCGCCACCCATGGACTCAACAATACTAAAAGTACTTCGACCTCTGCTCACCATTTCATTTCACGACTGAACAACCTCTATTAGGTATATCTCTATTTCCCGATACAACTAAACGACACCAAAGTGCTTCACGGTCAGTCACACGGAAAACGGTGGCAGCGACTCGCTTGGGTCGGATAACTAGTGAGTACTCCCACTCAGTACCAAATCCAGTAAAACAAAAAAATATCACAAACATTTTTATTTGTGAATATTTACTTGGCTAAGATTTGGACTGTCGTGAATTTGATAATACTAATCCATCCAGCAGCCTTTTGTCATTCACTGATATAGGCCTCCGCAGAGAGAGCTACAACAAGCGGTTCTGTGCCGACTGCATCCAAAGGCATAGGTACTGAAACAGTCTATACTAATAGGTACATATATATTAATACCTGGTTTAAATATTGTTACAAGAAAAATATATTTTTATTTTCGCTTGCATAAAACATTTATTACTCTACCTAGTGTGACTCAGCTTATACATTAATATAATAGCAGTATGCAATAAAATATGCTGCGGCCAGTACTCAGCTGTGATGGATTCAGAAACGTTATTTTCCAGCCACGCTCGTGTCGATCGGGCCATCCTTGAACACAAAGTGAAAAATGTGAAATCAAATATAACAGTCACGAGCAGGATTTGAACCTGCATCTCCTGGATACCGTCCAGATGCTTTGCCAATTCAGCCTTCCTGAGAATTGCTCCTGACTGCTAATTTCGATATCACATTCATACTTAACGTCTTTGGGTGACGCCTGAACGCCTTGTCACGATGGCTGAATTGGCAAAGCATCTGGATGGTATCCAGGAGATACAGGTTCAAATCCTGCTCGTGACTGTTATTTCCGATTTCACATTTTTCACTTTGTGTTTAATGTATAGTGCTAAGCATGTCAAATGCTAAAAATATATATAAAAATATCTAAATAGGGCCATTCTTGGTTTTGGAACACGGTGTTATTAAAAAGCTTAAACACCTTCTCAATGCCGATGTTTTCACACCTTCTTCACAAAAATATGGCTAGGTACTCCTTGATAGTTAACCAACGTCACCAAACCATCACTGAAGTCGGATAATGTACTCGGCTGACTGATTGAGAAGTTTCTACAGAGCTTTGAGCATAAACTCGGTCATTCTGCTTTCTAAAATATTTAACACTAGTACATTCCCCGCGGCTTCGCTCACGTCATAGTGCTGTCGATGAAAAATCAATTTGGGATAGGATTCCTATTACGCTAACAGCCGGTTTTACCCTCCCTCTGCATTAGATGTTTCACATCAGAAATATAAGTTCCGGATAAGTAATCAAACACCTCTATGACTGGTGGTAGGGTTGGGTACCAAGTGGGAATACTCACCCTAGCGGGTTGATACCACCATTTCCCGTGTGACCAGCCATGAAGCACATCGTTGCGTTTTGGCTGTAGCAGGAGATAGCCGTTTATTCTTTCATTTCATATCGGTGAAATGAAATGGTGAGCAGCGCCATTTACCATCAGATGGGCCATGGCTCCTCTGCAACTACATGCATTAAAAAAAAATAACATATACTACAATCTTCTCCAAAACACGCTGTATCTTATGGTATAAGTATTATTCCGATCGGTTCAGAAGTTTTCGCAGTATAACCGAACAAAAAACCGCCTTAATAATATAGATTTGGCGCGAACAGTGACAATATATAGGTAATTAATGAATATTTGTTTAAGAATGACAGGTTCCAAATTCAAATGTAACATTATTGTATTTTTTTTAATTGTAACAGTATTTATGGCCAGTCTGTGTACCTATATATTATAAAAATATATATTGTACGACGTAATGAAATGAAATAATAAATCCGGTGTTTCAATTAAAAACAGAAAAAAACATAACATAGCATCACGCCTGTATTCCCCGAAGGGGTAGGCAGAGGTGTATTAAACACCCACGACTCGCCAGCTATGTTTAAGTCCCACGTAATAGGGGGCGAGCCTATTGACGTCTACCGGGCACATTTCCAACTCCGGGCTGCTACTGAGAATTTTTCTTTTTAGGAAAAAGCTCAATAACATTGCCCGACCCAGGGATCGAACCCGAGACCTCATGATTAGCAGTCGCATACACTACCGCTACACCACCGACGCAGTTACAAGCGTTTTCCTAATGTCAAAATCTCTCTTATCACAAATCAATCGCTTGTCTTTACTAGTAAAAAGTAATCTCAAGCCAAACACACATTATTTAATATGTTACATTTATTCATAACTTTTGATAGTAAATCTGAGAAAAACATAACAATATTAAGCAATTTATTTATTCATCTTATTCCTACACTGGCATAGTTATATAAAAGCGCAAATATTTTACATGAATATCCGCTTTTTCCCCATAGAATGTGAATGTCATTCGGCAAGTGGACTCTGAATATATATCTAAATGTTCTCATTCACTAAAACGTCGCACAAACACGTCATACGATATTTTGATCATCGCATAAATTTTTCGTTGATGAATATTTATTACTCTTGTTTCATTTATTGAAATTTTACAGGATTTTTGAATTGCTAATGTAAATTTGATTGATAAAAGTGTATAGGTAATAAATGTTTTTAAATGATAAAAATTATTAGTCTTATTCGCGTAATAATGGAATATTTTTGATTAAGATTGGCTTAATTTTTAAAGCACGCAATTCTAGTTGATTGGCCTCTATTGGGTTCTATAATTTTATAAATGCAAAAGTTTGAAAAAATGTGTTTATTCACCCAGACTCAAAACAACAATTTGTGAATCACACAAAGAGTTGTCCTGTGTGGGAATCGAACCCACAACAATCTGACGGGAGTCCCGCATCTAAACCACTGAGAGCGACGGAAGCCCAAACCCCCTCCCTATCCATTCCACTCACCCTACCAAACACAACGGTAGGAATAACTACCGCGACCACTGAAATAATGTACCATAGTTACAGTGGCCCGCCAATAAAGGCGGAGAGACGGCACAAGGCGGGTTTATTTTTGTATCGCTGTGGAAATGCATTTACTTAGCAGGGCGCCGGAGGGTCATCTTTCGACATTCTACTCCGGCACCCCAGGCGGATGGCCTACTGGCCACGCCCTGTCTTCATTCTTCATCAAGGCGGTGGGAGGAGGTAAGCGTAACGCTGCCTCCTCCGCCCTGGCCGCCGTCGGTGGAGCGAGTCGGCGTGGGCAGACGCCTCACGTTCCCGCTCCGTGGCCTCCTTCAGTGGCATAACGGCTTCGCAGAAGGAGGCCATATACGACCAGCACCTGTCGCCGCCAAGCATTTGTGAGATTACGGCTGGCAGCGACAGGTCTCCTCCAATCACCGCCGACAGAGCGCGGCGGTGGGGCCCCCAGATGGGGCATTCCTTCCTGTGGTGCGCGCCACACTCGTGGCATTCGGGGGCCTCTTCTCTGCCAATACGATGCAGGTACTTACCGAAGCACCCGTGTCCGGTAAGCACCTGCGTCAACCTAAAAGTGAGGCCGTGCCTTCGATTCAACCAGCGATGTAGGTGTGGCGCAACCGTCTCTATAGTCCCCCGTCCTGCTCCAGGGGACTCTAGCTCCTCCGTCCACCGCTGGATCAACATTCCTCGAGCCGCTTGTCGTGCTCTGCCCAGACTCCTTTGGGAGATTTCCTCGCCCCCAGCCCGCGCCGCGGCACGTAACCAGTAGACCTCTGCCAGTACCTCGACCTGGAGAGGCCAAGGTGGGTCGCCCGCCAGCAGCGTGGCTGCGGCCCAGGACACCATACGGTACCCCCTTATGGCCCTCATAGCTATGGCCCTCTGCGGACGTCGCAAGAGGGCCTTATTAGGAGCGGTGAGTGCGTCCGGCCAGATCGGGGAACCATACAGCGCCATGGACCGCAGAATCCCGCTGTAGATTGGACGGCAGGACAACCCTGGACCTCCAATGTTTGGCAGAAGCCTACCTAAGGCCGCGGCAGATTTGATAAGCCTAGGGGCGAGCTGGGCAAAGTGCGGCCCGAAAGTCCATCTACTATTGAGGTGCAGGCCCAAATATTTCATCTGGGCCTGCACCGGCACGGCAACCCCCTGCACATTCAGGCATGCTCCTCGGAGGGGACCGCGGCGAGGGTCGTGGAATAGGAGGGCCTCAGTTTCTTGCAACGAAAACCTCAGACCCAGCATACCGATCCGGTCAACGACGAGCGCAACTCCGCCGATCGGGCGGCCTCTTGAAAGCCGGCCCGGGTGACGGGGGTGTCGTCCGCGTAACAGATCACCCCCATACCAGGAAGGAGCCGGCCCCGCAGGACGCAATCGAACCCGACGTTCCATAGGATCGGGCCAAGGACGGATCCCTGCGGAACGCCGAGCTCTATCCGATGGCGGTATAAGCGCCCGTCACCCTCCTCCCAGAGCACGTGCCTCCCCTCGAGGTACGCCTCCAACAACCTCCGGAGATACGGAGGCACTTCATGAAACCGGAGCGCCTCCTTCAACGTCTCATGTGGGAGTCTGTTGAAGGCGTTCTCTATGTCAAGCGAGACTGCCAGAACGACTTCTTTCCTGGCCACCGCCTCGGTGGCCAAGGTTTTCAGAGCGGCTAATGCATCAATAGTGGAGCTGCCTGCCCTGAAGCCGAACTGTGACTGCGACAGTCCCGGCCCGACATCGTCGAGGTGCCGGACGAGACGGTCCGCGAGCACCTTCTCGAACAATTTAGCCGTCTCGTCCAGCAGCACCAATGGCCTATATGCGGAAGGAGAAGCAGGTGGGCGACCCTCCTTCCGCAGCAGACACAGCCGTGCACTCCTCCATTGCTCCGGGAACTGCCCCGATCTCAAACATGCATCCAGCAGTTCCCGGAGTCATCCCTGATAAACTCCGCGGCGACGCCGAGCACCAGCCCCGGAACGCCATTCCTCCGTCCTCGAAGGCGGGAGAGGGCCACATCCAACTCAGTGTCGATGACGGGAGGGATAGCCACCCTCTCTTCCACCACCAACGGAGGAGCCATCACTGGGGGGACATGTCCCGCGGACCGCGGGAACAAACCCCCCACTAGCCCCGACAGGAGGTCTCGGTTCATCGCCTCGATGACGGGGGCGCCGTGGGCGCTGAGCTTGTTCCGCGCCCGCTGGTATGGGCGCCCCCACTCCGCCATGGACTGCAGTAGCAGGTCCTGAGCCCCAGCGGAGTGGTTCAAATTCGCCTGGAGGAAATCGACTCTGTCACCTATTATGGCGACACGTCAGTCTCCCCCTGGCCCTGCCGGCTCACTTCACTGGAGCTAACGGCCCGAGGTCCTTGGGCCGCCAATACTCTACTCTTTATCGTAGGGGCCTGCATGCCCGCCCACCCATAATATGTTCCGAGGAGCGTCCTACTGCCGCGCATACCGCACAGTGGGCAGTAGCCGCGCACGTTGCCGACCGGGCACACTAGTCAATTGTGCCCCAGCGCCAGGCACCTGAAGCACCGCAGCGGTAGTGGCTCCAGTGCTTGAACGCCGGCCACGCTCCAGCCGACCAGGAGCCTCCCTGCGTGGGCTAGCGTCTTGGTCGTGGCGATGGGGCAGCGGACCTTGGCCATGCCCATACCTCGGGGCCCGGATTGAATGTCTCCACCGTCCTCAGCTGCTTGGCTAGTTTTTCAGCCACTTCAGGTGACTGGGCCTTGGGTAATTGGAGTACCCTGGCACCAGTCACTGATTGGCAAATTCTGAGCCCCTCCTTGATCCCCGTGGCCGAGAGATCTATACTCCGCTCCGCACGCAGCATTGCTTCGGCGTACGTCACCCCTGTTTTCTCGGCCGCTGGCTGTAATGTGATAATTACTGCCGACGAGCGGGGGGCGAGGAGCGCCGACTTCTTCTTCTTTCGCCGCGCTTTCTTTTTAGGCGCGGCAGCGGGCACGACAGTGGTCGTAGCAGCGGGTGCAGTGGTAGGCACGGCAGGTTTTGGAGAAGATTTATTTTTCTTCCCCTTCCGCACCACCGTGGTCCAGCCCTCACTAGGCACTGGGACAGGAGCTAAACTAGCCTGCGATGGGCCAGCCAGGGCAGGAAAGCTCTCCACCGCCTTCTTTTGGACTGCCTTGGGCGCCTCCTTTCTTCTATCGGCAGCAAGCGGTGGCCGGAGGGGTCGCTCAGGGCGCAGTCGTGCCTCCATCGCTTCTAGACGCGCGCAAACCATCGTCGTAAGACGTGAGATCGCGCGCGCCGTCTCCTCCAGCAAACCATCCGAGGTCAGTTCGGTGGTTGGGACAGACGCAGCGGACCGTGCAGAAATCCACGCGATCCGCCTCAGCAGGTCCGACCCCCGCCAGCAGCATAGCTGCTTCAAGCCGTGCGAGCTTGGCCTACAACTCCGTGACCTGGAGATTGAGGCGACTATTGTCAGCCCGTAGCTCTGCCACTTCCGTAGTGAGGCGGTCATTAGCCGCCTGCAGCCGCTCCGTCTCCTGGTTGGTAGAGCGCCTGGCCAGGGCGTCTACTACCTTCATGTTATCGGAGACTGCCTCCTTTGCGGCGCGCACGAAGGTGCCCTTGATATTCATGGACTTTGTGGCCACTTTGTTGATGATGGCCGCGTGGTCCTGAGCTCTCTTTTTCAGATCTGCGACCGACACAGTATTCACATCCTCCATCGACTCGCGAATCCTCAGAGAGAACTGCTCGACCTCTTCTTCGGCCTGCAGCTCCCCTTCGGCACGCCTTACTCTACGAGTGGCAGCCTTCAACACAATTGGCGTCGGTGTCCCTGGGCGGTTGATGCCTCGACCCCTGCGTGAAGTTGTGACCTTTGGGGGAGGCATCTCCGTCGAGCTCCCGTCATCAGACGCAGCGCCCCCCTGAGATAGGGTGCGCTTGCGCCAAAACCGTGACTGAAGCGGCTCCAGTGAAACCGCGACCTCCACCGGCTGTGGCAACTGCATTGTGGCGGCCACACTCAGTCCGCCCTCCTCGGCTGCAGACATCTCGGCGGTTGAGGTGCCTGCCGAGCTATCCGGCGCCGAGCCGTCCCGTGATGATTGGGACGTCTTTTTGCCTTTGCGGCACTTACGACTGTTTCGCGGGTTGCGCGCGTTTATGGTGATAGGGGCCGCATTTACAGCCGGGCCCCTTTCGGCTGAAGCGTCGGGTATCTCACCCATCTCCGTCGTCAAAGAATTTGTGTTTAAATGGTTCATACTGTTCCCACGATTAAGGGAGAAGAAAAGTCCACCCGGGCAGAGATCCCAGTACCCGGGTAAGCGTACATTTGTAACCCAACACAGGGGGTCCGCAGGTACCCTGGCTGGGGGCGCGCTAAAGACTGAACTTCCCATCAGCCATGCATCTCCTCGCCACGCGCCAGAACTTGAGATTTGGGGTAATTTTTTATAGAGGTTGTCTTCCTCGCGGTCCGGGCGATTAAGCCAAGACCCTCGTTCCTGAAATAGGCCGTGGGACATACCACAGTACATATCACTATTCAGGTTTACGATTTATCCGCTGTGGCCCCGCGCCGAGAATTTTACTGCGAGCGGTATTCGAACCTGCGTCCCTTCGAATCTGGGGAAGAGCCCGACCGACGGCGACGACGACATAACCAATCACCACATCATATTTGTATTTACGACCCACGCCACCTATCGGATGCATTATTCCAATATAGTAGTTTAATTTTGCAATATAAATTCATACTAATTGAGGGTACGATTTTTTAAACGACGATTTTTTGGAAGGGACGCAGCTTCGAATCCCGCTCGCAGTAAAATTATTTTTTCCACATTCACAAATAATTTGTTATTTGAAGTAACTGAGCATGTCAAGTGCTGAAAAAAAAAAACCACCAAAAATGCGCATCACTGGCATGACGCTTAATGCCTTATGCATACTTATCACCAGTAAGGTCACTTCTTGACAGCATCAAAGAGTCCGAAGATTCTTATAAAATAAATTGCTTTGCAGTTGATAGCGGGAAAGGGTCAATGAGGCGTGACTTTGACGAGGGTTACAGGTCTTCTCGCGAACAACACACCGAATATGCAGGCATCCCGTCTTGAAACGTGTTTGACATGGCTCGCTTCAGGTGAACGCCGTAGTTACATAGATGTTTTGAACTTACACGTGTGGTTGTTTAATAGGGTAAAATCGGGATCTATATAAAATTTGAGGTACTTCAAATACATTTTCTTGTATTACAAAAAGTTAAGCTTTACATTTGTCTGCTTAAAAAGTTTAATTAAGAGTTGTTTTTAATATTAACTGACTCGGTAGTGCAGCGGTTTTGTGAGCGACTGCTGATCATGAGGTCTTATGCTCGATTCCTGGGTTGGGTGGTGCTATTAAGCTTTTTCGTAAAAAGAAAAATTCTCAGTAGCAGCCCGGAGTTTGGAAATGTGTCCGTTAAACGGCAAATAGGCTCGCCCCCTATCATGTGTGTCTTAAATATAGTTGGCGAACCGTGGGTGTGTAATACACCTCTACCTACCTCTTCGGGATACATGCGGGTATGCGGGTGGTAAGCAAGCATAGAGCTCCCCTGATAGTAAGCAGTCCCGTAGCCTATCTAGACACTTAGTAATACCAGAGCATCACTAACACGTCATTATTCTATAACCCTCTCCTTATCCTTTTCCTTATTATTCTTCATCTACACCTCCTATCCCTTTCTTTAGTGTTGGCGACGTGCCATTGAGGCCTCTAGTGTCTATAAGCTACGGTAACCGATTACTACCGTGTGGGGCCGGCTTTAGAATTGTCCCACCCCTCTCCACCCATGGGAGTCGTAAGATCCGACTGAGGGAATATCGAGGGAGTGGGCAGCAGCACTCCTTCGAGTATTAACAACATCCACTGCGATCACCAACCCGCCTGCCAAGCGTGGCGATTACGGCACTATGCCCCATTCTTAGGGAGGCCTATGTCCACCACCGAAGGAATGTGACATAGTTCCAGTGGCCCGCCAAGAAAGGCGGAGAGACGGCACACGGCGGGTTTCTTTAGTGGGTGAAGGCCCCACACTACCCTGTTCGTTGCCCCGAACGACGGAATATGCGGTTAGGAACATTTTTTCCCGCCATAACAAAAAAAAAAAAAGGGAGGCCTATGTCCAGCTGTTGACGTTAAAAGGCTGATGGATGGATGGATGGATGGAACCGTTTATCATCAGGTGGACCGTAATACGTTTGTTGGCCACCCGCGTAGCTTAAAAAAAAAGAACCGATTTCATCCCAAAAATCAATAGCTCCTATAGGTACTGCGCCAGTTATCTCTAGTGTTACAAAATGACGGCGGACATTTATGTTTTACACACATATTTTTCCTTTTCTTATGGGCCCAATTATGAATATTACCGGTACCACCATGAAGCACTACAGTGCACTTTGGTTCTAGCGTTGATAGCCGTCTATTAATTCAGTTGCACCCGCGAAATAATCTGGCGAGCAGCTGCTTGGTATTATGGTATTAGTCTTAATATTGTTGAGTCAATGAGCGGCAGTAAGTAGTGACCCTTACCTTGAGTATACCATGGCACGTCAGCTATCTTTTTTTTTTTTTGTACAGGCAGAAAAAAATATTCCTGACCGTACACCCCGTCGTTCGGGACAACGAACAGGGCAGTGTGGGGCCTGCACCCACTAAAGATACCCGCCGTGTGCCATCTTTCCGCCGTGTGCCATCTTTTCGCCTTTATTGGCGGGCTACTGGAACTGTGTTACATTCCTTCGGTGGTCAGCTATCCTAAACAATAAAAAAGCGCTTGACATATTCAGTCATTTAAAAATAACACAAAGTGTGAGAATATCTAATAGAAAATGATAGCCTCGAACGGGATATGAACGCGCTGCCGACTGATTAATAATTATAAATTCTTATTACCAATGATCAGATGTAGTAGATATACTGTCCTTAATTGCTCATGAGCAATTAATATTTGTCTATGAATAGACAAATATTAACATTGTCTAGTTTATGAAGTAGTATTTTAATTTGTAAAAGAACTTTAATATAACTTTCCTACAAACTGTTTTCATTGAAAATTAGATTAAGGAATTAGTCGTCTGGCTTAAAAATAGAGCCGGGCAGCTCTCAGCGTGGGTGTCGGTACATTAATAAAGGCTTTAAGAACAGAATAACAAATTTGCGCTTCACAATGATGTTATTTACCTAGATTATTGACTGCTTTTACCGTCAACTCGTCAATTTAACTTTCGAATAGTGTAAATTTTTGTTTCACATAACTAATTAAGATTAATTTGTTAAAATTATTTATAATACGTAATAGCAAGAGCCCGCCAATGCTGAACTAAATATAAACATAAATTTGGAACAGGCCGATCTTATGTCACATAACTGTAAATTATATGTTTGTACATATCTATCGGTTTCGATCAGAAAATATCTGACAGGAGGCCTGATGAGCTGATCAAAGCCGCACGCAGCCGTTGGATGAAGTTGGCATAAGACTGCTTGTTGTGGAAGCCCAGCAGTGGACCATATATTGCACGGATGACGGAGTGGTTTAGATACCGGCCTCCCGCCCGCGTGTTGTGGGTTCGATTCCCACACAGGACAACTCTGTGTGTGAGCCACAAATGGTTGTTCTGAGTCTCTACTTTGTGTGCGTAAAATTGTATATTTTCAAAGTCCCCAGCGTTACAAGGATTATACCTTAGTGCAGAGAGTTCTTAAAAAGAGTGTCTTTTGTTTTTAAAAACTAGGAAGCTGATGGATGGATGGTGCCCTAAAACCTCCATGTTTTGAATCAATGCCCAACAATGAGACAGAAGTCAGTTGATTACATTGAACATGTATAATTAATTCCACGATTTACTTTCAGTAAATAAAACCGCATTTTTAAATCCCAAAACCGATTTCCATTTTTAAGTTTATAAACTGTGAAAATGTTAGTGTCTCGTTTGATATTATAATAGCTGATAAACTTGCAGCGAGATATTTTTATGGGTGGATGAGCGCAAGTCAACCCTTGTCAATGTCAGGGTGAATTATCTGGAAATTTCATATTGCACTGCATCATGGGCTTTTCCTACGTGACGACAATAATATGTTGCTGAACAGTTTTCAATGATTTCATTAAATGTTGACGTGCTCCTTACGTTACTCGTACCTATAAAAGTTTATTTTTGTTGTTTTTATAGAATAGACATGATTGAGTTACAGTATATTTATATTTAGGTACGTCGTTCATTTTATTTATTTAATACTTGGAAAATATTTATTTAACTTTGACAAATAAAGATTGTTTTAAAACCTAACTTAAATTCTTATCAATATTATGATAATGGAAGTGAGTTTGTTTATTACGCTTTCACCTTATAACTATTTAACCGATCATAATGAAATTCCACACAAATAGTCAGATGTCCAGAAAATTACGTAGGCTCTTTCTGGACTTCAGTACTTTTTACATAATTATATATATTACATAGCTGTTTTTGCATTTATTATATTGAAGTGCAATAAAGTGATATATTTATATTATATCAGCTTGGTCCACGGCTCCACCACAAGTAAAAGGTCGTTTTAGGTTTTATCCCAGGTTCCCGATATATTAGCAAGATATAAAGTACCTATACCAGTATTTAGATATTTTTTATATATATATTTAGCATTTGACATGCTTAGCACTATACATTAAACACAAAGTGAAAAATGTGAAATCGAAAATAACAGTCAGGAGCAGGATTTGAACCTGCATCTTCTGGATACCGTCCAGATGCTTTACCAATTCAGCCATCCTGACAATTGCTCCTGACTGCTAATTTCGATAACACATCATACTTAACGTCTTTGGGTGACGCCTGCGCCATCTGTCGGACGTATTTTCATACATTATACCGACCAGGTAAACTTAATTTTACAATTAAGATTTTACCTAATAATGACGCAAACCCTTTAAATATTTAGATATTTTTTATATATATTTTTAGCATTTGACATGCTTAGCACTATACATTAAACACAAAGTGAAAAATGTGAAATCGAAAATAACAGTCAGGAGCAGGATTTGAACCTGCATCTTCTGGATACCGTCCAGATGCTTTACCAATTCAGCCATCCTGACAATTGCTCCTGACTGCTAATTTCGATAACACATCATACTTAACGTCTTTGGGTGACGCCTGCGCCATCTGTCGGACGTATTTTCATACATTATACCGACCAGGTAAACTTAATTTTACAATTAAGATTTTACCTAATAATGACGCAATCCCTTTAAATATTTAGATATTTTTTATATATATTTTTAGCATTTGACATGCTTAGCACTATACATTAAACACAAAGTGAAAAATGTAAAATCGAAAATAACAACCTGGTCGGTATAATGTATGAAAATACGTCCGACAGATGGCGCAGGCGTCACCCAAAGACGTTAAGTATGATGTGTTATCGAAATTAGCAGTCAGGAGCAATTGTCAGGATGGCTGAATTGGTAAAGCATCTGGACGGTATCCAGAAGATGTAGGTTCAAATCCTGCTCCTGTTATTTTCGATTTCACATTTTTCACTTTGTGTTTAATGTATAGTGCTAAGCATGTCAAATGCTAAAATATCTAAATATTTAAAGGGTTTGCGTCATTATTAGGTAAAATCTTAATTGTAAAATTAAGTTTACCTGGTCGGTATAATGTATGAAAATACGTCCGACAGATGGCGCAGGCGTCACCCAAAAACGTTAAGTATGATGTGTTGTCGAAATTAGCAGTCAGGAGCAATTGTCAGGATGGCTGAATTGGTAAAGCATCTGGACGGTATCCAGAAGATGCAGGTTCAAATCCTGCTCCTGACTGTTATTTTCGATTTCACATTTTTCACTTTGTGTTTAACCTATACCAGTTTTTAAGTCTAATTAAAAGCTATAAAACAAAAAAGTGTTATCAAAGTGCTTGCGCGATGTGCGATCAAAGAAACAGAAGAGCAGATTTTTCTAAGATTGTTTAGACAGATGAGTGTGTATTAGTGTCTAATATTTCTATAATTACTAGCTGTAACGTCAGTCTTTTGTAGATGTCTTCTTTTTTGACCTCTGAAGGAATGTAATAAGGTTCCGGTGGCCCGCCAATAAAGGCGGAGAGACGGCACACGGCGGGTTTCTTTAGTGGGCGAGGGCCTCACACTACCCTGTTCGTTGCCCCGAATGATGCGGTGTGCGGTTAGCAATATTTTTTCCCACCTTAACATCACAAAAAGTATGTCTTTTTGTTGATATTTTTTCAAAGGTATACGAAGATTTATTTATTTATCAATATGCCATACTGTATAACTGACAGCAGAAACTGCCTAGCCGAGCATCTCCTAGTGGCATTACTCAAGCAGGCCGCTTGCGTTTTGATGTTATTCAGCCCAGAGAGTTTCTAGAATTGATTTGATAGTATTTTATTAAATTATTGGTAGACTGTTAATAAAAAAATATTATACGTCTTTGTTTCGAAGAGAACTTTTCAATAGTAATATCAGTTGTCCCGTGACCACGGCTGCTGCAACGCAGTTGAAACGTCGGGTAAAAGGTAGTTAATAATTTCACCTATTTTATACGCGAAAAAAGACCCGTTTATGCTACTTTAAATATGAGAACTTTTCAATTATTCAACCAACAACTGCCACTACATATATATTTTTCGGATCTTTGGTTTTATATCTAAGGGTTAGCAGCTCACTCTTGGTGCTACTAATATGATTTAGTAATTGGTATGTGCTTGCCTTTACTAGGGTTTATAATTACTAAGCAAAGATACAATGCTTTTTTCCAGTTTAAGATGGCGGTCCCACAAGACTGGACTTAAAATTAAGTTTAACGTACTCTTAAAAGAATAGATTTCAATATTTTCTCAAATCAATACTGCACAGTTAAACGCCAGACTTTTGAAACAATGGTAAGTAACCAACGATATATTAAAATCCTATTACGCCTCTAGTTTTATTTACTTTACAACATGCGTATATCGCATGGGGGAATATTCTAAGCGTGCTTTGAAGTTGAGTAAATGCAAAGCCGTCCCTACATCATGAAAAGCAGTCGGAGACAAGAACTTAAGCTGCTTATGTGCACTGAGAATCATGATTTGCAGCACAGTGGGGTAAGTATGTGTTTCTTATTTATTAAATCTTTAACTTAAGCACACATGAAAATATATACCTACATGTTATATACGGGCCTCGTGGCGTAGTCGGTAGTGTAACTGACTTCCGTGTACAAGGTCGTGGGTTTGATTCCATGCGTTAAACTTAGTTTGGGACCAGAAGGCGTTGTGTGAAATGTCCGTGAATATTTATTATTGTTTATTACCTATCGAAATGAAGTTGAAATTATAACGAAAATACGTATCAATATAGGCCAAAAAATGTAAAAATCGCACCATGTAATGTTAATTATCCATTGACAATGGAGATTTTAGTAACAATCATCCTAATAACGGCGATGTAGTTCGTCACTCGTCACGTCTTATTTCCACGGGGGTCAAAAGTCCGTTGTGTCTACCTATCCCATTGGAAAACAGGCCTGACTCTATGTATGTATGTACAATGTAATTTTCATTTAGTTACGTTAACATTTAGTGTCGTCCTAGTAATTACATAACTAAGAATACAATATAGTGTCATCATCCCATTCCGTTCCACAACGTAATAACAGTGTAAGAAAGTATTAGGACTGTGTGGTGTAATAGGTTAGATTTTTTTCGTTGCGGTGGAGATTTGTATCCAATAGTCAAATAGAAAAGTCGCCGATTTTATAAGGCCAAATTATCCATGTAGGGTATAAGGCCGCCATAGGAAATAAGTGCATATTTTTATGACTGTAATATAAAAGTTTATTCTGTTCGATGAAGCCGTTTTTGTGAATATATTTTTTGTAAAGCAAATATTTCACATTGGATTTACATTTCAAGTATTCATTAAAACCACGGTAATATAAATATAAAACTGACAAACAGATCAATTTATATATTTATTCACGATATTTAAGTCACGATACACAGAGGTAGCGCGCGCAAAATGTCTAGCTTTAACTATATACAATATAGATAGGTACCATTAACTCAAAATATAGCTCAAAAATAATAGAACCGGATAATTCAAAATTTCGTGTGAGTTCTTTGTTTATCTTCTATACTAATTATAAAGCTGGCCATGTGGGGCCGGCTTTAGAATTGTCCCACCCCTCTCTACCCACGGGAGTCGTAAGAGCCGACTGAGGGAATACCGGGGGAGTGGGCAGCAGCATTTCCTCGAGTATTAACAACATCCACTGCGGTCGCCAACCCACCTGCCAAGCGTGGCGATTACGGCATTATCCCCCATGACGGGACCGCTCGTTGTGGCATTCTCTTGGGGAGGCCTATGTCCAGCAGTGGACGTTTAAAGGCTGATGGATGGATGGATCAATTATAAAGCTGTAACAGAGCTATGTCTGTACATTTAAGATATTTGAGAAAAAAATTATTGGCCGTGTGGGGCCAGCTTTAGAATTGTCCCACCGCTCAATACCCACGGGAGTTGTAAGAGCCGACTGAGGGAATACCGAGGGAGTGGGCAGCAACACTCCCTCGAGTATTAACTACATCCACTGCGATCGCCAATCTGCCTGCCAAGCGTGGCGATTACGGCATTATCCCCATGACGGGACCGCTCGTTGTGGCGTTCTCTTGGGGAGGCCTATGTCCAGCAGTGGACGTTGAAACCTGATGGAGAAAAAAATACTGTAATAGGCTATATAGGCGTGTCTGAACACTAAACTATTTTTTTAGAATTTTTGTCTGTTTGTGTGTTTATCTGTATGTATGTTTGTTTGTTCGCGCATCACGCAAAAACTATTGAATGGATTTTGAAGAAACTTTTTTATTTGATAGCTCTTAATTAGATTTAAAAACTGGTAGGTAATGGTGGCATTTTATCCCACTACTATATCGGGAACCTGAGATATAGCCTAAAAACTAGCTTCTGGCTGCGGCGAAGTCACGGGCATAGGCTAGTCTTTAATCTTTTTAAATTGCATATTGATGTAGGGATAATGTTCTGATATATTGAATCGGTAATAAGATAACCTAGCTCTAGAAAGCCCCCTTTGCTTTCAGTAATTACATATCTGGCCGACATTGAGCTGTGATTTGCATAAAGCATTAGAATCTATATGTTCGGGTCTGGCAGCAAATTGTAACTGACAATAATTGAAAAATGTTGTTATAATCTATACTATTATAAAGCTGTAACAGAGCTGTGTCTGTACATTCAAGATATTTGGTAAAAAATAGCTGTAATAAGTCTCTAAACCCAAAACAATTTTTTTAGAATTTTTGTCTGTTTGTCTGTTTATCTGTCTGTTTCTTTGTTTGCGCATCACGCAAAAACTACTGGACGGGTTTTGATGCAACTTTTTTTATTTGAAAGGCCTTGATTAGACTTAAAAACTGGTGTACATTTTTTTCCGCTACTATATCGGGAACCTGAGATATAACCGAAAAACTAGAAAATTATTTAAACTAGATTTTTTTAGAATTTATTTAAAAACACTACTGGATGGATTTTGATGCAACTTTTTTTATTTGAAAGACCTTGGTTAGACTTAAAAACTGGTGTACATTTTATCCCGCTGCTATATCTGGAACCTGAGATATAACCAACAACTACAAACTAGCTTTTGGCTGCGGAGAAGCTGCGGGCAAAGGCTAGTTTAAAATAAAAACAGACCCTTCTTAATTTTATACAATAGTTTTCAATATCAAGCATGAGTTTAAATGTACACGATATGGTGTATAATTTCTGAGTATATTTTTTTTGTTAAAGCTGGAAAAATGTACATTGCCGCACACCCCTTCGTTAGGGGCAACGAACAGGGTAGTGTGGAGCCCTCACCCACTAAATATACCCACCGTATGCCATCCCTCCACCAGTATTGGCGGACCACTGGAACTGTGTGACATTATTTCAGTGGTAACTAGACAAATGCCTGATATAGTTTTTTGGTTACTATTATGTACTTTATGTGTTTGTCACATTCTGCTAAAGTACTCATATTATAAATTTGAAAGCTTGTCAAGATGTTTAGATGTTTGTCCGTTAATCACGCCTAAACGACTGAGTGGGTTTGGATAAAAGTTGGTAAATAGATAGATGATACTAGATAACATTATAGGATCCGGGAAGTGCTTTTAAATACAGATCAAAATATTAAAAAAATCGTGCTTTCTAATATTCAAATATGATGAATTTTTATTGCAAAATTTAACTTACTATATTAGAATAATGCATGTAAATGCAACCGATAGGTGGCGTGAGTCATAAAGGCTAAAATAAATCTAGCAATTGTGAAGTGACGCAGGTTCGAATCCCGCTCGCAGTAAACCTCTCTTTCTCCACTTTCAAATATAATTTCTCCTTTAAAAGGAAGGAAGGACTAAATTTTGAAGTCCACGAAGACGAAGCTAGTATTTTATAAGGCTCAGAAAAATGTGTTTGTTCATGTACGTGTTCCTAATCCGGTTTTATATTTCTTGTGACAATATTTTCGCGAAAATATCTAATAACTTTGGATTTTTCCTTTCTTCTGCCTGAGATACCGCCTTGAAGTTCTTAGAAAATGTGTAATAAGTATCAAAATAATTTATTACCTCACGTCTTAGAAGCTCACGTACATAATACGAACAGAATTTTCACGAGGCCTAAATTATTTATTTTATACTAAGTATAGACGCTTTTAAACACTTAATTGATTGACGTCCATGTGGTGGCGCATTAAGAATACGAGTGTCATCGTCCCATTCTTTCAAGGGCCCGAGCAGGTCGGTACCACCGTCTCTCACGTGACCGTGAAGCCATTCGGTGTCTTTTGATTGTTGTGAAAGATACCCGTCAATTCATTAATTTCCCATTGGCGAAATTAAACTGTGAGCGGCTCAGCAGTAATCTTGGTATTGTAGAGTCCATTAGCCGCGCTAATTATAATTGCAGTTACCAATTACCATTAGGTGGCGCGTCCATTGTAAGTAATATAAAAAAAAACCTTCAAATCCATTATGCTGTATATTAATATTCTCTAACCTCCTTATCTTTTCTCTGTTATATATTTACTGTCCTCCTGTTCTCCTGGTTACCATACTTCCCCTCACCTTCTATCCCTTTCCTGGGGATTGACGATGCGGGGGTGATGCCTCTGGTGTTGCAAGCACGTTTATGATAACCGTTTACTATGACTTAGGGCGTATGCTTGTTTTACGCGGGGGTGGTCCGGTCGATGGCGCTATACGGTGCACCTGTGTGGGCGGAGTCCCTGGACGCACCTAATAGGGCTCTTCTGTGGAAACCACAAAGAGTCGTCGCGTCCAGACTCATACGCGGATACCACACGGTGTCGACCGAGGCGGCTTGCGCGTTTGCCGGAACCCCTCCGTGGGACTTGGAGGCGGAGGTGCTCGCCGAGGTGTACTGGCGGGCGTCGCAAGAGCGGACTGGCCGTCGCCTCCTGCCCAGCGAGGTGGCCAGGTGGCAGGGCGACGCCCGCCGTGCTGCCATGGCCAGTTGGAGGGTGCGGCTGGAGACGCCCCGGGCTGGTCTCTGGACCGTAGGGGTGCTCCAGCCTGTGCTGGAGGAGTGGGCTGGGTGACAGCACGGAGTCCTTACCTTCCGACTGGTGCAGGTGCTGTCGGGGCACGGTTGCTTCGGCAGATATCTGCACATAGTCGCAAGGAGGGAAGCGACTCCGGGCTGTCCCCATTGCGGCTGCGACGAGGACACACGCTCGAGTCGTGCCCGGCTTGGGACGGGCAGCGCCGTGAACTCGTCGCGGCAATAGGGGGGGACCTCTCGCTGCCGAGCGTCGTCAGAGCGATGCTTGGAGGCAACAGGAATTGGGCCGCGGTGGCTGCCTTCTGCGAGGAGGTCATCTCGCGGAAGGAAGCGGCGGAGAAGGCCAGGGAGGCTGATCCTTCCGCAGACCCGAACCGCCGCCAGCGACTGGGGCGGCGCAGGCGAGAGTATTTGCGCCTAATGCCGCCCTAGCTGAGGCTGCGGGTGGATGGACCGGGGAACGTCCGCCACCCGCAAGGCCTCCCGCGAAGGTGCGACGCTCTATGTACGGGTGCGTCGCTCAGTAGAGGTACCCGAAAGGGTAAGTTGCCGGCGGACCACCGAAGGAATGTAACATAGTTCCAGTGGCCCGCCAATAAAGGCGGAGAGACGGCACACGGGGGATTTCTTTAGTGGGTGAGGGCCCCACACTACCCTGTTCGTTGCCCCGAACGACGGGGTGTGTGGTTAAGTATATTTATTCACGCCTCAACAAAAAAAAAGGGCGTATGCTTGTTTGCCACCCTCGTAGCATCAATTCAATAACGGTAAAAGCGCATTGTTACCATTTAGATTCAAGTATAGGAAGTAGGCGTACTACAACACAACAAAGGGAATAGCTCGCGTTGTTAATCACAAGACCTGAGTCAGATTTTTTATTCAGGCCTCTGATAAACTTAACATGCCTTTCGAAACACAAATGAGGTCAGGAATTTCTCAAATAGGTGTCACGTTTTGGTGACCCATATGATGCCGGAGATCGCTTAACCTTGACAATTGTTCGAGTGAACAACTAGGTAACGACCTTCTCACCGCATCATCATCTTGCTAGCCCTTATTATTCCCATTTGTATCGGCTTTCCACTCTACCCATTTTTTTCGGAATTACAATTTCGCCTCAAAACTGTGAAAGTCATGTGATAGGTTCACATGACTTTCACAATCCAAAGGAATAAAATATTTGACCGTTTTGTAAGAAATCATTATATTTGTGGATACATACTCTCCATTTTGACTATCTCCATGTCCAGTTCCATTATTCGTAAATATTTCTGTAAAGCGTCCCTATGTTGAAATATAAAATACTGCTATTTTACATAAATAGCATTTTAAACACAAAGTGCGAAAATCTGAAATAAAAAATAACAGTAACGAGCAGGATTTGAACTCGCATCTCTGACAAGATGCTTTGACAATTCAGCCATCGTGACAATTGCTCGAGTTGCAAATTTCGATAACGAAAATTTATATGGCTAAATATGTCATATGCTTAAAAATATAAAAAAAGAACAGTATTGTTTTCATTAAGTGGTAATATAAGTTGACTTAAGTCTGCTCAGTAAAACTCAGCCATAATGTACCAAAAGGCCTGGAAAATTGCGGTGATATAGATAAAAGTTATTCACACACAAAACAAATTATCATACATCATATTAGTCCGTTTCATAAAGACGTGGGTTGGTAACAAAACATGTTACCAAGTAGCGTATTACAAAACAAGGGTGGCCTCACTTTGTTGTAAGGGGAAACTTTTGTCTATCCGGGACAGACTAGAATTTTCATTAAAATCTTCTTTATAGCGGCCTTACATAAAAGAGTAATTTTTCCCAGTCGGAAAATCTCGATGCAGCGGCATTAACGCTTTTATTTGCTCTCTTATTCGAAAAAACTTATTATTCTACTTTCCTCACCCGGAGAATCACACTATTTTTTTGTAGTTCTATTTAAAGAAACCGTTTCAAAAGTATCTTGCTTATATTTATTAGTATAGATCTTTAACACCTCTTGCTGCCTGTCAAGCAAGATGTGTGAGACTTTCAAGTTTTAAACGATCTGAATTCCAATGAAAAAACCCATGGGCGCTTAGGTTTAGACAATTAAACCACCGAAGGAATGTAACATGGTTCCAGTGGCCCGCCAATAAAGGCGGAGAGACGGCACACGGCGGGTTTCTTTAGTGGGTGCAGGCCCCACACTACCCTGGTCGTTGCCCCGAACGATAGGGTGTGCGGTTAGGAACATTTTTTCCCGCCATAACAAAAAAAAAAAAAAAAAGGTTTAGACAATTAAACTGCTTATTGTGATATATAAGACCTAAGCTGTCATTTCAAAGTTAAACTGTTAGTGCTAATTACCGACGATGTTAAATAGAAAAGGATAACTGCAGTTGATCCACCCCTCATGATATCCGTCTTTCACACATTATAACCGCTACTATGATCTCTTTCCTGTAGTATCGGAAAACTGATCCATTGACTACGAGAGTGAGGGATCAGAAAGTGCGCTTGTGTTTACGTACACACTCTATCACTAAATTACGTACGTAGCACACTAGTGTGATATATCACATACGATGTTACCATTTACACTGCCCGTCGCGACAGATTATCGCTCTGAAGATTATTATTATGGTAGGTTGTAGGGACCTATGATGATAAATATTATGTGATAAATAGATTTTTATTGTCTTTTTGATAGACTGTCACGCCACGGACAATCCCGCTCAAACTTTTAATTTTCTATTAATACAATGTTACATTTTAGCCTGGCTACAGACACGTCAAGTTCTCAAGAAAAAAATTACTAATTAATTAATACAAGTTATGTGCCCTCCAAATTGTATCCAAATCCTCAGAAAACCAGCTAAAATTAAAAAGAAAACGCTTAACATTTATATAAAAAGCTATGTAGTTAAAATATACGTGTATCTTCATTTTCCAAGTTATAAGTAACGGTATATAAGGTGTATGCACTTAGTCATATGGACACATTGTTCATCTTCGTATAGGTTCCAGAGCAATGAGGTCTAATTAACCTAATAAGGCTATATGCGTGACGCATTAACTGTTGAAACAGGAAGTTAAATGTAAGATAGTGTACACAGTAATAAATCTTCCTAACAATATATCTATACTAATTTACAATATGTGTTATATGTCTTTTTTTTATTAAGGAGGGAAAATATGTACCTAGCCGCACACCCTGTCGTTCAGGGCAACAAACAGTGTAGTGTGAGGCCCTCACCTACTAAATAAACCCGTCGTGTGCTGTTTCTGCGCATGTTTTGGCGTATTACTAGAACTGTTTTACATTACTTCAGTGGCCGCATCCGCACACGGAGCGTCGCACCTTTGCAGGAAACTTATTATATACTACTTACTTACTTTATAATAACAATTAAGGTACTCCTCAATGTATCAAATTGAACGGATTGGAACGCTACTGCTGGGTACTTAAGTAACAAAGCAAAAAATTAAAATTAACAAGTTCAATTCAATGAACAAATTATATGTGAATGTGGAAAAAGAGAAAATGTTTAAAAAATCGCGCCATTAAATAGTATGAATTTTAATTGCAAAATTAAACTTACTATAGTGGATAATTGCATGTAAATTCGTTTCCGATAGATGGCGTTGGTCGTTAAGACAAATGTGATAAGGAAATTGGGATGATCGAAGGATCTGTACTATATCTCAGTGGCTTAGAGCACTTCCCCGGATTGGAAAAGACGCGGGTTCGATTCGCGCTAGTACAAAAAATTTCTTTTTCCTTATTCACAAATAATTTGTATTTTAAAAAGAGGCGAAGCATGTCAAATGCTAAAAAAATATAGATCAAAAATGAATATAAATAATCAATATTTAAATTAAACTGACCGTCATGCATTATCTAGTTCATAATAAAAACATAGTCCAGAAAATATAAAAGATACCTACTAGTTAGCCAGATTTATTATTGAAATAAAAATGTGAGAGGCGAAATGGTCTAAATTAAAAAGCAATGCCTTGTCGAGATAGAACGAGCGGAAACAAAGAGTCGGGAATTCATCAAGCTCTTTTGAACCCCGAGCATTGTGGTGCAGTATTTAGAGACCATTGGCGGAAAGAAAATCTTCGAGTGGATCGCCACTCTTTGACGCCCCGATGCAAAAAGTAATCTCTTTTCCAGGAAAACCCTACTTCATTACTTTGTAGCCCCATATAAAAGTATTAGGATTATGAAACCGAGAGCTACTTGTTGATTGTAGGTGCTTTTGAATGGATAAATTCAAGATAATTAAATGAAATTTATGATACTTATAGTTGATTGGAGATTTGATTTTGAGGAATATTTACGGAACAACATTAGTACTGCTAAGATGGCGGAGTGGTTTAGGTAGCGAACTTCCGTGACGCGTTTTGTAGGTTCGATTCTGACTCAGTTATTATTTGTGTGATCTTGGGGTTGTTCTTAGTTTAGGTGTACTTTGCGAACTCCGTGATACAGGAATTATTGCTCAATACTGGATGTTGTCTTTTAAAAAATCCCATATAAGAGAGACGGTTGAAGTATTTCAGAGTCAGAATACGCTGAACTGGATGTTGTCCTTTAAATAGAAATATTTATACTCTGACTAATTGATTGATTAACATGTGCATCCACATATTTCAATTTTATATTGAGGAGCATGTTAAGTGTTGTTGTAAACTAAGTAAGTGTTAGTTTAAAAATGCAGTAATAGCCGCTGCTAGCAATACCATAGGAATACTTTGAAGTGCCTGAAGACTCAATACTATGCTTAGGGTGGCTGCAGGCCCCACTGAAGTAATGTCAGATAGTTCCAGTGGTCTGCCTATATAGGCGGAGAGACGGCACACGGTAGGTTTATTAAGTGGGCGAGGGAGGGGTTGTAGAATGGAGGGAACGATGGGGTGTGGAGTTACATTTTTTTGGCCTTAACAAAATAAAAGGGTAGCATTAATATTAGCGACATTCTTCTACATTCGGCTCGCCTAATGATAAGTGGCTACCGTAACTTATAGACGTTAGAAACACCAAGCGTCATATAGGGGAAGGGATAGGCGGTGGAAAGATAGGACGAGCAGGTGGTGAGGATAGAGAGAGGTCTAGTAGCTTCATAGAAAATATGATAACGAGTGGATAACATGAGAAGCTCTCATTCGCTGAATGAAACACTACAGTAAGAATTCCTACTACTGCTTCATGTCGGGATAGGCAAGGTTTTGTCTACCTTAAATATTAATTACTACCTTAAATTTTCCTCTTGGAATTTATGCATATTATCGCCCACTTGAAATTTATCAGTTTTTAAAACATTCCTGAACTAAATAAATAGTTCTTTTTTATGTCGTCTCTTTCTAAACAAGAATTAAGCGTTTGAACATAGTACAAGTTGTTGGTTAAATCTCAAACAATCAATGAAGTTCTTTTAGTTTAATTTTCATGAGGGTATTTAAAACTCTGGTCACACAACAGACGATTCCATTAAATGAAACGATTCTACTTCAGCAAAAAAGAGTTTTTACCCAAGTTAATTCTTAAACAATTTTAGTTTGAATAACATTCACGTACAACATTTATTTGTATTTTTGTTGTACAAATTATTTGTGAATAAAGAAAAAGAGATTTTTAGTAGGGGCGGGAATCGAACCACGCATCTTTTCCAATCCGGGGAAGTGCTCTAAGCCTCTGAGCTACCCTACTGACCTTTCGATCATCCCAAATTCTTAATCACATTTATCTTACGACTAACGCCATCTACCGACAAGCATTACATGCATCCAATATAGTAAGTTTAATTTTGCAATTAAAATTCATACTATTTGATGGCGCGGTTTTTTCAAACATTTTAGATCTATTTCTTTTAGCAATTGACATGCTCCGCTACTTTTTAAAGTACAAATTATTTGTGAATAAAGAAAAAAAAAAAAAAATCTCTTTTTGAAAAACAGTTCCAGACCTCATACTGTAAAAGAACCACCAAACGCTTGACCTAGGAACTGAACCTCAAATCTCATGCTTTAAAGTTGCATTGTTATACCAATTTTACAATGAGACAACCAAGAACGAATCAAACGCGATAAAATCTAACTTAGCAGTATTTAGATATTTTTATATATATTTTTTTCTTTTGACATGCTTAGCTACAATGACTACTACTACTAATGACTATACATTAAACATAAAGAGAAAAATGTGAAATCGAAAATAACACTCACGAGCAGGATTTAAACTTGCATCTCCTCGATACCGTCCAGATGCTTTGCCAATTCAGCCATCGTGACAATTGCTCCTGGCTGCTAATTTCGATAACACATTCATACTTAACGTCTTTGGGTGACGCCTTCACTTTGTGTTTAATATATAACTTAGCAGTTTTAATTTTTATTTATTAAGTATGGTATATTAGAGTAATTGAGTAGGCTTAAGTCCATCAGTTATTTTTTTATAAAATTCAAGAAAAGAACAGTACATGAATAGACTAGGCGTTCAAGTATGTGACTAGTAAACTAACTCTATGCCTCGATTAGAAAAGTTTATTTTCCGAGCGTAAACAGCTTCCACGCGCTGACTCTCTAAAGTAGTTTCAAAGATAGCATCAACTGTTACTTTTAATAATATAAAATTTGTATAAGTTAACAATCTCATGAATACAAAACTTATATAATCAAATGCGTGTGTTTGCATAAATTTGTATATTTTTATACAATTTCATTCACGTTATACTTAGATACTTTTATGAGGAAAATGTGTTCCACACATGACTTATAAGAACGTAAAAGCTGAAAAAATAGAAAGGGTCCTTTTTATCAAAGGTAATGAAATTCCACACGTTGATGGACCACATCAATTTATTTTATTATAATATTGTGTAGGTTCATGCATCGGCCGGAATTCGGGGCGGCATCTTCCATGTCACGTTACTTCCTTTGTCTCCCCGCCACTCTCGGATTATGTTAATGCAGTTTCTGAGACATTTGTCTTTCCGTAATGCTACTCAGCTTTTCTGGCTTCAATCTTATTACTTTCCGATGCTCTTTACTTACATATTTTATTGCTGTTTAGTACTATTTTGTTCTAACCAACAGTAAATAAATGTCGAGTCTGGTCAGCGTGATATAGAAATCAGCTGCCGAAATAGATGCTATCTCGAAGGTTAAATCTGATCACTGACTAATCTAATTAAGCAATAATAAAAGTGAGCTGATTCAACTGATTACTGTTAAATAAAATATTTAATTTAAATAGCCTAATTCACACTCTTCGTAAAGATAAAGTAAGATTGCTTATCAAATCGAAATCTTAAACACTTAACGTTAGATTTTAAAATATTAATTTCTTTATAATCTGGTATTAATTAACAAACGCCACTATAGCTTCTACACATTTACTTGAAGAATTCTTAAGTATTACTTATTTATGGACCTAAGAAAAAGATTAATTTTATTTGTATAGCTATAGAAGTTTATTTGTTATCTAATGTAATTGAGAAGAAAATAACATTTTTGGTTTTAGGAATTAAACTACACTACTGCTAACTACAATGTTAACAATACATATCTTATGATCCTTGTATCGCGGGAGACTTTACAAAATTTCGACGAAACACTGACACAAAGTACACTCAGAATCAGAACAACCATTTGTGGTTCACACAAAGACTTGACCTGTGTGGGTATCCAACCCACAACACTCGGGAGCGAGGTCGGTATCTAAACCATTTCGCCATATGTGCAGTCAATCGTTAGGATGTCGCCTGATTTGTCTTAGTATAAATATAATCAGTACAGGCCTGGCTGTTGGCCTTAATATACAAGTTTATATTGTAAAAAACTTACGGTCATGAAGTGTATAAAATGGTTTTAAATAATACTGTACTAGTAAGTACACCACCTAAAAATAAACAGCTACCCCTCAATATTATTATTGTGAGCTAACGTGGGTAATTTAACATACGTTCATTGGCATAATAATATTCTTAGAAGTGCACCCGCAGTGGTGTAAACCACCCGACTGTTAATGGGCCCTGGCGTCGTATCCACTTATTTCACTTAGTAATCTATAAATGTGTATTTATTTGTTGATGATAGTATGGTGAGCAAATAATGATTCAATTAAAAATCATTCAGAATATAATATTATCTATATTTTTATTGCCCATTAGTCTAAAAAAACTCAAGTACCTATATGATGGTAGCAAAATTTGTAACAAAAAAAATAAACATAAAAACATACACGCCTGTATTCCCCAAAGGGGTAGGCAGAGGTGTATTACACACCTGGTAACGCCAGTATATAATACTATAGTCTCTAAACGATCCTATTACTTTTATAAATGTGGCACCATTGTCTTATATAACGCGGCCAATGAGAGCGCTTCCCTAGCCGCCATGACACAGTCCATCCTCCAACCTGAAGAGCAGCAGGAAGCAGTTGAAATTCAATACTCGTCACGCGAGGATCGCCCAGGACTTTGTTCTGTGATTAGATTCCCATCGCATACATTTTTGTTGCGACACCCGCCCGGGACATAAAGTGCTGTGTTCTGTGATTATTCTTATTAAACCGCACGCGAAAGACATTGTCTCTAGCCTAATACCTATCGCCCAGAAATAGATTAATCTTTTCTGAGACCGCCCGAGAGGAACTTACAACTCCCTTCGTGTATTTCTCAAGCCTTTATTGCTTTTGTAATTTTTTTGTGGACGCTAGTAAACCGCCTGATTGGACAGAGGAGGAACATTGTGGGCCCACAGAAGAGAAGAAACTTTCGTCGAGATCGGTGAGTGCCATATTAAACTTTTCTTCCACATCATCTTTTAAATTTATAAAAATAAATACTGGTGTCACCAACACCTTTTCTTTTGTTAAAGCGGGAAAAAATGTTACCAACCACACACCCCGTCGTTCGGGGCAACAAACAGGGTAGTGTGGGGCCCTCACCCACTAAAGAAACCCGCCGTGTACCGTCTCTCCTTTATTGGCGGGCCACCGGAACCATATTACATTCCTTCAGTGAGTGTACTACACACCTAAGGTTCGCTAGCTATGTTTAAAGTCCCACGTAATAGGGGGCGAGCCTATTGCCGTCTACCGGGCACATTTCTCAACTGAGGGGTGCTACTGAGAATTTTTCTTTTTACGAAAAAAGCTCATAACACTGCCTGACCCGGGGATCGAACCCGATACCTCATAATCAGCAGTCGCTCACACTACCACTGAACCACCGAGGCAGTTAAAAAATATACTATTGCTACTCTTATATGCCGCCACCTTAGATTAAATTATATATCTAGATGGACTGTCACTCTTATAAACGTCATAAAAATAGGGCGGGAATTATTATGCCAGTGTGCGTGACAGCTGTCATTACGCTTGTGCAATTTGTGTTTGTGTGCGTGCGTAATGATACCAGATTCAGTAGTAGTATTAAATTATGGGAAAATTATATTATCATAGATTCAAGACATACTTATACTACAAAATGTTTCGTAGGTATGTAGTCAATTATCTCTTTCTATTTACTCTCATAATCTTAGAATATTATAAAAAAATATATACTAAATTATAACCTCTTCTTTAATGAGAATACTACTATAACCCACGATAATTATAAATATAAAAATGTAAACAATCTTCATCATTAAAATAAATAATAATATTACAAATAGTAATATTGTACATTAAACATAAAGTGAAAAATGTGAAATCGTAAAATACAGTCACGAGCAGGATTTGAACCTGCATCTCCTGGATACCGTCCAGATGCTTTGCCAATTCAGCCATCGTGTCAATTGCTCCTGACTGCTAATTTCGATAACACATTCATACTTAACGTCTTTGGGTGACGCCTGCGCCATCTGTCGGAAGTACTTTCATGCATTCTACCGAACAGGTAAACTTAATTTTACAATTAAGATTTTACCTAATAATGACGCAAACCCTATAAATATTTAGAGATTTTTTATATATACTTTTAGCTTAATAAAAAATATCTAAATATTTATATATATACTTTGCAGCTTTGTGGATCCATTAAAAACGTTAATAATTATGTTAGGTAATGTTTCTATTACTTTCTATCGTTAAAATATCATTAACTTTGCAAGATTACGCGGGAAATTTAAGTTCATAAACTGGTATCACATAAAAAATACGAACTAAAATTAATTTATTTTCTTTTACAATTTTTTTTACTCGTTTAGAATGCCGAGGTTCTATCTAGATATATCATTAATCTAAGGCCACCACATAAAATAGATCAATGATCTGATTGATACAAATCTCAATGGCCAGCTTTAAGTGCACACTTAAACACAAATTACTTAATTTGCCAATGTAGCTAGTTAATTTACCAATTACTTAATTTGCCCATGTTAGTTGGTTTTGACTGGTACCTGTATAACTTTTAAAAAACAGTTTCTTTTTTGTTTATTTCTCCAATAACCCTCAATAGAGAGATGTTTGCAATTCTAAACATAACACTGAAGCTCAAATTCTTCGCCCATGTCTCGTTGAACACAACTCACATAGCACCAAATAGTGCCAGTGCAGTCACATAACAACATACCGCATTTGACTATTGAATATGTAATATGCAGTTCGTTAATTCCTCACTTAGGAACTGTTGAATCCTTTTTATAGTTGTAACTGTGAACTGGGGCATGGATTCATGTTAAAATGTTGCAGAGATGTTACGACTGAAAATTTTATGCAACTGTTATTTTATACCAGCGTTCTATAAAAACGTAGGTTGAAACTTGTAATAATATTTTGTATTAGTGGGAATGTAAAATGAAGAAGAACTGTCTATGATATTATAAAAGAGTAAAAAATGAGTCTAAGTTGTTACTTTATTCCTGCGTTCTAAAACATGCAGGTTAAATTATATTTATATTTTGAAACGTAGTTTCGTTTACGGAATCTATCGCGTTTACTTCATTTTCATACTATCCCGACGTTTCGGATACTTTACAGCATTCATGATCACGGGTAGGACTTAGATGGTAGATGTCCAAAGCTGATATGTTGTTTCAACGGTTTCATCTACCCACAGTAATATGATTTTACAAATTTTTGGTTTATTTATTTCAACCCACATAATATTCGTTTAGAACAACAATGTATGAGATTTTAAGCTAGTGTAATAAAATTAGTATAATACTCCTTTAAGTTTTAAAATTTTTGTTTATATTTAGTGCTTAAAAGTTCTACCACAAACTACCAATTAAAATTTTTAAGCGCCTGGTATATTGCTAGTGACTGTGTTTCTCACTGGAAATGCACTCTTAAATTTCGATCACCAGTAATGTTATTATGAAATCTTAATCACCTCATTCCGCCCTAGCTAAGGCTGCGGGTGGATGGACCGGGGAACGTCCGCCACCCGCAAGGCCTCCCGCGAAGGTGCGACGCTCCATGTGCGGATGCGTCGCTTAGTAGAGGGTACCCGAAAGGGTATGCCGCTGGCGGACCACCGAAGGAATGTAACATAGTTCCAGTGGCCCGCCAATAAAGGCGGAGAGACGGCACACGCCGGGTTTCTTTAGTGGGTGCAGGCCCCACACTACCCTGGTCGTTGCCCCGAACGACGGGGTGTGCGGTTAGGAACATTTTTCCCGCCTTAACAAAAAAAAAGGCCAGTCACTGAAAATGACTGGCATCGATATAAACGAAGGTCTACGACCAGTGTGTGTTACCAGTGATGACATATGGAACAGAGACGTGGTCTCTGAATGTTGGCCTTGTATCAAGGCTCAAAGTCGCTCAGCGGGCCATGGAGTGGGCTATGCTTGGTATTTCCCTACGTGATCGAATCCGTAATACGAAGATCCGTAGGAGAACAAGAGTGACTGACATAGCCCGCCGGGTTGCCATGCTGAAGTGGTAATGGGCAGGCCACATCGCTCGACGAACCGACAACCGTTGGGGAAGAAAGGTTTTTGAGTGGACTGCTTTTCACACAGAGAGTTTTATGTTGCATGCTCCAGGGTGAGTTTTAGACGTAAAAGGAAACACTGCAAACGTCGTTTGCAAAGAGGTACTTACTATAGTAATTAAACCTACAATTTTGATAAATACTAATAGTTTAATTTCATTTAAAGACAGTATTTTTTAACAAAATCGTTCCTATTTCAATATCCACTTATTTACGCGAGCGAAACCGCAGGAAGCAGCTAGTAATAGATAAAAGTAAAGTGTACTCGTAAAATAATCCTATATTTTTTCCTGAACTCCACATTTAAGTCCCTACTTCCATCAATTGTTGGGCATAAACTCCTTTTAAAAGAATTGGTAGTAAAAGTTTAATAATAGTACAAATATACTGCCTCTGGTTCCACGTGAGGTTTTATTAATTTATTTTTGTGGGAAAAATAAATATTTTTTTAAGTGAAACTTCTGTTCTTCTTCAGTACTAGGGGAAATTAGGCAAGATCGGAAATAAATAAACACGAATTTCACTTCTGACTTTAAGCAAAGTTTTATACTAGTCATCAAATATGGCACAAAGTTATCACAATGTGGCCAATATGGCGTGGTATCGGGGAAATCCAATTGAGTCAACACGAATGGAGTAAGTTTGTAGAATTAAATTGGTCGGCAGGTAAGTGATTTACGTATGTAATAATAGCGTGTTCCGAAATAGTTAGATCGACATAACGTCTACATTGCAATTAAGGGCCGTTAAGCGATAGTTAAGAGGACTACCTCAACATACAATGGATAAACATAGGCTATTTTGAGTAAAAAAAAATACATAACATTGAACATAAAAATGTGTCGATATCACTTGCTCACACTCACGTTGCGTTTATCGTAACAGGTGCATATCGCCCAATATCTCCATAAATGGAAATGTATTTTCCGCATGATGTATTCAGTGGTACTTTCGGGACATCGCACTTTTATGAGCTTTATCTATAGGCACATACTGTGAATGTTTATAACTTTTAAATATGTCGATAAAGTCGTCGTTAACTTCTTATCTATTGACTGTACAGTTGAACTGGATGTGTAAAAAAGATACGAGATCATACTGAAAGTATAAAATATATAAACGCTTGATACTTTTTGATATTAATTAACGCGAATAATAAACGTTATGAAAAAAAAAAAAACTAAAATTTAGTATTAGTCCTATTATATATCTTTATTCACTTAGTATTACTTGGGCCGTGTGGGGCCGGCTTTAGAATTGTCCCACTCCTCTCTACCCACGGGAGTCGTAAGAGCCGACTGAGGGAATACGGGGGGAGTGGGCAGCAGCTTTCCCTCGAGTATTAACAACATCCACTGCGATTGCCAACCCGCCTGCCAAGCGTGGCGATTACGGCATTATCCCCCATGACGGGATCTCTCGTGTGGCGTTCTCTTGGGGAGGCCTATGTCCAGCCGTGGACTTTGAAAGGGTGATGGATGGATGGATGGATTCACTTAGTATTAGTTTAGTCTTAAGAGTCCTTTGTGATAAACAATACACACAGATATATATTTCGGTAAGATTTATATACAAAAAGCAACAACCCAAAGCCATTACATTTTTTCCCGCCTTAACGAAAAATAATGTAATACACATATTGTATTGTCATTACCGATGTCAGTTCGTATAAATATATTTATGACTTTCATCATCAAAAATGAGAGGCAACTACGGTGAACGTAAACAATGGCCTGAACAGAACAAATAAGCTTTTAAAATAAAATTTTCATTGTTTACTTAAACAAACATTACGTTGGTATGTTCGCGTCCAGACAGCTACATTGATCAATCAATTTGTCAAGTTATAGGGATATATTTCTCTATAACTTAAATCGGAACATTTACAAGCCATGCTTCTGATTTGTACGAGCCATTAAAAGCCTATATATAAACGAATAAAAATCGCTTGTACGCTAGTAAGGCTCGATCGTAAAATTCACTGCATTTATGCATGTACTTTGTGGCGCCATTTACATACAATACATCAATTTAAAAACTTTATTGTGCAACTAGAATAACTATGTGTATTATCTGTGTAAATATCTCTCAGATTTTTTCAATAATTTTGTAAGCTCTTTGTGTTTCTTTTCAGAGTTTAGCTTTTGCACTGGACGCTTATTTAATATACTTTGCCTTTGCACCGCGGCTTCGCCGCAGCCAAAACCTAGTTTTTCGGTTATATCTCAGGTTCCCGATATAGTAGCGGGATAAAATGTATACCAGTTTTTAAGTCTAATCAAGGGCTTTCAAATAAAAAAAGTTGCATCAAAATTCGTTTAGTAGTTTTTGCGTGATGCGCGAACAAAGAAACAGACAAACAGGTAAACAGACAAACAGACAAAAATTCTAAAAATATTTGTTTTGAGTTTAGACTTCTCTATATAGCCTATTACAGCCATTTTGTCTCAAATATCTTTAATGTACAGACACAGCTATGTTACAGTTTTATAATATTCCTATAGATTACCTATATTTTGTTTTTACGATGTAATTCTATTATTATTTACTAGTCTTTGTCAGTGGCTCCGACGCAGCTAAAAGCTAGTTTTTAGGTTATATCTCAGATTTCCGATATAGTAATGGGATAAAATGTACCTATACCAGTTTTTAAGTCTAATCAGTTTAGTAGTTTTTGCGTGATACGCAAACAAACAAACAGACAAACTGATAAGCAGACTAACAGACAAAATGTCTAAATAAAAATGGTTTCTGTTCAGACACGCCTATATAGGTACTTTTTTACAAATGTCTTAAACCTACAAACACAGCTCTGTTACAGCTTTATAATAGTCAAGATTCGCTTTAAAACGGATTAAAAAGGAATTATTTGTGAATAAAGAAAAGAGATTTTTAGTAGGGGCTGGAATCGAACCACGCATCTTTTCCAATCCGGGGAAGTGCTCTAAGCCACTGAGCTACCCTACTGACCTTTCGATCATCCCAAATTCTTAATCACATTTGTCTTACGACTAACGCCATCTACCGGCAAGCATTACATGCATCCAATATAGTAAGTTTAATTTTGCAATTAAAATTAATGCTATTTGATGGCGCGATTTTTTCCAATCCGGGGAAGTAAACTTCCCCGGATTGAAAAGATGCGTGGTTCGATTCCTGCCCCTACTAAAAATCTCTTTTTCTTTATTCACAAATAATTTGTACTTTAAAAAGTAGCGGAGCATGTCAATTGCTAAAAGAAATAGATCTAAAATGTTTGAAAAAAATCGCGCCATCAAATAGTATGAATTTTAATTGCAAAATTAAACTTACTATATTGGATGCATGTAATGCTTGCCGGTAGATGGCGTTAGTCGTAAGACAAATGTGATTAAGAATTTGGGATGATCGAAAGGTCAGTAGGGTAGCTCAGTGGCTTAGAGCACTTCCCCGGATTGGAAAAGATGCGTAGTTCGATTCCTGCCCCTACTAAAAATCTCTTTTTCTTTATTCACAAATAACTTGTACTTTATAAAGTAGCGGAGCATGTCAATTGCTAAAAGAAATAGATCTAAAATGTTTGAAAAAGGAATTCAAAGAAACTGAAAAAAAGCTGAAAAAATTAAGGTTGAAAAAAAGTAAGGTTTTTTTAGTGTCATCGATTCTCTTTTAAATCACTTGTCTGTCTGTTTCTGCACTTACTTTTTCAAATCAACGCAAAGGATATTGATATGGTTTTAAATATAGTTAATAAGAAGGTTTTATTATCTAAAATTATACAAATTAAACTTTTTAAATAGAAAAATTTGTCCTATAAAATTACTAGGGCGAAGGTATAGGGATCCATTTATAACATTTTTCAATTTAAATAAATAATGTAAACTTGCTACAGGTCATTTCATCGCATTTATTAATACAACAAGTAAAATAAGCGTCGCCACGCTAACAGGCGGTTTTTCCCTCCCTCCGCAGAGATTTTTCACATCAAAAATATGGGTTCCGGATAAGTAATCACCAACATATCATAATATCAGGCCTACATCACTCGCTTTATATGCCGTGTTATGTGCCTACCGCTTCGCGTACCGACCACGGTACAACCGACAGAAGACTGTCACATGCGCGCCTAAGCGCTCGCGCTTGTAGTATTGATTAAAATAAAATTATTTACGTGATTTAGGGTATTTCGACAATAAAATTTAATAACCGAAAACTCAGAGCTAATACTCTAAACGTAAATGATCAACAAAAAAAAACAATTTATAAAAAAATGATCCGACTTGAAAATAACATTTAAAATGATATAAAAGTAATGAAATAGAATCTATTAGAAAAATATTTTTTTAAGTTTTATAAACGACAGCTTTGTTGCTGTCGGTGGAGTCAGTAGTCTCCGAAACCGGCGAGCGGAAACCGGAGAGTGTACGCAGAGAATTATGAATGTTGAGGAAGCGAGAGATGTATGCAAGAATAGAGCCTTTTGTCACTCTGTTCTGTCTGCCTACCCCCCCAAGGGAGATAGCGTGATGATAAGTAAGTAAGTAAAATCATCATAGGTGGCAAAACAATAACAACTGTATTTCTGTGTTAATAAGGTACATTTCTTCTCGCTACGTACAATTAGTATTATTATTAAGATTTTGTAGGCTATTATAGAGAGATTTTGGACAAGTTTTAATGGAAGTGAGGTTTCTGTCCGTAGGACTAGTATTTATTCTGTGATAATATACTAAAACCTTTTCCGAAACACGCTGCATCTTATGGTATAAGTACCTATTATTCCGATCGGTTCAGTAGTTTTCGCAGTATAACTGAACAAAAAAACCGGTTCTCCATTTATTAGTATAGATATGCATAAATATATATTTCTTTTATTTACAACATACTTGAATATACACAACGGTAAAGCTAACATTATGTACATATTTCAGCATACCGAACCCGACGTTTACACCCTTCTTCTTCAAAAATTACATACATAATTTACAAGATTGTCGCTCCAAAATTTTATTGCGTTGTAAAGTTAGTGTATCTAACATTTTAACTACATAATAATGTAAAATAAAAGTTTTAAAGCTACAAGCAATGACCAAAAACTTTACTGTCGCATAAAATTACTATAACTGCGAAGATTCATGTTATTTTTCGTAATAGAATTTGAGTGAAAGAGTAAACGTTTTCAAATGTCCTATTAAATTACATTTAATGGCACGTGTAACACTGTTGTTATATACAGTCTGTAAGAAATACAATGTTTCTAAATAAATAAATTCATTAATTCTTTAGCAAACTTTGGTAAAACACACACAGGTTGCTATATTAACAATTATGCACAAGTTGCTGGTTGTGTCATATTTAAAAAAAAATTATCTGTTTCAAAAAAGTATTTTTTAATTGATTTCAGTTTCATGTGCCATACCATCTTGTGGCTTATCAAACTATTGTAATACAGTTCCCAGAAAAATATTTATAAAAACAGCACCAATTAGAGCATTTCACTGCATTATAGTAGTAAGATATAGATATATCAAAATTGTTTACGATTAGATTATGCCCCATTTAAAAAAACCGTAGTCAAAGTGCAGGCCTTATCAATTTCTTGCTAATGTATATCGTAAGTATAAAAGATTAATTACGTACTAATTTAATGGTGATAGGTCATTCATCAAAAGTGAATTGGGGATAGACGAAAGAACATAGCCGCTCACACTTTGCTCTTATCGAAAAACGGCAAGGCGACTTAAAATAAATTTAAACATCGACAACTAACTTTAGTTTAAAATTAATTTAGTAATGCCTCCCAACCTTGGTGTACTCACTTCGTAATATGAAGCCTATAGGTATGGCAGATGCAAAATAAAATACTTAAATAGATACTAGATCTAAAATTTACACAAGAAAATCGTTCGATTTCGATAAACATTCCGTTGCTCAAGATGCATTGGCTCATTTCAAACACAGGATTCAACGTCGGCTGTAGAGACCGACAGCAAATATGGCAATTCGTAGGCGACTCGTCCCACAACAGGCATTAACACTAAATGACATCTACGAAAAATCTCCGCGAAGAGCTCAGATAAAGAATAGGGGAATAAAAAAGATTTGCCCGCCTTTTACACTGTTTTATTTAAATCCTGTCAAAAAAAAAATAGAAACGGTATATCGTCACATTTTCCTTCGAGGTATTTGACGTCTAATCAAACGAAGTATTTTTTATACTAATTAACGATTTAAATACAACCAGTCCAGTCCCACCCATGAAATGTTTGTATTAAATTTGTGCAATAAACAAAATAGCTTTGGTTTGTAAAACTTAATATAATATGATTATGTATTGATATAAACAAACTCACATTATATTAGGTCCTTACATATGAAATTGACGTTTTGTCCAACTGGCCACTTTGATATCAAATACCTGCTGTTTGGTTAGAAATTCCAAATTCAAATTTATTTCAAATTTAGGCTTGTGTTTTTGTGTTTTCAATTTAACGAATCATTTGTTTTTGCGCCATTTGCTTCATTTGCTTTTTATTTGATATCGGTCTGTTCACAATATGGATAACTTAAAATATCGGGCTATTTACGAATACGAGTTCCACCGTGGCACCAGCGCCACAGAAACCGCTCGAAGGATTAATGATGTGTATGGGGAGCCTAATGTAAAAGAAAACACGGTACGTTTTTGGTTCGAACGCTTACGTTCTGGAAATTTAGACCTACAAAACAAACCCCGTGGACGGCCGGAGATTTTAATTGACAATGAAGAATTAAAAATGATTGTGGAAGTGGATCCATCGCAAGCCACATCAGAGTTAGCGGTAGGCTTTGGTGTGAGTGATAAAACAATAATTGGAAAAGTGAAAAAGCTCGAAAAATGGGTACTGCATGAATTGAGTGAAGAAAATCAACAAACACGAGACCAGTGCTGCGTTACATTACTCAACAGTCACAATAACGAGGGGATTTAAAATCGTATCGTTACTTGTGATGAAAAATGGATCCTGTACGATAATCGAAAACGCTCATCACAATGGTTGAACTCGGAGAACCAGCCAAATCCTGCCCCAAGCGAAAGTTGACTCAGAAAAAGGTACTGGTGTGGCTCAGAAAGTACCTGGTGGACCAGTGCTGGTATCATCCACAACAGCTTCCTAAGTTCTGGCCAGACGATTACGGCAGATCTGTATTGTCAACAATTGCAAATCATGATGGAAAAGCTAGCCATTAAAAAACCGAGACTGGTCAATTGCTACTGCTTCAGGACAACGCTAGACCACACACTGCACAACAGACGGTTTCTAAATTATAGGAGCTGCGATTGGAATGTCTCCAACACCTACCGTACTTCCCGGACCTTGCTCCAACAGATTACCACTTTTTCCGGAATTTGGATAACTTTGTAGCCTCACAGTTTTATATATGTACACATTATCTTATCCTATATACACCACCATATATATTATACACTACAAAATATTTACACAGTTATATATATATTACAAAATAAAAATATATTTACATGTTATTTTATTTACACAATAAACTTATGGTTCATTGGAAACACGCATTTCCTATCCTCCCGCACACTGTACCGCAGCCAGTTGATCCGATCCGACGATCCGGAATTATGGTTTGCCCTCATCGAAGGTCAGTTCGACTGTCATGGCATAACCGAGGATACCATAAAATTCTCCAATGTCACCAACAATCGAGATCTTCAATATGCGAAGTTAGTGAAAGACATAATCGTCAGCCCTCCTGCTTCTAACCGTTACGAGAAGATTAAAATCATTAAACGTCTATCAGCATCCCATGAACGGAAAGTAAAGCAGTTACTGACCCATGAAGAGCTCGGAGACAGGAAACCTTCGCAGTTCCTGCGCCATCTCCAGGACTTAGCTGGACCTTCGGTTCCTGACGGTTTTCTTAAGTCCATATGAACTAACCGTCTACCGCACAACATCCAGACTGTGCTGGCGTCTCAAGCCTCCCATTCCTTGGAGCAACTGGCTGACCTGGCAGACCGGACTCAAGAGCTAACATCGCCGTACAATGTTGCTGCTACGTCGTCCAGTAGTACACCTGGCTTACATTACTCGAACGAGATTTCGGAGCTAAAGAAGATGGTCCAGCAGCTCACCCTGAAGCTGGAAGAGCACACTCGTGGTTCCTGCTGTTCCACTGGTCATTTAAGACCTCGTTCTCGTCGCTTATCACCTCGTCAGCGTAACCAATCCAATTCCAGCTACAAAAAGTACCCTATCTGCTGGTACCATGCCAAGTTCGGAGCAGAGGCTCGCAAATATTTAAAGCCTTGCGACTACACAGCATCGGGAAACGCCGCGGGCAGTCGCTAATGGTGACAGACGATAGTCCACCGTCTACTGGTTGCCTGTTTGTCACCGATCGCAACTCCAACCTCCAGTTCCTGATTAATACTGGTAGCGATCTCTGCGTGTTCCCTCGCTTCGCACTTCGAGAACGTCGAGCTAAATCAGACTTTCAACTGAGTGCAGCTAACGGATCCGTCATTAATACATTCGGCTTCATTGAGCGTAATCTTAACTTAGGCTTAAGACGTAATTTTCCGTGGCGGTTCACAGTGGCTGATGTTACTAAGCCAATCATAGGTGTAGATTTTATTTCTCACTATAATTTATTTGTAGATTGTCGTAACCAGCGCTTGATTGATAACACTACCACTTTGTTTTCTAGTGCTACTATTGCTAAGGCTAATGTATATTTTGTAAAAATTTTAACAGGTGACACACGCTTCCATACCAACTTGAGTAAGTTTCTAGAAATCCATGATTTTGCTCACGCTATTTCTGGCTGTAAGGTCTTCTCGACAATAGACCTGATGAAGGCTTATAATCAGATTCCTGTATTTGAAGCTGATATCCAAAAAACTGCCATTACTACTCCATTTGGCCTTTAAGAATTCCCTTTTATGACCTTTGGCCTCAGAAATGCAGGACAGACATTTCAGAGATTCGTCGACGTGATGACCAGAGGCCTCGAATTCTGCTACTGCTATCTTGACGAATTTTTGGTCTTCTCGAAAGACGAGGCCCAGCATGAAACCCACGTTTACGAACTATTCGGTCGTATGAAAGAATATGGGGTTCTTTTAAACACCTCCAAATGCACTTTCAGGGCATCCGAAGTATCGTTCTTGGGCTATCATATCTCTGCTTATGGCACCAAGCCTTTGGATTCCAAGGTCCAGGCCATAAAAGAGTTCCCCATACCCACAATAGTTAGGAGACTCAGGCAATTTTTGGGAATGCTCAAATTTTACCGGAGATTTCTACCACACTCCGCTGCAGATCAAGCACCCTTAAATGCCCTACTCGCTGGTAGTGTCAAAGCTTCTCACCCCATCAATCTCTGTGGTGATGCCCTGCTGGCCTTTAAAAAGTGCAAGGAAAGCCTCGCTAACGCTGCACTACTTGCACACAGCCTAACAATCTGGCCAGGCTAGGCTCGCCCTGGTAACAGACGCGTCTGACCTGGCAATGGGAGCAATTTCGCAGCAGTTCAAAGATAATGAATGGCAACCATTATCATTTTTATCGAATAAGTTGAGTGAGGGACCAAAAATACTCGCCTTATGATCGCGAGCTATTAGCCATTTATGAAAGCATAAAATATTTCAGGCATATGCTCGAGGCAAGACATTTTATGGTTTATACCGACCACAAGCCTCTCACTTTTGCTTTTAGCGAAAGAAAAACTAATTGCTCACCGCGACAGTTTCGCTACCTCGATTACATATCGCAATTTACGACCGACATATGGCATATTAAGGGCAAAGACAACGTCGTTGCCGATCCATAGTCACGTGTGGATGGACTCGAGATGCCAATCGATTTAAATATGCTGGCTTCATCTCAAGCCTCTGATGAGGAGTTGGCTCTACTCCTGGCAAAAGAATCCTCACTGCACCTAAAGAAGTTAAGAGTTTCCAACTCGCTAACCGAGCTGTATTGTAATGTCAGTACATCTTCCCTGAGCTGCCGTGCCATGACAAAACACTGTAACTTCAGATACAGTGTTTTGTGCTAACATGAATAAATCGTATTTTCGCACACGTTTACATAGTATAGCATTTAAATTTGATTATTATGTCTCAAAAATACTGAGAAAACTGAAGAGAATAAACACTGTATTTAAAAAATTATAAGGATCAAATTTGATAAAACACTGAATCATCAATTACAGTGTTTTGTAAAACACAGCTAACGGTATAGTCGCCTGCTATCTATAAGATACAGTGTTTTATCATAACAATCGGTTGGGTTAAAGTCAAATGTCATTTATTATACTAATATTATATCTCCGTCATCCCTTTCAATATAAAAAAAGGAACGAGATAGAGAATCTCAAGAAACTTTGAAACTTTTGAAAAGCCACGGCAGAAGCATTCTGTATTGCAATCATGCAGTTCCAGCAAACTAAAATCATTTGAAAAAAATTAAAGACGATAGAAAAATTAATTTTCGCCGCACCTCAAAGATATAAAAAAATTATGCAGTAATTAGTATTCCTGACCAAGTATTATTTACTGCTGTTATGCAAAAAGAAATTTGTATGCCTTTACCTAATGACGAAGGCATATTATATTTCTAGAAATCTTATTTAATTTGAAGAAACTTTTGCTCAGCCCAGCAACAATAAACTAGCTGTTGGTGTTTTATAGCACAAAGCAGAAAGTGGACAAAAAGCCTTTAATATTAAACACAAAGTCAAAAATGTGAAATCGAAAATAACAGTCATGAGCAGGATTTGAACCTGCATCTCCTGGATACTGTCCAGATGCTTTGCCAATTCAGCAATCGTGACAATTGCTCCTGACTGCTAATTTCGATAACACATTCATACTTAACGTCTTTGGGTGACGCCTGCGCAATCTGTCGGAAGTATTTTCATACATTATACCAACCAGGTAAACTTCACGGCAACATCTGGACGGTATCCAGGAGATGCAGGTACAAATCCTGCTCGTGACTGTTATTTTCGATTTCACATTTTTCACTTTGTGTTTAATGTATAGTGCTAAGCATGTCAAATGCTAAAAATATCTATAAAAATAACTAAATAAACCTTTAATATTGCTAGTTCTTATATGGGGGGTTAGGCAGAATGTCATATTTCACGTGTCGACCGTATCGAGATCACTGTGATTGGTCGAGAAACCGACACATGATGTCACAATAATCCGTTGACCAATCACGGTAATCTGTCAACCAATCACAGTGATCTCGATACGGTCGACACGTGACATATGACATTCTGCCTAACCCCCATGAACTTTTTGCTGAAGTTATGCAGAGATCTCAAATAAGTTTATTTTATCAATTGCAACTGCAAATTTTTTTTTGTTCTCAGCTTTAGTCCAACTGGTAAACGATTGCTCCACTTCCATTGAAGACATGATGATGACTATGATTTTACGGAAATCAAGTTTTTATGATCAATAATAGTTGATGTCTTCAGTGTGATGATGATGGTGACGACGATAGGCTACTTTGTATTTCTGGAAAATATTTTTCTATAGATACAGTTTTATCTATAGTAAGCTTAGGTTACATTTCTTACGTTTAGTGTAGTTTCGAATCATATTTGTGTTGACATATCACTGTAACCTTAGAATAATAACGCTACTGTAACTATAAATACAGTGTTCTGTAATAACAAATGTTCTCTTTTTGTGAACATACGAGATTTTGACAGAACACGTTTACGTTCACGTCGAAAAATAGCGTAAAATGTGTATTTTTTTTACATGGCCGATTAGAAGCTAATCTCATGATGAATATATCCAAAATTCAAAGAATTCCGACATTTATTAAAGATTTTTTTAAATTTTTCCAAAAAACAGAAAAGCGTGATTTCTGAAAAGTTATTTAGGGTGTGAGAAACAGGGTGTAAGGTTCCTCATCCCCCATTGGAAAAGGAGGATCCTCCGACCAGACGGGTGTTATGTCTGGTGGGCAACTGCCCGACTGTTGTGGTCGGGTTCTTGTATATATGTACATCACTCGGATAACTTTTCATATCGCGATGTAGGATACGTCAGTTATTAGTTCGTATGTGGCGAGATAGATGTCGCTACATCACTCCCCTTTGAGACCGGAGGTCGATAGCAGGTTGAGTCGTCCATACATCTTGTGATGCTTGCCGGGCCAGTGGAATGTTCCAGTGAGTCGGAACCAGATGCCGCATAGTTCACGGTGAGTCGGAACTGTCTGCGGTGATGATGCCCCAGTGAGTTGGGGTGATGCTGCGAATGCTCCAGTGAGTCGGAGTGGTGCAGTGCTGCGTAGTGGCTGGCTGCTGCGTCGACCAGGAGAGAAGTGCGTCTCTGCTTGCTGACCGGCCGAAGTGCAGTGTGCTATGCCAAGGTCGCTGAGAAGGCTGTGTGGGTGATGTCAGGATGATGCCCGTAGTAGCCGTGGATGCTGGCTGGCTGTATGACTAGCTGCTCAAAAGCTTGAGGAAGTGATGATGACGTCACGATGACGTAGCTTACGAAGGCTGCGCTGACGTTCTTGCTCGAGGTCACCAGTTTGGAGTGTGAGAAACAGGGTGAGGTTCCTCACCCCTCATTGGAAAGGGAGGATCCTCACCCCTCATTGGAAAGGGAGGATCCTCCGACCAGACGAGTGTTATGTGTGGTGGGCAACTGCCCGACTGTTGTGGTCGGGTTCTTGTACATCGCTCGGATAACTTTTCATATCGCGATGTAGGATACGTCAGTTATTAGTTCGTATGTGGCGAGATAGATGTCGCTACAGTTATATGTTTTTAGATACAATGTTTTGTCATGGCACGGCAGCGAGGGCGTTTGTCACTCAATACTTTCGGAGACAACTTTTCGAAAGCTTGCATAGCCTCAGTCATTCAGGTGCAAACGCAACAGCTAAACTCATTGCCGATCGATTTGTTTGGCCTGGAGTTCGCAAAAATTGCCGCGAATGGACTCGCCAATATCTGGCGAGCCAACGTGCTAAGGTCAATCGCCACGTAAGTTCTCCATTGGGTGTGTTTGATCTTCCCCATGCTCGCTTCAGCTTTATTCATGTGGACATTATTGGCCCATTGCCCATTTCCCAGGGCTTCCGTTACTGCCTCACGGCGGTGGATAGTTTCACTCGCTGGCCAGAAGTGACACCGATGGTGAATATCACCGCCGAAACAGTTGGGAAGGCATTGGTATCGTGGATATCCAGGTTTGGATGTCCAGCGGATATTGTCACTGATCGCGGTCGACAGTTTGAATCGTCACTCTTCCAACATCTTGGAAGAATGATCGGATTCAAACATCGCAGAACAACCGCGTATCCCCAGCCTGTAACGGGCTAGTGTAACGATTTCACCGCCAACTCAAAGCAGCTATAATGTGCCATGCTGACTGCAACTGGGTTGACGCATTACCTTTGGTGCTGCTGGTTATAAGAAGTTCTTATAAAGATGACCTAAAAACATCATCGGCCGAATTGGTCTATGGTCAGCCGTTACGTTTGCCTGGAGAATTTTTCCAGCCCACAGTCCCCCATAGCACCGATATATCGGACTTCACAAGCCGCCTACACCATATCACATCAAAACTGCAACCGGTGCCAGCTGCACACCATAACAAAGGCAGTATATTTATTTATAAAGACCTGGCCACCACAAAACAAGTATTTTTTAGGGATGACTCATTGCGACTCGCGTTACAAGCGACTACCGTTACGCGACTCCTAGAACGAGGTGATAAAACCTTTAAGTTACTGATTAAAGGTAAAAGTATCACGGTTTCAATTGACCGCCTTAAACCGGCTTATACACTGGTTGATGAGTCGTCTGATTCAGTCCCTACAGAACAAACCAACTCACCTCAAGATAATATAAAAACTACACGCTCAGGCCGCATAGTTCGCTTTCCCGATTTTTATCGCCTTTAGTGACGGTCTTCGGGGGGGACTGATATAGCCTTATAGTTTTATATATATACACATTATCTTATCCTATATACACCACCTTATATTACACACAACAAAATATTTACACAGTTATATATACATTAGAAAATAAAAATATATTCACATGTTATTTTATTTACACAATAAACTTATGGTTCATTGGAAACACGCATTTCCTATCCTCCCGCACATTGTACCGCAGCCAGCTGATCCGATGCGCCCGCGCCGCCAGTGGCAAAACAGACGTCCCACGCGAAGCCTGTGTCTCTTGTCGCTTCCGCCGCTTTGACTAATCTGTGCGTGATCTTATTCTAGCTTACCTCTGTACTTACCTTCTAAGCTATCGCTTGTGCGTATATATTTCTTACCCCTTCTATCTTAAAACTGTTTCTATAAAAACTGTATCATTCATAATCGTGCGGGAATTAAAGACTCTTTGAATATATCTGTGTGCATTACTTCACTCACCATCATCACCATCGCCCGCAAACCATTACTTCTTGCAAGGAAAAAAAATAATTCCGATGAGGCTGTCAAAACCGACTTCAAAGAATTTATTGATTCTCTCTCCCACAATTTTTCCAGCAAAGGAATCAATGAACCATCTATAAAATGGCGAAATTGCATAGATAACAATGGTACATACTTTGATTGATTAATTAAAATAAATTCATTTAAAAAAATCGTTTGACCTTTCCATACATAACGCCAATTTCATATGTTTAGTATGTACATAATGTGATAGTTGTTACTATCACATTATAATACGTATGTCACGCAGTAACTGAAATAAACAAATTGTTAGCTAAACATACTTATTGTAGTTTTTTGTGTCGGCTTACATTCAAAACGATTGAATGTTGATTTCATTGTTAAATTTAACGTACCAAGAAAACAAGAAATTATGCCATTCTTTGGTGTGGATATCATATAAGGGTAAGGAAGACTCTGAAGTATCTCATTGTGATTCTATCCCGTTTCTCTCTTTAGCATAGTGCTGGAACTTGATGATGTGCTGCAGCTTGGAAGTACAATTGATAGGTTCTTGAGTGACGGTTATTACTTACCATCAGATGGACAGTGACTCTGCCGCCTCTAGAAAAAAACGAATCGATTTAACAGGCGTCTAGCAAGAAATTGAAAATCAAAAACTCCCTTGGTAGCGAAAGCTAAGTCCAAAAAACATTACTAGAGAGATTATAGTCATTTTTACTGTGGATAGAAGAATCTTTAGAGAAATCATTGACTACCCGTGATTCTTTATGTACCTAATCAAGAATAGATAGATCGATAACTTTTTATTGAAACCTTAAAAATAACATTACAATCAAAGTTAAAGGCTTAACTGTATAAGTGTTTCAATTGACGGCCTTATCACTCCGAGAATAGAATATTACATAATGAAAATATGTTTATCATTTCATACAAATACTTTAATTAACGTAGTATACAGAGTGATTCTAAATTGCTAAAACCATCAAGCTTAATATGAGTCAACGTCTGGCGCCTGCCCCGTAAGCGGTGTGCCCGTGCAGACGAAATTCTACGAAAACGATTTTTGCCGTCGGCTGTTGAAAATAACAGACAATTATTGTACAATGGCTCTTTACGGTGGGGGACCTTTGCTTTGTAAACTGGTAATACAGGAAAATTCTTGTTTATGACTTTAATAGCTCTTAACTTTGTGCACGTAAAGTCTTTTGGGGTACTTTGATAGATCATCTAATCTGCTACGTATTATATATTAAACTAGCGAATAATTATTCTTAATCCTTACATAATTAACAAAATCATATACTTCATCAATTAGCGTAAAACAATACAGATTTTTTTCTAAAATGACGTCTCAATTTATCAGCGGTTTACAGGAAACTTGCACAACAAAGTCACTGAGATTCGTAGTGCCAATCTTATCTATAAGTATCAAATATTTGTAGTAGAAGTTTAATGTTAATTTATTTTAATTATTATGAATAAATGCGTTTTTATATGTTTATTATACTAACTTTAAACAAATAATGGAAGCGAAAATTCCGGGTAAAGGAAGGAAATCTTTGTTTTCCATCAGTGCATCACCACGTTCAACTCGCTTTCCTGACTGATAAAATACCTCAGTAACATAAATCAATGGCTTTATCCCATATTTGTATGAGCTAGAATTTATCTTCGTAGTTCAAGACAAAGATGAGCTTTTGACGTATTGAATGAAATATTATATAATGATAGTAATTTTTCATCATGATGAACTTGTAGAATTTCTCTTTTTAATATCTACAAATCTGGCGTTTACATTGATTGATTTCATCGTCGTGTACTATTGTAACTATTGTACTATTGTACTATTGTATTAGCCGTGTGGGGCCGGCTTTAGAATTGACCCACCCCTCTCCACCCATGGGAGTCGTAAGAGCCGACTAACGGAATATCGAGGGAGTGGGCAGCAGCACTCCTTCGAGTATTAACAACATCCACTGCGATCGCCAACGCGCCTGCCAAGCGTGGCGATTACGGCACTATCCCCCATTCTTGGGGAGGCCTATGTCCAGCAGTGGACGTTAAAAGGCTGATGGATACTATTGTAAAACTAGAACAGAGCTATTTGTACATTAAACTACTAACTTTGACTTTATTAGGCTGTTTAGATGTCTATTTGCTTTTTTACGCAAAAGCTACTAAATGGATTTGAATGAAAGTTATTAGTTTAATAGCCTTGAATTAGCCTGGTTATTTATCTGTGATACACTTAAGAAACGCTAATGTTTTATATATATTCTTCATGACATCTACTCGTACAATATAATATATTGTGTAGCCACACAGTGCACATTGTGTGTAAGAATTTTATCTTAATCCTACTTCCTATTAATATTATAAATGTGAAAGTTTGTGAAGGGATCTGGATGTTTGGATGTTTCAGCGTTACGTCTATACCTCTACGGAATTTCGTAGATAGATAGGTGACTTGATTAATATACAGGATTTATATTGCGAAAAAAATAATAGTTTCCGTAGAGTACCTATTTTCTGCAAATGTGTGGCCTAACAATTTAATGGACGACGCAAACGAGGTATTCAAATGTTTGTTCTGGATATAGAATATTTTTAACCCGATAAGAATATCCCTTGGGATACATCTGAACGAGTCTATGGACCACATTTTTAACCCGTAGGCACAAGTGGAAGCTAGTTTAAAGTTTAATTTTAAATTAAATATAGTCAATATTATATAATCATGCTATAATGAGTAAAAAAATATCGTGTTTTACTTTAATTTGTTGCTGACATTATTAATAATTTATTACTTTTAACATTCAATGAAATGTAGGTACCTAAGAACATAATAAATCCTTGCAAATGCAATTATACGTTGGACTATCGTACATCTCAGGTCGTGATACTATAAGTTACCGTTAATTCAAATTCGAAGTGCACTAAAGTAATGTTATTATTTATTTTAGAGAATAATGAATCTATTATAACAGTAGTAATTAAGACAATATACATAAATATACTTAGAGCGTAGGTCAACTTCTTGGTTGTAGCCTAGTTGTAAACCGCTCCAACGACTGGCAAGGTTAAATAACTTTCTCTTGGCCGGCATCGGATAGAAGACTAAGTGTGACACCTATTTGCGAAAGTCTGACCTCCAATGTGGTTCTAAAGCCACATAAAAATATTTTATCTATATATTTTCTGATAACGTAAGTATTTTTAACTCTTTTTTTAATAAGAGAGTTTTATTACTAAACTGCCTCCGTGGTGCAGCGGTAGTGTTAGCGACTGCTGATCACGAGGTCTCGGGTTCGATCCCCGGGCCGGCCAGTGCTATTGAGATTTTTCGTAAAAAAAAAAATAAGAAAAATTCTCAGTAGCAGCCCGGACTTTGGAAATGTGCCCGGTAGACGTCAATAGGCTCGCCCCCTATTACGTGGGACTTAAACATAGCTTGGGAGTCGTGGGTGTATAATACACCTCTGCCTATCCCATCGGGGAATACAGGCGTGATGCTATGTTTTTATTACTTATATAATATATATTCACTGATTTTTTTATCAAAACTTAATTAATTGCACAGATGGCAGAGTGGTTTAGATATCGGCCTCCCGTCCGAGTGCTGTGGGTTCGGTTCCCACATAAGCCAACTCATTGTGTGATCCACAAATGTTTGATGTAATTTGTGTTCGCCCCCTCGATACAAGGATTATTCGTTAGTGCAGGGTGTTTGTTGTCTTTAAAGTAAAGTTATCTACGGCGTGTTTAGTCAGGACATTTTTGTTCTTCGGTTTATCTAATATAGGTAATCTATAACAAATGTACAAACTATAGTGGACCACATGCGAATATATAAGTAGATATGCATAAGCTAGAGTGGTTATAGCATCATTATCTATGCAGTGTTAAGACCCTGGGCACCTGAGACTGCACGGTAATTCCCAGCTCAGTCTCTCCTTACGACCGATAACCGTACGCTTGAACACGTCCGACTGATAATTTCTGCATTCGCAATTAGGTTGAAGCTATTAGCAAAATGAAATTTCCAACTATTTACTATATATGCGAAGTCAACAAATAACATCGTTGGTAAATTAAAGCAACAGAAGTTCAATAAACATGATTCAGTGAATCGCTCTGAACCGCCAATGACCGATTCATGAACACGTTATTTTGAATGTGAAATTGTTAAACGATACGGAAAATTACACAAATTGAACATTTAGAACGTAACTCAGCAGATATACTTGTGTATATGAATATAGCAAAACAAACAAGGATCCGGCCCGGCCCGTGTCAACACTGAAACAGTAACGTGGATATTATACGGTGCAAATTACATCATTAGAAAGCGCGATTGTATATGAGTGTCTATAGCCGTATGCTATGGACAATGTGCCTTTTATAAGATGATTCGTCTATCGTTATTATAACAATATTTGAGCAGTTCCAACCTCCAGTGCTGAATTTTGTGGGTTCGATTCTTAAATTTTTTTTTGTGAATCCATCTGAGTATGGTTGTACTTGTATCCTTTTAATTGTATGTTTGTAAAATCCCACACGATAAAAAGATTGCTCCTGAGTGCAGGGTGAAAAAAAAATCCTATGTTTAGAAATGCGAAAAGCTTTTTAATACGTTCCTGTACGATCATAGCCGTGCGCAAGGTACTTGGTAATATGACATACCGGCTATAGCCGTACAATTAAAAATAAAATAATTTGACTTACAGGCTTAGTAGTTGGATACATATAGAATAACGATAAAATACATTTATACTATCGTATTACAATAAAAGGTACTAGGTACTGTCATTCTTTATCACATTTTTTTTTGCGTTTGAGTGTGTTTCCCTAACAGTACGAATGTACTGTCTCATAGACACTACAGCTATAACTGCTATAATCGTAACGTAATATCATATTATATCAGAATCTTACTGTCTTGAAGTGACTCAACTGTTATAGCCGTATGATATAAATATATGAAAATATATTTTTTTCTTTGTCCGTGTGGTGACGGACTAAGAATATAAGTGTCACCATCCCACCCTTTCCCGCGGGTGTCGTACAAGGCGGCTAAGGTAAGTAAGCAATTATCACCCATTGCATTTCTGGTGGTAGGGTTGTGTACCAAGTGAGCGTACTCACTTGCTATCGGTCCCAAACGGGTCGGTACCACCATCTTCTGCGTGACCAGTCATGACGCACGTCAGTGTGTTTTGGCTGTAGCAGAAGATAGCCTTCTTCTTTCATTTCATATATGAGAAATGAAATGGTGCGCAGCGGTTTGACAATACTCTCAGTATAGTTGAGTCCATGAGCGACAGTTACCACTTACTATGAGGTGGGCCGTGGCGCGTCTGCCATCATTAGCATTAAAAAAAATATATATGAATATAAATACCGTCAGCAACGACAAAAAAAATTACGTACCGTTCAGCAACGTGTTAATTAAAAGATTTATTATGCATTGTAAAAGTCACACGATATCGATTAGGTTTTTAATAAGTTAGTGTACGTTATGGATTTGCTTAACAATATAATGGCTTTATGCCATTGTTGTTTTACTATTTGCTTATGTATTTCAGTATCCATCCATCAGCCTTTTGAAGTCCACTGCTGGACATAGGCCTCCCCAAATTGGGGGTATAGTGCCGTAATCGCCACGCTTGGCAGGCGGGTTGGCGATCGCATTGGATGTTGTTAATACTCGAAGGAGTGCTGCTGCCCACTCCCCCGGTATTACCTCAGTCGGCTCTTACGACTCCCATGGGTGGAGAGGGGTGGGACAATTCTAAAGCCGGCCCCACACGGCCATGTATTTCAGTATACCTACTTTCAATTTATTTCACGAACCCGCTATAGTCCGCATCACCGACATCCATGTCCGGTAACAATTAGGAAAACCTCTACCAGTGCAAGTCCCGCAGATATAAAACTTTATGGTACGCATATAAATTCGGATGTCGAGACATGTTTTATTGCAGAACCGTAAAATTTGGGGTCGGAAAAGACCGACATATTTATTAAATACGAACAAGGTCGTAAAGTCAAATACAAACCTCTTCGTGGCATCGATAATATCGGAACTATTTCTGGCGTTCGTTGTTCATCAGTACTTGTACACTAATCGATTTTGGTGAACTCGATATTTCGGAAAACAATCATTTATGTTTTAAATAAATAGGTTCAATGAGATTATTAAATACTAGACTTTGCCCGCGGTTCCACCGCAGAAAAAAGCTACTTTTTACGTTATATATCATATTCCAGTACAAACATAAAAAAAAAAAATCTGGATTATGTTGAATGTATAGACATACTTAGCTCTGTCATAGCTCTAAAATATTAAATAGAATGGATATGACTTCATATATTTCTCAAAATGCTATCTCATTGTAGTGTATTTGTATCGAACACCCGGCTTTTTCGTATATGTTCACAAAATGGCTCCAACAATAACGCGAATCCGCTTAACATTTCGTGGAGCCCGGTCGCCTCCGGGAGGGTTTTCCAGTGACGCGATGCCTTAAACGTGGGAATATGGCAACGTTACCTATCGCTTTCACTTAGTTACCGAATACAACTCTAATAAATTAAATAAAGGGGAAGGATACGTGCGACAAATGTCTATAGACAAAATATTCCTTCTAATGTAGGTAGACACGTATGTTTTGTATGTGTTGCATAAGTTTTGTTAGCATTTATCGCTTCCAATAACTCGAAAATAGCTATAAAAATTCAGTGAGGCTGTAAATCTTAAAGAGCACAACATCTACAGGTAGTTGGCATTCTTCCAATCCAACTTGAACACTAGATATGTTCTATATTCACTGCCACAGTAAAAAATTTAATGAGCCTCATTTATATATAGAACCAGCGCATTACTTGCGGTTTTGCTCGCGTCATCGTGATGTCAATGAAAAATTCATTGGAATTGCGTTAAATCCTTACTTAGTGCTTACCTACAGTATTAAAGAAACCGATATGTAGATTTTCATGGTTCTAAACCCAGGAGTTTGGTGCGTTGATAATTTTGTCAGTCAGTCAGTAATTAATTTAGGTACACAAAGTGTGAAAATGTGAAATCGAAAATAACAGTCACGAGCAGGATTTAAACCTGCATGTCTTGGAATACCGTGTCAGATGTTTTGCCAATACAGCCATCGTGACAATTGCTCGGGACTGCGAATTTCGATAACATATTCATTATTTTGAAAGTATTTGCATACATTATACCAAAAATTGTCACGATAGCTGAATTGGCAAAGCATTTTTGATGGTATTCCAGGAGATGCAGGTTCAAGTCCTGCTCATGACTGTTATTTTCGATTTTACATATAAAAAGTGCATGAAAAATTAAGATCTAAAATTTAACGTAAATATTATAGAATATAGTGACATAGTTACGAAAATAACAAGTCGAGTGGACAGTCAGAGCGGTAATCCGGCTGTCGCCGGCAGGTATCGATGGACGGATTAAAACACCATTTTACCGACGCTTGAAAACCCTCTGCCATATTTTCATGTTTTCAATTATATCGAGGAAGTTATGATTGAATAACTATATAAATATGATATATACAATATGAAACTAACTTCCTTATTAATGTAACAGTCTTCATAATGCCGTGTGGGGCCGGCTTTAGAATTGTCCCACCCCTCTCCATTCATGGGAGTCGTAAGAGCCGACTGAGGGATACCGGGAGAGAGGGGAGCAGCACTCCTTCGAGTATTAACAACATCCACTGCGATCGCCAACCCGCCTGCCAAGCGTGGCGATTACGGCACTATCCCCCATATGAGCGAAACACATGTTGTGGCGTTGTCTTGGGGAGGCCTATGTTCAGCAGTGGACGTCGAAAGGCTGATGGATGGATGGATGGTCTTCATTATGAAAATATAAATAATTTTACCCCACAAACATTTACCTTGTTTGGAGCATCATACCATGAAACATTAGCATACCAGAAAAAAAAATACTGAGTAAGAAAGTCTTTTAGCATATGTATAAACATACACAATAATTATAAATTGTTTATATATCAAATTATAGTATTTTTGATTTATATTTTAGCAGTTGACATGCTCAGCTACTTTAAAGTTAAAAAAAAAGTCAGGCCGTCAAATAGTATGAATTTTAATTGTAAAATTAAACTTATTATTACATGTAAATGCGTTCCGATAGGTGGCGTTGGTCGTTAAGACAAATGTGATGAGGAGATTAGGTATGACCGAAAGGTAGTGCGTAAATTATAATAATATATTTTCTGTAATGAAAAAGATAACTGATGTATTAATAGTTCAAAATAACAATTTGGGTGTGCAACAACGCGGTGTATGACTAGCAAATAAATGGTGGTCTATAAAACTATAAATAATAAATATTCACAGTCATAAAATTTTATATGACTAGGGCGGTTTCATGATGTACATCAATTGTTCTGCGCTAAAGCATGTCGAGGCAGACGGCATCATACATAAATTTAATATATCGTGCACATTTTTGATAAAAATACGAATCAAAATGTGTTTATTACTCCAATATACACAATGACCTACTTAATAGAACAATATAGTAATAATAGTAGATGTACTACTCTGTCAAGAAAGTACCGGGAAAAGATCAATAATACACAAAATTGTTGTTATTCATCCAAATTTATTTTATCACCTTCAAAGTATGCTCCTTCAGAAACGATAGACTTACCTACGCCAACGAATAATCCAACCATCAAAACATTTTTAAAACGCTGTTTCCGAAATTGAGTTCAGTTCTCGCCGCGAATTCTCCTTTATGTCTCCTACCGATTGAAAACGGGTGCCACGAAGTGGTAATTTGAGTTTAGGAAAAAGAAAGAAGTCGGCTGGAGCCATATCTGGTGAATATGGTGGTTGCTCGATGGTATTTGTTGAGTGTTTGGACAAAAATTCATACACAATGATGACCTAGTGCGAAGGCGCATTATCGTGGTGCAAAATCCAAGAATTTTCTTTCCACAAATCTGGCCTTTTTCGTCGAATTTGCTCTCTTAAATGCCGCATAACGATTAAATGATATTCTTTATTGACCGTTTGACCTTCTGGCAAGAATTCCGAATGCACGACACCGCGATAGTCAAAGAAAACAGTCAACATGACTGACTTTTGATCGACTTTGGCGTGGTTTTTTCGGTTTCGGTTCAGTTGAAAGTCGCCACTCCGAAGCTTGTTGACTAGTTTGCATGTCAAACTCGTAAACCCACGTCTCGTCACCAGTAACAATGCCTTTCATGAATTTTGGGTCAGAATTGACTCGTTCTAGCATGTCCTCAGCGATTCTCATGCGATTGAGTTTTTGGAGAAAATTCAGGTCTTTTGGGACTAGCCGAGCAGAAACATGTTTAAGAAAAAATTATTATTTAAAATGGTACGGATCAACTCGTGAAATTCCATTGGCGATGCAAAATTTAAGACTAACTCTTTGTTCGATGTTTTTGTCCATTATGAAATTCACAATACACACTAGATATTATATAACTAAAAACAGCACTGTATTTAATATAAATAACAGATGCAACTCAAACTCCGCGCCAAAATGGATAACAGTTGTGCGCATAAATATAGTAGTTGTGCCAATTTAACAACAACAAAAAAAAACAAAATTTTGAATTTGGAACCATAAACAAATCATCTATTCCCAATACTTTCTTGACTGAATGTAATTATCACGGCAGATCTTACATACCATTGGCAATTTCACAAGAGAACGTTGTTCAGCATATGGGTGTACCATAATAAAATTAGAATCACTAATAAGGTGAAAGTAATCAGATATTTTTTATTAAAGTGGGAAAAAAATATCTGACCGCACACCCCGTCGTTCGCAGCAACGAACAGGGTAGTATCGGGCCCTCACCCACAAAATAAACCCACTGTGTGCCATTATTTTTATATATTTTGTTTAGCATTTGACATGCTTAGTAGTAAATAAATATAAATGAACACAGTGTGAAAATGTGAAATCGAAAATAACAGTCACGAGCGGGGTTTGGAGCCTATGCGGGTTCAAACCAAATCAAATGGGGATGGTATCCCAATACCATCCCAGATGTTTTGCCAATTCAGCCATCGTGTCAATTGGGTCTGTGAATTTCCAAAACACATTCATTTTTAACATCTTGGGTGGCGCCTGCGCCATCTGTCGGAAGGATGTGTATACATTATACCGATCAGGTCAGCTTAATTTTACAATTAAGATTCATACCAAATAATGACGCTCTATAAATATTTTGATCTTTTTATATAGGCATATGGCATAGCATCTGGGACGCTATTTCAGGAGAAGCAGGTTCAAAAATCTTGCTCGTGACTACTTTGTGTTAATCCACCGTGTGCCATTTCTATGCCTGTGCTGGCGGACCAATGGTACTGTGTGACAATACTTCAATGATCCACAGGCAGCTTACACATTCGAGTACCCTCTACTGAGCGCAATCGCGAGTACCTACTATGATAAATAAGCGTTATAACATTATATTGTTTACCATTTAAAAAAAAAGCCTGAACATAAACAAAAACAGTCAAATTATTTGTGAATGAGAAAAAAGAGAACATTAGTGCGAGCGGGAATCGAACCTGCATCCCTTCCAATCCGGGGAAGTGCTCTAAGCCTCTGAGCGACCGCACTGACCTTTCGGCCATACTCAATCTCCTCATCACATTTCTGTTTGTCTTTGCGTCGGATTGGAAGGGACGTAGGTTCGATTCCCACTCGCACTAAAGTTCTCTTTTTCCTCATTCACAAATAATTTGCATTTTAAAGTAGCTGAACATGTCAAGTGCAAAAATACAGATCAAAATGTAAAAAACAGTCACATAACTCAGTATCTAAACTACTCTTCCCTTTGTGAAATAATTTCAATACACATGAAGTACCTTTGTACTAAATCTCATTATTCACATGCCCAGAGTTAAGGACTATTTTATTTGAAATACTTCTTGTATTCAGTTTCGGGTTCAATGTACTTGACGTATTTTCTAAATTGTAATTATTTTAAAAGTGGATGGTGTAAGTGGATAGACGTTGGGCGCGTTGAGGGGCGCAAAATGATCGTAAACCATCATTCGATCTACACTAAATGTCAAGTTACAAGGGCCTATATACGATTACTTGCCTACCTGACTCTATCAATTTTAAACTATCCTTTGGCGGTTGCTGCAATGTGACGAGTGAAAGAACATTAAATTATTTGAACCATTTTTCCATGAAAGTAATTAAAAAAAAACATCGAAGTAATGCCATATAGTTCCAGTGGCCCGCCACTACAGGTGAAGATACGGTTTATCTAGTGGGTGAGGACCCCGCACCATCCTGTTTACCTACCACAATATTTCACACCGATAAATTAAACAAAAAAAAATATTATACTAAAACCAGGTCCTAGCCTTAATAAACAAAAAATAAAAATTATGTGTTTGTGTGTAAACTATACACTCATTATATAAGTAAAATTACTTGAAAGTATAATAACGGAGAGAATATTATTATGTTGGAAGTAAACTTACTTGAAAGTAAACAAAACGGTGAGAATAAAAACTATATTTATTTGTTATATAGAAAACATAGCATCACGCCTGTATTCCCCGAAGGGGTAGGCAGAGGTGTATTACACACCCACGACTCGCCAGCTATGTTTAAGTCCCACGTAATAGGGGGCGAGCCAATTGACGTCTACCGGACACATTTCCAAACTCCGGGCTGCTACTGAGAATTTTTCTGAAAAAGCTCAATAACATTGCTCGACCCGGGGATTGAACCCGAGACCTCATGATTAGCAGTCGCATACACTACTGCTACACCACCGAGGCAGTTACAGTTTGTTACAGCTGTTTTCTTATTATTTATCTCGAAACAGTCATCTCCACAATTGAATACATTATTATATCATAAACCATACTAGATACTGGCGCAGATATCTAAATATATGAAATCTACGAACTTAGAAACTTCTTACGAAATCTAGTGGAAGAGCCTTGTTAATCCCAACATGAACGGGATGGCTTGTTCAGAGAGGTGCCACCTTATCACAGAAGATCAGCGTGAAACAACGGTAAGTTCCTACTTCTAGTTTAAACCACCTACCTATCTTCTCCTTATTATCCTTTCTATCCTCTCCTTATTATCATTCCTCACCACCTTCCAGCCCTGTCCTTGGAGATGGCGATGCGTCAGTGATGTCTGTGGTGTTGCTAGCGTCTATAGGCTATGATAACCGCTGACCATCAGGTGGGCCGCAAGTTTGTTAGCATTTATAGTAAAACATATCGTTTGTTCTGATTTATTAACACACAAAAGACTAGTAAAAAAAAACAGTTTTTCTTACAGCAGCCAACTGCAATAATCGGGTAAATAATACAATTATTACCCACACCATTAGAATATGTAATATTTATTCTTATAAAAAAGAATGTATATTGTTTTATATTTATATATATATATATATATATATCCAAGATATAAAATATATTTTTTGAAAAGTATTTTTAAATGTTACTGTTCTATCGTAAATAATCTAAAAACTATAGTACCTATGTCATAGATACTTGAAATAATGATTACTAAACTCAAATAGAAACATCTTTACGCAACTAATACCTTAAATAATAAATGGCGTGCAATATCAATTGTTCGAACATTTTATTTACATCGAAAAGTTTTGTAGTATTCACCCTTAACCCTGGCTATAAAAATTCAACTTGATAAGGGTTCAGTGATGACGTAAACCCATTGGTTCCAAAAAAATCCATTGATTTTTATAATACACCAGTCCTTCACCTCGCGGAGTTTGAAGGAACTTTAGGTCTCCCACGGGAACCCTACAACTTACAGGGATAAAGAATATCTTATTATGTTAATCCGGGAAAAGAGGAAACTTTACGCAAAAAGGTCCAACGGCTCTACGCGCTTTTAAGAGGGACCTGTGACGGATTTTTCAGCGTGATAATAACATATAAAAATTACATTAGGGTGTTTTATTACATAATATTGAAAATTCTCTAACGGTTGATTTTATGGACGATACCTAAACTTTAGACACAAGATGTGAGTGGTAGGTCTTGTTGCGTGATGAAAATGTGTACTTAGTACTATTTTTTTACTGGTAGAAAGGTTGACAATTCTTCAAAATCTCTCTTGATATTTGAGTATCGATGATAAAAATAGGCTAATCTATCTAGCTGTCTGTGCTGTGTAAAATCTTTAAAAACTAGGACGGTGTTGCAATCTTTTCAGCAGTGCTAAATTCACTGTTGGTACATCAAAGTTATTCACTTCAAATCCGTGAGGTTATCATATTTTGTCTGCCCAAATTAGTTTTCGATAGTACTTTTTGGTATACGTACATCCAGGACGCTGGCCAGTCAACAAAAAATTGCTGGTTAACCTCTTTCTTGAAGTTGAATCTATCTAGCCAGTTTGTCCCAGGTAGAAATAAAGATACCACTGAAGTAATGCAACATAGTTCCAGTGGCCCGCAAACACAGTCGGAGAGACGGCACACGGCGGGTTTATTTAGTGGCTGAGGGCCTCACACTACCCTGTTCGTTGTGTGTGCGGTTAGGCACATTTCTTCCCGCCTTAACAAAAAAAAAGTTACTTGAATCAAAGGTGAATACTATTTTTCCCCTACTTAAAATATATTTTGTTTACAGCTTCGCAATGCTTATAAACAAAATTCTTTATTTGAAAAGAACTTTAATATATGCTGACATTCAAGGACTTCCCGTCTGGAGATCCAATTAATTACCAATTCAAATGTTGTAATAATGTAAGTAATGTAAGTAAAGACGACCAATATCTTGGGTGGAGCAATTCACCTTCAATTAGTGCAGGCGTCGGTTCACTTTATTTATTCAGAGGGATTGGATAAAGTAAAAAGGTAGAAAAACATTTACGAGATAAACATTTATATGTTGAAATGGAAGGCAAAGGTTGGATATTAGAATACGTTTAGGAAAATATTATGATTTATGAGTTTTTATTTGGCATCGGTGACTAATTGAAGTTTGCTATAATATATGAAAAAAACCTGAGGGTATATCCTGAGTATTTTTTTGGAAAGACAACTTTTATCCGATACCTACTGGTATATTAAAATGTAACACATAAAGGCATAGGGTGATATATCAGACTCTTAAGATCCATTTTTCTCAGGAAAGAGTCATGAAGTTAAAATTTATATCAGATACTAAAATTGTGTATGGACTTCGGGTTTCTAACTCATCAAAAATCATGGGATAGTTTGCGTTGCATATAAAATATTTCTAAGGTCCTTCCTATTCCATATCCTTCTTCATAAGAGGATCGTAATGACATCATCATTCCTATACCAAGAGTAATATCAAGCTGCTCTGCACCATTTCATTTCTCAGATAAGAAATGAAGGAATAAGCGGCTATCTTCTGCTACAGTCAAAACACACTAGTGTGTTTCAGAACCGGTCACACAGGAAATGGTGGTACCGACCCGTTCGGGCCTGATACTGATACCCAGCCCTACCACCAGCAATGCAATGGGTGATAATTGCTTACTTCTCTTAGTGGCTTTACCCGCGGGAAAGGATGAGGTGGTGACATTTGTATTCTTAGTTCGTCACATACGAAACACATACATAAACTTCCGACTAAGTTCATGTTTTACGTTTACAAGACTGAAAATATCTAAGATAGCCCTGTAGTTAAAGGAAATAATGTTTGCAACTCATTATTACATCGCACAAACAAAACCGTATTCAGTTTTAAAAACCAATTTTATTACGAATGGATTTTGCAAAAGAAATCAGATACAAAGAGCATTTAACAAAGAAAATAGTAAAACATTGGAACAAATGGTCGATTACGCCATGGATGAAGCGACGCGGCGGCGCCGTGTTTAAAACTCTAGCTAATTAAATGAATGAAAACGAAACTCCAATGTTTTCATTCCATTTACAGTTTCTAGCTCCCCTCTCAGTTCGTACAATGGCCATATGCAAACTTTATTATGATTTTATGATATTTCAAATGAAACACCGAAATAGGTGCGCTTTCACGCTTTTATTTTGGTAAACGTTTTTGTATAAGTAGGTACTTTATTTGTTTACGAGAATATAAATACATATCACATACACAGTATTAGTGATATTTTAATAAGATGAAACATTGATTTTCTAGTTATTTAGTCTGTTAAGGAACCTTGTCATTTTGGTGCTCGTATTTACTTCATTCTTGATACGGATTCACGGAAATGGGTTACTATGGGTTAAGTACCTATATGCGTTACTTACTAAATAAATTAATTTGAAAACAAGGTCACATTGATTATAGAGCAAAACCAGCCATTAGTAAGTCAACACTTTTATAGCATCCATTATTTCTTAACATAAACACCGATAAATCATACAATATGCCACAAATTTTGTGGTTCTTATTTGTTATTAGAACTCAGTTGTTGGGTAATTTAGGATAATATTATGTGAAATATTTACATAATATTATAAAATACACACATACACAGTATTGAAATTATACTTATATATGAAAAAACGTATAAATGCCAATTGGGAGACCTAGGGTGATCATAGTCCGAGTGGGCGGGGCGACGGCACGGAGTCCTTACCTTCCGACTGGTGCAGGTGCTGTCGGGGCACGGTTGCTTCGGCAGATATCTGCACATAGTTGCAAGGAGGGAAGCGACTCCGGGCTGTCACCATTGTGGCTGCGACGAGGACGCGGCGCAGCACACGCTCGAGTCGTGCCCGGCTTGGGGCGGGCAGCGCCGTGATCTCGTCGCGGCAATAGGGGGGGACCTCTCGCTGCCGAGCGTCGTTAGAGCGATGCTTGGCAGCGACAGGAATTGGGCCGCGGTCGCTGCCTTCTGCGACGAGGTCATCTCGCGGAAGGAAGCGGCGGAAAGGGCCAGGGAGGCTGATCCTTCCGCAGACCCGAACCGCCGCCAGCGACTGGGGCGGCGCAGGCGTGAGTATTTGCGCCTAATGCCGCCCTAGCTGAGGCTGCGGGTGGTTGGACCGGGGAACGTCCGCCACCCGCAAGGCCTCCCGCGAAGGTGCGATGCTCCGTGTGTGGGTGCGTCGCTCAGTAGAGGGTACCCGAAAGGGTAAGCCGCCGGCGGACCACCGAAGGAATGTAACATAGTTCCAGTGGCCCGCCAATAAAGGCGGAGAGACGGCACACGGCGGGTTTCTTTAGTGGGTGAGGGCCCCACACTACCCTGTTCGTTGCCCCGAACGACGGGGTGTGCGGTTAGGTACATTTTTTCCCGCCTAAACAAAAAAAAAAAAAAAAGGGTGATCATAGTCCGGAGCATGCTCGTCGCGATCCCTGCCAGCCTGTAATCCACAGGCTGCAATCCGGTTCGAATGCGTACCGCAGTGCGGGTTAGGGCGTGCCCCAGAGGCGACGCGTACCGACCCGCGCCCCTCGGTACGAACAACGGCAGATGCGGCGATGGGGGCCGCCACCCATCACGCCTTGCCCAGTTTGGCGAGTCGAGGGGAGCAGAGTGTCGAGTAGGAACGTGGAATGTAAGAGGTGGTGTGGAAGATAAGTTGCACGAGCTGGTAACCGTCATGTCGGGCAGACAGCTTGATGTGCTCTGTGTAACAGAGACCAAGCGAAAGGGTAGCGACGCCTGTGATCTTCCTGGTGGCGGGTTAGCTCTGTGGTCTGGTGTACCGCAGAGCGATCGGGCCAGCATGGGAGTGGGAGTGTTGCTGTCCGCTCGCTTGGCCTCAGGTGTGAAAGACTACGGAATGTTTGATCCCAGACTTCTATGGGTTCGAATAAAACTAGGTGTCACCAGGGTCTTCATGATCGCAGCTTATGCTCCCGTAGGCTCTTCGGTGGCATCGGATCTAGAGAAGTTCTGGGATAATGTTAGGGAAGTTCTGGATTTGGCAGAAGCTAGTGAACGCGTGATCGTATGCGGAGACTTGAATGGATGGGTTGGGACCAAGCGTCCAGATTTCGAGGACGTGCTTGGTTCATTTGGCGATAAGAGAGTGAATGATGCAGGTAAGCTCATTGCGGATGTATGTATGGAGAGAAACCTTATTGTGTCAAACACATTTTTTCAACATAAGGACATCCATATGTATACATGGAGAAGGAATGAACAGAGAAGTATGATAGATTTAATTCTGGTAGACAGTCGCCTCCGAAGTAAAATTCTGGATACAAGAGCCTACAGGGGTCCCACTGTCGACACGGACCACTATCTCGATTGCGAGGTTTAGTGGTCTGTTCAGAAAGTGGCACTGAGCCAACGTTTTTATATGGAAGCGAGAGTTGGGTATGTAAAAAGGAGCATGAGAAATCAATGCAGTCGAAATGCGATCTCTGCGGAGAATCTGTGTAGTGAGGCTGACTGACCGCATTCGTAACAATGACGTAAGAGAGCGAGTAGGTATGAAAGAGAGTATTGGTGTAAAGATGCGAAAGAGAATGCTCCGATGGTTCGGACATGTGGAAAGAATGCCGGACGAGCGACTGGCTAAGAAGATATACAATGCGAAAGTGGAAGGATGTAGGTACAGGGGGAGACCGAGACTTACCTACCTAGACCAAATTGTTCATGTATTGAAGGAAGGTGGAGTCAGGAGTCTCCGAAACCGGCGAGCGTGTATGAAGAGAGTTATGAATGTTGAGGAAGCGAGAGATGTATGCAAGAATAGAGCCTCTTGGCACTCTGTCCTCTCTGCCTACCCTGCAAGGGAAATGGCGCGATGATAAGTTAGTTAGTTAGGGAGAGCAATAAACAACCACGAAGAGGTCTCGATTTCGACCCTCATGCTCCGCACCGCACATTATAAAAAGTTATTTGTTTAATTATTTATTTGAAAATCATTACTTGCTACGTGCTTTAAAGAAACTCATTAGGTTATTACGGAATCCTGACCTTGTTTTATTTAGACAAAAAACTGTATATATTATCTAATCGCAGTCTAACCTTGGAACTTCGTTTGCTATTTGGGTAAGGGGGTAAAATAATCGCTGAGAAAATTTACTTTCTGCCACACGTATTTTACAGAAAATCGCATCACTATACAATCACTAAGGGTCGGATTCCTAACTATATAAAGTTGTAACAGAGCTGTGTTTATATATAAACAAATAAATAAATAAATATTCACGGACATTTCACACAACATCCTCTAGTCCCAAACTAAGCTTAATGCTTGTGCTATGGGTACCAGATTACGGATATAATACATATATTACTTTTTTTTTGTAAATACATACATATAATAGATAGGAAACACCCAGACGCAGTACAAATATCTGTGTTCATCACACAAATAATTGTCCTGAGTGGGAATCGACCCACGACCTCACGCACGGAAGTCGGTTACACTACCGACAACGCTACGAGGCCCGTCAAATGTCAGTTTTTCGGTTATATCTCAGGTTCCCGATATAGTAGCGGGATAAAATGTCTAAAAGTTATAAAGTCAAATCAAGGCCTTTCAAATAAAAAAAGTTGCATCACAATCCGTTCAGTAGTTTTTGTGTGATGCGCGAATAAACAAACAGATAAACAGACACAAAAAATCTAAAAAAAATTGTTTTGTGTTTAGACATGCCTATATAGTCTATTACAGTATTTTTTTCTCAAATATCTTAAATGTACAGACACAGCTCTGTTACAGTTTTATAATAGTATGTAGCTTTAATAGATAGATATGGTAAAAATATGCAACTCAGATTGAATAAACAAATATAAATGAGTACTTATATGTTTACAATGCCTTAGAAAAGTGCTTTGTAGCTGAAAAACATGTCTGTTAAAACATCAGATATAAATTGAATCAGCTTGTTCACTTCTCCATCGAGAATAACACCATCCAGCTCAGAGTTCGAAAAGTCATTTGTGCGATTATCTGTCTCACGAAGCACATCAACCTGATTTTGTATGTAAATTGGATTAATGACGTTGCACTTGAAGCCCTCTTTTCTATATTTACCGTTGCGGGAATCATTGGGATCAAATTCGCGTATTTTGAATCTTTTAATATATTTAATAATTAATCACTAGGTATAAATGTTTAGGTAGTATTTCAGATTGATATAAGCGACCTTGTAAAGAGTCTACGAACTCCACACTCTACGTGTGTGGTGACGGATTAAGAATACAGATGTCGCCACCTCATTCTTTCCCGCGGGTGTCGTAAAAGGCGAAGGGAAGTAAGGAACTATCACCTTTTCGCATTACTGGTGGTAGGGTGTGATGCCAAGTGGAGTTAAGTACTTATTTGGCATCGGGCCTGAGAGGGTCAGTACCACCGTCTCTCGTGTGACCGGTCATGAAGCACTTAGGTGTGTTTTGGTTATAGCGGGAGCTTGCCGCCCCTGTCCATTTTCCCTTCCTGAGCGCTTGGGGCTTTTCGGTGATGCTTGGAACGGGCATTGATAGGGGTCATGGCTTATGCGTTGGGCGTGAGGGACTGACGCGGGGTAAAGGGAGACCCAGTGGGATTGGTTCGCCGGCCATCTGCCGGTCAGTAGGGGACCCGAACCCGGGGAAATCCTACCTCGGGAGGCTGTCCCGCCAACCGGCGAAAATCCCATGGAGTTGCTGTCGTACCGGAGTAGGAGACCGGTTTGGACCCAACAGTTACTCACGGGAGGCCACCGGAGGCCCTTCCGTGTTTCGTGTCAGATCCTCACAAAACCCATTGTCCATGCGCCAAGTGTCACCACCCTTTTTTTTCTGAGTGTTTGTTTACACATGACGCAAAAATTTTACGCATATTGATGAAATCGTTTGATAGCGATTAATTATTACATAGTAGACTTTTCATAGCGTTCATTTGAAAGTGTATTTTATTCACTTACTATATAGTTTTATATTCATAAATTACAGTTATAAGTAGCATATTCAAAAAAACGACGGTATCCAGGAGATGCAGGTTCAAATCCTGCTCGTGACTGTTATTTTTGATTTCACATTTTTCACTTTGTGTTTAATGTATGTTGCTAAGCATGTCAAATGCTAAAAATATATATAAAAATATCTAAATACGTCGAAAATAACTTCAAACACGAACACTATTATAGTAGCTGTCCAAATCAATTAAAATAAAGACAAATGAAATACGTATCATTTCCTTAATATATAGGTATTTATACTTAAATTTTGAAAAAATACGTTTATTAACCCAAAGTCAAGGGTTTCCTCAGTAAAAATTAGTAAGGCAAGTTTAGTTATAAAGACATGTATTGTCATATGCTGCTTTATGTGAAAACTTGTAAATGGCCCTTTAATTAATTACATTTATTAGCTGTTGCCTGTTAGTTTTCCAAATAAAGTAAAATAAAAATAAAATATGCTCTAGCGGATAACCTTGGATGAGTGGCTTCAAACAAACAATAATGTCTTAACAGATATATCTATACCTATTAGAATGAGGATATTATATTTTTAGTTAATAGTTCATGAAACAATACAAATACCCAATCACATATTGTATTTATCTATGAAATTGCCTCATGATAATGACATAAAAATAAATAATATATTTTTTCCTATAATATTTACAGATACGAGTACACATCCACAGAAGTAATAACTCACATCCAAAAATAAAGCTGGTCTCCACACAATGCGGTATTAAGTTAAATTAAAGTTATATAACTAGTAAATGTAATAATAAGATAAAAGCGTACAGTAAGAAAAATATAAGATGTAAGTACTCAAAAACCCAGCAGTCCATTATCTGTCGTTATTACCAGCGATGTAAGATATGGTCAGCAAAGTGTTTGCCCTCAGGGAAGGGTAGCTCACTAAATTTCTCCACTTTACGTCGCGAGGTGGCCATTAAGATTATGAAATTATGAAGCCGACCACTTACCGAGATTTGCTTCGTACGGTCACACTTAATCGTACTGATTTAATTGTAGCTGTACTGTTAGTGGCACCGTATTCCATGTTAGATAGTAATTTAAGGTATTTTAATTTAAGACATTGAATAGCTAAAAGACTTATACATTTTATTTTACAACTGGGTTATGTAAATAGTTATTGCCTGCGTTCAATTCATTAATAGATCATCATTGCGAAAGTGAGTTTGTTAGTTTGTTTGTTACGCTTTGACGCTGTAACTACTGAGTCAATATAAAATTTTGGTTGCATAAAACTTAGAGCTTAGAAAAGGTTGCTTTATATAATGTAAACATTGACATTTGCCGTGTGGGGTCGGCTTTAGAATTGCCCCACCCCTCTCCACCCATGGGAGTCGTAAGAGCCGACTGAGGGATACCGGGGGAGTGGGCAGCAGCACTCCCTCGAGTATTAATAACATCCACTGCGATCGCCAACCCGCTTGCCAAGCGTGGCGATTACGGCACTATTCCCCCATATGAGCGTACAGGACCGCTCGTTGTGGCGTTCTTTGGGGAGGCCTATGTCCAGCAGTGGACGTCAAAAGGCTGATGGATGGATGGAAACATTGACAGTTCCTGTAGGATTACTATTTTTCCATAGAGATGATTATTAATTTGTCTTATAGTGACATATTCATATATAATTAGAAGTTCATGTGAACGAAATCAAGAGAATCTAGTGGTTTTATAAAAAAATATAAGTTCAATAAAAGTCCTTTTGTAACTTCACTGTAAATTGAAAGTAAATTTTACGTTGCAGTTAAAATTCGGTGTAAGATGTAATGTAACAATGTTGTCCTTTTTAGGGTTCCGTACCCGAAGGGTCAAAACGGGACCCTATTACTAAGACTTCGCTGTCTGTCTGTCTGTCCGTCCGTCTGTCACCAGGCTGTACCTCAAGAACGGCGATAGCTAGACAGTTGAAATTTTCACAAATGATGTATTTCTGTTGCCGCTATAACAACAAATACTAAAAACAAAAAAATAATAATATTTAAGGGGGGCTCCCATACAACGTCTGTCTGTCCGTGTGTCTGTCACCACGCTGTATCTCAAGAACGGCGATAGCTAGATAGTTGCAATTTTCACAAATGATGTATTTCTGTTGCCGCTATAACAAAAAATACTAAAAACAAACAAAATACAATATTTAATTTTTTGCCCTTTTTTGCTCGCTATTGATAACGGCAACAGGTAGACGCTTGAAATATTCACAGAATATTTAGTTATATATTCACTTTAAAAATAAATAATTAAATTAAAATAAAACAAATATTTAAGGGGGCCTCCCATACACAAACGTGTTTCTTTGAAAACCACGAAAGTCAAATTTTACTTGCAAAATTTGGTAACAGCCAAACACCATGGTTACAGAGAGTTACAATAGTGTAATGTTGTTTACCTAGTCAATAGTACGGAACCCTTCGTGCGCGAGTCCGACTCGCACTTGGCCGGTTTTTCAATATACGTACCACTGCTGATAGACTACCACACACTACCATTCCTCTTCGGTAATGCGAGGCAAATTGCCCTGACAAACTAACTGTCCTTCAGATCAATGTCGTTTCATTTGGTTTTTTTTTCGAATTTTACTATAACATTATTGTTTAGTAGATAGTCATTGTTCCTTAAACGAATGTGGGCACTAGTGATTGGATTGTTTTCCTATCACCATTTGTAATTATAAGTATACTATGAATAATGGACATAACCTATAAAGTAAAACATCTTAAATCCCTTAACTTTCCATCCATCCATCCATCAGCCTTTCAACATCCACTGCTGGACATAGGCCTCCCCAAGAGAACGCCATAACGAGCGGTCTCGTCATGGGGGATAATGCCATAATCGTCACGCTTGGCAGGTGGGTTGGCGATCGCAGTGGATGTTTTAATACTCGAGAGAGTGCTGCTGCCCACTCCCCCGGGATTCCCTCAGTCGGCTCTTACGACTCCCATTACAATTCTAAAGCCGGCCCCACACGGTCCCTTAACTTTAGTTTTAGCAATTTCAAAATATTATATTAAGCGATCTTTCCTTTTTCTGCTATACTTAATTCCAGAAAGGGTAACCGAGTCCCAATATCGACAACCTATTATTTTTTATGTTAATACGTACGTAGCTAATACTTTTAGACCCTAAACATAAAGTACATGAGGTAGAACCCCAATCTTTTAGTTTAGTACGTAGAAACGGCCCAACAGTGAGTTTAAATAATAAAAAATGTTCCATTTACAAATAAAACGGCAAATCTAGGTCACTGCTAATTCCATGGTTGGAGCCCATCGCAAATTGTAATTTTCTCTTACCCTTATAACAGCAATTTATTTCATGATAAGAATCTTTTTTAGTTCTTGCAAAAAGGAATCTTTGTTGAAATCGAACATTCTCGGGTTGATTACTAAGCGCCCAGGAGGCCAGATTTCATGAAGCCAATTGCCATTCACGCGCAGGGGAAGTGATCGCTGGGGTGATATTATTTAAATGTAATCTTTTTTCGATACTTTTTAACCGTTTATCTTAGTTACCTTGTAAGGCATGCTTCTACTTACACAAATGTGTAAAAATATCACTGTTAGCATTATTTAAATTATTAGATATTATCATTAGTATCTATATTTATTACAACTCCCTGTTGTACGTTATTTGAAGCTAGAGCAGCTAATCTAATATTAATAAGATAATATACACTAAAACAGCTTAGAATCATGTACAAAATATTTTGATATTTTTATATATTTTTTTAGCATTTGACATGCTTAGGCATACAAATTAACACAAAAAAAAACAGTCACTATTATTTCCGATATCACATTTTCACACTTTATGTTAAGGTTAACCTAAACAAAACTAAAAACTTGTAGTGTGAAATAATATTATTATTTAAGAAATATAAGACTGAAATCTAAATATTATACTCATTACAGGAATGTTCATCTGCTTATAAATGGTTAAGTGACCGCACGATGCCGGCCCGGGTCGCTAGTTCAGAATAAGGTCTCGTTCAGAATAAAAGTGGCCGAGATTTTCCTTAAAGATTAAATATACATGACATGTATTGCCTACGTTTTCGTTCCGTTATTACCGACTCTCCATTGGTTAATGTATAAGAAAACATTTTCTAATCGAATAAAGGAAGTAAAGGAAAACATAGCTCCCGCACGAATAGTTCTAACCAATTGTGAGAAGTGGAATTGTATGGTATTTGTGGGCAATAGACTAGTGAATTGTAAAATCATACTTCATACTAATATTATAAATGTGAATGTAAGTTTGTTTGTTACGCTTTCACGTGAAAACTACTTAATCGATCATCATGAAACTTTGTACACATATTCTCGGAGGTATTAGAAGTAACATAGGATACTTTTTATTAAAAAAAAATACGAAAGATAAAAAAAATTGTTTGTCAAAAAATCTCAAAATCTAGCTACTTCAACGCCATCTAGCATTCCAGTAATGAAGTTCCAACCCTGAGTACTGTAATACCGTTGCACTGTGTTATCGACAATTTTAAGGGTTGCTTTATTTATTTTTATGAAATTACTCACGGAAGTCGCGGGTAACAGCTAGTATAAGTATAATTTAGTAAAGAGGTGATGTGTAAAAAAACATCAGATTGTACGATATGTATAAACCTTTTTTGGAAAATTCTTAAGTTTTTGCTAATCAGTTTTTACAATAGGTAGGTTACCTATATTAATTTATTTCGCTCATGGCTCACGCTCATGGTATATGAGGTGTTCTGGAAAATCTTTGCAAAGCGTCTAAATTGAATGAGTCGCCAACACAAGTGTAGCACAACTATTGCTAGATTTCTGTTAAGATGCACGTAAGGTAATAACAGGTAACTAAAGTTACCATTAACATAAAATTCTGCATCAAAAAGAACCCTTTAGAAATTTAAAATTGCGAACATTCTTTTTATTTTCCTTGATCGCCTTATTTCGCAAGCCATTAGTAAACTGTGCTGATGGCGGGCTGTAATACAGAGCGCCTGAACAAATTGTTAGCGTGACGGCCTCATAGTGCCGCAGCCAATACTAACGTCATTGCACGACGCACTGCGGCATGCTTCTTAAATGCCTGAAAGTCGACTATGATTTCTTGCTCACACAGACAGCGTAAGTCCTAACTTATTCATTCTTTAATTATGCTGTAAGTCTTTAGTTCAGTTTTGTAAGCTGCTTTCGACATGCTACCGCTGCCAAATGGCTGTTTAAATGTGTTCTGCAACTGTGTTGGTATGCATATTAGTCTAGTTACGTATTTCGATAATAATACTAAGCATGTAACATAAAATACACTAGTGCAGTGAATTATATTGAAATATTTCATGTTAACAACTGTTTATAGTATTTTTAGTTAACCTGTTGGGCACATTTAATATTTAAGTTATAATATTATTTTACTATGTTTTTATTAACTCGCTTTTTTGTATGTCTATACGGGTGGAATTTTGTAATTGATTTTAAACTAACTTCCCGATTAGCTAGTACTTGAAATTCGGACCATAGCTCAGAAATGGATGACAATGCATGAAAATATGAAAAAAGAATAAAAAATAATTTTAATGTACCTTAAACAGAAAGTGAAAAATGTGAAATCGAAAATAACAGTCACGAGCAGGATTTGAACGTGCATCTCCTGGATACCGTCCAGATGCTTTGCCTATTCAGCCATCGTGACAATTGCTCCTGACTGCTAATTTCTATAACACATTCATACTTAACGTCTTTGGGTGACGCCTGCGCTATCTGTCGGAAGTATGTTCATACATTATACCAACCAGGTCAACTTAATTTTACAATTAAGATTTTACCCATAAATATTTAGATATTTTTATATATACTCGTATTTTTAGCATTTGACATGCTTAGCACTATACATTAAACACAAAGTGAAAAAATGTGAAATCGAAAAATTCACATTTTGAATCTCTATTTTTGCATACATCTCTCGCTTCGTCAACATTCATAATTCTCTTCATACACGCTCGCCGGTTTCGCAGACTCCTGACTCCATCTTCTTTCAATACATGACCGATTTGGTAGTGGGTCTCGGTGTCCCTGTACATACATCCTTCCACTTTCACATTGTATATCTAAAGGTATAAATATATAGGTTTTGTTGTTTTTGTATGCGTATATTTTAAGCGATTGCCATGCTCGGTTATTAAATAGAACACAAAGTATGAAAATGTAAAGTAGAAAAAGGTAGCCACGAGCAGGTACGAATCTGTGTTATCAGGATAACCGTTCCAGGTGCTCTAACAACTATTGTGACATTCGTTCGGGGCTCGTGGCTAGAAACCCCCTGGGCCGGATGCTTGTCCGCCACCAATGTAGCATAAAAAAAATTTTAATCCGTGTGGTGACGGACTAAGTATACAAGTATCACCATCCCATTTAATCCCACGGGTGTCGTATGAGGCGACTAAGGGAAGTAGGCAATTATCATCCATAGCATGACTGGTGGTAGGGCTGGGTACCAAGTGGGAGTACTCACTTGGTATTGGGCCCGAGCGGGTTCGTACCACCATCTCCCGTGTGACCGGCCATGAAGCACATCGTTGCGTTTTGGTTGTAGCAGGAGATAGCCGTTTATTCTTTCATTTTATATAAATTTATGAAATGAAATAGTGCTATTTTAAGAATAACAAAATTAAAGAAATGGTTTGGTACTATTTCTTTATAAGAACTTTCGATTTAAAAAAAATCATAATTTATTTCTAACTAGCAGTCTCGGCGAACTTTGTATCGCCTCAGAACCATTAAATTTTGTTTTTAACTTATTAGCTGAAATGTATTCGAAAAGTAATGTTCAACAAATCAATAAAATCGGTTGAGCCGTTCTCAAGTTAAAAAAAATATATAAATATAGATTATTTTGGTCACCTTTAATAAAAAGAGATTTGGCAGATACAAATTATTATCATTGCGGTTGATATCTATGACCAATTGGTAGGTAGGTAATTAAACTATCTGTTAGTGAACAAACGGTACCCATATGTGCAGTTTTTAATTACCCAATAGCTAATAGCTGCAGTAATACTAAGCTAAATACTCAAAAAAATTATACACACAACATAGCATCACGCCTGTATTCCCCGAAGGGGTAGGCAGAGGTGTATTACACACCCACGACTCGTCAGCTATGTTTAAGTCCCACGTAATAGGGAGCGAGCCTATTGACGTCTACCGGGCACATTTACAAACTCCGGGCTGCTATTGAGAATTTATTTTTTACGACAAATCTCAATGGCTCTGCCCGACCCGGGGATCGAACCCGAGACCTCATGATCAGCAGTCGCTTACACTACCACTGCACCACAGAGGCAAATAAAATATTTTTCCCTGAAAACAAAAAGAAATGCTATTAACATCACGCTTAATGCTTACGTATTACAGCACAGAAGTGACTACTATGGAAGTTATGTTTGTGGTAGTCGAGAGTAGCCATTCTAAGTTTGGTTGTACAGGTCATGTAGCCAACTGTGCTAGAAACTAATCCCAATATCGTCCTCTATTCTCTTAAAAAATGTATTTTTAGACACATTTCTAAGTTTCCAGAAGTTTTGTTTATAAGAGCTGTTTAATATTTAAAAGAATGTGTACAGCTGTGAACTTTACAAAGTAAATTCTAAGCATAATATTAAATAATGTCTACACAAAGGTCGAGTAAGGATGGTGTAAATCTTCTAAAAGTTTTTAACCTGGTTTAAATTTTTGTCATAACTTTATCAGAGCTGAAGATATTATCTTCTACTTCCCCGTCCGTCCACTCTCACGCCTAATATTATTTTATCTATATGACATTCATCCCTCCTCATCACATCCCTATACCATGCTCACCTATTGTTTTTTAACTTTCTGTTACTGCCGCTATGTTCATATTTCCCCTAACATACTCATATCTTATCCTATCCTTCTACGTCATTATCATCAACATCTCGATCACATAACGCTGTCGTTATGTACGCTGTCTTACGATAGTTATGTAAAATTTCCCTTTCAGTTTAAGGGGTACTTTTACATTGCAAATTGTTACCGAGAACTATCACCATTTTATCCATCCCGCATGTATCCTATTTTTTACGTTGCGGTAAATATTGCCGTCAGTTTGCATCAATGACGGAAGTTCAAGTAGGAATATATACACTATTTAATTTAGACAATTATATGGAAAATAACTGGATAGACCACCGAACTTGCAGAACAAGTGTTCTGTTTTTGTTCTGCTAAACATTAATCTGACACTCCAGTTTTTCTTGATATTTTCCTGGTCTACTTTGTACCTTAATTGCTTATCTCAAACTAGAACAATTTTATCGTCAAACAGCATACATAAAGGTGTTTTTTTGCTCTCTAAAAAAGATAATAAATATTAAATAATTTTTATTGTTTCGTTACAATTTAATTTTATAACAGTACCTATGTACCTTTAGTTACAGAGGTGCATCGATAGCTTTTCATGTTTCAATATAGATTTTGATTTCACGGATAGGTAATATACTGTAGCAATACTGACACAATATGTTAGTTTATGGGGAATTGGTAGATAAATTAATTAACAATTAGCTTAGGAATCTGTAAGAGATGGATGTCAATTATGCCATGGCATTTAAAGCTTAGTTAGAAATGAAAAGTTAAAATCTACGCGAGAGCGATAGTTAACTAAAATTGTCTTGAAATGATCTGGTTTAAAATATTACAAAGTGAATGTGTTCTCATATTTCTTGGTTTGCTGACATTACATTAATAGAAGGTATATTGTAACGGCTCACACATTTCATTCTGGAACGTTTCAATCAACAGGTTACAATATAGTCGTATACATGAAGAAAAGTGATAATATGCTTCATTAATCTTTTGAAGGAGTGTACAGCTATTATAAATTAGTTAGCAGGGAACTTTCATATAAAATACGTTTCAGCTAAGGTTATGATACAAGTCCTATTTATTACGGATCTCCTAAAAATTAAAACAAAAGAAAATCAGATAGTTGGTATAATTATTCTAGTCTCGATACAGGGGGGTTAGGCAGAATCTCATATCTCACATGTCGATCGTATCGTGATCACTGTGATTGGTTGAGAAACCGACGCGTGATGTCACAATAATCCTTTGGCCAATCACGGTACTCTGTCAACCAATGACAGTGATTACGATACGATCGACATCTGAGATATGAGATTCTGCCTAACCCCCCAGCCCCCTGAGGCAGAATGTCATATTTCACGTGTCGACCGTATCGAGATCACTGTGATTGGTTGAGAAACCGACGCGTGATGTCACAATAATCCGTTAGCCAATCACGGTGATCGTACAAGCGAGACGATAAGATCGACACGTGAAATATGACAGTCTGCCTCAGGGGGCAGGACTGGCCTCTAGAACAGTATTGCAGAGGTTGTGTTACACCAGTAGCGATTAGCAAGCTCACGAACTATATACAATGTACGAAAGGCCAACTTACTTATTATGACTTATATATCACTAAAATCTACAGTCCTAAAAATAAACCCAATTTTTATTTTTAATATGTGTATATTTACAACACAACACTAAGCTCTAGGGGTTTGAATTCGCCAAGTGAAAATTTAATATAAATCAGAAGACTTCTTTGTTGCCGAAAATACTGCGATCCGAACTTTATTTACGTCACACAAATAATACTTTGATGTAATTGGTTCAATCTAATCTATTTTGAATACTCCAAGAAAAGCCATTTTTTCACAGGTATAAAAAAGACGAATAATAAAATCCCCACGAACGGTTGACTTATGTTTATCAATTTAGACATCGTCAAAGGAGCGACGTTGTTCACTGCCTACGTATTATAATATAATGGAGCATGTTATGCCCTTATTCATTACATTCTGTGCACGTAAAAAATAAAACCTCCTCACAATCTTGACAGCTTTGTATGAGAAAATAACATACCTTACATCCAGCCTGTGTGCGGCCCGAACAAATTATTAATGTACAAAGACAACACATAGACAGGTTGGTTCCTAAGTTAAGTAACTCTGCTAAAGTACGTGATTTGAAAGATTTTTATAGACGTTTACAACGAGAATTTAAACGGGTAAAGCATTATTTTTCATAAAACTTTGCTTAGAACGTTTGCCTTGAGTTTCGGGCAATTGGTTGAACATAATAAACAACTGTTTTTATTGCGGTGAAAAGCTTGAGAAACGCATAAATCGTTAGTAAATTCTAATTGTTGCCGCTTCAAAAAGTTTTATTGATGTGTTTACCTAAGGCTGTCTGAGTTTTGATATTTATAATTTAGAAAATAATTTAGTTGATATTTTAATATTATTTGAAATTAATATAGGCACATTAATATTCTAATTTTAAAGTATCTTATTATAATAATACCGTAAGTAAATGATTTACATTTAGTTCAGTTCGACATGATAATATTCAACACACAATCGATATTTACTTATTACATAATGAACAGATGGCATTTTACTTTGGCAGTCTTGAAGTTATTATAACTGAACAAAATGACAGCCAGCGAGGATACTTAGCAAAACCATCAGGTATCAGTTTCTCATAAAGCCTACTCTCATTTTCGTTACGATGTTAATAAAAAGAAATGGAAAAGTTGTCTGTATACCCGTCAAATGAAAAAGTTATGGTACGTGATGATACTGATAAAGACAACCTCGCCACCTGCCAGTACACAAAACTAATTACAAACTCCCTAACTTCCTCAAACACTAAAATATTCTCCTAAAACGTCACCTCCCTATGTACTCGAGTGGAATAATAAATTCTACTTTCTTTGTTTCTCTCTGAATTACTGACTCATGCATGTCTTTCATATCTTTGACAAAATTCTGTTATAAATCTCCCAGAGAAAGTAATTTATTGAAATTCTGCTGTGCTATCACATTTTTCTTTATGAGTTTAGGTTTGGAAGGCCATAAAAAACTTTTAACGGCGCCATTCCAACAATACGTGTATGGAGGACATGTCGTATAACCTCTTTGGTGTCAGCTGACAAACTATAAGTTATTAATGACGCCACACTAGCATATCAGTCTTAAATAATATACATATTAATATAAGGTCATCAGTAGTACTGATGACAGACATCAAACAATAACAGATGTATAATTCCAGGAGTTACTATATTGTATGTTTCACATATCCATAGTTTGACTCATAATGACCAGCCCTTTTATGTGTCACCGAACAAACTCTTCGATTGATGGTCTATTCACTATCTCTACAGGCAAAGTAGAGGTATCTATTGTAAACGTCTAACATTCCAATAATAAAGAATTGAATTAATTTTAACAGAGAGCTGATCTTCTCAAATATTCTTACTTGAATTAGTCTGTAACGTATACGAATTGACAATATAATATCCGGCGGATATAGTGTCCTGGGATATTGGATTTCGTTTTTGAAGGAACGTAGGTAAGTAAATATCAGGAAGTATTACCCAGATTTATATTAAAAATCTAAGTAATTTACGTGATGCAACAAATTATTTTATTCTGGAACCTTATTGTTATAAGCGCAGATATCAGATGACTAATTACCTTTATTAGATAATTACAGTATCGCTAATTAGATCACCACATGTTATTGGACTAAGCCCTTGGGATCATAATTCTGGAATATTATATCTATAACTAGCTCACCCGGCGAACTTTACGCCATTTTTTTCGTGAATGTTTTGCAATTAAAATTATTAAAAAAATCTAGAAAAAGCCTTCCCTTTTTTTTTTTTTTTTTTGTTATGGCGGGAAAAAATGTTCCTAACCGCATACCCTATCGTTCGGGGCAACGACCAGGGTAGTGTGGGGCCTGCACCCACTAAAGAAACCCGCCGTGTGCCGTCTCTCCGCCTTTATTGGCGGGCCACTGGAACCATGTTACATTCCTTCGGTGGTCCGCCGGCGGCTTACCCTTTCGGGTACCCTCTACTGAGCGACGCATCCGCACGCGGAGCGTCGCACCTTCGCGAGAGGCCTTGCGGGTGGCGGACGTTCCCCGGTCCATCCACCCGCAGCCTCAGCTAGGGCGGCATGAGGCGCAAGTATCTGCGCCTGCGCCGCCCCGGTCGCTGGCGGCGGTTTGGGTCAGCGGAAGAATCCTCCTCCCTGGCCCTCCCAGGGCCTGGCCCACACAGGGGCGCCGTACAGCGCCATCGACCGGACCACCCCCGCGTAAAGCCGTCGGCACGCATTGTTGGGTCCGCCCATATTCGGCATGAGCCGTGCAAGGGCGGACGCCGCACCGACGAGCCTTGGGGACAGTTGACGGAAGTGCTCGCGAAAGCGCCACCGCCCGTCCAGCACTAGACCCAGATACTTTATCTGGGCCTGCACCCCAATTTGGACCCCGTCCACAGTGATCGAGGCGCCAGCAGGTGGCCGACGTCGGGGCCCATGGAAAAGCAGGGCCTCCGACTTGTCCAGGGCCACCCTAAGCCCCAGCGCCCCGATCCTCCTGACCACCTCCGAGGTTCCTAAGGTGGCCAGGAACGCCGCTTCCTCAAAGTTTCCACCTCGGGCCACGACCAGCGTGTCATCCGCATAGCAGATGACCGCCAGCCCGGGGGGGAGCCGACAGCGTAGCACCCAGTCGTAACCGATGTCCCACAGGAGCGGCCCTAGAACCGAACCCTGTGGGACACCGCACGACATGGGTCTCCTCACAACGTCCCCTATGCGGCTCTCATAGAGAACGCTGCGGCCCTCAAGATAGTCTGCCACTAGCCGCCTCAGGTATACAGGCACCCCGTGATACCGGAGCGCCTCCCCGATGCAGCTGAATGGCAGACTGTTGAATGCGTTGGCGATGTCAAGCGACACCGCCAACAGCACTCCACCGCCGGCGACGACCGCCGCGGCTGCGGCCCTCAGGCGCATAATCGCGCCGACCGTCGAACGACCAGCTCGAAAACCAAACTGGGCGTCCGACAAGTCGGGTCCGACGTCGCGCAGGTGCTGGACAATGCGGGCAGCGAGGATTCTCTCCAACAGCTTACCCGCCTCGTCCAGCAGCACGATGGGCCTGAAGGCCCCGACCGAATCCGGCGTTCGCCCTGGCTTCGGCAGGAGTACCAGCCTCCCCTCCTTCCAGCAGTCAGGGAACCGTCCGGACACCAGGCACGCGTCAAACAGTCCCCTGAGGCGGGGTTCCAGGTGGTCCAGAGCCAGGGCCAGCACCCGGGCGGTTATCCCGTCCGGGCCGGGGGCGGTGTTCTTGGAACGAATCCGCGAAACAGCCGCCCCCATTTCCGACGCGGTGACGGGTGGCACACTGAGGTCGGCCTCCCGGTCGCTAACTGGCTGTGCCATGACCGGGGGCGTGTGCTCCGCCCGTCGTGGGAATAGGCCTTCGACCACCTCGGTGAGGAGGCTGGGCTGAAGGGTCTCTGTGAGGGGGGGGGCCCTGAGTGCGGAGCTTGTTCAGAGCCGCACGATACGGGCGACCCCAGGGGTCACGGTTGAGACCGTCCAGCATCTCCTGCCTTTTCTCCGTTTTGGCGCGGCAGATGGCCAACTTGAACGCGGCTCGCGAAGTGCGGTACGCCTCGTACAGCTGGCCCTCCCGCTCCTCATCGCAGTTGCGCCGCCGACTGCGGGTGTAGGACCTCCGGGCACGAATGCACGCCGCACGGAGGTCCGCCAGCTCCTGAGAAAAAGCCTTCCCTGCAACTTCCCCCTAATTTGATACTTAAGCGCTCAAAATTGCACTTATTACGTTTTAGAGCTTGAAGTGCTCAAAAGTATAATTTTCGTGTCATATTGAGCTCTCCGAGCTCAAAGAGAGCTCTTCGAGCTCAAAAATCTGATAGCGATTTAATAAAACACTATTCGTTGAATTTTCAAATCGCAATAACTTTTGAATAAATGAACCGATTTTCTCGTAGTTTACGGTATTCAACGCAGCCTTTTGAGCTCTTTGAAGAATCTTAACTCGAACTGGTCAGACTGAAAATTACATAAAAATTCTGAAAAAACATTTTTTCTATTTTTTTCGACAACGATTTCTCACGAACGAATCAACCGATTTTGACCGGACTGGCGGCGATCGACGTAGTTTTTTTGATGTTAATGTTAATGCTGATTAGTTTTTGGAATCGATCGATAAAACTGTTTAAAAGTTATTTAAAAAAAAACACATTTGAAAATAAAAAAAACACATTTGAAAATTAAATAAAAAGTTATGAGAGGTTTACATACAGCCACACACACACACACACACACACACACACACACACACACACACACACACACACACATACATACAGACATCATCGCGGAAACATTCGGGGAAGCTTCCTAAGACTTCAAAACGTCAACATCCGTTGAAAACTCGATTTTTGAAAAACGGGGTAAATCCAATAACTTCCCAACTTACGAAAATTTTCAATTGTCAAAAATTAAAAAGTTTCAGTTAAAAATAAGGGTGAAAATTTAGGGTGGTATGTATTTTGTAATGCCGAATCATAAAAAATAAAAAAATTGTGGTGTACCACCCTTATCACTTAGGTGTATGAAAAATAGTGTACATCCTCAGAACTACTGAATATACACACAAAATTTCATAAGAATCAGTTAAGCCATGTCAGAGGAGAATGGCGACAAACACTGTGTCACGAGAATTTTATATATTAGATGTCACAGGCGTACAGATAGTTTTCGGTAATATTCTAGTTTTATATATATTTGTATTATTCAAGTTTAGTTTTATACTATCAAGTATTATAAAGTGAAATGAAATAAAACTCGTTTCTAACCCCCAAAAAAGAGAAGGGTTGTTCTCTTTGAAAGCTGACATGATCGAGGTTGTTCTTAGCTACAATTTATGAAGATCTATCTGTTCAGGCGTTTCAAGATCATCCGTTCTTTTTGATAGCTGCGGTAGGGATCTTAGACGCATAATGAATGTTTACTTTACTTTCAAACATATTTGTAACAGTACATCTGAAACACCCATGTACGAGCTACTCTGATGGGGCTTGAAGGTAGGAGACGAAATCCCGGTTGCCTTTTATTAAACCCATAAAACTATTGTACCTATGGTGACGGACTAAGAATACAAGTGTCATCACCCCATTCTTTCTCACTGGTATCATACGAGGCGACTAAGGGAAGTAAGCAATTATCATCCATTGCATTACTGGTGGTAGGGTTGTGTACCAAGTACTCACTTGTTATCGGGCCCGAGCGGGTTGGTACTACCATCTCCCGTGTGACCGGCCATGAAACACATCGGTGTGTTTTGGTTGCAGCAGGAGATAGCCGTTAATTCTTTCATTTCATATCTGTGAAATAAAATAGTGAGCAGCGGCTTGATAATACTGCCAATATAGTTAAGTCCATGAGCAATGGTTACCATTTACTATAAGGTGAAGTAGCTCGTCTGCTATCAATCGCAATTTAAAAAAAAAGTTTGTGGTCATTAGATATTACTTTTTGAGTTTTATTTGTGATGACACAAATAACTTGAAAAAAAATCAAATCTATATATATAAAAGAAAGTCGTGTTAGTTACACTATTTATAACTCAATAACAGCTGAACCGATTTGGCTGAAAATTGGAATTCCCGTGGAACGTGACATAAAACGTGGTATAGCAAAACGCAACTGACATGCGCGTGGGCCAACGTCATTTGAGTCACTACGGACTGTTAATGGTACAATATTCCCAACATTTCGTGCTGCATGTGAAAAACTCAATTTACTAGAAAACGATACCCACTGGGATACGACAATCGTTGAAGCAATTATCTCTGCAGCGCCAAGTCAGATACGCACATTATTTTTTATCACCATTTCGACATGCTTTCCATCAAACCCATCAAACCTGTGGCACAAATAAAAGGATAATATGTCAGAAGACATATTCAAATTCGTGTCAGTTCAAGAAATCCTGATCTTGAGATGAATGAGGAAATACATAATCGGGCTTTGCTCTTGATCGAAGACATGTGTTACCTCATGTGAGGTAGCTTATTAGTCAGGTTAGGAATGCCAGCGCTAAATAGTGAAATGAATGACGTATTTATTTGAATATTATTGAGAATTGGAACGGGAACGTGAATGTGATCATCAGGAATTAAATTTAGTAATTCAAACGAATGTACCCCTGTTGAATCCCCAACAAAAGGAATTTTAAGATACATTAATGAAGGAAATTGATGATAGAAATGGTGGTTTATATTTTCTGGATGCCCCTGGTGGAACTGGTAAGACATCCCTCATGTAAGTAGTTTTAGCCACTGTTCGTGCGAGATCCTACATTGCGGTTGCAGTTGTTCCTTCTGGATATATAGCAGCCACAATGTTAGAAGGATGCCGTACGGCTCATTCAGCATTAAAATTACTGGTAAATCTTCTAACTATTGAAGAACCTACATGTAATATTGCAAAACACTCCGCAATGGCCCAAGTTTTATCAGCATTGAAAATTATCATCTGGGTCGAATGCACAAACGTGCATTGGAAGCACTTAACTGAACATTGAAAGATCTACGCAATGACTCGAGATGTTTTGGAGGCGCAATGATTTTACTGTCTGGCGATTTTCGTCAAACACTGCCAGTAATTCCAAGATCAACTGCTGCCGACGAAATAAACGCTTCCCTTAAATCATCGAATCTATGGCGCTATGTGAAAAAACTTCAGCTGACAACAAGAGCACCGAGAGCAATAGCTGACTATCGGTAATGGTCGAGTACCTGTCGACGCATCGAGCGGATTGATTTTATTTCCTCCGGATTTCTGTAACTTTGTGTTTATGTGTTTGTGTGTTTGTGTGTTTGTTTGTCATCGAAAGAAGAACTCATGAACAAATTGTTCCCAAACATCATTACTAACCACAAAAATATAGAATGGTTGAGTGAGCGAGCAATTTTGGCGACTAAATATAAATATGTAGATGACTTAAACTACATAATTCAGAATGAAATCATTGGTACACTGCATTTATTCAAATCTATCGACTGTGTAACAAATAAAGATGAAGCCATCAGGTCTGAATCTAGAAAATCCATGTTTTTCCCATGATCAATTATATGTGGCATGTTCACGGGTCGGAAGACCATCTGCGTTATTTCTTCTTGCACCTGATAATAAAACGAAAAATGTCGTCTATCACAAGGTGCTTCACTGAAGAGTGCAACCCATGCATCAAAATACAAGGCCAATAAAGGATATTTAAAATACTTGATTTCTTTTATTTATATTTATTATCCTAATAAAAATAAAATCCAAAATCTGCTCATTTATTGCCCTTAAGGCGGAACAAAATTCGCCGGGTCAGTTAGTTACTTATATATTATGAGTAGCTACAAGACAAATGCGCGAAAAATAAGTGAGATTAAAAAAATAGTTCAGTTTTATTTATCTATATTTCTTAGCATTTGACATGCTCCGCCACTTTTTAAAGTGCAAATTATTTGTGAATAAGGAAAAAGAGATTTTTCCTTAGGCACTTCCCCGAATTGGAAAAGACGCGGGTTCATTTCCCGCTAGTACAAAAAATATCTTTTTCCTTATTCACAAATAATTTGCACTTTAAAAATAGTTCAGCTTTATTATGCTTAGTATTCTAAAGCACAAAATCTTAACCGCAATCCTGTTAATATGTTGCAACGAAGCACGCTCGACCACTCGAACAAGGCTGTCAACGTTATGACCGAGGATTGAACACACCATAACAATGAATAGCCTTTAAAACGACGATACTCACCTTATTGAAAGTATATTGCCATGAGCTTGCTTTTATAACCGGTCATATGCACTTATTAAGCAGTATATGGATTAAAGTTTAAAACTGCACATTGCATTAGTAAATCGTGATGTATTCCAGAATTTAAATTATGTAGTTACTCGACCTGTGCCCCGTGGATAGTAGCATGATGTTAAATATCCTGTAGCTTGTCTAAAAACTAAGTTATCAAATGCAAACAGGGTTTTTTAAACGGACTGGTAGTTTTAGAATTAGCACACATAAAGAAAAATAATAACTCTTCAGATTTATTATCTATTCCCTATCCTACTGTTATAAAGCTGTAAGAGAGCTATGTCTGTACATTAAGATATTTGAGAAAAAAATCACTGAATTAGGCTATATAGGCGTGTCTAAACACAAATCGATTTTTTTAGATTTTTTGTCTGTTTGTTTCTTCACGCATCAAGGAAAATCTACAGAACGGATTTTGATGCAACTTTTTTTGTTTGATAGTTCTTGATTAGACTTAAAAACTGGTATACATTTTATTCCGCTACTATATCGGGAACCTGAGATACAACCTAAAACTAGCTTTTGGTTGCAGCGGAGCCGCAAGCAATGGCTAGTATTATATAAGTATAGTGTAAGCGACTGCGGATCATAGAGTTCGATTCCCGGGTTGGGCACCGTCAAGAAATTCTCCTACGTCTGACCTCTCTCTGGTCGTGTCGGCATGCCGTCCCATCGGTTTATGACAGTGCACTTGTATTTTCGCACATACTAGTGCACTATACCTAATATCATAGACTATAGGATAGCTTTTTCAACGTCTATCATCGTGTGCAATGTCGTCACTATATAGGTACTTAAAACACTTTTTACGATTCTCAATACTTACACTAAAAGACATATTAATACAATTATTATTACATTTACGGCTTTTAATTAATATCATTATAAAACTTTCTTTTCGCTAAATGAAACAATCATAAGCACTTAACACCCACGTACTTAATATTATATTGAAGAATTGTGCATCATGGATGGTCAGATGTATGCTATGTAGTCGATTAGTCTTTTAACATGGCGATCCTGTTATGCTATACTTAAATAATAATAAAATAATGATCTACAGGCCATTGCGGCCAATATCAACAGACACTAGCTATGTATAATATTTTATTAGGTATAGTGCACGAGTGTCCGCCAACTTCATAACTCAGGGCTGCCATTGAGAATTAAGGATTAAGAATAGTACATTTTTTGTAGTAGGTACCTTGAATATGCATTTCTATAAAATGATTATGTACTTGTAGATAAGAGCTCTTGAAACTTAATGCGTTATCGTGATATCAATGTCGACAACATATAAGTCGTTCGTCTAGCTTTAGTAAAAAAGTGCATTACATGTCCCGCTAAATGATAACCCGTTTTTTGTTCTTATTTATTCACATATATTTAAAGCAAGATCAGTTTATTATTTTTTCAGTTATCTATACTGATATTATAAAGAGGAAAGACTTACTACTTCCATCCATCTATCCATCCATCAGCCTTTTAAAGTCCATTGCTGGACATAGGCCTCCCCAAGAATGGGGGATAGTGCCGTAATCGCCACGCTTGGCAGGCGGGTTGGCGATCGGAGTGGATGTTGTTAATACTCGAAGGAGTGCTGCTGCCCACTCCCCCGGTATTCCCTCAGTCGACTCTTACGACTCCCATGGGTGGAGAGGGGTGGGACAATTCTAAAGCCCGTCCCACACGACTTACTACTTACTAGACGTATTTTTGTATGTTTGTAACAAATAAACACAAAAACTACGAGACCGATTTCAATTTTTTTTTAAGTAAGATAGACTATATTAATATTTGTATATTTTTATTTATATAGATATAACATAGACTATTGTTATTACTAGATAAGATATTTATTAGATAATATAAATAGTAATTTGATAAAAAACTAATTATAATATATCCTGCATAAAGGTACATTTACTCTACGTTTATCCCAAAATATTTAAAAAATAAATGTCGTAAAAATAAAGACACGGGCCGCTAGTATATAATAAATTAAGCTATTCATTAATTAGTATTTTTATTTCATGCATTCAAGATTTATGCTAAAAGTGGTTTAATTAAGTAAAAATGCTTAGAAGTTTGTTATACTCATATGAATTTGTGTAATCACAGTGTAAGAGCACTTTCGTCAAGTACGTAGGTACTTTGCAAATATGAGCTCGCAGCGAGCCTTCATTACATTTTTAACTAATACGTCACATTCGAATTTAAAATCATATCCAATGGCCGGTGTTCACTTAGTTTCTATTTTTGATCAAAGTGAAAAAAAAAATTTCGTTCTTCTTTCTTTCTTTCTTCTATATTCGTGTAGATAAAAAAAATGTAATAGTGGAAAACGAGAGCTTTACTGTGAACCAGATTTAAACCTGCGGTGAAATCCGAGGAAGTGCTCTGGACCGCTAAGCTATCGAAGACACGTAATGGTGATACCCAATCTCCACTTCACATTAGTTTTAGATGTTTTTACAACGCACGACACCTATTAAATGCACTTACTATTACATTTTATTCCAATTGGACCAGCGTGATTTTGGCCCGAATAATTTTATATATATATAATATATATTTCTCTGAGACATGTACTGTATTAACAAAAGCAAGTTAGCGTGTAGATAGTGTTTTAGTGCGATAAAAATTTCACAGGAAAATTTACTGACTGTAAAGCCTTGTTTATATAAAGGCTAAAGAGGGGAGAATTTCTGAACGTTCATGAACTTTGAAAGTATAAGTCGGGCCTGCCTCAGGGAGCAATGATTCAAGGCCAGGGCACCATTACATTAGATAATCCGACGCTGGTTGAGAGCACGAGCTATAATTTTCATGGAGCTAAGGGTGAGACTAAACAGTCACGATAAGGATGTAAAGGAATAAAATTATGTATATTAATGTCATCGAAAACCACATCGACTTTGTCTAGATTTTTAAATTAATATAAATGAGAGACCATGAAGAGGTCATGGCCTAGTTGTGAACTTGCATTTCAAACTATCGGCAAGGTTAAGCGACTTTCGTTCGGCTAGCATCAGATGGGACCAAAAACTGACACCTACTCGATTTCCTCGGTGACGTTTTTTTATTACGCAAGTGGCAAAGGCACACGACCCATCTGATGATAAGCAGTTACCGTAGCTTATAACCAGGGAACGGGATAGGAATGGGAGAGGAGGAATAATAAGAAGAGGATAGTGAGGGGGTTTGGGCTTCCAGTACTCTCACTCACCGTACGAAACAACGATAGAGATTATCTGCCGTTTTATACTCTGATCTTCTGTGGGAAGGTGGTAATTTCCCGATCGAGCCGACCCGTTATAATAGAAAGATGAGATGTTGATCAAAAATATTTCAAAATATAAACATTTTATTACATGATATAGAAGATAGATCGGTAATACGAAAATTCCTTATGTTCTTGCAGTCAAGCGAGTAACGAGAACATAAAACTATAATTAAGGCGTTACTTAAGTGATCGTAAATAGTAATTAATGGCGGAATACCTATCATACATTCTTTAGTTATTCGATTTCGTTCTTATATTCTGACTATCTTTTGTCCGCGTCTTTTTAGACTATATCTCAGGTTTCCAATATATATATAGTTTTTGCGTGATCAATAAACAGACAAACAAATAAAAAAATCTAAAAAAAAGGTTTTGTGTTCAAACACGCCTATATGGCTTATTAAAGTCATTTATAATAGTTTTAAATATACAGACATAGCTCTGTTACAGCTTTATAACAGTTGGGATTACAGGGGATCCCTTTGAAGATAAAACTTTTAGAATATGAAATTTGTTCTTAATACATCATTTTTCGCCCGGTAAATTATTAAAGCAGCGAACTATATTCACATATTTGTTGTTAATATTTTGTCTATAACGTGGAATAGTCGAGCGAATTGGCCAAATTGAGAGCTTCGTAGTCACAAAGCAAACACGCTGGTAGGCAGATAATTTTGGTATTAATTAAGTTTAAAGTAGCTATAACGAGTACACCGGCTCTGTTTAATTTACTTAAACAATAACAACTAGAGGTGTACTTAACTTAGTGTTTGAAACAGGGCTATGAATTTTAATAATTCCATGTGGAATATCGATTATGTAACCGTGGTACTTTTGATCGTGTGGGGCCGGCTTTAGAATTCTCCCACCCCTCTCCACCCATGGTAGTCGTAAAAGCCGACTGAGGGAATACCGGGCGAGTGGGCAGCAGCACTCCCTTGAGTATTAACAACATCCACTGCGATCGCCAACCCGCCTGCTAAGCGTGACGATTACGACACTATCCCCCATTATGGGACCACTCGTTGAGAGAACGCCATCTCTTGGGGAGGCCTATGTCCAGCAGTGGACGTTGAAAGGCTGATGGATGGATGGATGGATATAAGACAATGCCTGCCCGCATACAGCTCAGATAGTGTTTGCCTATTTTTAAGAAGTCGGTATCACCCACATGAAGTGAAGCCAGCACGCAGCCCTTTAACCCCATTAACCATGCATGGGATGAACTGGGACGTGTATGTGAAGCAGCACAAAGTACTAAAATGCGTGAAAACGGCACATCTGTTTTGTATAGAAACAGCATTCTCGCCTCCGTGTCCAGTAAAAATGGACCAACGTAGTCATTCAGAATTTCAGTGACATATCTTTCTGCAGTTAAAGTTCCATTTTCTATCACCATTAGCTCAGTGCAGCTTTCGGAAGAAATCCCAGTTCACACGTGAACAGAGCCTCCACCATATGGTACTTTTTCTTCTATACAGGCTTGGTTATAGCCCTCTCCCGGTCTTCTGTACACTCTTTTCCTCCCGTCGTGCTTGAATAAGCAGAATCTAGACTCATCTGAAACATAACTATTGACCCGTCATTCAGAGTCCAAATCTCGTGTTCTCTACCATAACTCAACCTTGAGTTTCTGTGGTGTCTTCTGTGGCTTGCAGGTCTTAATCAGCCAGACGCCGCCTAACTGTATCCGTACTCAGATTGTTTCCCCTAGGTCGTAAATGATGATTCTTTACTGCAAAAGCCGTAAGAAAACGATTTTTCAAAATTGTTGACACCATATAGCGATCCTCCCACGCCGTCATGTACCTTGTTCAGCCTCTTCCTGGTTTTCAAAGATTAAAACGCTGGAGTACAAGCTAAACTGTGGAAAGAGTCACACCAACATTTCTCGCTGTATTTCGCTGACTGTGCCTATCTTCACGCATTGCCAGGATCCTGGTACCCTGGTATCTTCAGGGGTTAACGACATGATGATTTCATAATAATAAAATTTATAAGGCAGAGATACTATATTTATAACTTTTTTATTGAAAACTAAAACAAACGTGAAGCAATTGATTTGAATTTTTTGGTACTAAATTAATAAACGGCCATTATTTAACATTTTCAGTTTTTTATAAAATTACCAAAAATAAATAAAAATGATTTTATGTTTTATTTTATGCGGCATTAAATATTCTTTCATTTAGTTTTTATTTCATAAAGCTAGGTCAGGTACTTTTGAAGATATTGAAGATTTTCTAACCGACCCTCTTTCTTTGCGGTCTAGCGTATTAGTAGCGATGCTTGTGGCTTTGCCTGTGTTTAATCTAGATTGTGTAGCCTATGTTCGCTTTATCCAGTTTTGTCGAAATCCCTTCAGTGGCTTTGGCATAATGGCAATGGACTGGCAGTCACACGGTGTTAGCTAGCGCCAGCCTTTGACCAACGTAGAATAAGTTATCTTCCTGTGACCCATTATTTTTCTAAATGCTTGTATTTAGTTCTATACTAAGGAAACAAAAAATATCTTAATTCACTGATAAATGTGAAAAGGTATATCAACGTATGAATTTATCACTACGCAGTAAAAAATACAATGAAGAAATCCTCAAAAGTTTCTTAGAGTACCTATCTCTGAAGAGTTGATAGAACAACAGACCAAAACGCAGAGACTTCTCTTTGGTTTTCTTTTCCATACCTATATACATTTACGTATATAAATCCAATCATCGTTTCCAATAAGTCGGCAGTATTTTTAAAAACTTTTAAAGATTCGCGAGTTGTACACATATTTAAAAGATGAACGGGTCTTTTTTCGCGTATAAAATAGGTAAATTTTACGTAGGTATCTTTGGTCCGACGTTTCAACTGTGTTATAGTAGCAGTGGTCACAGGACCATATCTATCGAAAATAATTTCTTTTTTCACATAAATATGTAAGTTATTTAGAATATTCTATTACAAGATGTATAAATATTTAAAACCGATCTACTATTAACTGCTACATTCTTACTAGAGGAATAATAATAACATAGAAGATACTGCGTAAATATTGAGTATAAATAAAGTAAAAATTACGTATTGAAAACACTTAACTAGGAGACGCTATATGAAACGTCCTTAGCCTCTGTATCACTTGTTGACCACTCGTCTAGGCAATCGACGGTAGAACGCAATATCCTGCCTTGAGTGTTTGGAATTTTCCTTAATAACAGTCTATAACGTGTTTCACATTTATTTTCATGAATGATTGAAGTCATACTCTCTGCCAACATTTTGGTATTATTTTATTTCCGAAGGTATGGACTACGAAAAAATAGGAAAGCTTACTAAGGCATATCAATGTAAAAGGTTGAGGGCGATTGCTTTAGTTAAAAAAATCGTATAGAATATAGGTATACGAGTATATAGGTAGAGAGTATTTATGAAGTATGTACATATACTAACTACTTAAGTACCTACGAGTACATAGTCTATATTTTCAAAAATCAATATAATAATAAATCATAAATAATAATAAACGCTGAATGCATATGCCATGCGTGGTATGGTGGCACAGAGTTGTGAGTCCTGAGTATGGGCTGATAAATGAGGGTGAGCAAAGTTAGATAACAAAATTACTCCTAAATGTCAAAGGTATTCCAATAGGGAGGAAGGGGAGGTCATAGCATATTTTTGCATTTACAATTCGAACAGTTGGCAAGGTCAAGCAAGTTCCGCTCGGCTGGCAATAGATGGGTGGCCAAAAAGTGACGCTTACTTGTGGACGCCTCACCGCTGTGCCTCCATGTTTCAGAAGGCAGGTTAAGCAATGGGCTTGGATGCGTCGCTCAGTAGAGGGTACCCGAAAGGGTAAACCGCCGGCGGACCACCGAAGGAATCTAACATAGTTCCAGTGGCTCGCCAATAAAGGCGGAGGACGGCACACGGCGGGTTTCTTTAGTGGGTGAAGGCCCCACACTACCCTGTTCGTTGCCCCGAATGACGGGGTGTGCGGTTAGGAACATTTCTTCCCGCCTTAACAAAAAAAAGGTTAAGCAATGGGCTGCTATCACAAAACATCCTGGCAGTCGTTTACAGGTTTTCAGAGTCCTGCATAAAAAAAAGACTCCTATCTTTTTCTAATGTCGAAAATAACTAACTAGTGGATTAGTTAAAACCATATAGATCAGAAGGCGGCCCCAAGGTTGGGATAACGATAGAGAAATGTTGATGTCAAAGGCATTCAAATAAGCGGGAAAATAAAAAATATACAATTTGAGGTTCTTCAAATTCATCTTTACATTTTGGACGAATTAAATTTTGATTCGACATTTTTGTTCATTCGTTTCGGAGATTTTGTGTATAAAGAATTATGTAAAAACGGTAATTGCCTGTTACTTTGAAACCTTTTCCATTTCTCTTAATTTAAGACTTCCTGATATAAAATCGCGCAGTCAATTATGTAGAAGGACCGCATAAATTAAACGTTTACGTTCGTACTCAAGCGCTTAGCATTGATAAGGACTCGCTAATGTTCGTTTATAGTATGATGAGAACCCATAAAACGATATTGCATTTTGATAGAACGTCGGCCCAACGCATGCCACACAAACGGCTGCGGATGGCCTCTTAAATGTATTATTACTTGTCTACGACTGCCTACCACTCTAGCCATCTACTACACGATACAATTAGTCAAGTCCATTCTTAGTACGTGTCTATAAAGTAACCATTAAATTCGCGCATGTAGCGTTCTTTTGTTTTGTGTTTTTTAGCATTTGACATGATCAGCTGTGAAACAGAGAAAACATCAAAAAAAGACATTTTCTACGAGCAGGATTTGAAATTGTATCTTCCTCTATCCGCATGAGATGCTTTAGACCGCTTACCTATCGCAGAAGCCTGCTAAAACTCTCAATTTCCACCTTCATACTGTTGTCTTAACACATATCTGTGTTTTTTCTTTACAGATAACTATCTCACTGCTGGACCTTGGTCTCATCTTGGATTGAGAGGAGTTTAGACTAATATAGGACAGTAAAGTTATAATGTTTGACAAAAATTACACACATCATTTCCAAGAGTCAGCCTTGAGAAGTTTCAACCTTTGATTGGGGATCGAACTCCATAATCATGTTTGCAGACCTTGGTCTTACCAATAGACTATCAATGGTTACTATAATTAATCTATGCAGAGATAGGTCTTTACGAGCACATAATTCAATAACCGGTGCTGTATAATTTTAAAGCCTTGCTTATATGAATCTGATTTGAATTTAATATCCACACAGTTTAGAGGTCTCGGTTTTATTCTGTATATTCGGATTAATCTTGAGAATAATGGAACGCATTTCACCTTTATTGTTAAACAACAAGGTACTAACTAAAACTTGAGTGATTAATTCCAGAATTTTATATGTAAATTGGATTAGAAAAAAGTTTATTAACAATAAGCTATAAACTTTAGATAATACTTACTTCCTTATTAATATTATAAATTGAGTTTGTTTTGTTAAGTTTTTACGCCGAAGCTACTTAACAGGTCATCATGCAATTTTGCATAGACGTAATTTGGAGCCCAGAAAAGGACATAATAATGTGCTCCTTTTCATAACTGAGAAATAAACATAATAATATAGTAAATAAACATTCGCAGACATTTCACACAGCGTCCTCTGGTCCCAAACTAAGCTTAACGCTTGTGCCATGGATACCGGATATCGCACATATATTACTTTTTTTTTGTAAATACATACATATAATAGATAGAAAACACCCAGACACAGTACTTATATCTGTGTTCATCATAAAAATAATTGTCCTGAGTGGGAATCGAACCCACGACCTCGTGCACGGAAGTCGGTTGCACTACGGACTACGGCAATAGGCGGGCAAAATATTAAGTATTCTATATTCAAATTTTTCATTTCACTGCAGGCCCCACCTGATCCCACCTGATGGACCAAAGCGGTTGGTAGTCGCTAGTTAGAGTTCTATTTAAGAGAGGCTTATTATTTTACTTAAGTTATCATCTCCCGAGCCTCCCAATCTTTTTGTTGGGGTTGGCAGCTTCAGATCTGAGCAGCTTTAGCTCATCCACCTATTTACACGGAGCGACTACCTCAACTCCACGTCCCAACTAAGGGAACAACTGCCGTCCTTAGAACAAGATTGGAGTCAATTTTTTATTGATAATTGACAACCTGTAATGACTGCCATGACGTTATATGACAGTCGGAACTCACTGCTTAATGTTCTTTCCGAGGCACGTAACCTACTTGAGTATTATAGTATCCATTTATGTAGAAGTGATCAAGATCGAAAGCAAGTTAGCTATAAATGCCGAAGATGGCATTTTGTGATCATCAAATAATCCCGTTAGCTGGTCGTTTGTGGGATACAATAGATAAGGCAGAGAAATACAGGGCCCACAGACCAACACACGTTGTATATTGCTATTGAAACTAAAGCAATTAGCAAAGTGGAGATAACACGTCTAGCCTCAATGGGAACTTGTATCCCATTTAAATAAACACATAAATATTACAAGCAATTGATAGGGTAGTGCCTTGTAATGACACTCTGGAGATTTGACCGTCGCCCTGATAGAGTTTCAACTAGGCCAAGAGTATTGTGGGCAAAAAGTTAATATAAAGAATTTGTAAAGCAATATTTTTTTAGCCTTGGTGACAATTATACACAAAGTGAAAAATGTGTAATCGAAATAACAGTCACGAGCAGGTTATTTTCGATTTAACATTTTTCACTTTGTCTTTAATGTATAGTGCTAAGCATGTCAAATGCTAAAAATATATATAAAAATATCTAAATACCTTGGTGACAACTAATCCTGTTCTATTATAAAGCTGTAAAAGAGCTGCGTCTGTACATTTAAGATATTTGAGAAATAGTGTCTGTATTAGGCTATATAGGCGTGTCTAAACACAAGTAGAAGGGTGAAACTTTAGGGTTTCCGCCGGCGGACCACCGAAGGTTATGTTACATAGTTCCAGTGGCCCGCCAATAAAGGCGGAGAGACGGCACACGGCGGGTTTCTTTAGTGGGTGAGGGCCCCACACTACCCTGTTTGTTATCCCGAATGACGGGGTGGGCGGTTAACAGTTCTTCCCGCCTTAACAAAAAAAACAAGGTTAGAAAGGAGAGATAGGAAGGACAATAAGGAGAGGATGTAAAGGAGATTTGGGCGTCCGGTGCTCTCACTCACCTTACGAAAAACAATGGCAAGTCCTACCATTGTTTCATGCTGATTTTCTGCGAGAGGGTGGTACTTCGACGGCCAATTCATGCTGGGATACCACTAGTATTATTAGCATAATTATGAGGACACGGCTCTGGTAGGTTAATTATATTGTTAATTATTTTGTATTGTCACGTAACAGGCTAACAAGAGATTGCGGATTGAACACCGCGTTTACAGTGATTAATGTTTAATGAGATACCTACTCCTGCTGTATCCGCAAAGTGTGATTACATTTTGTGATATATATTTAAGCGACATTTGAAATTGTGCTGTTTGTAAAGGTAAGTAATTAACTATTTATCCAAGATCTCCTTGCCTGCTATCTTTTTCTTTATATTAATTTTCAATTTTGTTGCGGGCTACTATGTGAGTACATGAACATGTATTTGTATAACCTTTGAGTCTAGGAATACGCTAATAAAAGTAACCATCCATCCATCAGCCTTTCAACGTCCACTGCTGGATATAGGCCTCCCCAAGAGAACGCCACAACGAGCGGTCCCGTCATGGGGATAATGCCGTAATCGCCACGCTTGGCAGGCGGGCTGGCGATCGCAGTGGATGTTGTTAATACTCGAAGGAGTGCTGCTGCCCACTCCCCCGGCACTTCCTCAGTTGGCTCTTACCACTCCCGTGGGTGGAGAGGGGTGGGACAATTCTAAAGCCGGCCCCACACGGCCAAGCCGGCCCCACACGGCCAATAGAAGTACATATGTACCTATGACATAAATTGTTGCACTGAATGTCAATCGAGCTGTTACTGTTTGAGAAGAGCATCACGGAATTGAATTAGTATTTAAAGACTGATCATGCTGCCTCTGTGGTGCAGCGGTAGTGTGAGCGACTGCTTATCATGAGATCTCGGATTCGATCCCCGGGTCAGGCAGTGTTATTGAGCTTATTTGTAAAAAGAAACATTTTCAGTAGCAGCCCGGAGTTTGGAAATGTGCCCGGTAAACGGCAATAGACTCAACCCCTACGTGGAACTTAAATATAGCTGGCGAAACGTGGGTGAGTAATAAACTTCTGCCTATTCCTTCAGGGAATACAGGCGTGATGCTATCATGCCGTTCGTTAATGGAGGGTCAACAGTGAGATTGATCAGTAGAAATATGGCAACAATTCCCTCGTACGTATATTTTCAATGCCTGAAAATCGGTGAAATTATAAAGGGTTTCATGCTTTTTAAAATGTCATCAATAAAAGTATCTATTTATAAGCACACCTTAGATATTTGGGCTTTTGACAAGTCTAAAAATAAAACCCGGCACCTTTCCTTGAAAAAACCACCGTCCTTCCACGGTAAAATAAACGCACACCAAATAAAATATAGGTACCTATTTATAGAATTATACAACAAATAAATGGTGAAACTGAAATATTTCAAGAACATATCAACTTTAAACACGATTTCGCTGGTAAAATTCTACTGCAAAAGCACTTTTCGAGAGAGCGCACAAAATTGGATAAATTGTGTAGTTACAGTATTTTATTCAATAGCTGTTTGCGCTTTCAATTGTCGTAGAATATAAACACTCGCTTTTATATAAATGCTATTATATATTTAAAATTTACGCTTAGGAAACTTAGTAAGTACTAGGATGGAAAAATATTGTTGTAATAATCACAATATAATTTAAAACACTGCATATCAAGTTAGGTCTTCTTGTTTTTACCTCTTTTTTATTTTTGGGCGCTAGTCTCGTTCACAGCAGGTATTTACAGGAGGAATGTTGTAAAGGTCGGTATTTCCATCCAGGAATAATGAGTGTTTCTTAAAAGTGGAGGTGAGCTTTCTCTAGGTAAATCAAAAATAAAAATGATATATTAATAAAATATTTACTCTTATAGAAGTTTATTTAAGATATTTTTTAATGATTACACAATTTTAAAGGTACAAAATAATATAATGTTCTAGTTATGCACATACCAGGTAAATACTGCAATCAAATATTATGTCAAATTTTCTCATTTGCAGTCATGTTTGACAAACAATTAAAGTTGGACATTTTAATTATTCGTGCTAGCATTTCCTTGAGAATTCTTAATTAATGCGGCACAAGTAAATGAAACTATATATAATATCTTAAAAATGTACGAGTTTCACACCAACAACGTAACAATATGGAGGCCCTCATTTACATATCAATCGACATTATGTACCTATATCGTCGCTAGGGCATCGTTTCCATCGCGTTCCACGCGTATGTCCTAAACATTTTATTTCATTCCATGCACGTAAAATATAATATCCCTACCCACACTCAGATGTACGCGTTGTGAGCAAATATCTAAATGTAATTTCTATGAGTTGTCCCCGCAATGTTTTCCCAGAAAATATTAACATGGAAGGCAAGGGGCTGAATCTCTCTTAAGTAAGTTGCAAAAAAATGTACGTGATTTTACTTCAAAGTCCCTTTTGTCTTTATGGAGGGAAGGCATAAAAGAACAAGCACGTGAATGGCACATACGAAAAAATTACGCAGCGTAATGATGATGTGCCCGCACTTTCCTTGAAAACAAAATATTTTCTCTTTACAGTGACAAAAAGTATTCAACGAGTTTTACTGCCGTTCGTACATACGCTGTAAGAAAAACAATAACATTACTTCGGTGACTTACTTCTGCGCATTATTAAAATGGTTTGCTTACTTAATAAATTCTGTGACCTTTGTAAAATGTCAAAGTAGGTATGTATTTTACTTAGTTTATTATTGAGTTAGTTGAAAGGACATTTATAGGCTAACCTATTACTAATGAAATAGGCTATTTCTATGTTTATGGAAGGCTTTATGGCTATTATGCTTTCAATGCCATTTTATAAGAAAAAAAAAACTTGCTCTCAGTTACGTTTGTGATAATATATGGTAATAATTTTCACACTTCATCTTCTAAGTTCCAAATCTGACACAACCACATGCAAAGAAAATATTCCGTTTAGAGTAATTGTATGGTCCCAATATTTAGTGCTATGTTCATCATTTGCAGTGCCTGTTGCATGTTTGTATCGTGCAATTAAACTCGCCAACAAACTTACACTAAGACCTAACATCATGACCGTTTGAATACGAACTCAAATAATTATACTAGTCTAAATTGGAGCCAATAGTAAACTGTTAACGTTATTTAATGTGTACGAATATATGTCAGTTGATTTATCAAATGAGTCTCAATTGTTAGGTCTACGTATTAGTGGATGGCATCTTGTTGTTTAGGTTAGATTTACAATAACTATCAGACGAGACTATGATATTGGATGATAGACAACGTCTGAGTCTAGATCTATAAGTCTAGTCTATCTAAGAAGTTATATCTTCTTATATATTATTGTTTTTCTGTCGGTCCGTGAGATCTTCTTATCCTAACTATTATAAAGTTGTAACAGAGCTGTGTCTGAACATTGAATATATTTGAGAAAAACATGACTGCGGATATACTAACAAATTTTTTTATACTCGAAAGCGTTTAATTAGATTTAAAAACTGGTATACATTTTATCCCGCTACTATATTGGGAATCTGAAATATTACCTAAAAACTAGCTTTTGGCTGCGGTGGAGCCGCGGGCTAAGGCTAGTTCCTTTATAAAATTGATTTATCCCTCATTTTATAGCTTACTGTGTCGGTTAATAACGAAAAATAGAACCGCGGTCTAAAAATGTACCACTTCTCTTAAAGGAGAATAACCATTCATAGTTTCATTTAGTATCGCACTTTAATTGGTCTCAAATACTACATTTTTAATATCTACAATACCTTTAAAGTACAAATTATTTGTGAATGAGAAAAAAGAAAAATTTTGTGCTCCCTTCCAATTCAGGGAAGTGCTCTAAGCCACTGAGCTACCACACCAACCTATCGGTCATCCCAATCTTCTCATCACATTTGTCTTTACGACCAACGCCATCTATCGGAATACATTTACATGCATTAATTAAAATTCATACTATATGATGGCGCGATTTTTTAAACATTTTTGATCTATATTTTTAGCATTTGACATGCTCAGCTACTTTTAAAGTACAAATTATTTGTGAATGAGGAAAAAGAGAAATTTAGTGCGAGCGGGAATCGAACCCGCGTCGCTTCCAATCCGGGGAAGTGCTCTAAGCCCCCAATCTCCTCATCACATACCTCCTCATCCTCATCACGTAGTATGAATTTTAATTGCAAAATTAAACTTACTATATGTACTCACAACTATTAACTATACTGTTATATTGATATAACTAACCCTTACCTGCTACTCTACTGTTATAGAAAGGTTTATTATCATAAAATTCCACTGAACTGACCGGATATGATGCGGTTTTGCAAACTTCAAACGACAACATGGGGGAAATCTCTTTGATATTCAGACAACCGTTTTCGTAAATTAGTTAATACAGTTTAATATACGCATATAGCTTATACCTAATTTTGAAATATTATAGCTATTATTTATCTTATATTATGCTACTTACCTAATTACAAAAATTATAATTTATACACAGTTATGAACAAATAACAAATAACCACATTATAAAGAAATAAATTTCTTGTTATTTTAATGAAGTTAATTCGGCCGTAATTGATATAATAGTATACGTTATAGCCCAATAACATATTTAGTAAAATGTATGAAATAGAAGCAACTAACGCCATCTCTTTTGATAATGTGAAACCAAAATGTAAGGTACTCGTATATTTGCTCTGAACATTACAAACCAATTTATTACAAGTCCAAATACTTACTTAGTTGAGTAAATTAGAAAAAATACGAGCCATAACGTGACTATATGTCCACACTTTGATGACGACATTAGGGGTAATAAAAGAAAAGTGCGATTACTAGAGACCGCGGGAAGTCGTTCCGATCACTCCAGGGGACTGCAACATAGGAAATTGTCTAATGCTGTTACTTAAATAACCACTAATGCACACGGTTTTATTAAAACAGTATTACCTACACTTCGATAAAAGTATGTTGTACTTCACCGTTAAATGAACCGTAACGGATTAATTGTGCCTGAAGTTTTTCTGCAAGTGTTACTTTACGAGTCGGCTCTTATTTTATTTTAACGTTGCTTTTAAAGCTACAGAAATAAATAAGATGTTCAATGTGAACGGGTTTGTAATAAATTAAATACGTTTTACTACTTGGTCGTGTGGCTACGTAGTATTGCAATGGGGTGGTTACCCTATCACTACCCTTGGGTGTCGTAAAATGCGATTAAAGGACAGTGAAAAGATGGGCACTGGACAGTATCCCTCTGTAAAGTAATAACTATATATTGGGACGATACTGTATCGATGTCTGTCTGTCAAGCAATGAAGTCCTTACTTCCTTACTTATTATAGTAAATGTGAAAGTGAATTTGATTGTTTGTTATGCTTTTACACAGTAACCACTCAACAGGTAATTATAAAATTTTGTAATAAAAGTCCCAGAAGACTGTTCGGTAAGTGTTTATGGTGAACACATGTGCCTGAATCTTCTCTCAAATATTTCAGTGTTATACATTGATTTTGGTGCTATTATTGAAAGCCTATAATTGTTGGTGAAGGTGTAATTGTTGTGATTGTCCTGTTTGTGTTTATATTAAAATACTACAGTGGTAAGCGCTTTACTTTAATAATTTTATTTGTAGGTAATGCGTGATAAATATGGAGGCTAATGCACGACCCCCTGGGCGTCCCCCTGACTCGAATGTTTCGGGTCGAGAATCTAATATAGAAATAAATAACTGCTCGTATACACCAGTCTTAACGGTTCCCTTATCCAGATTTGAGGCTTCAGAAGCCTTCCACCATCGAAAACGTGGTCTTAACGAAGATGTTGTAGACGTACATCTTCCATTCGCAAAACAACAGTGACATCTGGCTCCTCAAAAATACAGCCGCGAACGTTACTCCGCGTTAGATGTGGCGCTATTTCTGGTCCATGTCTCCCACGACGAGAATGATCCTGCATCGGGTGCTACAATTAACCCAATTAAGTTTGGACACATAGTGCTTAAACTAAATATAAAAAATATTCTCCCAGATGGCATTAAGAAAATAGGTCGAAACAAGGTATCAGTAGAATTTAAGTCTCCGGAAGATGCAAATAGTTTTATAAACAATGAGGAACTGAATAGTAAGGGATTAAATGCCGCAATCCCATCATTCAATATTACCAGAATGGGTGTCGTAAGAGGAGTACCACAAGAGTGGTCAGAACAAGAGATTGCGCAAAACATTAAAACACCAACTGGTTGTGGTCCTATCCTGAAAATCTGGAGGATCAACTATAAAGTTGTAGTAGATGGAACTCCAGAATGGAAACCTACCTCCACTGTAGTTATTACATTCGACGGCCAGTGCCTACCAAAGCGTGTATTTTGCTGCTTTAATTCCCTTCCTGTGCAAACATACTATTACCCTACTGTCCAATGCTTTAATTGTTGCAAATGCGGTCACACAAAATCTCAATGCCGCTCAAAACCCCACTGCCACCGATGTGGTGGAGACCACCTAGGAGAAAATTATTCAGTTGAAGAGCCTACCTGTTTCCACTGCAAAGGTCCGCACTGTGCTAACAGCAAAAATTGCCCAGAATACCTAAGGCAAAAAAATATAAAAGTAACCATGGCTGAAAAGAATATTTCCTATGCAGAAGCAGCAAAATCATTCCCTGCAGTGGTCAAGTCATATGCAGATGTATCTGCTTCTGTACCCTCCCGCCCCCATCTCTTTTTATCCCCCTCCCAAAAGTCCCAGCCTATTCTTCCTTCCAGCTCTTACAAAAAAACTGTTGTATCTAAACCCAAATCTCATGCCCCTCTCTCCCCGGGGTATGACCAAAGAAACCATAGAAATATTATTAATAGTTATTCGTTCTCACCCTCCTCTAATGGCTGTGCTCTTACTAATAATTCCCAATATATAATAAGATAACCCTGCAGATGAAATCCAGTCTCTGGTTCTCCTTTTAACTACACTAATTAGTAAAATTAACATACCTGACCACGTTGCCCACAATATTATACAATTGATTTTATATCATCATAATGGCCCTCAATATTCTACAATGGAACGCCAGGAGTGTCCTTCCCAAGAAACATGAAATAATTCATTTAATTAATGTATACAAACCAGCAGTGTTTGCCATATCAGAGACGTGGCTCCTGCCACATCACCAATTCCGCATCCCAAGATACGGAACATACCGCGATGACCGTGATGACGGGTATGGCGGAGCTGCTGTAATTGTAAGCAATGTCTTCCCATCCACCCCCCTCCCTCTTGCTCCCCATGGAGATGAAATTAATGATAATGAAATTAATTAATGTCATTGGAATTAATTTTATTTCTATTTATATCCCTAATCCCTCACCTACTTGTTTTCAATTTATTAAGAATGTATGTAATCTATTTATTCCAATTATTGTTTTAGGAGACTTCAACTGTCATCACTATTTATGGGGTTCTGAACATTGCGACCCTTATGGGTATGAGCTAGCTGATCTCATCGAAGAATTGGGGTTTTGCGTTCTTAATGATGAATCAGAAACCAGACTCCCCAGACCAGGTCGGAGCAAAAGCTCTGTAGATCTCACAATATGTTCTCCTACTTTAACATCTTTGCTTGACTGGAAGCCTCTAGATTTAACATACGGTAGTGATCATTATCCCATTTGTTCCACTTTGATTAATAGAGCTTTTCCTAGTTATCAGAATATCCCCCTGTTGCGATATCGAACCATGGATGCCAGGTGGGACATATTCCAGGAAGAGTTAGAGTATCGACTCTGCTCTATGCCTCAGATATCCTCCAACAACCTGGATGAGTGCTTGGCACAGTTTGTTTCGGCCCTGTCAATAGCTGTTAACTTGAGCATTCCTTTAAATCTCTGCAGTAGGGAAAATATCTTCTTCTCTTTGGTGGGATAAGGAATGTACTCAGATGATTAAAACCCGAAAGGATGCTGAGCGGCGCTATGTCGCTAACATGACAGTAGGAAATCTCCTGGAATACCGCTGGATTGATGCTTAATCACGACGCCTCTTTAAGAAAAAAAAATATGAAGGGTGGAAGAAGTTCTGTTCATCCCTTTCTCCTTCATCCCCATCTGTTGTCTGGCAAAATCTTAAAAAATACAAACGAGGCCGTTCCTCTCAAAGCTCTCCTAATATTTCCACAGACATCTCATTACAGTTCCTAGACAAACTAGCCCCACCTTATGTCCCACATAAGGATGAATGTCCATCTTCTCCTCTTAACAACACACTCTCTCATGACCCCTTAGATGCCCTTTTTTCCTTAACACGTACTTAAACAAGTTAAAGATTCAGCCCCAGGATTGAACGGTTTGCCCTATTCTTTTTTAAAATGTCTGGAAACTTCTGCCATCAAGTCCTACTAAAAATAATTAACCTTTGCTTTGATTTAAGATATATTCCTGAGGACTGGAAAGCGCAATTAATCATTCCCATTTTAAAACCTGGGAAATCTCCTGATAACCCAGAGCACTACCGCCCTATTGCTCTTTCTCCAGTCATGGGCAAGATACTTGAACAATTAATAAAAAACAGGTCGGAATGGTATGTGGAGAATAAAGGGCTTCTGGCTGGATTGCAATTTGGCTTCCGGAAGGGCTACAGTACCATGGACAATATTGGGATATTTGTCACAGATACGCATATCGCTTTCAGCGAAAATCGTTCAGTTGTAGCCTGTTTCCTAGACATCTCCTCGGCCTATGATAATGTTCTTCTTACCGTACTCAGGAGTAAACTACGACAGCTGTGTATTCCGGTTAAGATAAGGCATAGCATTATTAACTTTTTAGCAGGCCGCAAAGTAAATGGCGATATTAGGGCAGGCATGAAGGATACCAAGGTTACAGTCCTAGCTTTGGTCGACTTTACTAATGCTTTTAATACCGTCAGTCACGATATCCTTTTATCCGTTCTTTCCTATTTCGGGATTTCCTCCGAAGCACTGGAATGGTTCTCATAATATCTTCAAGGACGTCAGCAGTCTGCCCACTTCTTGGATTCTAGTTCAGGTTGGTGTAATTTAGACGCTGGTGTTCCTCAAGGCGGAATTCTTTCTCCTTTATTATTTTCAGTTTTTATTAACCTTATCACTCACGAGCTTCAGTGTAAGTATCACCTGTATGCCGATGACTTGCAGCTGTATTCTCAGGCCAATGTGAAGTCTGTTTTTACGGCTATTGACACTATAAATAGAGACCTGGAGTGCATCAAAAAGTGGGCTGATAATTTCGGGGTAAGAGTGAATCCTGGAAAATGTCAAGCCATCATAATAGGCAGCCAGAGATTGCTAGGTAGGCTCCACTCTATAAAACTACCACCAATCATATTTGACGGGACTGCCATCGATATGTGTTCCAGTGTCAAAAACCTTGGGCTACACATTGACTCCACCCTCAACTGGCAAACTCAGGTAACACAGGTTAGCCAAAGAGTTACAAATATCCTGCGCATGCTTTACCGCCTGAAAAACTTTCTTCCCTCTGCGACCAAGGTGACGCTGGTGCAGGCCTTGGTATTGCCTATAATCGACTACTTTGACCTGAATGCAGAACATCTCAATAAATTAGATCGGCTTCTAAATAACTGCATTCGATTCGTTTTTAATCTTCGGAAGTATGATCATGTGTCTACTTATCGCTCTCAGTTGAAATGGTTACCTATTCGTCAACGCCGTGAATGGCGCGCTCTCTCTAGTTTATTTTCTTTTCTTAAGTCTCCTTCTCCCCCTATATACTTAGCTTCCTACTTCCAATACCTCTGTGATAGTCACAAACGCGATTTACGCTCCTCTAATAACCTTTTGCTTCAATGTCCATCTAGTCGTACCGGCTTTGTCTTTTCTTCTTTTCCTGTCCAATCGGCCCTACTATGGAATGCGCTGCCTCTTGAAATCAGGAAGTGCACCACGCGGTACACATTTAAAAAGAAGATAAAAGAGCTGCTCTTATCTAAACTGGCTGAATAATCACCACATTTTTACATCTTAAATTTATGTATATTTATGTATTTTATTATTTAAGTATGTATCATGTTATAAGTAGGTATGTACATTCACTTATATATTTATGTGTATTTTAGGTAATTGTTGTAGTATTTGTATTTATTTATTTCAACTTGCCTATCTTCACCTACTCCATACTCTCTCTGCACTACCCAAGGTTGACTGGTAGAGAATGCCCTAGGCATTAAGTCCGCCATTATACATTTGTATGAGAAGTTTTAAATATATAAGTAAATAAATATGAGGGTTCCAGGCGACCCATCCGGTAGTAACCTGGTAGCTAGAAAGGTCTGGCGAGGACTTCCCCAGGGTTCGGTATTAGAGAAGAGAACACAGCACTTATTTTTTTAATATTAATATAAAATTAATATGGCTTAAAGTGACGGATATATTTATATCAACAATTCTGATGTCTACGCGAACAAAGTTGCGAGCAAAAGCTAGTATATCATGAATAAACATGATTTATCTACGATTCACAGTTATTTTCGTTTTGTTTACCCGTATCCTAAAACATCTCATAAAAAGGTTTGATGTTATTAAAGTATGCGATAGTCAATGCGTCACTGAAGTAATGTCACACATTTCCAGTAGTCAATACAGGCGGAGAGATAGCACACAACGGCTTTGGAACGGATGGGGTGTGCAATTTTTTCCGATTTTTTTTCCAGCCTTAACAAAAAAAAAGATCTATTTATTTTGGCTTAGAATCTATCTGTATTTATTCTTTTATTTAAGAGATCGTAATCATTTATGAAACTAAGTAAACAGCTTGGTATCATATGTGCTTTTCGTGAGTGTCGCGGGTGGCAACTAAGTAACTTAAGCAGATACTATAAGAGAAGGAAGATTTAGGATAAAATTTAAAAGATTGGTAACATTGTCTGTTTTCATTGTCATCGAAACGGGTGTGTATAAGTCCGTAAGGCCAAATTACACTTCTAAGCATTGAATCTTTGCAATGAATTCTAACACCACTATCACTATTCAACTAATACTTTACTAATCACCATCTTCAAAAATGTCAAAAGGCTTATTCTTTAGTAAATTTTAATCATATAAGTCAACGCTACATACATCATGCGTGCGAGCAATATTGGTCTTCATTGTAATCCAAGGCTCGCCTGGGTCAAACGGATGGCGGCAGGCCACAAATGAAGTAAGCCGTGTTTAAGTTTACGAGCATCCCGTATCTTGGCTTTATGACGACAGCGACTGTGGCATACCGAGTTTAGTATAACTGGAAAGAACATATTATAAATTGTATCAGAATAGATTATTTGTATAATGTCAATTTATTTGTGCTTTATCGTGGACAGAGGATATTACTTTATCGTTATGCTGTAAATGTGTATAGTGCAAGGACGCATATGTGGAATAAGAAAAAATGCAACGATTAGAGCCTTCTAAGGCTCTAATCGTTGCCTTTTATGTCTTTATCTATAAAGAACTTTATCTAAGATCAGAGCAAATAGCTCTACAAATAGGTATGACATAAGGTTTTATTCTGATTTTTAGCATCTGGCATGACCAATATTTGTACTAGAAACAACTTTATTTTGTGTAATTCTTAATTGTAATAATTTTATTAGGCTATCTATATCGGAACAAAAATGTATGAAAATAAATCCGGTAAATGGCGCGGGTATTATAAGACTACAATGTATAGGTAGCTTTAGCAGGCTTCTAAGATAACATAGCGGTCGAAATCATCCTCCCGGATTGAAGAAGTTCAATTCCTGCTCATAGAAAAATAGAAATTTCTCTTTGTCCATTTGCACAAATAAATATTTCTAGATGACATTACATTAGGTGTTTGAACTAGCGTAGTAAAAGTTAGAAAAGGTGTTTATAAGTAATCTCTGTCATAGATGACGATCATTCTGTTACAAAATGCCTATGGTAACGTTCTAGTTCCATCATCAGACTAGCTCCATAACATAATTATATTGGATTGCTATCTATTTTACATGTGTATGCAAAATTTCAGTGCAATCGTTTGAATATACGAGTAACTGCCTTAAAATTCAGTTGCCATATAAATAGTTAAAGTTAAAACTCATACTAACAGAGCAAGTTAAATAAAAGCTTCCAAAATGAACCCTTCATTAAATTTGTTCTTGCATTCACATAACAATGATGACGTTAGGAAAATATATTTATTTAGGGAAAAATAGCTTCATTACATTTCCTCCAAGGAAATATTTTCTTAACTATGCCAAGAGTCACGAAAATTACAATACTTGAGAGTTACATAAGGATGAAATTTCAGGAATTATAAGTTGTTTTAACAACTTATTCTAATAAGATTATTAAAATCGTAAAACTCTTGAGAAATATTACGATGTTAAAAGTTTGGAGGCTCTTATGCTTGAAATGAAACTCATTTGCTGCATTTTTTTACTTGAAGATCTTACAGTCCTTACACAAGCTCCAGAGACCTTGACAAAAACACTTCTGCACTGATCTTTGCCGCCAAATTTTAATAAAGGCATATTTTTCCTTAATCGTAAATATTTACGCACTTTTTCACCAAGAGTTTACAGCTAGAGAAAAGGTAAATTTAACTACGCCTACACTTTATTAACAATTCTGATGTCTACGCGAACAAAGTTGCAGGAAGAATCTAGTATTTCATGAATAAATGACCTTAATAAAAAATAAAAATAAATTGAATGACCTTATTTACGATTCCCAGTTATTCTCGTTTTGTTTAACCATTATCTTAAAACCTCTCATAAAAAAAAAAATTATGCTATTAAAATATGCGATAGTTAATGGGTCACTGAAGTAATGTAACACAGTTCCAGTGGTCCGCCAATACAGGCGGACGGCACATGGCGGGCTTAATAAGTGAGTGATGCCCCTACACTACCCTCTTCATTGCCCCGAACGAGAGGGTGTGCAGTTACGTAAATTTTCCCGCCTTAATAAAAAAATGTAAACGATTTTACGTATTCAGTTTAATTACAATTTTCCATATTCCTACGTCACTAGAAACTCAGTACCTATGTATGTATAAGTGTAACTGTAGTTATGTAGAAAATGCGCCTCGCTTAATCTTGTCCTTTGAAATGTCTTGAGCTTACAATAGTTAGTGAGATGATCTAGTCTAAGCTCGTGGGATGTATAAATAATTATACCATAAGAGGTAGTAAACTACAATAACTCCCACCCGATTGTTGTGGGTGCGATACCCACAGAAGACATCCCTTTGTGTGATCCACAAATAGTTCTTCGGAGTCTTTGTATGGTTGTAAAGTCCCCCGCTATACAAATTATTTCTTTGTTAAAGTGGGGATAAAAATAGAACTTAAAATCAGTTAATTTGAGTATACAAATTGTTCGAGAGGCTCTCATGTCTTAAGTTTTATATAATTGGTTCGATACGTGCACAAACAGGCCGTGTGGGGCCAGCTTTAGAATTGTCCCACCCCTCTCCACCCATGGGAGTCGTAAGAGCCGACTGAGGGAATACCGAGGGAGTGGGCAGCAGCACTCACTCGAGTATTAACAACATCCACTGCGATCGCCAACCCGCCTGTCAAGCGTGGCGATTACGGCACTATCCCCCAATATGAGCGCACAGGACCGCTCGTTGTGGCGTTCTCTTGGGGAGGCCTATGTCCAGCAGTGGACGCCGAAAGGCTGATGGATGGATGGATGGTGCACAAATCTTGAACTAGTGATATATAAGTATCAGATCCCTTATTAAATGCACGGTATGATTTAAAATTTTGTTTTAGTAGCATGATATTGACATAACAGTATTTTTAGAAAAATAAGTTTTAAAATACGAAAATATTTTCAAAGCTTACTCAGTGATTCCGCAATGTAAAAAAAACCTCATTATCTTTAAATTACAGATTGTAAAATATAGATTCATTTTAAAATAACATTTGTCACTTCTAGTTTAATGATAGCTGTGATAGTCTTTGAGGTTACTAGGAATGCTGACGCCATTCTAAATTCTTACTTAATGCTTATTATACAATATGTTCACTTAGTCTTTTAATACACAACCATTTTTTTTTGTGATCTGTTGTTATTACAATAAATTATAATACCTATATAATATATACTGTGTTGGATATAGCGTAATTTACGATCATAAGCCATAGATTTTATATTACGTATATCCGAAACTGTTATTATATTAAATAAATATTTTCCCAACACTTCCCGAAAACGGTTATTAAGGTATTAATAGGTTAAATATAAATGTATTAAGTATTATTAAAGTACAAAAATATTTGCTAGCACCAGCACAGCACGGACCAGCACATTCCATCCATCCATCCATCCATCAGCCTATCCACTGCTGGACATAGACCTCCCCAAGAAATGGGGGATAGTGCCGTAATCGCCATGCTTGGCTGGCGGGTTGGTGATCGCAGTGGATGTTGGTAATACTCGAGGGAGTGCTGCAGCTCACTCTCCCGGTACTCCCTCAGTCGGCTCTTACGACTCCCGTGGGTAGAAAGGGGTAGGACAATTCTAAAACCGGCCTCACACGGCAACCAGCACATTACACACTGTTTTTTTTTTCGTTGATTATAACTGTTAAATAATTCGTTGTAGCTAACCAGAAAACATTATTTACTAAATAAATTTCGAACAAAACTTAATTGTGCAAAAATACGAGACGCAACGAAGAAGCGGGTAACTCGATTATAGGAACGTACCCTCGGACAAAAGTGATCGTATCCTCCCCTTACAGAAGCTTCGTTTAAAGAAGTAATTACATGAGCAGCAAGTTTGGACGATCCTGCGGTGACATCATTAGTATGCGACGAACGTTACGCTCGGCAAAGGCGATAACGCAAATTCGTTTGGCCGAACATCTTGCTAATAGAGTTTCACTAATTTATAAGACCGTTAAGCCGCAGCTACACTGGACTTGTGTAAAACTGTCCGTGGCGAACGTAAAAGGATTTCACGGTAGACCCTGTTACATATTTGATGGAACTCAATCTTGCGCCGCGGCAACGAGGGAAGCACATTTAATTATGAACAGCTCCTCTGGAATTATACGAATTGTTGACTCGCGAACTCACTCCGGGTAAGATGCGGCTTTCTTGTCGAGTTTCCCTTATTAATTGTACTCGCCTTGAATGTATCATTAAAAACTTATGTAATAAAATTTATTTTGCAGTTGAATTTAAAAGTAGACATGACTGGGATGACTCAGATATATAATAAGCATACGTTGATATGTAATTTATAGTATCATAACTATATGGAATTTTAAAATGTTAACATCGAATTCAGTTTAATTTTTCTTTTTTTATGTCTTCTATAGTAAGATTACTTCAGTATTTTTTATTGTTAAGTTTCTTTAAGTTATACACTTATTAGTTTTTTGTTTACCCTAAAGAAGTACATACCTAAAACCTTAAGGTCCCCACCACGAAAATAGATACAATTAAAATTAATAGAAGCAGTCAAATTCTTACTTGCAAAAAAAGCAAAAAAAATTAACATGTGTATAAAAAAAAAATTTACAACATAAACATACAATTTTATGGTATCGAATATAGTATTAAAGTAACTAAACTAACCCTTTATTTAAAGAAAACTATTCACATCTTCCACGCCAATAGCAAAATTTCAAAAAATATTTAAATTTTAGTGACTTTTTAGTCCAATGTTTCATGTAAATTATGATACGACTTCTTAATTAAATTTTTGATCTACTTATAAGCCACAAGCGTGCCCGCACCTGGGGAGTTTTAAATTACGTAGATTCGCCACAGCCTCCCAGACGAGACTAAAAATGATAGCAACCAAACTCAATGGATTGCACAAAAAATACTTATCCACTTTTACATACATAAAATATTACAAATTAGTTTCTGCCCGCGATTTCTTAGGAATAACTGTGTTGACTTAAAAATTCAAACCCATCTAGACATTTAGGCGTCCCTTTATCGGACGTAAAAAGTATTCTACACATTTTTCCGGACCATATTTTATATTGAGTGCGTCGCCAGTAACCTCTCAGTGGTACCACCCTGGGCACCAACAACATTCCTTTGAAGTCTCTTTGGGGAACTGCCACTCGTGGCGCATATCTAGTAAGATGGGGGTCTGCTCCATGGATGCATGTCCTGACACAGCTTTGTTCTGTGCTCTCTAGTTTTTAAAACTCAGGACGCGAAGAACGTTGGATCCGGTTACTCATTTACTTGGGAACTGGATATAACCGTATCAAATAGTAAACCTGATAAGCATTAAGTGTTATGGTCACGTCTTGCAGTCAACTACAGGAATGAGACTCTAAGCTTAAGGGTCTGGACTGGGAGGAAGAAAACCTCTATAAAAATTACCCTCAATCTCAACTTCAAGAGCACGGTGTGGGGATGCATGGCTAATGGTTTGTTCAGTCCGTAGCGTGTTACCGTGGACCCCCTATGACAGGTCAAAAATTTATGATTACACTTGATAATCCAATAAAATGGCAGTGTAGCAACTGAGTCAATTCCTCAAAATAAATAAGGCCGTATGTGAAACTCGGAGGTGGTAAGCCTCCTTGCCGGATACCCGCCATGGAATATAGTGGCAAGGTCTTTCGCGTCACTACATCGTTGGCCTGAAAGGGCGCGGGTGCGAGGGGTACAGCTAGTGCCCCATGACATCAAGACATATAGGTCTGAGCTCCACCAGATCCTACTAGTAGAATTGAAGGAACGGCTTGTGCTACTGAGTGCTGGAAACGTTTCCATAGAGCCGGTAAGTCCCTTAATAAAGTGGCTGTGGAGGCGAAATGGTGCCCTCTATTTCCGTTTGACGCATGATTGCTTCGGAAAATACCAGTTTCGCATAGAACGAGAGGTAAGAGCATCACAAAAACTGTTTTGAGGATATGGCACTGCACACAACTCGCCACGGCAGCCAGGGTGTAAAGCCTCTCACACCTGGCCGAGGTAAAGCGCCGAACTGCGGATTTCCGGGCTGGACGATTCCGTGACGGCGAAAGAGATCCGAGAGGCAATCGCCTCGAAAACGGGGTCTCCCAGCAGCGCTGTCCGGGTAGGCACCATTCACCCAGGTCCAGGTGGTGTGGGTGCCGTCTGGGTATCGTGCCCTGTCGCGGTGGCCAAAGATTTGGTCGCCGCCGGTAGACTTCTGGTGGGCTGGAGCGCCGCGCGGGTAACCGCGTTGGAGCCCCAGCCTGCCAGGTGCTACAAGTGCATGGCGGTCGGTCACACCCGGCCGCTGTGCACCAACTGCTTCAACTGCAGCGGGCTTTGCTTCCGCTTCGGTCAGGCAGGGCACCAGGCGGCGACCTGTACAGCCACTCCAAACTGCCGCGCATGCACGGCGGGCAACCGCCCCGCCAACCACAGCATGGGGCGGGTGGGGTGCAGGCCTCCAGCCAAGTCAGGCCCCAAGAGGGGGGTGGGCAGCCAATCGGCCCCGGCTGCCCAACCCAGCGTGGCTGGACCGCGGCAGCGCATGGAGGAGGATGTCGTGGTCTAGTTTATGGACCACGAATCTATCCTCCTCCAAGAGAATCTCGGCCGCTCCACCAGGGCGCAGAACCTCTTCCTGCAATCCATGGCGGAGCGGTCGATCGGTGTTTCCGTAGCCGCGGAGCCCTACATAGTCCCCAATCGCTCCAATTAGGCGGGTAGCGGGGATGGCTCCGTGGCGGTCGTGGGGTCGGCGGCGCTGCATTCTCCGCCCTTGTCAGTCAAAGACAAGGGCACGGGATATGTGGCAGCTGAATGGGAAGGGGTCATGCTGCATGGCGTGTACTTCTCCTCCAATCGTAGTCTGGCGGCTTTCGAGGTCTTCCTGCACAGCCTGGAGACCTCGATGCAGCGTATGGCACCGAGGCCTGTGCTCGTGCTGTGGGACTTTAACGCTAAATCAATGGCGTGGGGGTCCCCCAGGACGGACGCCCGAGGTGCGGCGGTCCAAGTGTGGGCGGCAGCGGCGGACCTCGTGTTGCTAAACCGAGGGTCCGCCCTAACGTGCGTGCGGCGCGAGGGCGGGTCAATAGTGGACCTTTCGTTCGCTAGCCCTAGTGTCGCCGCACGTGTAAGGAGCTGGTGAGTCCTGGAGGAGGTCGAGACCCTATCTGACCACAGATACATTCAGATAGAGGTCTCCCAGATCCTTTAGGGCGCCAGCAGGAGTCACGCGGCGGACAGAACTTCCGCTTTTCCGCGATGGGCTGTTGTATAGGCTCGATCAGGAGCTGCTGGTGGAGGCGGCCATTTTTCAATCTTGGCTGCCTCCCCCCCTGACGGAAGACGTGGGCGCCGAGGCTGGCCGCATTCACGGCATGCTTACGCAGATCTGCAATGCGGCCATGCCCCGCGTGCGGTGCCCGCCTCGACGGAAGGGAGTCTACTGGTGGACCTCCGTGCGGCCTGTATTCGTGCCCGGAGGTCCTACACCCGCAGCCGACGTCACCGAATCCGCGATGAGGAGCGGGAAAGCCGGCTGTATGCGGCGTACAGCAGTGCGCGCGCCACATTTAAGCTAGCCATGTGTCGCGCCAAGGACGCCAAAAGGCAGGAGATGATGAAGGGTCTCGAGCGTGACCCCTGGGGACGCCCGTACCGCGCGGCGCTTAACAAGCTCCGCGCCCAGCCTAGTCTGCCATTCGGCTGCATCAAGGAGGTACTCCGGTACCATGGAGTGCCCCTCTACCTAAGGCGGCTGCTGGCAGACTACCTCGACGGCCGCAGCGTCCTCTTCGTGGACCGGGAAGGGGACGTTGTAAGGAGGGCTATGTCGTGCGGCGTCCCACAGGGTTCGGTTCTAGGCCCACTCCTGTGGGACATCGGCTACGACTGGGTTCTCCGTGGCTGGCTCCCCCCTGGGCTTGGCGTAATTTACTACGCAGATGATACGCTTGTCACAGCCCGGGGCGGGACCCTCGAGGAGGTGGCAGCGCTGGCCACCTCAGGAACCGCGGAGGTGGTCAGACGGATCGAGGCGCTGGGGCTTGGGGTGGCCCTTGAAAAGTCGGAGGCCCTACTCTTCCATGGGCGCCCCCGTGGCCCACCCGCCAGCGCCTCTATAACGGTCAACGGTGTGGGCTTTCCAATCCAGGCCCACATCAAATACCTGGGCCTGGTATTGGATGGACGGTGGCACTTTAACGAGCATTTCCGCCGTCTTGCGCCAAAGCTCGTCGGCATGGCGTCCGCCCTCGGGCGACTGATGCCGAATTCGGGCGGACCGAGTCTCGCGTGTCGACGACTCTACGCGGGGGTAGTACGGTCAATGGCACAGTACGGCGCGCCCGTGTGGGCGGAGTCCCTAGCCGCTCGCAATAGGGCCCTTCTGTGGCGTCCACAGAGGGTCGTAGCGGTCAGGGCAATACGCGGGTACCGCACGGTCTCGTGCGAGGCAGCCTGCACGTTAGCCGGAACCCTTCCGTGGGATCTGGAGGCGGAAGTGCTCGCCGACGTTTATCGGCGGGCGTCGAAGGCGCGGGCGGGGGGCAGATGCCCCTCGCCAAGCGCAATCTCAGCGTGGCGGGATGATGCCCGCCGCGCCACCGTCCTAAAGTGGAGGTCTCGGCTGGAGACGCCCCGGGCTGGTCTCTGGACCGTGGGGGCGCTCCAGCCGATCTTGAAAGAATGGGCAGGGCGGCAGCACAGGGTCCTCACCTTCCGGTTGGTGCAGGTTTTGTCGGGGCACGGTTGCTTCGGCAAAAACCTGCACACATCGCTATGAGGGAGACGACCCCAGGCTGTAACCACTGCGGCGAGGACTCGGCGCAGCACAAGCTCGAGTCGTGCCCGGGAACTCGCTGCAGTCATAGGCATGGACCTGTCGTTGCCGGCCGTTGCGCGAGCGATGGTTGGCAGTGACAGGGCCTGGACCGCGGTCGCCGCCTTCTGCGAGGCTGTCATCTCGCGTAAGGAGGCGGCGGAGAGGGCCCGGGAGGAATCCTCCTTCGCGGACCCAATTCGCCGCCGGCACGCGGGGCGGCGTGCGCGCGCTTACCTGCGCCTGATGCCGCCCTAGCCAAGGCTGCGGACGGTGGGGTCGGGGAGTACCCTGCCATCCGCGAAAGCCTACCGTGAAGGTGTGACGCCCAAGTGCGCGGGGCGTCGCACAAGAGAGGGTGCCCGAAGGGGCTGCCGCCTGCAGATCGCGGTGAAACGACGCGGTTCCCGTGATCCGCCGTAGCAAGGGCGGGTGAGGGCGCACAGTGGGTTTTTAGTGGGTGAGAGCCCCACACTACCTCGTTGTCTCGGGCAACGGGGTGTGCGGTAGGACATTTTTGCCCACCTAAAATAAAAATAAAAAATAAAAAGTGTAATGTTGTTTACCTAGTCAATGGTATGGAACCCTTCGTACGCGAGTCCGACTCGCACTTGGCCGGTTTTTTTAATTCATGTCAATGAAGAAAAGGTACCTACATTACATATCTTTTTTTTTGTTTATGTGGGACAAAATTTACCTAACCGCACACCCTAAGTAACCGTAACCCTAAGGAGTAACTCTCCCAATCTCCGATAGTATTGGGATCCTCGGCATCGATATTTCAAGCAAAGTCCAATTTGGGAGTCATTTGGAGGACAAAGCCAAATTGGCAAGCAAAAAACTGAGCGTCCTGAACAGAGCCAAGCGGTACTTCACACCGAGGCAGAGACTTGCACTTTATAAGGCACAAGTCCGGCCGCACGTGGAGTACTGCTCACATCTCTGGGCAGGAGCACCAAAATACCAACTCGACCCACTTGACTCCCTGCAAAGGCGTGCTAGTCGAGTTGTCGACGATCCCAATCTCACGGATGAACTGGAGTCGCTGGGGCGGCGGAGAGACTTTGGGTCTCTTTGTGTGCTCTATCGACTCTTCAATGGAGAGTGCTCTGAGGAACTGTTTGAGGTGGTACCAACATCCTCTTTTTACCACCGGGCCACGTGACATCGTAGTAGGGTTCATCCACACTACCTGAAAACGATCTCATCCAAGACAGTTCGTTTCCAGCGCTCTTGTTTCTGGAATGATCTTCCTGCTGCGGTGTTCCCCCAGCGCTACGACATGTCCCTCTTTAAACGAGGTTTGAGAAAAGCACTTTACTCACGGAAGGCGGTGGCTTGGCTGTACCCCTGATGTTGCCAAAGTCCATGAGCGACGGTTACCACTTACCATCAGGTGGGCCTTTTGCTCGTCTGCCACCGTTGGCAATAAAAAAAAACCCCGTCGTGCGGGGCACCAAACAGGGTAGAGTAGGGGCCTTCACCCACTAAATAAACCCGCCGTGTGCCGTCTCTCCGCCTTTCTTGGCGGGCCACCGGAACCATATTACATTTTTTCAGTGGTCTGCCGGCGGCTTACCCTTTTGGGTACCCTCAACTGAGCGACGCATCCACACACGGAGCGTCGCTCCTTCGCGGGAGGCCTTGCGGGTGGCGGACGTTTCCCGGTCTATCCACCCGCAGCCTAAGCTAGGGCGGCATTAGGCGCAAATATTCACGCCTGCGCCGCCCCAGTCGCTAGCCGCGATTCGGGTCTGCGGAAGGATCGGCCTCCCTGGCCCTCTCCGCCGCTTCCTTCCGCGAGATGATTTCCTCGCAGAAGGCAGCGACCGCAGCCAAATTCCTGTCGCTGCCAAGCATCGCTCTGACGACGCTCGGCAGCGAGATTCCCCCCCCTATTGTCGCGACGAGTTCACGGCGCTGCTCGGCCCAAGTCGGGCACAACTCGAGCGTGTGCTGCGCCGTGTCCTCGTCGCAGCCGCAATGGTGACAGCCCGGAGTCGCTTCCCTCCTTGCGACAGTGTGCAGATATCTGCCGAAGAAACCGTGCCCCGACAGCACCTGCACCAGTCGGAAGGTAAGGACTCCTTGCCGTCGCCCTACCTACATTACATACCTACCTATAATATTTTGCTCGATAAAATCTCTACTTGGAATGTTGAACTAGTCTCATAACTTCTTACAACCTCAGAGTGAACGAAAATTTCAAAATCAGAAAATATATTTCCGCAACGAAATAACCCTAATTCTTTTTGCAGCATTTTTTCTATTTTAAATTTATGAACCCCGAGATTTAATTCGCTTTGAGAGTTGAAATTGCATATTTGCGCTCGGCACACAAAGCTTATCCAGCGGCCATATCAATTAGCTAAGCCATGTTTGTGAAAACTTTTGGACAACAACTTTCTGTTTCTCACCACACATAGGGTAGACGCGAAAAGTTCGTGTAATAATTTCATAAAAAGTTATATCCATCACGCCACGCCCAGCAGATGTGAAATATTGCAATTAATAGTTAAGTTCGTTTTTTAGGGTTCCGTACCCGAAGGGTCAAAACGGGACCCTATTACTAAGACTTCGCTGTCTGTCTGTCCGTCCGTCTGTCGCCAGGCTGTATCTCAAGAACGGCGATAGCTAGACAGTTGAAATTTTCACAAATGATGTATTTCTGTTGCCGCTATAACAACAAATACTAAAAACAAAAAAATAATAATATTTAAGGGGGGCTCCCATACAACGTCTGTCTGTCCGTCCATCTGTCGCCAGGCTGTATCTCAAGAACGGCGATAGCTAGACAGTTGAAATTTTCACAAATTATGTATTTCTGTTGCCGCTATAACAACAAATACTAAAAATAAAATATTTAAGCGGGGCTCACATACAACAAACGTGATTTTATGGCCCTTTTTTGCTCGCTATTGATAACGGCAACAGTCTACAGAATATTAAGTTATATATTAACTTTAAAGATAAATAATTAAATGAAAATAAAATTGAAAGTTAAGCCCCAACCCCCTTCAACAAACCCCCCATACAACAAACGTGATTTTGTTACTCGTTTTTGTTCGATATTGATAACGGCAACAGTTAAACGCTTGAAATATTCACAGAATATTTAGTTAAGTATATATTCACTTTAAAAATAAATAATTAAATTAAAATAAAACCAATATTTAAATGGGGGCTTCCATACACAAACGTGTTTCTTTACTTGTTGCGCATCTAAGTCTAAGTTGAAAACCACGAAATGAGTCAAATTTTACTTGCAAAATTTGGTAACAGCCAAACACCATGGTTACAGAGAGTTACAATTAAATAGTGTAATATTGTTTACCTAGTCAATGGTACGGAACCCTTGGTGCGCGAGTCCGACTCGCACTTGGCCGGTTTTTTTTATTATTATTACCTATATAAAAAGACTTTTTTAATTTGTTAATATTAACAAATTTAAAAAGTCTTTTTATATTATTTTCACTATTATATGTGTTATTGATTTTAGTGAAATTATTAATGTTTAAATACGTACCTAAATACTGAACGGGACATAATATGATGGCATCATACCTTTTTTCTATCACGATTACGACTTTTACATAGGAACCATAGATAATACACTTCAAAAAAAAAAATTCAAAGCAGTCATGAGGAAAAAATTAAAATTATTATTTAAAATTATACAGGCGAAATTGTGCTCACACTGCCACAACAAGAGCCATTAAACAAGAAGATAAAATTATTCATTTCCTCATTCACAGCTGGCCCAGCACAATAAGTTATACTAATAGGAACAGATATACTATTCTACTATCGTTAACACGTCACGTGACCATGTCGATGACGACTTACATGAATTTACTCCCTATCCAAACCTTCCTATAGAAGTTTTCAATTAAAAAAACTTACGTAGACAAGACTGGGGAAGTTATATGGTTAATATTAATATAATATTTAATCTAACCCGGGCTTCTAACCTGGTTATTACTTGCGTGCAACTGGACTAAGATGGCAGAGAGTGAGAGTAAATGAAAAGTATGGATCAAGAAGAAAGAACCACTTCGTTTGTGGTATAAACATACACCTGGTCTGGTCTTATATTATTTTTAACTTGCTTCAAATTTTGATATTTCTAATATATGTATAAAATTCTCTTGTCACAGTGTTTGTTGCTATTCTCCTCCGAAATGGCTTGACCGATTCTTACGAAATTTTGTGTGTAAAACTATTTTTATACCGCTAAGTGATAAGGGTGATTTTTTTTTTATTTTTTGTTCAGTATTATATTTTAATTTTTTTATGATTCACCATTATAAAATATATACAACCCTAAATATTCCCCCTTCTACTGCCAACCGCTATTTTTTTAATAGCGATATTAGTATTGTTAATTTTATAATCCATCATCGTTCACAACGCTCCATACCTCTTTCACTCGTATACCACATCCTCACACACTTACAATAAGTTAGTTCTTTTTTTCTACGCTAGAAATTCTCTAAGAATTCTCTAGAAATAATTTATATGGCAAAACAACGTTTTACGGGTCAGCTTGTATTTTTATATATTTTTTAAGCAGCAAGCTTAGGCCCACTTGCGCGTTTCAGAGTTATTGTATATAACTCCGAGCGTACTGCTAACGCAGGGCTAAATAATTATTTTTGCTTGCACTGCTAAGAGTTACCACTATACCATGCGTAAAATAATTAACTATTAAACCCGCAAAATTTGGGGGGTTAAATGTGTATCTCTGGGCTTATTACGTCAAAATTGTGAGACTATGCTAGTTCGTGTTTTGTATTTAAAAAACAACAACAGAATAATATTGCATCGTTTATTTTTATTGTCCTGATGAGTGACTTTTTGGTTTCTGATGATGTGTTCATGGGTGTTCAGGCCCCCTACACAACGGGATATGCTTATTATGTATTGTCGAAATCTTATGTCAATCCCATACATTGATTAATAGAATAATTCTTCTATTCTTCTGTATTATTCTGTTCTACTAGCATTTATGCCACTTCTCTATATATAGTACATCATCTATGATGTCACTTATCTACAGGACCGGGCCCAGTTCAGGATAGCACCAGCAGTATCTTATTTATTTTCAATAACATGTTTACTTATATTTGGTTATTATATCACAAAGAAGTACCTAAACTGCTCCCACTTGTTAAAATAGGGACATATATAAGATTTCCTTCACATATCACAAAATAATACACATATATTGTCACAAAATACACTCGAGATAGTAAACAAACAATAATTTGACATAATAACATATTGCCATTCAATATAAACTACCAAAAACATGGCGTCAATTCAAATCTGACATTAAACAAAGACTTATGCAAGTGACTGTTGTGTGAGAGAGAGAAGAATACTTGTGTCGTTCATCATTCATCCCTTATGTATTTGGCTGGTTGTAAGCGGAATGAGGTTAGTAAAACCTGCGTGATTTTTCTTACGTGCAAGAGAAATTTTGAATTAGATAGTTATTTGTGTAACCTAAGTTAGTAAACCCAAAGGTATTTCATTATCTCAAAATTTCCGCGCAAGTGGACCTGTCATAGAAATTAACACGAAGCGTAAAAATGTGAATCATATAATCATGAGGTCTTGAGTTCGATCCCCGGGCAATGTTATTGAGCTTTTTCCTAAAAAGAAAAATTCTCAGTAGCAACCCGGAGTTTGGAAATTTGCCCGGTAGACGTCAATAGGCTCGCCCCCTATTACGTGGGACTTAAACATAGCTGGCGAGTCGTGGGTGTGTAATACACCTCTGCCTACCCCTTCGGGGAATACAGGCGTGATGCTATGTTTTATGTTTTGTAAAAATGTGAAATTGTAAATAACAGTCGCGAGCAGGATTTGAACCTGCATCTCCTAGAATATCGTCCCAGATGCTTTACTAATTCAGCCATATTGGTAGCATGGATGGCGCAGGCGTCACCCGAGACGTTAAGAATGAATGTGTTATCGAAATTCGCAGTGTAGGAGGTTTTAATCTTACTCGTGACTGTTATTTTCGATTTCACATTTTCACACAGTGTTAATTTGCTTCAAATTGTAAACGTTATTATGAAACTTGTAATTAGCGTAAAAAGCCAAGATTCTAGCTCATGTACTTAAAGAACAAAACGTTATATTTCGTATAGAAGCCATCTTAATAAACTAAAACGACCTCTCTTTTAACATTAATTCCCCAAAATGACCGTCTCAGAGTTAGATTAAAATAATTGTGTCTCAGTAAAACGTTACGTGACGGTAAATATTCATAATTTATTTAGAAACATGAGGGGCTTGCAGGCCACGCAGTTTAGCTCACTCCGTCGTCATTACATCGTCTCAGCCACTTTATGTTAAGAAAATTTCATTTTATAAGCTTTATATTCTTCAAAAAGTAGGTCTAATTCGTTTAAGCAACGTTTTCGTGCGAATTTCAAGTAAATATTTGTATTATTTTGCTTGACACCCAGAAAATGATATGTTTGTGTAAGGAGTTTTTATTGTGCAGTAGTCACAATAATCGTTGATTGTGTAAATATTCAAATTAAAAAATATATTTATTTCATAGGCTTATTATATAGCTCTTTAAATCGTCAAAGTTACTAATAACTAACACAAGCGCTTGAGGCAAGTGCATCCGCAATGTCGCAATTGCAATCACAACAAGCGGCCGAATTCCGTAGTAAGGCTTTTCATGAGAAGAACCCGGCAAGAAACTCATGAGCCACTTTTTTAAACCTCCAATATCTTACAATGTTTCTTTCAATGTGATATACTTAATGTAGGTGCTAATCCGGAACATACAATATTGTGAAAAAAAATTATAATAAAACATAATGGGGTACTTATTTGCTTATTTAAAACAGCATTTTAAAATGAGGAACAGTTCAATCCCATTTTGTTTTATCTTCCAAATAATAAATATACTTGAACAAACGCATGGGTTAGCTGGTAGAGAACTCAAATATGAGTAAACTCGCCATCTATATATGTTTTAATATTAAGTCTAAAATAAGTTTCAATGTACAATTAAAGTATTAAATAAATAAATAAACACATACATTTTGCACGCCTCATAAGCGAAGCGTTGAGGTGGGTTCTACTCCCGTTTTTCACGGAACAACTGATTTTTCAAACTTAAAATGTCTCTATTTATCATATATTGAACTTGTAATATAATATCTACACACACATATAAAGAACAAACACTATTTATAACACTCATGATATTTTTGATGGCATTTTTGTTATTTAAACTAGTCAAAAAACTGTTTGAAAAAAATCTGGCTTGGATGTCCGTGAGTTGTAGGTAATGTATGTTAACACAATAACGACTAAAATACTTTACTAATCGAGTCTTTTTTTTTCGTTTACGAATTATTACGATTAGGAATAGAGCCCTATTACTTTTCACGGTCTGATTCGATGTGGTTTAATTGTTATTAAATAAACAAAAAAATACTGAATATTTACGGCATTTATACTCGACGCGACACTAAAACCAGCGCCTTTCATGAGAACTACCTTTTTACGTACGCATAGCCACCGGTGGTTTTACTTTACTATCGTCATCAGAACGCCGTTCGCCCGGCCGGTACATTGTTTTTTGTTAAAAGAAAGTTCTTATCTTTGCTTGACGAACTGATGATATTTGTCAAGTATAATAAGTATTTTATCCATAACAATAATTAAAAACACTAAACACACGTAAATAATAACACACCAACGTTATAAAACACGAAAAAAACATATTTTTCATTACTCATACTCTGAAAGTAGGCCTGAAGTTGCCTGAGGAGCGGGTTGAAAGTAATACTTTTCAGCCCTAGGGAGAATTACTTTCAACTTACAGCTGAGTAATTATAAAAAAAACAGTTCTATTTTCTGTACAGCCAGTCAATTACAGCGCGATGCAAAATTGAAATAACATAAAGTTAAGGACCTATTTATTAAAGAATTTGTTTTTTATATGACTTTATTTTAATATAGTTGCAACTATATCTTTAAAATAACGAACATTTATATTTTTTTAATGATTAAAATAAAAAATAATGGCTGAATAGCTGACAGGCCACAGAAAAAAAACAAAATCAGCGGGAAAACGGTGAATCCAAATTCAATTTTTTAAGGCCTCCCATTTTTTCTTTAGCTAATTCAGGATTTTTATTTTTAGTTTCCTCGTATTCGTAATGAAAATCACAGTGTTTACCTCGGGATAAAGACTTATTTAGTCCCAAGACGGGGTTTGGCGCCCGAGCGTAGCGAGGGCTCCAATAGTCCGAGGGCTCCAATAGTTTGATGTTGCTTTCATCCCTAGGGTAACAATGTACTATTACATTCCACAATTTTTACGACACTGAAATGTCAACCTTGACGTAATTACGTTTCGGTTTATTTTGACGGCCGGGCGCAAGCGATTTTACAATTTGTTTTTACAGTTTATATTGGCTTGAGTAATTTTAACTATAACCTAGAATACAGACTAATAAAATTTCAAAAGACATTGACCTCTAGCAAAATTTTAAGCGGGAATATTTTTTGCGGCGAGCTGTTAGTCAATTTTCTAAAATTTTTGCATTGTAAAGTATTTTTTGGAAGTATTTAATGAAATAATACGCCTCTATTGAGAAAAGCGCCATCTATATTCTTTTCTAGACACTAAACTGCTAAGTTAGTACTGTTCCTGCACCACCAGACGGCGCAAAATAGCACACTATTTTTTGGTGAGTCAATGTACGGCAATTGTACCCCCCTGGCGTGCGCGCGGCCCGGAACTGAGAGGTAGACCAATATAGAAGTACTTCTTAAAATTAGCGCTAGATGGCGTATAAGACGCGAAACCCTCATTAGTACTTTTTGAAATTAGCGCTATCTATGTGATTTATTGAAAACTACTTAGTAAGACCAATACATTATTATTTACCTACTTATCAAATAATCAATTTTATTGTGAAAAATGAAGATTATGAGGCATGCAGTTTTGGATTTTCCAAAGTATTTTTTGAATGCATGAACCAATGAATTGCTTACAAATAATATCATAATATTTGCGCTTCCAGTAAATATAATTTATATTGCTTAATTATTTAGGTATCTGGACTTTCACAAAGTTTAACAAGAAATATGGTTTAGAGAATAAACGAGAACGCTGTATCCGGCTGTAGCAACAGCAGAATCGTGGCCACGCTTCCTAACTTAGATTTATATTGCACAGGAAGCTCCGTTAAAAGTGGACCGGAAATCGTATCAAGACGCCTTTGCGGTTACTCGCCGACCGCCCACCAAGAAAATTTATACGCGAATAATCCTAAACATAAAGACATTCCCGGTTTTATTCAAGTAAAGCTTGTTACCTTCACAATGTAGCGACACGAAGCACCCGCTATGGCCGCATAACACGACAACAAACGACCCGCTCTCACCTTTAATCTTTAATCCAATAGTTCGATTTACCTGTATCTGGTTTTATTTTTCTCTAATATGGTGGTCCATCTAAATTCATATGGCCGGGAAAACATTTTTGTCCGGAATACTTTCGCTCGAAATGTTACGAGACCGCCTGTGTTCGTTTGAGACACAATTGCGCGTGTTTGCATTTTTATCTACTTGTTTTCGTGGGGTGAATATGAATGCAGTCTTTGTTTGAACTATGCAAAGGTAAATATTAATATTGCATTTGTATTGTCTTTGATGAGCTATATTTTTAAGTTTTGACGCCAGGGATAAATCGAATAATATAATTCTTAGCATCTAAAACACCACATTACTTACCACTATATTGGTCTATTCCAAATAAATTACATTTTCTATTTTTATCCTCTTTTATTGCACGCCTCATAAGCGAAGCGTTGAGGTGTGTTCTACTCCCGGTTTACACGGCAAAACTGATTTTTCAAACTTAAAAATGACTCTATTTATCATATATTGCACTTGTAAAATAATATCTACACACACATATAAAGAACAAACACTATTTTTAATACTCATGATATTTTTGATGCCATTTTTGTTATTTAAACTAGTTGAAAAAACTGTTTGAAAAAAATCTGGCTTGGACGTCCGTGAGTTGTAGGTAATGTATGTTAAGACGATAACGACCAAAATACCTAATTAACAGAGTCTTTTTTTTCGTTTACAAATTATTATGACTAGGAATAGAGCCCTTTTACTTTTCACGTTCTGATTCGATTTGGTTTAATTGTTATTAAATAAACAAAAAAATACATATTTACGGCATTTACGCTCAACGCGACACTAAAACCAGCGCCTTTCATGAGAACTACCTTTTTACGTACACATAGCCACCGGTGGCTTTACTTTACTATCGTCAACAGAACGCCGTTCGCCCGGCCGGTACATTGTGTTTTGTTAAAAGAAAGTTCTTACCTTTGCTTGACGAACTGATGATATTTGTCAAGTATAATAACTATTTTATCCATAACAATAATTAAAAACACTAATCACACGTAAATAATAACACACCAACGTTATAAAACACGAAAAAAACATATTTTACATTCCACAATTTTTTTTGCGTGGCCTTGGCGTCACGGTGTTTTTACTTAGAACAACAAAGTATAAAATTATAAGGCAACCAAGTTAGGAAGATAAATGGTTTAGAGATTTCTTGTTGAACTCATTGATTTTTAAATAAGTCGTATAATATTGTCCAAAGTTGCAATTTTCTATTGATAGATGTCGCTGTTTTAAAGTAAAATAGATATTGACAAATGCAGCCCTAGATGTCGCTAGTGGCAATTTTAGATGTCGATATCATTGTATTCAGTTGCTGTTGTATATATAGAGCCACAATATTGCTTTTTTTGTAAGGAAACTAGCGATGTCTTTTTGTTTTCTTAAATTGTTTTTGTTTACAGTTTAATAAATTATTCAATTTTACATGTTTATATATATGCACTTATGCAGGTATATATGTAAACTCATAGATTGTTGTTCTTACTAATTGCCAGATGGCGCCTTGCATAATGACTGAGAGGTAGACCAATATAGAAGTACTTCTTAAAATTAGCGCTAGATGGCATATAAGACATGAAACCCATATTAGTACTTTTTGAAATTAGCGCTATCTATGTGATTTATCGAAAACTACTTAGTAAGACCAATACATTATTAGTTATCAAATAATCAATTTTATTGTGAAAAATGAAGATTATTATTTTGGATTTTCCAAAGTATTTTAGTTTTTTATAGAGCCACTAATATTTTTTGTCTTATATTCATGGTTAAACACAAAGTGGAAAATATTCTAATGTATATGGCTAAGCATGTCAAATGCTAAAAATATATATAAAAATTTCTAAATATTCATATTCATGTTAATAATGTTAGGCAAATATATTACGGTGAATATTTTATATTATTTTCAGCTATAGTACCTCCAGTTGTATCGTAGCTCTACTTACGAGGATTAAAAATCCCAATTAACAACGAACGTTTTGCTGTGTACTACGCGTAAATAAATATTTTTTATTGCCAATGGTGGCAAACGAGCCAGCTGCTCACCTGTTGGTAAGTGGTAGCCGCTGCTCTTTTTAACAACACCATTCGTTTATTATATAGGAAGTGTTATCTGCGATCACACGCACGGGTATGGCATAATGCTAGAGACAGATTGAATGAAATATAGCAGAAAGAAGTTCGCGAGCAGCGCTTGATAAAGTATGTTTTTATTATATATTTAAATATGGGACTTTTATCCCATGTTAATATGCTAGTCCCATTGTGCTCATTAACTTATAGAGCTAAACTAAGCAGCAGGAAGAAATCGCAGAGAAGGAACCTCTATCTCGTATATCCTTCTTGCAATCACTAATGCGGCTTCTGCCAGCATGGATTAAAATATACCCACTTACCATTATTGGTTAACATAAGAAAAACATTTTGATCTATATTTTAATACTTGACATGCTCAGCTACTTTTAGAGTACAAATTATTATTTGTGAATGAGGAAAAAGAGAACTTTAGTACGAGCGGGAAACGAACTTGCATCCCTTCCTATCCGGGGAAGTGCTCTAATCCACTGAGCTACCGTACTACCTTGTGGTCATACCCAATTTCCTCATCACATTTGTCTTAACGACCAACGCCATCTATCGGAACGCATTATAGTGAATTTACATTTATGTGTACTGTATTTATGTAACCTAAACGGCGGTAATAACTTTTCACAGCAGTTAGACAACTTCTTGAGCGCTTTAATAATAATAGTTTTTCTTGTCCAAATGATACATTTTTAATTATTGGCGATTTCAATCGAAGTGGCATAATCTGGTCTCAAACTCGTTTTCACCATCTACAGGCTAGCAGCCCTCAGAATGATAATGAAACACTACTATTGGACGAATTAAATACGCATAACCCAGGCGTGACCCAGGACGTTAAGTATGAATGTGTTATCGAAATTAGCAGTTGAGAGCAGTTGTCACGATGGCTGAATTGGCAAAGCATCTTGACGGTATCCAGTAGGTACAAGTTCAAATCCTGCTCGTGACTGTTATTTTCGATATCACATTTTCCATTTTGTGTTTAATGTATATGGCTAAGCATGTCAAATGCTAAATATATATATAAAAATTTCTAAATAAGCACAGTCTCCATCAATTTAATCGGATAACAGAGTTATAGATTTAGTTGTGGCCAATGATAATGTCGTAGTGTCTGAAAACCGTCCACCGTTGGTGGTAATAGACCCATATCATAACGCATTGGATATATCTATAAGCTTTTTTGACTTAGATTTATTGGAAACCTCACCTCATCTAGTATATATGCATGATAAAGCGAAGTATGATGATATTAATCTCGCGATATCCACTACGACCTGATAAGATGAGTTTTCCAAGCGTTCTCTTCAGAGTAGTGTTAACTTTTTTTATGAATTTTACAAAAACCTTAGACATATGTATATCCCATTACGAGTGTTTACGACAGACAATTATGTGGTATTCACAATCTTTAAAGAGAGCTATCAAAGAGAAAAAAAAGTACCATCGAAATTTTAAAAAGTATGGAAACCTATCAGATTTAAATTCCTTCAAATTACTACGGGATAGAGTAAAAGTTTTAGAAAATTAGTGTTATAGTTGCTACATTAAATCGGTAGAAGATTCAATAGAAAATACCCCAGAAAGTTTTGGTTTTATATGAGAGCTCACTCTAAATGTAATGCTATACCAATCAGCGTTAGATATGGTGATAGCATAGGAAATTATGGTGCACCACCGGAGGAATGTAACATAGTTCCAGTGACCCGCCAATAAAGGCGGAGAGACGGCACACAGCGGGTTTCTTTAGTGGGTGAGGGCCCCACACTACACTGTTCGTTGCCCCGAACGACGGGGTGTGTGGTTCGTAAACATTTTTTCCCGCCTAAACAAAAACAAAAAAAAATGGTGCGAGTGTATGTAATATTTTTTCTGATTACTTAAAATCGACTTTTCTTGATCATACATATATTCTTCCTGTTGGTCTTTTTTATAAATAAATGAATATAATAAAGCATTTAAAAAAATAGTTGGATAGTGCTTAACATAGGTAAATTAGTTAACAATAATAACTATGCCACGGAATAATATACCTACTCGTAGAACCTTATACCGACCGATTAAAGGTTTTTTTTTTTAACACCACAACCAGAATAACGTTTCTTTAAAAAATATAATATTTTTGATCTATATTTTTTAGCATTTGACATGCTCCGCCACTTTTTAAAGTACAAATTATTTATGAATAAGGAAAAAGAGATTTTTTGTACGAGCGCTGGTTAAAAATATAATATTTATAAAAAAAAAATTGCATATTATATGTAAACCTATAGCAATCGTGACAACTGCTCGTGACTGCGAATTTTGATAACACATTCATTCTTAACGTCTTGGGTGCTGAATTGGCAAAGCATCTGGGATGGTATTCCAGAATATGCAGGTTCAAATTCTGCTCGCGACTGTTATTTTCGATATCACACTTTATGTTTATTTATATAGCTAAGCATGTCAAATGCTAAGAAATATAATTATCAAAATATATGTGTATATAATTAGTCGTTTGGGACCGGCTTTAGAATTGTCCCACCCCTCTCCACCCATGAAAGTCGTAAGAGCCGATTGAAGGAATACCGGGGAAGTGGGTAGCAGCACTCCTTCGAGTATTAACAACATCCACTGCGATCGCCAACCCGCCTGTCAAGCGTGGCGATTACGGCACTATCCCCCATTCTTGAGGAGGCCTGTGTCCAGCAGTGGACGTTAAAAGGCTGATGGATGGATGGATGGATGTATATATAAATGTCAAATAAATAAGTCATATAATAGTAAAAAAAGTTAGTAAATCTAGTGCAAGCTTGGATGAACATTTCGTAGATAATGTATGTTTTCCTCTTTCACAAAAATTGTTTTACTAAAATAGCTGAAGCATGTGAAATGTAAAAAATTACAAAATGTTAGGTACGAGTAATAAAAAACATAGTGCACATCCCTTAAGCCAGCTGAATAAAAAAAAACAGAAAAACCTAGACGTATTTACTACTCTCAAGAGTACAAAATTCACAGACTAACTAGGTCAATTTACGAACATAACCTAACAAAAATATACACATAAGCAGCGGTAAATTCTTCCTCTCCTTGTATTTTACTTGTGAGAAACAACTTAGCCATGTATAAACAACGGAACAGTGAAGTACGATATAGTGAGAGTCATAAAATTCTAGTACTGAGTAATTAACACGTAGCAACTGTAATAAGGAAAGAGTATCGCACTCAGTGAGCGGTCTGTCTAGTCGTATATTTGTCATAGATTAACAACAAAATAGGAAAATAGATCCGACTGCCATCTATCAATCCAGAATGAAGGATTGGTTTTTGATAATGCAATGAATCAATTCATTTCTCATCAGGTGACCTTTCACCTTTTCCTTTCGACCTTTCGGCTTTTGCGTGACTATTACCATCTATTAAACACAAAGTGAAAACCATCCATCTAATTATGCATTATTATCAATAAACATCGGGTGGAAAGTCAGAGTCGTAGATAAAAAAAATGCTTGTTGTCTTTGCTGAGTTAAAGATGTATATTTTGAGACACCAATGGTTCCATTGTTATAATTTTATAGTCTGTGCTAACTCAAAAAATAACACTGTGCATATTTATTAATATTATGAACTATCTATCAGAAAAAATATCTTTGGCTTTGTGCTAAAGTTCAAATCTCATAGCTAGGAATTGGAAATACAATAAACTATACATATTGGACAAGTAGGTACTGAATTTATGTCTTAATAAACACACACATCTTAATAAACATACACATTGAAACTTTCAACAGTGCATCTTGTTCCTGTTACATACATTATGCGAGTTCTTCTTAGGTATTTAAATGAAAACTTTGGGGCAAACCAAAGCAGTATCGCTTCTCGTGGAACAACGATCACGTTAGGAACAGAAGGTTGGCGTCACGTTCCACCGAGCTCGTCTCATGCAAGTAATCATAATATCATAAAACTTTTGCACTTTGCCAAAAACCTCGCAGATCTTCCCAACATGACGTCTTAGGAACTCTCTGAGGGTAATCAGAACTTAATGAAAAGTGCGCCCGGCTGCCAGATGAGGTACCCAAATTTTAGGGGTCACGTAAAATATTAAAGCGACGAAATGAAGTGGCCAGAGATTCATTGCTTTTCCTTGTTTTTATTATTCGTAAATAAGATACCTCCCAGCACGTTTGTGTGTTCATAACATAAAACAGGATGTAGTAAAGTTTCTCAACGAGGACCCGTTTTACTCGTAAATTTTCCTTAGTAACGAATACATATTTACAGTATAGATAGATACTCGCTTATTAAATTTTAAATAGCATATTTTTATCTCCAACTTTTTCTTTATCCTTCCATCATCCATAAGCCTTTCAACGTCCACTGCGGGACATAGGCCTCCCCAAGAGAACGCCACAACGAACGGTTCTGCGCCAACCGCATCTAACGGCTCCCCGCGGCTTTGACCAGATCGTCGGTCCATCTGGTGGGGGGCCAGCCTACGCTGAGCCGTCCGATACATGGTCGCCACTCGAGAACTTTTCTTCCCCAACGGTTGTCGGTTCGTCGAGCGATGTGGCCTGCTCATTGCCACTTCAGCATGCCAACCCGGCGGGCTATATCGGTCACTCTCGTTCTCCTACGGATCTCTGTATTACGGATTCGATCACATAGAGAAATACCAAGCATAGCCCGCTGGAACGGAATAGTTCTATGAAACGGAATAGTCCTATGGAACGGAATTACAACACGATCAGAGAGAGATAGCGTAGGACCGACGGCTTTACGTGGTTTCTGATGCACAAAAGTGAAATACCGCCAGCTTAATAACTCCGAGTTATAATTGAAACTTTCTTGAAGGAAAAACTCTTTATTCGATATATAAATGATTTTTGAAAAAGGAATCCAATAGAATGATTCGTGTGGATTGGGCAGCATGGCCAATTAGAAGACTCGATCTTCAAGTTACCAATACTAGAATGCCTGAGGACCTAGGTTTTCGACCTGTTTTGACCTACAGTCCCGAAACGAGGAAACTAACGACCGGGCTAATTCGATAAATTTAAAGTCACTTGGTGAGCGATGGGTTTTCTTTGAAGTATAGATACCGCAATGATTAGGTATACTTCAACATAGAACTATTGTTACCGACATAGCATGCAGAAGCAAACAGCAGAAGTGTGCAATTGGCTACCATATTTGTCGATGGACCGACGATCGCTATAAGAAAGGTAAGGTAGAAATATACTGCGGCTTACCAAACGTTAAGTAGGATGTCCACCCACTATATGGCCTGTTGATTTGAATAAGGCAGTAGGTAAACTGGATGCGGAACGTAGAAAATTGGATGTTGTGGCATAAATTGAGAGAGACCTGTGTAAAGTAGTGAATTGTAATTCACTTATTAATTGATTGATGATTCAATTAACTTGCTGTGTGGGGCCGGCTTTGCCGTGTGGGGCCGGCTTTGCTGTGTGGGGCCGACTTTAGAATTGTCCCACCCCTCTCCACCCATGGGAGTCGTAAAAGCCGACTGAGGGAATACTGGGGGAGTGGGCAGCAGCACTCCCTCGAGTATTAATAACATCTACTGCGATTGCCAACCCGCCTGCCAAGCGTGGCGATTACGGCAATATCCCCAAAAAATGACCACCCAACAAAAAACGGCCCCCAGTTACAGCAGCTCTGCTATTTCGTGGCCTAACGGTAGTGGGCCCGGTAATGGCGGAGCAGGGGGTCCAAAGAATCTCCGGTCGCGGCAGGGCTACCAAAAACAACGACTTCTAGCCCTGGTAACGCACAACGTTCGAACACTTCCGACGAGACAATCACCGAGCTGGAAGAGGAATTGAGCAAGATCCACTGAGACATTATAGGGCTGTCAGAAGTCCGAAGAGAGGGTGAGGGCACGACAATCCTCCAGTCCGGGAACTTGCTCTTCCACCAGGACGGCGACCACCAGTCCCAAGGGGGTATCGGGTTTATCGTTCGCAGGTCTCTCGTAGGCAACGTGGAGAGGATTGAAAGCGTGTCGAGTAGGGTTGCGTACCTTATACTCAGAATAACCAAACGGTATTCGTTGAAGTTTAGGTTTACGCACTGATCTCGACACACTCCGATGACGAGGTGGAGGCCCTATATGAGGACATCTCGAAAATCATCCACTTGTCTAAAACCTATTTCACGGTGGTTATGGGAGACTTTAAAACGAAACTGGGCAAAAGGACAGACGATGAGCTGAAGGTAGGGCACTATGGATTTGGGCAGAGGAACCACAGGGGCCAGATGCTGGCTGATTTTCTGGAGAAGGAAGGCCTTTTCATGATGAATTCCTTCTTCAGGAAGCAGCCCCAGCGAAAATGGACCTAGATTAGCCCTGATGGTTCAGTAAAAAACGATATTGACTTCATCCTGTCGGACAAACGACACATATTCAATGATGTCGCAGTGATCAGCAGGATTAAAACTGGGAGTGATCACCAACTAGTCAGGGGCATCTTGAATATTAGAACAAAAGTCGAGAGGTCGCGCTTGATGAAGTCTACGCTCCGACCTACACCTGCCCAATACCAGAACCCCGAGAGCTTTCAGCTCGAACTACAAAATCGCTTCCAATATCTAGATGTTGATGAATCAGCGAGCGATATGAACAGCAGGTTCGTGCAAACTGTCCACGCGGTCGGGTCGACTTACTGCAAGGCCCGTCGGGTCAATAGGACTCGTAAGCTCTCGGACCATACTCTCAAACTCATGGAGAGGGGAAAAGAAATGATAGTCCAGTCCTCAGCCGATTGGTCCTGCCTAAGGCGGTTAAACAGACAGATCTCTATTCGCCAATTCAATACTACCCGTATTAAAGAGGCGATAGAGCGGAACAAAAGCTCAAAAGTGTTCGCAAAAGATCTGTCTGTTGGCCAAAGTCAGTTGACTAAACTAAGGACCAACAACGGCACTGTCATTTCTTCTCGAGATGAGATTTTGGGAGAGGTCCAGCAGTTCTATGGACAGTTGTACAGATCCCAGAGCCCTGCTGTTGGCTTGGTCCAAGACCCCAGATCCAAGCTAACTCGGCACTTTACCGAAGATATCCCGGACGTCAGCCTGTACGAGATCAGAATGGCTCTCAAACAACTAAAGAACGGAAAGGCACGGGGCGACGACGGAATCACCCCAGAGCTTCTGAGAGCAGACGGAAAGCCGGTCTTAAAAGTCCTTCAGAGGCTGTTCAATTCCGTCGTTCCCGGGAGCGACGTTCCAGAGTCACGATTGGTCTGGTCCACGGACCAGAAGCGTGGTGGTGCTGTTCTTCAAGAAAGGTGACAGAACCCTCTTGAAGAACTATAGACCCATCTCGCTCTTGAGCCACGTTTATAAGTTGTTTTCGAGGGTCATTGCAAATCGACTCACGCGCAGGCTTGACGTCTTCCAGCCTCCCGAACAAGCCGGTTTCCGAAAAAGCTATAGTACCATAGACCACATCCACACGCTACGCCAGATTATACAGAAAACCGAGGAATACAATCGGCCTCTGTATCTGGCGTTTGTGGTCTATGAGAAAGCCTTCGATTCGATCGAAACTTAGGCGGCGCTGCAGTCCTTTCAGCGGTGCCAAATTGACAATCGGTAAATCGAAGTGCTGAAGTGTTTGTATAGAAACGCCACCATGTCAGTCCGTGTTCAGGACAAGAGTACGAATCCGATCCAACTGCAGAGAGGTGTTAGACAGGGAGACGTTATGTCCCCGAAACTCTTCACCACTGCATTGGAAGATGTCTTCAAGCTCTTGGACTGGACCGGATTCGGCATCAACATCAATGGCGAATACATCACTCACCTTCGATATGCCGACGACATCGTAGTCATGGCAGAATCGCTGGAGGACCTTGGCACCATGCTCAATGATCTCAGCAGGGTTTCCCGACTATAGTCTCAAAATGAACATGGACAAGACGAAAGTCATGTCTAATGTCCATGTCATTTCAGCATCGGTCCTAGTCGGGAGTGCGCTTCTCGAAGTTGTCGGCCACTATGTCTACCTGGGACAAACAGTCCAGTTCAGTTAAGTAGGCACAACTTCGAGAAAGAGGTCAATCGACGAATCCAACTCGGCTGGGCAGCGTTTGGGAAGCTAAGGAAGATCTTCTCGTCCAATATTCCGCAGTGTCTGAAAACGAAGGTCTACGACCTCTGTGTGTTACCAGTGATGACATAGGGATCAGAGACGTGGTCTCTGAATGTTGACCTCATATCAAGGCTCAAAGTCGCTCAGCGGGCCATGGAGCGGGCTATGCTTGGTATTTCCCTACGTGATCGAATCCGTAATACGGAGATCTGTAGGAGAACGAGAGTGACCGACATAGCCCGCTGGTTTGCCATGCTGAAGTGGCAATGGGCAGGCCACATCGCTCGACGAACCGATAACCGTTGGACACGAACAAAACTTCGACCTTAGTCTCACTTTCGACTGAAACTAAAACTATGCTCAAAACTAAATTATTTGGCTGAAACTTATCAAACCAAGACTATGGTTGACATAGTCAAGCGTTATTAATATACAAAGTAACTAATGAATATACCATATCTATAGTCTCTCGTAAAAGAATATAATTTTGTGATAACGCGATATTATGTCAAATTGTGTGAAAGAGACGCCGGATAATTACCAGTCCTTTTTTACCCATATTCAAGGTCATTTACCTAATGATGAACTCAACATTAGGTAGGAATCCTTGATATATATTAACGGATTTTGATGAAACTTTGCTGCAAACATTGATCAACTACCAGTTGGGTTAAAATATAATTTTTAACTATTCATAGAATTGACATATTAATAAGGATATATAAAAATGAAAATTGTGTTAAAATATTTCATAAAACGTTCATAAGATGCACCCAACACATATAATGAGTAATAGTTTAAGCCCTCACTTGAGTAACGTAATAAAGCCAGAAAAAATAAAGTAAAACAAAGTGTAATGATAAGAATAATAATCAAACATCTACCTGTAATCAAAGTTTAAGGCAACACATGAACACATTAAAGAAAAGAAAAGCAAAAAAATTATAGAGCAAACGTAATTTTATAAGGCCATAATCTTTTAGCTAACAGGAATTATGAGATATATTGACAATAACAGTTTATATAATCCCTTGCCTTGAGGCTGATTTGACAGCGTCGACTGTGAACTCAGCTTATTTACGTTGTAGAAAATTGAAGAAAAATGCCGAATTATCCCTTTATTATGTTATTATTTGATGTTTGAGCTACGCCTCGTCTTAAGCCAATTCACTTGGAAAATGTATTTTGTCGCACTCGGTGCCATTTTTTGAATCTTCGCTGAGTTTGTAACAGTTTCACATTTAAAGCTCGAGCGGCTTTGAATTTTCATATTGCTCTTATTTCAAATATTAAAATGGGAATAAGAAGTATGAAATAATTCTATTTTTTTTTACTTTTCTCTACTACCAAGCTGTAACAGAGCTGTGTCTATACATTAAATATACTTGAGAAAAAAATACTGTAACAAGCTATGTGAATGTCTCTGAACTAAATACAGTTTTTTTTGTCTGTTTATCTGTTTGTTTGATCACGCATCACGCAAATAACTAAAGGGATTTTTATGAGACTTTTATTTGATAGCTCTTTTACACTTGAATACTTTTTATGTAACTGCTATATCGGGAACCTGAGATTTTATCTAAAAATCAGCTTTTGTATGCGGCCGCGGGCAAATGCTAGTATTTGATATAATAGCTGTAAATTTGTATTATTTTGTGTATAGGTATATTTATAAATATGAGTTTGAATAAAAGTATACTAAGTAAAATAACATTAAAAACAATAAGCATACGAAGGATAAGGTATCATCCATCTATCTAACAGCATTTTGAGGTCCACTTCTCATAGACATCCTCCAGACAGCGCTACAAAGATTGGTCCTGTGTCGCCTGCATTTAGTAGCTTTAATCAGATAGTCGGTCATATTTCAACAAATTCAGAATGACGATAGTAATTGAATAATTAGAAGGATGGTAGGTGGAAGATGCGGTTTTTAATAAACCCAGCGACGTAACTCAAGCAATTCATTAGCCAGTTTTATTTACTTACATCACCTGAAGTAAAGATTAAACTTATATAATAAAGCCACGTACTAAACTAGTCACTATACACCGACGAAGAAACTCCGGTGTCATAAGTCGCAACATAAAAATGTAAGCTGGGGCCTCCAAAGTTACATTGTAACTAGATCTAAGGTATTTTACGATTTTGTCTCAGAGTTTGTGTCTAATTAGTTACTTAACACGTGTCGTGTCGACTAAAGTTTCTAGCATAGTTAATAGTAGTTGCCGAGTAAGACCACTGCTTTATATTTGTCGTCGAAGATGCTTTAGTGGGCTTATGGAACAATATATATCTAATATGTTTTTTGGAGTTCACTTAAGATGTAGCGTGACTAAATAATCAAGTATGATACATTTAAATATATAATCTTCCTAGCCTTCGCAGATTTGTTAAGGTCGGCTTCGATCTATTTGGTTTTACCTGAAGAACCTAATGTGCCTTCCGAAGCACGACACATTTCCTTATCCTTAAACCTTAACTGTTATAATTAAAACTGTAACAGAGCTGTTGTAAATTTAAGATATTTGAGAAAAATATACTGTATTAGGCTATATAGGCGTATCTAAACACAAAACTTTTCTTCATTTTTTTTGTCTGTTTGTCTGTTTATCTATTAGTTCCTTCGCGCATCACGCAAAAACTACAAAACTGATTTAGATATAACTTTTTTTATTTGATAAATCTTGATTAGACTTAAAAACTGGTGTAAATTTAATCCCGCTACTATATCGCTATACTTTTTAAGTAATATAACCTGTGATTTTACCTAAAAAGTAGCTTTTGGCTGCGGCGGAGCCGCGGATATAGGGTAGTACCTACATAAAATATTCGTGTCATGTTGTTTGATGAACTCCTAAATTAATAAACCGATTTTAATGAAACTTTGCACATGTGTACAGTTCGATCCAATTTTAGAGATTTTATTCCTATTACTTACTTTCTTTTTTTAATGCAAAATTAACGAACAGATTTTACGTGCGACAGTTTTTGTGGCACATATGGCCGGGTCTGGTAGTTTAAATATAAAAATTTAAGAATCCAGATATAAAAAGCTTTCTCTTTTGTTGCAAAGTAGTAGTAGTCGATCTTGAAACATAAAATCAATATTGAAAATGATTGAAAGTAAATCAAGTGACGATAAATAGGTATTTCTAGTTGTTTCCCCGCGTTTTTAATATATAATAAATGCGAATAAATTATTTACATTAGTAATAGAAAACACATTTTTTTCCCTTCCTCATTCATGTTTACTTACTTTACTTGCTAATTAATTCACTACTAAACACAACATGTGATGTTATATAGCTTATAATATATAATACTCTATAAATGACCTTTAAAATACAACAAGATACTTTGAATATCGGCCCGATACCTTTAGATATTAAAGAAACAAACAAATCTTCAAAGTTATTGTATAGGTGCGAGTATAGTTTATATTTTGATCGTGTGCAAATAAGTAACTGAATAATAAATATAGATAAGATATGTAACTCCCTACCCTTTAACCCCTAGCATGACATGCTCGAACAAAGTCTGATGGCATTGTGTGAAGTTTGTGGCTACGTCACGCGGGTAGACGAGTTTTAGATTACATATGCTTTGCAATCGCGCTTATGTATGTAAAGGTATCGTTCTACATGATAGTAGAGGCTCAATATGAGATCAATATTGAGATAAAAGATATCGGCAGACCTACATACAAATACGTATATTTTCGTTAAACTAAATTACTTCAGGCGTGCGATTAAAATTTGTATTAATGAGATAATACACAATATTTCAACTTCGTCATTGGACACATGTAAGCAATATCTACACACTATTAGTCTGTAATTTGAATTACGAGATGAGCTCAATCTATTGTTCATTATCTCATTTTTCTCAATAGTATCCTGGAATCTAATAAGTTGGGGAAGCACTAGTTTACCAAGAAAACAATTCCTATTTTTGTTTTTAAAGCCAATGAGATATCCTCCAATTTTCTTATGCAACATAGACAAAAAAGAGATCGACCAAAATATCAGACAAGCAAGCTACTAATTCGTTTTATTACTAAATAGCAGAAAAACATTGCCAGAAAATCTATTTTCTAAAGTAAAAAAAATAAAATATAATAAGTTAGATTATGTAGGCAAAATTATTTTTTATTTAAAATTAGCAGTATGATAACACAGACTGCTTTATATTAATACAAATAGAATACAAAACAGATTGAATATTCTGGCAGTAATCACAAATGCAACTGCGATTTACAAATTTATTAAATACGTGAGTTGGAATTGTAAAGTACGTGATGGAAAAAATATTAAAAATTACAATACTCATACCAAGGATTGGTATATTTTTATATTACCTATGCAGAATAAACGTGACTGATAACATATTTAATTTGTTTCGTATACGGTGGATATCATACGCAGATAGCCCAAATATGATCACAATAATTTAATGGTATTTTGATCTATAGTAGCACTTGACATGCTCGGCTAGGTTAAAGAACAAATTAGTTGTGAAAGTGAAAAGTTTTCCACCTTCACAAATAATTTGTTCACAATAATCTATAGGATTACGCCTTAATTATTATTATTATCAGTAGATATTTTATATTTACAGCCATCTACATGGACTTCATTATTTAATTCAGAGATAATGACAAATGCATGGGTGATTATGAAGATAATCGAATAATTAAGCCTGTCATGTTGCTCACGCTAAAAAAAATAGCATTAGCATAAGTGAGCGCCGTCTTGTGAACAAAGTCAAAACTAAAGCTGTAGTAGCCTATACTACAATATATTTAATATTTCTATGTAAAAATAGCTATCCCAAGGGAACCATTATTTTTTCGGTACCAAAGCAGCCTATGACCTTTTTTGGGTGAAGAGGAATTTCATTATACTTGGTTTATACAAACAAACTCACTTTCGCATTTATAATATACTAGCCTTTGCCAGCTAAGCTAGTTTTTCGGTTATATCTAAAGACTCCTATATAGTAGCGGAATGAAATGTATGTGAGTTTTTAAGCCTAATCAAGAGCTCTCAAATAAAAAGAGTTGCATCAAAATCCGTTCAGTAGTTTTTGCGTGATGTGCGAACAAACAAAGAGATAAACAGAGAAAAATTAAAAAAAAAATGTTTTATGTTCAGACACGCCTACATAGCCTATTACAGTCATTTTGCTCAAATATCTTAAATGTACAGACATAGCTCTGTTACAGCTTTATAATAGTATAGGAGTATATGATCCACGTTTCATCACCAGTAACTATGTCTCACAATAAACCTAACGCCCCTTTGTTGAATCTAAGTGAGGCGGTCCGTATTTGAGCCTCAATCAAATTGTGTGGGATACACCGATATCACAGCTTTTTCTCACCTAATTGTTTGTGTAGGATTGATTGTATTTGACTCATGCTTATGCCTAAATGATGCCGAATCTTATGGCAGGAGATATGATTGTCTGTTTCGATCATATGGCGTACGGATTCGATGTTTTTGGTTTTAACAGAGGTGGACGTTAGTGGTCTCGGAAACATAGTGCTCCCTACTCGTATAAGGAGGAACATAAACTACTTTTTTTTTTATTTACGGACATTTCACACAGTGTCCTCTGGTCCCAAACTAAGCTTAACGCTTGTGCTATGGGTACTAGATCACGGATATAATACATATACTACTTTTTTTTTGTAAATACATACATATAATAGATAGAAAACACCCAGACGCAGTACAAATATCTGTGTTCATTACACAAATAATTGTCCTGAGTAGGAATCAAACTCACAACCTCGTGCACGGAAGTCGGTTACACTACCGACTATGCCATGAGACCTGTTTTTGGAAAAATAATTAGGGTTCCACACAGAAAAACAAATAAAATTCTACGCGGGTGGAGAGGCGGGTGGCTACTAGTATATAACAAAACAATGTGAGTTGCGGTTGAAATAATTTACAAAACAGTTTTGTAATATTTGTAGTATACTATTATCTTAATATCGTTGCCGAAATATGTGAAATATTTCTGTTGCAAGTCTTTAAAAGAGCATGAGTGAAAGGTATATTGAAAGCTTATTACAGGATCAAACGATATACTTTTAAGAAGCATTGGTAAATCCTGGTCAGTTCATATCTTTTTTATGGATTACCGACTAAAATAGCTCGCCTTGCACAGTTTTTGCGCCTGTATTGGCTAACCACTGGAGGTGTTTGGCAATTCTTCAGTGGTTTTGTGGTATTCTGTTGGTTTTGATTGAATGTAACTTTTTTTTTTATTGGCATCGGTGGCAGACTATCAAGTGGCCCACCTGACGGTAAGTGGGAACCGCCACTCATGGACTTTAGCAACACCAGGGGCACAACCAAGCCACCGCCTATCGCAACTTAAGTGCTCCTTTCAAACCTCGTTTAAAAACGGACATGTCGTAGCACCGGGGAAGCACCGTAGCAGGTAGTTCATTCCAAAGCTTACACGTACGTGGTAGAAAAGAACGCTGGAAACGAACTGTCTTTGACGAAATCGTTTCCAGGTGATGTGGATGAAACAGGTTTCTGCAGTGGTGGGAGACTAGATTGGCAGAAGTTGCCCTGTGCTGCCTTGGCGAGCGACTAGAAAGCACGACTCCCGGCGAGATAGCTTCCGAGCCGCTCGCCAAGTTTGGCAACGTGTTCTGCCTTGGCTTTGGCAATAGCCCTCTTGTTGGACCTGGAAGTAGCATTAAATTTACACTTCTCCTCTTTGGCGTTCAGATCCCGACTTTTCCTGGCCCTATTCCAGGCTAGGTATGCGGACTGCTTCTGGCATGCAGCCGTCCTGCAGGCTTTGTTAAACCATGGACGGCTGCCGACCGGTACTTTGGTGTTGGGGATGAATAATTTCATTCCCACAGTCACCGTTTCCGTGACGCAGTCCGCACAGATGTCAGGATCCCTAGAGGAGAAGCATAGCTGCTTCCAAGGGTAGGACGCGAGATACTCGCGGAGTACATCCTAATAAATTCGCGGGAGAAAGATTGGTCCTCGCAACAGGGGCTGTGCGGCGGACCAGGCAGTGATCTGATCCCAAAGGAGCATCGACCACCACCTGGTATCCACGTGGATTTGTAGTCAGCAGAAGGTCCAACAAGGAAGGCTCATGGCTCTCAATATCTGGGACACGGGTGGGTTGTGTCACCAGTTCTGAGAAACCATAGGCCGAAACCATATTGAAGAGGTTCCGACCCGGGAGGTCAGTGGTCCGCGACCTCAGCCACTCTTTGTGATGAGATGATTATCTTGAATTCGCTTTTTTGAGTAGTCATAAAAGAAGTAAGTAAGTCTTTTATTTCATCCTTAAACTTATAAAACTCTGAAGGTAAGTCTTCCTCTCTCATCCTTTTATTGCGTATAGAGATAAACGTTGGAGGTGTTCTTCCAATTTCTTTTTCACATATATTGGTATCGGAGAGAGATTTATTCAACAGTGCAGCTGCCATTGTAATATTGGTAGATATTACAATTTTATAGAAGCCAGTCCTATGCTTAATTGTTTTGCTAATGACAGGGTGGAGTCTAATATGCAAGTAATCAATAGAAAGGTGTAGGAGGGGCGTCAGCACAGGTAGTTAACAAGTAGCACTTCGAAGGGGCGTGGTCAACAGGCGTTACCTGTCTGCGCGTGCGCTGGTTTGTTTAAGCAATCTCCGGTACCAGGATAACAGCAATTCGTGTAGTGGTTTTAAAGCAGTTCAGCGTAGAGGTGTGTGTTAGTGTGTGTAGTTGTCACTCACTTGTATTCAAATATTTTGCACCTCTCACGCACTTATGCTGTCCTATTTTATACACTGATTTTATTTGTTTTGAATTGACTTATTTATTATTGAGATTTAATTTAATAATTATAGCAGGTCTTCTGCACGTCAGCACCTTACGGCGATGCGAGGGAAGAGGAAATATAATAAAAACGAGGAGTTTGGAAATGTGCCCGGTAGACGTCAATAGGCTCGCCCCCTATTACGTGGGACTTAAACATAGCTTGCGAGTCGTGGGTATGTAATACACCTCTGCCTACCCCTTTGGGGAATACAGGCGTGTTGCTATGTGTGTTTTTGTTACTTTTTAGTCCCACGATACCTTTTTTTTTATTAGGCGGGAAAAAATGTTCTTAACTGCACACCCCGTTCGGGACAACGAACAAGTCCCACGATACCTAGGTTTTAATTTGTCATGCCAAAGGAGTACACTCTTAGGTTATCAGATTTTATTTGGGAGCTTACCATTATTAACAGGATATTTTTTTTTATTTATACAAGTTTATATCAAGCAAATGTATTTCCAGTTTACAAGAGCCTTCTCCTAATTTTTTATGTCTACATAAAAAGGTAAATGTATTTCAAATGAAAGTAAATAGAGGATACAAAAAAAATAGAACTTGGTAATGAAATTTTATTAGTTTGCTCTGCCGACCTCCCTAGGTAAACAATTAACTGTCAGCTGGCGCTAATGTAAAAAATAATGCGAATGAGATTCTCATGTTTTGGAATTCAAATAATGTTTTACCTTGTATTTATTGGTACTATGTATATATACATCAGGATAAGGTTAAATCATGGAAGTAATAATACACAAATAGTAATAATACCTACCTGGATGGTTCACTTGATTAAGAAACAGATAAGACACGTGAGACTTACATTACAAGGTCCTTAGTCAGCAAGTAGTCCTAAAAATACACAATAGCTTAATAATCTTATACATATACATAAGTTTATTCTATCCGCGACTTCGCCCGCGTGGACTTGGAATTATAACTAAGTCACTCTACACCATAGTTATTAACCCTATGCAATAATAGCTATACTACAGGAACCATCTATTCTTTCGAGATATAAAGTAGCTGTGTGTATCCTGTATCCTGTTCTGGGTTATAGACTATAATGTAATAAATTTTATGAGGCGACACTTGGCGGAAGACCATTGTTATTATTATAGAATGGAAATTTTAGGAGAGCCTACTCCTCAATCCCGGTTATATTTGGACACACACAAAATAACCTAAGATTTCCAATCCGTACTCTCACAGATAGTGGAGAAGGTAACAATGGCAGGGTAGCATGCACGATCGGCTCATGCCGAATATGGGCGGACGCGACAATGCGTGCCGACGGATAAACGCGGGGGTGGTCCGGTCGATGGCACTGTACGGCGCACCTGTGTGGGCGGAAACGCCGAACAGGTCTCTTCTGTGGAGACCACAAAGAGTCGTCGCGTCCAGGCTCATACGCGGATACCTCACAGTGTCGACCGAGGCGGCTTGCGCATTGGCTGGAACCTCCCCGTGGGACGTGAGAGGCGGAGGTGCTCGCTGAGGTGTATTGGCGGGCGTCGCAAGAGCGGGCGAGGGATGGTCGTCTCCTGCGCAGCGAGGTGGCCAGGTGGCAGGGCGCGGCAGAAGACGCCCCGGGCCGGTCTCTGGACCTTAGAGGCGCTCCATCCTGTGCAGGGGGGTGGGCAGGGCGACAGCACGGAGACCTTACCTTCCGACTGGTGCAGGTGCTGTCGGGTCATGGCTGCTTCGGCAGATATCTGCACATAGTCGCAAGGAGGGAAGTGACTCCGGGCTGGTATCATTGCGGCTGCGACGAGGACACGGCGCGGCACACGCTCGAGTCGTGCCCGGCTTGGGCTGAGCAGCGCCGCGAAGCGTCGTCAGAGCAATGCTCGGCAGCAACAGGAATTAGGCCGCGAAAAAAAAGGGTAGCATGCACGATAATAACAAAAAATCTTACCAATGTGATGCAACATGTGATATGGCAGGACTCTCAGAACCACAACGTTGCAATATTTCGCAAAAATCTGAACACAAATTCGACAAGCGTTTCACCTCTACACGAGGCATCCTGAGGACCACTCAGCAACAAATGAGCATTTTGTGTGTGTCCAAAGGAAACCGGGATTGACAATCCATGGGTGAGTGTTGGCCTCTCCTCCCAAAATATCCATTCTATAATAATGACTATAATAATGACTATAATATATGCTAAATCATGATTCATGAAATACGAGTAGCTATGGCGGTATATGGCGACCTACGGGACCCGTAAACATATTTTTCCGGGGCAATTAGTAGCCTCTGTGCTATTCTAGACTATAATCTATCTCCAAGGCATTTTTTATCCGGATCCGTTCAGACATTCTACTGTTATTGAGTAAGAAATATTGGTACAATATTACTAGATTCTGTTCGCGATTTGATTCATAATGTAAATACGTCACTCTATGGCACACTAATTATCTCTCTGCAAAAATTAGCTATCCCACTGAAATCCTCTCTTTTACCGGGATAACACGTGTTTAGTTTTTTTAAACTACAATTTATCAAATGTATACTACCCAAATAATACTTTAATTGCTGTGAAGTCATTTTTGATCTATATTTTTAGCATTTGACATGCTCAGCTACTTCTAGTACAAATTATTTGTGAACGAGGAAAAAGATAACTTTAGTGCGAGCGGGAATCGAACCCGCGTCCCTTCCAATCCGGGGAAGTGCTCTAAGCCACTCAGTCGTAAAGACAAATGTGATGAGGAAATTGGGATGGCTAAAAGGTCGGTGCAGTAGCTCAGTGGCTTAGAGCACTTCCCCGGATTGGAAGGGACGCGGGTTCGATTCCCACTCGCACTGAAGTCCTCTTTTTCCTCATTCACAAAAAAAATTGCCGTGAAGTCGTTCTGATGTTTGTTTATCAATCATGGCTAAACGAGTAATAATACATTAATAAATATAAAATAAGTATTTGTTAAGCATTTGGCATTGAAAACCGTTGCAGATGCTTTGCCAATTCAGTCACCGTGACATCCACTTGGGACCACTAATTTCGATAACACATTAACTGCTATCTGCTATTAGCTTACCTAGTCGGAATAATGTATACAGATACATCCAACAGACGCAGGCGTTACCCAAGACATTAAGAAGAAATGTCAAACAGTACCTATACCTACTTAAAACATAGGTACTTCATTGAGGCCTCAAGACTTTTATTTTAAATTAAATTTATGACAAGATTATTAATGTACCTACATATAAAATAACACTATAACATTCAGCTGACATTGGGGTCTAGACACACAATGTATTTGAAGGCCAAAACGTCTCTTAAAAACATAAAACTCTGAACTCCCCTTCCATAAATCATCATAAAGTTACTTTAACGGCGCAAATAGACGCAATTTAGAAATATAAAGGGACACGACCTATCGCATAGACACATAAATTGTAAATACTAATTACATTATAGAGTCGCAATGAAAAAGCATTCCAATGTAACATAATAACATTCTTACTGAGAAAACAACTTAAACTGAAATATTCCTGCACGCTGGCAATAAGTCCGAGCCTTACATGGCGTATAATGGTATGACACGACAAACAGCTTTAAGTGTGTAAAATATGGGATGTGACGCAAGCGAAGCGCAGCAAGACTGGAGTTTATTGTGGAGCCTGAAAACGCCTGATGCCTAGACCTCGTCGACGCGCCGTTTCACTGCTATCAAATATTTTTGTGTGTAGATATAATAAACATTTTTGTATGCTTTAAATTTATTATAATATAATTTTAGTTTTTCTCAAATCCCTATCCTTATTCGTATTCCAAATGTATTTGCTTCTTTATGGGTTTGATTGTTTGTCTATTAGCACTTTAACGCCGTAACTATTTCTTAATTGATCATCATAAAAGATGCAGCATTATAGTGTCTAGAGAACCGAAATAGACATGCTATTTTTTACCAAGAAAAATAGAGGATTCCTACGGAATAGCTATTTTTGTGTATATTATATGGTGACGCATTCGTGTTCATATTATTAATATTATCGTGACCCAATTCGGTGTAACAAAGTCGCGGACTTAAGCTTGTAATAAATAGATCCTAATATTGAGGAAAACTCCAGTAAAACACTTGTAATTGACGAAATAAAAACACTCTATTTGCTTGTTATAATTTCGTGTGCAAGATATCGATTTATAGAAAAATAATTGTAAATGTAAATTAATAAAAAACTATTTGTAAAAGGCGCAAATAAAACTGTGTGGTAATTAAATTCAAAACATGGAAAGGGATTATTAAAACCACTTTACCATCTGTACAGTCAATCAGTCAGTTCGTTAAGCTTATGAATGTCATGATGTTATTTATGTTAATAACTAAGTACTTACGTATGTAATAACCAAGGAAGTAATGAAGCATACTAAAATTATTACCCACATGAAACAGACACATCATTAACGAACAAAGCCCTTGGAAGCTCCGCAATCTATTGAGATGAATACCTCGTTTGTGCCTCCTTAAATACTTCAACAATACCACTATGTTATCTATTGCCTAACGTTAATTTTCTGTGTTTTTTATATTCTATTTTTCTATTAAAATACTTTTATACTACTATAGACACACCTTTACACTTCAATGTGTAAGAAATTTTAATGACATCAGGTTATAATAAAAAGAACTGAATTAATGTCACACAGTTATAGTGGTCTGCTAATACAGGCAGAGAGACGGCACACGGTGGGTTTATTCAGTGGGTGAGGGCCTTACACTAACCTGTTCGTTGCCCCGAACGACGGGTTGTGCGGCAAGATACAGATTTCCTTCCATAACAAAAAAAAGTTGTGAAAATAAAATATTCACTCCATCGGCTTAACACATCTTGTGTTTGCGTAAGAATGTCTCCACCTTTAGACCTTATTTCATTCATTCTGAAAGCTGACCAACCACTCTGAGATTTCTTCACCTCCCTCCAGAAAAGTTTGGTGTTGCTCTCGAAGTTTTTAGTCAGCCTTTCTTCTGCAATCATATTTGCTCTATCACGCTTCTCTTTCACTAAGGCTTTGGTGTCATTCTTACGTTGCCGGTATATTTCTTTCTTCTGTTCTTTCATACTTGCACTCAGGTTCAAAGAAGTTACATAGTCCAGCCACGCTTTCTTCTTTTGGTCTACGGAAGCTACTACTACCGTATCCCACCATGCATCACCTTTCACTTTCCTATGCTTCTTTGAGCATCCACATACTTCTTTCGCTGTATCTACCATACTATCTTTCAATACTCATTCTTCTATGTCAGATTCCCCATGGATGGTCCCAACCCATCCATTCAAGTCTCCGCATACTATCACACGTTCACTAGCTTCTGCCAAATCCAGAACTTCCCTAACATTATCCCAGAACTTCTCTAGATCCGATGCCACCGAAGAGCCTACGGGAGCATAAGCTGCGACCATGAAGACCCTGGCGACACCTAGTTTTATTCGGACTCATAGAAGTCTGGGATCGAACATTCCGTAATCTTTCACACCTGAGGCCAAGCGAGCGGACAGCAACACCCCCACTCCCATGCTGGCCCGATCGCTCTGCGGTACACCAGACCACAGAGCTATCCCGCCACCAGGAAGATCAGGCGGGTCGGTACGCGTCGCCTCTGGGGCACGCCCTAACCTGCACTGCGCACCGCACGCATTCGAGCCGGATTGCAGCCTGTGGATTGCAGGCTGGCAGGGATCGCGACGAACACGCTCCGGACTATGATCACCCTAAATATTCGTTATTCGTTCGTTTTTAGGATTCCGTAATCATCAAGGAACTCTTATAGTGTCCCTAAAAGTATTGTAGCTGCCTCGGTGGCGCAGCAGTAGTGTATGCGACTGCTGATCATGAGGTCTCGGGTTCCATCCCCGGATCAAGCGGTGTTACTGAGCTTTTTCCTAAAAAGAAAAATTCTCAGTAGCAGCCCGACCCGGGGATCGAACTCGAGACCTCATTATAATATTAATTTGTACTTTTTAGTTTAACTACCTACTAAAGCGTGTTTTTTTAGTTTTTTACGACGATTGCCAGGATGTTATTTGTGAACCGGGACACACTGCTCCGCGTGCCTTACAAAGCACGGAGAAGATCAAGTGTCCACAAATAGGTGTTACTTTTTGAGCGAAAGCTGCTTAAGCTTGCCTATCGTTTGAATAATCTCATCTATGTAGAGCCAAATACATAGTGATAAAAACAGATAACAGGTTATTAAATAATAATGTGATCTTGAACAGGGGTTTCCATAAATGCGCCTTCTATCAATCATAACAAAACATTATTTACAAAATACTTTTTAGGTCTTAGTTAAATCAAATTACTTGTAGTTTGATTACATTTTTAGTCTACTGTGGCTTCTATATTTCTTATAATATTTTGTTTATATTTCGAAAATAATCCTGTGAAGTTACTGAAAATGGTAAACAGTATTCGAGTAGGTCTTGTATATTCTACATCTTTATTAGAATTTTTCATCCTCTAAGCTACGCAGAATATTATACTGTCTCAAAAAATGATCAAACTTTAAGAATAGAACTACAACCCACGCAGGAAATTAGATGACGCACATATCCCACAACTCACTAGCAATCTTTCGTTTCATCTAGTATCGATGTATATTGTGATGTCATCGAAAACCCACGTCACTTGTTAACAGCTGCCATAGTATCAGTATACCCAACACAGAGAATATTGTCAGAACTCTTTTTAAAATTAACCAATTTTCTTGCGTAGCTTACAAAATAGTGTTTCTAAGATTATTTTTAACATATTCCATGTTTATCTTTTTTTTTTGTTAAGGCGTGAAAAAATTTTCCTATCCGCACACCCCGTCGTTCGGGGCAATGAACAGAAAGTGTGGGGCCCTCACCCACTACAGAAACCCGCCATGTGTCGTCTCTCCGCCTTTATTAGCGAGCCACCGGAACTATATTACGTTCCTTCAGTGGTAACATATTCTATCCTAGTGAGTTTATTTGAAACAAACGTAAAAGATTTCTAAAGAGTCAGTTTTGCTGACTCTGTAGAAAAAAAAAAGGTTAGGGCGTGCTTCTTTTTAAAAAAAAGCGTCCAGGACCAGTCTCTGTATATTATAACACTGTACGTCATATAGGTTTAGAGATCTAGACATTTTTTTTTACGCAAGGAAGTTCTTTATGCCTACCCTTCCGCTGAAGGCCCCCTGGTACTCAATGTGTATTCTGCAGGACGCGAGATTGCTGATCATCTTCCAATCACGCTCTACCACCTCCTTTGCATACATCACTTCTTCGCAAAACGAAAAAACGGCACCCATTCATACTCCTTCTGCACATAGCTTGAATCAGGTTAGGGAGCGGAAGGTCATTCACGCCAATGGTCACGGCGAGTTCACACTCAACCAGTATATAAGATAACTTCCCAAAATAAGCATGTTCCATAATTACCTATTTTTTGTTAAGGCAGGAAAAAATGTACCTAACAGCACACCTCGTCGTTCGGGGCAACGAACAGGGTAGTGTGGGGGCCAACTAAATAAACCAGCCGTGTATCGTCTCTCCGCCTGTGTTGGCGGGCCACTGGAACCATGTTGCATTACATCAGTGGTCGCACCAAAATTACCTGCGTTATCTTGCTCCCTGTCGATCAAAACTCTATTGCGGATAAGATTTGGGTAAAATCTTTTCTTAGTGTGTGAGTACCCCTTGGCCGTGTGGGGCCGGCTTTAGAATTGTCCCACCCCACTCTACCCACGGGAGTCGTAAAAGCCGACTGAGGGAATTCCGGGGGAGGGGGCAGCAGCACACCCTCGAGTATTAACAACATCCACTGCGATCGCCAACCCGCCTACCAAGCGTGGCGATTACGGCATTATCCCCCATAACGGGACCACTCGTTGTGGCGTTCTCTTGTTGAGGCCTATGTTCAGCAGTGGACGTTGAAAGGCTGATGGATGGATGGAGTACCCCTATGTAAATTTTTATTATCTAGCCCCAGGAGTCTGGGCTGTGTATGGCACAAAGTGAGCCAATTCAGCTGAATTTTACAAAGCATCTGGACGGTATCCAGGAGACGCAGGTTCAAATCCTGCTCGTGACTGTTATTTTCGATTTTACACTTTTTCACACATTCACACTTTGTATCACTACACTATCTTGTTCAGCAAAAACTAATTTAAATAAAGTAGTTTTTTTAAACAAAGGTAGCAGAAAAATTAATATGTTTGTTCTCATCGGGAAACCCAAGTTGAGGCGACTGATGGGTGTCAACATATTTTTTTTTACATTCTCTAAGTAATATACTTTCAAAACTACATCTAATTAATTTAAAACTAGATATCCGGACATTGAAATATCTAATTCATGTAATTAGTAATGAAGCAGCCAAATCATCTCTAGTCAAAAACTGTATTAAGCCAGATTTATTTGTAAAAAGGGAAGTCGATCGTCTCAAAGGCCAGACATTACGGCGCTAGTCAACGACACGACCCATCCGAGATTATGCTATAATTTGTCGAATTTACTCAATGTTCTCGATTATTCTACAAACGTTTATTACTATTTAACCCGCATAATATATAACCATAGGTTACAGTTTTCATACTCCAACACATTGACATAATTTTAGGCTTAATAAAAAGAATTAAATGAACGACCATCGAATGCGATATAATTCCAAGCACGAATTCGATTTATAGACACTTAGCGTATACTTGTAGCCCACCTAAACATTATATGCGTATATCTACACATGATGTGCATGTAAAAAGATACGACTATCATAAAAACCCCACAGAAAATAATTTGAGCCATGTTAGTCGTTTTCCGCGAGACATTCAGTAGTAGGATCCGCATAAAAGTTGAACATCAGACAGGCTAATGGATTAGAAGAATTGCCTCCAATCGTAAATCCTGCCTTAAACATTGATACAGCCTAAAGAAACAATAAAGTCTGTTATCTGTATTATTGTAAATGTCATGTAATGTATGATATTTTCTACTTATTTCTTGTATCAAGTATTCTTGTCAGCAACAACCTATTGTGCTATTATTTTTGTATTCCTTACTAATATTATAAATGCGAACGTGCATTTGTTCGTTTGTAACGTTTTTATGGCTTAACTACCCAAGCAATCATCGTTAAAGGGTAATTATATCAAACTCTAATAGGCCTCAATAATTCAGTTTTTAGTATCTACAATACGATAGCTTAGTGGGCTAGAGCACTTTCCCGGATTGAAAGGGACGCAGGTTCGAATCCCGCTAGCAGTAAAGTTCTCTTTTTCCACATTCGCAAATAATTTGTTTTTTAAAGTAGCTGAGCATGTCAAGTGCTAAAATACAGATCAAATTACCTTTTTACATCTTCATATTCAGACGCCTTTTTTTATCTCCCACTATTCCAATAATTATTTACAATACAATATTATAAAAAAGTGTTTCTTATAAGTTCCAACATATGAAAAATATGTACCTCTAAGATAATGCAGTGGTAAGCTAAGTCTACAAAGACAGTGGTATCGAGTTCGCTCCGAGTCCGAGGTTGAGATTTTCCTGATAAACTGTGTGAGAAAATCTGTAGCCCCAACTCAACATCACAACAAAGCTTGTAAACACAGCTTGTAAAGTCTGACAACCCTCACTAGGCCCCTCATTACACAATGGAAAATATAAAAAAAAAAGATACAGGTACACAATATCTCAGTTTTTTTTTGTATCTCGGTCAATTGTTAGCAAAAGCCTCAATTTATTGCCACTTTTACTGTAATGGCAGTAGTCCAATTCTACAATCGACCACCGTGCTCTACAACCGAAACACATTTTAAAAACAGCGACCTTATTTTCTAAAACAAGGTTTAGCTTTACCCTTTATTCTGTCGAGTCAGTTAATTTAGAGAAAACATTTAAATGTCTAGACGTACTAAAATAGCTGACGACTTAAGAGCAAAATTTTGAATTATTAATTAAGGCTTTTCAAATGACATTGATGCTATTATGACAAAAACTTTTTCAATATTTATTTGAAAACTTTTTTTCATGTAGGCACATTTCCCAAGTACGTATTTTTGATAGTTAAGAAAGAAGATCAGAGTGAAACAGCGGTTGGTATTACTACCGTTAAGTATGTTTCTTATGGTGAGTGAGAGCGCCGGATGCCCAAGCTCCCTCCCTTATTGTCCTTCTCATCCTCTCTTTTTATCCTTTCTATCTTCTCCTTATTATCCTTGCCTCTGGTGTTGCTAGCGTCTATAGGCTACGGTAACCGCTTACCATCAGGTGGGCAGTATGCTTGTTTGCCACAACTAGTATAAAAAAAAATGGCGTAGTACACTACGTGAGGGCGGAATTGTGCTTTCTACAGCACAAGTCGCGCTCTTGCTGTGATGTACCGCCTGGGCTTTGCTTAAGACGCCCAGTTTCTTGTTTTATTCAAAGCCTATAACTCTCCCTATGTTGTCTCAGAGTTAGAAGGATTTAGACCACAATCCATCACGCTAGCGCAGTGCATTGGTAGACTTTACAAGCTGTCGAGAAAACCACTCAGGAATTCGAGTTTCGTCATGTTCCTCCTCTGGCCCAGAGAGGTTATGCCAGAGTCCCGATTTTCACAATTAGTATACCTGCTAAAACCCCGCTGTGTTCCTTCAGACTTCCTGTGGCCAGGGGCGAGGTATACGCTCTTGGACGTGATTATTTGTGCCTTGTCCAAACACCCCAGCTGAGGTTACGGGTGGTTGGGTCAGTGAATGTCCTCCACTCACGTAGAGCCAACCACGACAGCGTGACATCCCAGGTGCGTGGAGGCGTCACTTGGAGAAGCAGCCGACGGGGATAGCCGCCGCGCCGGCCACTGAAGTGAATATTGCGGTACCAGTGCTCTGCTGAGGAAGTACAAAATTTTAAATAAATAATAATAATATCATTTATTTTTCTTCCACAAACAAAACATAAAACAGGTTAAGATACAAAGTGACCCCTGGGGACGCCCGTACCGCGCGGCGCTTAACAAGCTCCGCGCCCAGGCCCCCCCCCTTACGGAGACCCTACAGCCGGGCTTCCGCTCTGAGGTGGTCGAGGGACTTTTCCCCTCACGGGCGGTGCACACGCCCCCGGTCATGGCTCCGCCAGATGATGACCGGGAGGCCGACGACGGGCAGGTACTGCTCGTGACGACGACGGAAATGGGGGCGGCGGCAGTGCGTATGCGGAGAGGCGCCGCCCCCGGGCCAGACGGGGTTCCCGCCCGAGTGCTGGCCCTGGTCCTCGACCACCTTGAGCCCCGCTTCGGGGAACTGTTTGGCGCTTGCCTGGTGTCCGGACGATTCCCTGACTGCTGGAAGGAGGGGAAGCTCGTGCTCCTGCCGAAGCCGGGACGGCCTCCGAATATGGTCTCGGCCTTCAGGCCCATCGTGTTGCTGGACGAGACGGGCAAACTCCTCGAGCGGGTAGTCGCTGCCTGCATCGTCCGGCACCTAGGAGCGGTTGGCCCCGACCTGTCCGAAGCCCAGTTGGATATCGGGCGGGTCGGTCTACGGTCGACGCAATTCTGCGCCTGAAGGCCGTGGCTGCGGAGGCCGTCACCTCGTGGGAAGTGCTGTTGGCGGTGTCGCTCGACGTCGCCAACGCCTTCAATAGTCTGCCATTCGGCTGCATCAAGGAGGCACTCCGGTACCATGGAGTGCCCCTCTACCTAAGGCGGCTGGTGGCAGACTACCTCGACGGCCGCAGCGTCCTCTTCGTGGTCCGGGAAGGGGACATTGTAAGGAGGGCTATGTCGTGCAGCGTCCCGCAGGGTTCGGTTCTCGTGCCGCTCCTGTGGGACGTCTGCTACGACTGGGTCCTCCGTGGCCGGCTCCTCCCCGGGCTGGGCGTAATTTGCTACGCAGACGATACGCTCGTCACAGCACGGGGCGGGACCCTCGAGGAGGCGGCAACGCTGGCCACCTCAGGTACCGCGGAGGTGGTCAGGCGGATCGAGGCGCTGGGGCTTAGGGTGGCCCTTGAAAAGTCGGAGGCCCTACTCTTACATGGGCGCCGACGGGGCCCGCCCGCCAGCGCCTCGATAACGGTCGACGGTGTGGGCTTCCCAATCCAGGCCCACATCAAATATCTGGGCCTGGTATTGGATGGACGGTGGCACTTTGACGAGCACTTCCGCCGTCTTGCGCCAAGGCTCGTCAACACGGCGTCCGCCCTCGGGCGACTGATGCCGAATTTGGGCGGACCGAGTCTTACGTGTCGACGACTCTACGCGGGGGGGGTAGTACGGTCGATGGCGCTGTACGGCGCGCCCGTGTGGGCGAAGTCCCTGGCCGCTCGCAATAGGGCCCTTCTGTGGCGTCCACAGAGGGTCGTAGCGGTCAGGGCAATACGCGGGTACCGCACGGTCTCGACCGATGCAGTCTGCGCGTTGGCCGGAACCCCCCCGTGGGATCTGGAGGCGGAGGTGCTCGCCGACGTCTACCGGCAGGCGTCGACGGCGCGGTCCGGCGGCAGCCGCCCCTCGCCGAGCGCAATGTCATCGTGCCGGGAAGATGCCCGCCGCGCCACCGTCCTAAAGTGGAAGTCTCGGCTGGAGACGCCCCGGGCCGGTCTATGGACCGTGGGGGCACTCCGGCCGATCTTGGAAGAATGGGCAGGGCGGCAGCACGGGGTCCTCACCTTCCGGTTGGTGCAGGTTTTGTCAGGGCATGGTTGCTTCGGCAAATACCTGCACATGATCTCAAGGAGGGAGACGACCCCAGGCTGTCACCACTGCGGCTGCGACGAGGACTCGGCGCAGCACGCGCTCGAGTCGTGCCCGGCCTGGAATGTGCATCGCCGGGAACTCATTGCAGCCATAGGCGTGGACCTGTCGCTGCCGGCCGTTGCGCGAGCGATGGTTGGCAGTGACAGGGCCTGGACCGCGGTCGCCACCTTCTGCGAGGCTGTCATCTCGCGGAAGGAGGTGGCGGAGAGGGCCCGTGACGAATCCTCCTTCGTGGACCCGATTCGCCGCCGGCGCGAGCGGCGGCGTGCGCGCGCTTACCTGCGCCTGATGCCGCCCTAGCAGAGGCTGTGGACGGTGGGGTCGGGGAGTACCCTGCCGTCCGCGGAAGCCTACCGCGAAGGTGCGACACCCAAGTGCGCGAGGCGTCGCTCAAGAGAGGGTGCCCGAAGGGGCTGCCGCCTGCGGATCGAGGTCGTAACGACGCGGTACCCGTGATCCGCCGTAGCAAGGGCGGGTGGAGGCGCACGGTGGGTTTTTAGTGGGTGAGAGTCCCACACTACCCCGTTGTCTCCCCGGGCAGCGGGGTGTGCGGTAGGACATTTTTGCCCACCTAAAATTAAAATAAAAAGGTTAAGATACAAAGATATAATAAAAAAACTGCAGAGATTGAAATTAGAACCTTTGGTAAGTTTTTAATTCAAGGATATAAACTTTTAAATTAATGCTTTTGAATTAAGAATATCAATTTAATTCTATTGTTAACTAATATTTCAGCAATTTTACAAATGCCTCAAAGGGATGAAAAATGAGGTTAAATTTACCTAGTAAAAAAATTATTGCTGACAAAGTCACGAGTAACAACTAGTAATTTTATATAAGAAAAATACAAGCACTTTCGTACTTACAGTTCTTGGCACGTTTGTGAGAAAATAAGAAAATGCTCACCCATTTTAGCCTTAGCGCTCGATTTATGCGTGGGACAGAAACCAGGATTTATATAAAATAGGATTTAACTGGGCCTTACAACATTGTTACGAGTACTCGTGTCTGCCTCAATTCCATAATTTACATAACAATTTAAATACGATATTATTATCTTTCCTCAATATTGACCAATAAAATCTGACCCTCATTCTTTTACATACAATGATTCTGTAATGGAAAAATTGAACGTGATCGCGTTTCTGATACAACTTCAATTATATGGGTTTTCTTGCAGATAATCACTAGATGTCGCTTTGAAATATTACGTATAGTAATAATATAGGATATTCTACAATATACTGGTTTGTTTATATAGTGATATCGCAACGTGTAACTACGAGGCCCTGGGTTCGCATGCTAGGTTGTGCAAAAAATGTTAGTGATATAGTTATTTATGATTACCTACATTTATACCTTAACTATTTAATTGATCATCACGAAACTTGGTATACATACAGTCCAGAGTAAAGAGAATACTGACTAGAGATAGGCTACTGTTTATTGCAAAAAAATAGAGAATTCCCGTGCTATGGCTATTTTTGTGTGGAATTTTTTTACGCTAAAGGGAATGCCAAATTAGGAATGAAATTATAATTCTAATAATGTACATAAATAAAAACTACACCCATTTTTTTGCATTCGTTAATGGTAATAAATTATATTTCATAACGTCGTCTTAAAGACACGTGCATGCCTAACGCCATCTGTGGAATGTGTTTTGCACTGCAATTCGTATTGCAAGAATTCGTTTAGTTAATTATAGTAAAACACGACTCTGTCTAAATTTACACTTAATTCTTCTAAACTACGTAAATAAACGAATTTTGAATCGGTTTTCATTATCGTTAAATTATTTTTTCAAAGTAGGTTTATATGTGACGTTACTTAAAACTTTTTAGGTAGGTAAATTCAACGTTTTACAATGAGGTCGTCCTAAAGATATTTTTATTATTTAAAATGCTGCCGACCGATAAGGGGTTGCTAGCTTAACTACATAATACAGATTATTATTGCTATTAATTATTGTGCGTATTGAATATAATATAACACACAATTCAGATACCTAACATTTCAGACGGCAATAACAAACTATCAATATAGATGTATTGAAGACTATCGGAGACAATAAAGTTCATCTACTTAAGAACGCTCCATGGAAGCAAGCTCATCGGGCGAAACTAATGACATTTTATTTCTCCAGAGAAATGCATTAATTTCATTTGCTAGCCCATCGACGCCGGCACACTACTGTTCGTCTTAGCGAGATAGTAGATGTTATATAACACAGAAAAACCTATTAGTTCCTGCAGAATCTCAATTCAATTATAGTGCCTTTGTACTTTGTTACATTTGATCGAACCGCATTTTATTACTATTGAATGTTATATGTTTACCAAAACCCCCGAAAACATATTTATTTTACATATTACATTTATTTTACATAAACAATTTAATCAGTGTCATAGATCCTCTACTTATTCCAATGTATTAATTTATTATAGCAGTGATAGTCTACTGGTAAGACGCTAGACTGCAAAGTATTGGGGTATCAAGTTAGATTGACAGTGTGTATCAAGGTCGAAACCAGTCAAGTTTCATACATTTGATAGTCGACACTAGTATTACTGCCTTGCCTAATAAAAGTTGTATAACCTCTGAATGTTATTCAGTGTTTTATCTTTGTCACTAATATGACAGTTTGACGTTGAAAGAACGTATCAAAACACTGAATAACTATTCGAAGCTTATAAATAAATGTTTATTAGTAAGAGGTTAATGTATTTGTATTTTTTTAAGCCCTTGACCTGACCTTTTTGACAGAGTTTGTGAATTAGTGTTTTATGAAGTACGTATTGAAGTTGTGCTTGTAGTGTTAAATATCTTGTTCTATTTTACACAACTTCTCCTGGATGGATGTACTTATTGAATTCACTGTCAGATGAAAGAAAGCATTGTATCCCTAGAATAACGTTATTATTCTAAGATTGTATCCATACTTAATACATTTACTTTTTCTAATCTTTCTTTCTCGCTGTGAGGAGTCCTCGGTACTAACAGTGCGACAGTGAAAAAAATAAACAATATGCCTCTGCAAATAGTTCCTCTGAACTGTTACTCTTTTAATCTAAATTATTGTTTAGTAGCTACGAACGTCATTCATGTTCAAATTTTAAAGGCACTAATAGTGGGAATATTTTTTTTGCTTTATGAAGATGACTGTTGTGAAGTGACAACTTGGTTTCCTTGCACCAGTATTACTATTACGCAAACAATCGTCTGACTAGCCTTTTGCCCGTGGTTCCTACAAGAATTGTTTTGTCTTCAGAGACGACATACAGTAATTTTCAAATAGCTTAAATGTCCAGACATAGCTCTGTTACAGCTTTATAATAATACAAACTAACTACCTCCTTGCTCCTTATAGCGGTGGCAGACCAGCAAGCGGCCCATCTCCATCCTACAATCCATCGATTGTAATTGGTGTCGCATTTATTTGCTAATTACCGTGCTTCTATGGGTATAACTTTATTTATACAACTTATTATATGTTGGATAAATATATAATAAGTTTTCGTTAGAAACGTTTATCTGTTTTAGAGAAAACGTATACCACGTTTTCTCCCGGTACTACGGTATGGGGAGACTGAGATATAATCCAAAAAAAAAACAATTAAAAAATTTTGAGGTCAGCAAAGAAGTACAGAAGCGTTTACGGTGGTATGGACACATTCAAAGACGCCCAAAAGACCACATGGTGAAGCTAACCTTAGATCTGCCAACGGCGAAACGCTCACGTGGAAGACCACTCGCCACTTGACTGACGACGGGTCAAAAGGACCTAATGAAAGCCAACCTTGACGCAAACACAGCGCTAAATCGCGCTGACGGAAAAGATAAACAAGGAGGGAGGGCCGACCCCAAAAAATGAGAAAAGGCCTAGACAGAAGAAGAAAAAGAAATCGTTATATGGGAACAGCTCAGCTAGAGACGATAGTCGTCTAACGATAAATTTATTGTCACGACATACCTAGTAGGAACACGGTCTTATGGTATGTGGAAAACAAAATCTTAAAAAAAAATTTAAAAAAAATTTTGCGTCGGCATCTCGTCGCTATTTTAGTTCGAATACAATTTATTTAAAGCAAGTAAATATTACCTAAGAGCACATTACCAACAGAGCAGACTTTAGCAATGTTTTTTTATAGGCTAGTAAAAAAATGCCAAAATCAAAATCTAGTACAATAAGCAACGTTTGGTTTGTATGAGTATGCAAGTTTCTTGGTACAGACACATAACGATCTGAATACCATGAACTGATCTGGCCCAGTGTGAGGTTAAGTTGGCAGTTGTGAAGCGCGGGGTTGCGAGAGCGCTCCAGCATCTTGAATTATAGAAAAGCGGCGCGACATTTGCCAAGAAGTCGACACGCCACGACTTCGCGGTTTCAACACTGAATAAGTAATTTTTACCGTCTGCGCACTTTTACAAACAAATTAACGGCTTAATGTTGTTATTTTAATAAAAGTTTCTTGTTAAGTTTCTCACAAGTTCCATTTTTACGACTTCAGCCATTGTTGTTGTGGCATTGTTTATGTTTGGTAATTTCCAATTCAATTTTTATATTACTGCAGTTTTATTTTTAGCAGATTTAGTTCCTATAAGTCAAAAACTACTAAATTCAAAAATCCTAACAGAATTCACTGAAGAGATTTTAAAACATTTTCTAATTGATTTGTTTTATAAATGTTTTACAGACTCAATGTAGGTATTTTTATGTATTTATTATAAAAAAAATTACTAACATTGTTTGATTAAGTTGCCCAACTTAATTCAACAATATTAATATTTTTTCCTATTTTGACAATATAATTATGATTTACTTAAATAATCATTTTGTTTAGAATCATGCTGAACCCTTGTGGTATCGTACTACGCAGAAGGCGCCTTTATTGTTAAGTTTCGTTTTCCAATTGTCAAAATATTCATGATCATTAAACAATCACAAAAATGTCAAACTACACTATTTTATGTCCGTTATAGAGATGTTTTTAAACTACAGGTGCTGTTATTAAAAATAATTAAAAGCAAAATTTTAATTCCATTATTCATACAAGGCGCCGATCCGTATTATTAGTCACCTAATAACATTTACACAATCACGTCTAATTTAAGTAAATATAAAGTGTATGATTTGCGCGTCAGGCTGTCGCAGGCCCTCCCTCTTGACTTAAAACTGCTTATTCTAATTTACGGCGCAGAGTATTGCACTGCTTATTACTTCCGCTGCAGTTTCGGGGACCGGAAGTACATTTTATGGGGTTGTAAACCATGAGCGTCTTAGCATAATTGCTGTGTTACATTAAATTAGTTTACACATCAATTACGTCCTTATGCTAATATTGTTCGTACATTTATGTATTACGAATTAATTTAAACTTTTATAATACTGAATTCTACCCGCGACTTTTTTAGCGTGAACTTTAGAATATAAACACCTCACTCTCTAACTAATTATCTCTTTGAAAAGTAGCTATCCCACAGGAATTCTTCATTTTCCAGGATAAAAGTGGTTTATATCCTTGAGTAGTAGGTCTATTACCTGTGCTCCAGACTATGTGTGGGCAAAATTTCATGAAGATTGGTTCAGTAGTTACACCATGAAAGTGCACCATGAACAAACAAACAAACAAACTCAATTTCGCATTTATAGTAGTAAAGATAGTAGTGACTTAAGGATTTATAACTGTGCCTACTTATAATTGGGGATGTTTAAAGCTACACATTTACCTACAATTATAGTTATGAAAATGTGACATAGAAAATAATATTCACGAGTCGAGTTTGGATCTGCACCTATTGAATACCGTTCAGACGCTCTGCCAACTGAGCAATTGTGACATTCACTCAGAGCCATCAATTTCCATAACCTTCTTAATATCTGAGCCAATTTTCGCGCTGACGTATCATGTTATAAGAGCGTCTAAGTAGACGTGGGTTCAAACTCAGCTCGTGGCTATCATTTTCTATTTCACATTATCGCACTTTGTGTCCTTTTAAATGGCAAAGCATGTGTAGTGCTTAAAAATATCTAGAAATAAACATAAGTTTTAGTTGTGTAATTCTTATTCAGGATAAAGGATATAGGAATGTAATGGTTGATTGAAAATCTCTTAAGTAAGTTTCCATCTCGACTTGATTAAGCTCTCATTTCCCTCTCAGCATTGATAGGGAAAATACAAAAGATTCTCTGACCCTTTGCAATGGCTAATAGAGTCTTACAAGTTTGTAATTCCAATTTACTCTAACACACATAAAAAACCTTTTGATCTATATTTTAGCACTTGACATGCTCAGCTACTCATAAAGTACAAATTATAATTTGTGATTAAGGAAAAAGAGTATCTTAGTACAGGCGGGAAAATACTCTTTTTCCTTATTCTCAAATTATAATTTGTACTTTAAGAGTAGCTGAGCATGTCAAGTGCTAAAATATAGATCAAAATGTTTAAAAAAAATCACTAAATCAGATAGTATGAATTTTAATTGCAAAATTAAACTTACTATAATGGCAAAGTGAAAAATGTGAAATCGAAAATAACAGTCAGGAGCAGGATTTGAACCTGCATCTTCTGGATACCGTCCAGATGCTTTACCAATTCAGCCATCCTGACAATTGCTCCTGACTGCTAATTTCGATAACACATCATACTTAACGTCTTTGGGTGACGCCTGCGCCATCTGTTGGACGTATTTTCATACATTATACCGACCAGGTAAACTTAATTTTACAATTAAGATTTTTACCTAATAATGACGCAAACCCTATAAATATTTATATATATTTGTAGCATTTGACATGCTTAGCACTATACATTAAACACAAAGTGAAAAATGTGAAATCGAAAATAACAGTCAGGAGCAGGATTTGAACCTGCATCTTCTGGATACCGTCCAGGTGCTTTACCAATTCAGCCATCCTGACAATTGCTCCTGACTGCTAATTTCGATAACACATCATACTTAACGTCTTTGGGTGACGCCTGCGCCATCTGTTGGACGTATTTTCATACATTATACCGACCAGGTAAACTTAATTTTACAATTAAGATTTTTACCTAATAATGACGCAAACCCTATAAATATTTATATATATTTGTAGCATTTGACATGCTTAGCACTATACATTAAACACAAAGTGAAAAATGTGAAATCGAAAATAACAGTCAGGAGCAGGATTTGAACCTGCATCTTCTGGATACCGTCCAGATGCTTTACCAATTCAGCATCTGGACGGTATCCAGAAGATGCAGGTTCTAATCCTGCTCCTGACTGTTATTTTCGATTTCACATTTTTCACTTTGTGTTTAATGTATAGTGCTAAGCATGTCAAATGCTACAAATATATATAAATATTTATAGGGTTTGCGTCATAAATATTCAGGAGCAATTGTCAGGATGGCTGAATTGGTAAAGCATCTGGACGGTATCCAGAAGATGCAGGTTCAAATCCTGCTCCTGACTGTTATTTTCGATTTCACATTTTTCACTTTGTGTTTAATGTATAGTGCTAAGCATGTCAAATGCTACAAATATATATAAATATTACTATAATGGATTAATGCATGTAAATGCGTTCCGATAGAGGGCATTGGTCGTTAAGACAAATGTGATAAGGAGATTGGGTATGTCTAAAAGATAGTACTGTAGCTCAGTGGATTAGAGCACTTCCCCGGATAGGAAGGGACGCAGGTTCGTTTCCCGCCTGTACTAAAATACTCTTTTTCCTTATTCACAAATTATAATTTGTACTATAAAAAACCTTCTCTTTTAACACTAACATTAAGTAAAACCTACTTTGTGTTTGTGTGTGGTTTAGTCCATAGTATTCAGTTATTGCCAGATTTTTTTTTTGTGATTATAGAAAAAGAGATGTTTACTACGAATTGGAGCTGAGCTCAAATGCTAATGGCTCGATTCTCGATACAATCATAATAAAATTGTATCGTGAATCTCGCCATTATTTAGTCATACTACTTCTTAATATTGATTGCAATATGCTTAATTATATGCTCAATTATTGAATTAAGCTTACTATATCGTAACGACGACGTGAGAGAGTGAGTAGGTATGAAAGATAGTATTGGTGTCAAGATGCCAACGAGAATGCTCCGATGGTTCGGACATGTGGAAAGAATGCCGAATGAGCGATTGGTTAAGAATATATACGATACGAAAGTGGAAGAATGTAGGTACAGAAGGAGATCGAGACTAACCTACCTAGACCAAATCGATCATGTATTGAAGGAAGATGGAGTCAGTAGTCTCCGAAATCAGCGAGTGTGTATGAAGAAAATTATGAATGTTGAGGAAGCGAGAGATGTATGCAACAATAGAGCCTCTTGGCTCTCTGTTCTCTCTGCCTACCCCGCAAGGAAGATGGTGTAATGGTAAGTAAGTATATCGGAATATAAATTTGTGCAAATACATCCGGAAGATGATGCGGGTCTTATAAGACTATTTTATTGAGATTTGGAGTTGCAAGTATGTATCTACGACAGCTAAAACCATCTAAATCATGCAGTCCCCGGATTGAGCAAGACGCAAGCTCGAATCCTGCTCATAAAAAATTTATATTTTTCCACTTTTACAAAATTTTATTGTAGTAAAAAAGCTTTCTAAACTAAATCTAATGTTTAATAATAATTTATTTATAATAAATAATGCATGAAAATATTGCAAAATTGTGTATCACTTTCTGATATTTACGCGAATGTTACACATTTTGAAATAAAACTACGTTTACGGAAACGCGATAGAATCCGTAAACGTAGTTTTATTTCAAAATTGTGTACCACATTATAGAGATTTAATGAGCGAAATGAAACTCTAATGCAAATGTTAATTGTTGCCCACAACAGATGGGAGCGACGTGTCGGCCAATTGTCGCGGCAACATTCATAATTTAAAAAGCAAAATGAAATAAACCTCTCGGTTGCAGTACATAAATTTCATGTTTGCTTCGACCGGCGAACTGGCAGCGGATATTAATCAGCGGATATTGAAATATGTTGTTTTTTGGGCCGATTGATAAACGGCACGTTGCGCTCCGGCCGGATTAAACATTGACGTCGCTTGCTCAATTATTGTTGCATTTTCATCTAGATAAGCTTCGGCGCCAAAGATGACATTATTACAACCAATACATATTTCACAATGAAACTATGAGTATTCTGTTAACAAAGACCCGATTTTCTTCTATTTTTTCACTGATGGCAGAGTTTCGTATCAACTGAAAGCCATAATTTGATATTGTACCCGAATGGGTAGGTATCATTGTCTTCTTTCTAACAGGCAGGATAGATTACCACTCAAGATTAGTGAATAATCTTCACGGTGTACATCAGGTGACTTAAGCAACTAGATTGCTTTTATGCATAGTAACATACAACTTAGCAGTACAGTACAAGATAGTACCTACGTTTAACACAATAGTAGATATGAAACAAAATTTGTGTATTCTAAATGGCCACTATAAAATGAGTCAATAGTTTTAAGAGCAATGAGTTCGAATCTAATCACTACGAACGGCCGAATGTCACAGACTAAATATGTATTTCTATATAGTGTCAAGTTTATAGAAAACATAGGTTTCATAAATAGCGAACATATTACGTTTTATCAATCTTATGGTATCATAACAATCAAACATAATCATCCCCTTTCCACCATCGGATGACCTGATGAACGGCGGACTTCTATCCACATGTTGTGGAAATTCCATTATGTTGATTTACTAAGCTAGTAGTAATTCATTTTACTATGCTAGAGCGTCTTACCATCTTAAAATATATATTGCCACTTACCACCAGGTGGGGTATAAGTCAAGCGATCGCTTATATATATATATATATATATATATACTCACTGACTCATCACGATATCGCCGAAATAGTACGTCCAATTGATTTGAAATTTTGCATAGATGGCTAAACTAAAAACAACTAAAAACAGCACTGTATTTAATATAAATAACAGATGCAACTCAAACTCCGCGCCAAAATGGATAACAGTTGTGTCAATCTAAAAAAAACAAAAAAAATTGAATTTGGAACCATAAACAAATCATCCATTCCCAATACTTTCTTGACTGAATGTATAACGGCTGTGTCATAGGGATCTTTACTAGGGCCATCACTATATCGCTCTTTTTACGCTCTGCCCAATATGTGTCACTTTTGTATACAAGCCATATCCTTGAATCTGATCCATTTAAAATATGACGTTTTTTTTTTTCAATTAAAGCTACCAAAAGTAAACTTCTAGTAGAATATTAAATTATTTCGATATTGGTTTGGGAAAATAGCAAATTATTGCTAAGCAACCCAATTATTATATAATATAAAGGGTACAATGTCATTTTTATTTAACTTTCAGTTATAAAAAAAGGTTTTATAATGGTTTTTATCGGCATAGGTATACCTATATAATGTAGGTTTGGGCGCAGATATAAATATATATTTAGACTTTTTTGAATTAAGAATGTTACATTTCATTTTATATTTGACATAAAATTCACATGCATTTCAATGGTTTTATAAAATCGCGGGTAAATTATAATATCGAATTTAGAAAGAAAATCATTAACGCTGACGAAGTTATCATCAAGTAGTATCAGCTAGTATGTAACAAAATCAAGAGAATAGAAATTTGAATCAAACCGTGCCTGTAGTTTTTTCTAATATAAAGATAATATAGTTCCTATCATTTACTTGTTATCTCCTAAGTCATGGTAGTTTTTTTTTTTGGAATGCAATGTGCGGCTCCAGCCTGTTCTTATTATATCCAACTCCAACCACTTTCCTTGAAGAGTGAGTGATGCCTCTGGTGTTGCTGGCGTCTATAGGCTAATGGTAAACGCTTACCTTCATGTTGGCCGTATACTAGTTTGCCACCCGTGTAGTATATAAAAATTTTTTTATAAATATATTAGGTACAAATTATTTGTGAATAAGGAAAAAGAGAACTTTTAGTGCGAGCGGGAATCGAACCTGCGCCCGCACCGCACTGACCTTCGGCCATACCCTACCTCCTCATCACATTTGTATGTACGACCAATGCCACCTATCGGATGCATTTACATGCATTAATCCAATATGGTAAAGGAGAATGCCATTTTTCGCCCTGTACGATAGTAGCATCGGGGCTATGATAATTATTAATATTTTTTATAATTCTAATTGCATATTTCCATTTAATATGGACTAGCTCCATGTCATAATGAAGAAAAAAAGTATTCGACGGGAGTATTTGTAGGTACATCCGATGCGCTGCCATGTTTACCTGAAGTACAATTGTCAATCAATACAATCATTCTTTAATCTTTTTTAAAGCATTGTTAGGTTATTTTTAAATCTGTAATTACACTTTTGGAATTTATTTAGAAATTGTGTGTAAAATTAATAAAACTAGACAAAAATCAGAAGTTTTGTTTTATTAAAAGCTTTTGGATCACAATTTGTTTTGTCAATAGATTTTGTTAATAGATGTCCCTGTTATTATAAGACTTATATTTATTATCAATATTAGAGTTTGTTAAATAGATGTCACTGCTTTTAATAGACTTATTTTTATTATTTATATAAGACAAACTTAAAATGTTTTTCTGAATTAAAATAATAAAGTAATCTAATCTTTATTGTATGTAGAAAATGAATAGTAAAAATATTTTTTTAAACACATAAAAAAAATTGGAAATACGCAACTCTAGGATTATAATCCAACTGAATTGAAACCTATTTATTACAAGAGGTAGTGAAACACCAAACTACTGTCATACGTAAACTGGGCCATTTACATTCCAGCTTCATTGTTTAATCGGACAGTATTTGTAATAGAATGATTTTCCAGCTAGTCCGCTATTAAATTATAATTCTATAGGAATTCAGTACCTAATATGTTTTAATACAACACATGATCTAGTTTTGAGGTTTTTTCAGGGCAAACTATGTATGGACACAGAGCAATGTCTTTTAATTTTGTAATTAAAATTCATACTATTTGATGGCGCGATTTTTTAAACATTAGGTATTGCAAGATACTAAAACCGTTGAAATGAAATTATATATATTAATTAATTATATATACTTTTATAATATTTTTATATTTCCAAAAATACATAGTTACAATAATTTCCCAAAAAGATCTTACGAAGATCATAGGAATGCTTTGGCACTCGTACCAGGATAAAACCTGTGTCACGAATGCTGTAATCTTCCCTAGAACTAAGGTAAGTAAAGTAAAATTTTAACCATGTACATTATGTAATTATTTTAAAATATATAATTTTGTTGAAGTTTATATAGCAAAACGACGTCGCATTGTGGCTTTTAAGCTAGACTCACTACAATTATATGTATACTTTATTTAGCTGAAATGTGAGTTTGTTGCATCTCTGCTTAATCCTTCAGCGATGGAGGCGTTAGACTATAAATAGGTTGATAAAGTATGTTATAAGATTACTAAGATTGTGTTTAAAACACTAGGTGAAGCTCTTATAGAGTGACAACCAGATTAATCCATTAAAACATGATTATAACTAACTTCCTCAGTAGACGTATTAAATTGCGCCTTCGCTTTTTAAATGCATGTGTGTGTATATTAAACTTACTAGTCTATTAAAAGTGATGTACCTAATCATTTAAAGTAGACCTTCAAATAAAATATATAAGTTAATCAGAGATAAAAAATTCTTCACGTACATATATATTCGAGTCGTAGGATCAACGTCTGACAAGACGTATGCATAAAGTACGATGCCAAGATTGTGGTCTCAATTGGCACAAGCTGTGACCCATAGTCAACATACAACCAGTACGATACTAAATACTTATAATAATTAAATTCTAGATATTATAACTAACAAAATAATTAATGGCGTGGTGTAACTTTTATTAAAATAAATAAATCACTTAAGCGCAAGTTAAACGGTAACAACAGTAATAAATAAGATAATTAGTTGCAACTATGATATACATACAGAGGAGAAAATTACACTAAGCTAGCAATTTTCATTAAATATTAAGGCGGGGTGAAGCGGGAATGCACGTTGTCGTAGCAGGAGTCTGCTCGCACAAGATTTATGATGCGCCCCACAAGCGAATATTGAAAATCTAAAGCAATCATGAAACCACTGAATACACTATGAAGTGAATCGTGATGATACAAATAAGAACGTCACTTTACTAAAAGTAGTTTTTGATGTGAAAACATCTAATGCGGAGGGAGGATAAAACTAGCTGTTTGCGTAGCGACGTCAGCGCGCCAATTTCTTTAGATGTTTTTAACCGCCATCTGTTGAAAAAAACATCAAATAGAAAGTATAACATCAATAAAAAATACAATAATAGTTTTCATTCGTCTCTGGATAACGAGAGGGCGCTTACCAAGAATTATATAAGACTCAAACAATATTTGAAGAAAGAAGAAAATTGATGTTTTCACATCTGCGAGACTTCCCGTGACAGTTATTTCTTTCTAATAATTCCGTGGAACCATTTCTAGCTTTACAACAAAGTGATTACTTTTATGATATAGGTATATTATTTTTTACATTTCACTCACGGAAAAGCAAGGATAATTTCTTAAAATATTTTTTAAGACAACCCTTTCACATATCTGAGTCATGTAGGTCCTCTAGTAATATTCCTTTATTAATTCAAAAAGCTGAACTGAATAAAGAACCTCCTATCTTGGCTTGTTCCATAGTTTTATCACTGTACCCTCATTACTTTTTTCCATGAATAATATAATGAAACATACAAAATCTCCTATTGAGTACAAAATTCCATAACACATCGCTTCTATTTCTACACTAGCGGGATTTTTGTGGATAATACTAGTACATAATATATCTAAGCTTAAATATATTACGTCAAAAGTTTAATAGAATATTTAATTTGTGATTTACATAAATGAGCCATCAATCAGGAGAACACATTCCGTAGCGATTTTATTAAAATTAATAAGGATAAGGGAAAAATTCTTGCGGAGTATCTAAGAATCCGCATACATTATGCTTAACTGTGTATATAATACTTTCTGATACTTACGAGAATAACACACAACTATACTTTAATAAATATCTATAGCTATACTAATAAATGGAGAGCCGGTTTTTTTGTTCGGTTATACTGCAAAAACTACTGAACCGATCGGAATAATACTTATACCATAAGATGCAGCGTGTTACGGAGAAGGTTTTAGTATATAATATGTTGGTGATTACTTATCTGGAACCTATATTTTTGATGTGAAACATCTAATGCGGAGGAAGGGTAAAAGCGGCTGTTACCGTGGCGACCCTTTTTTTACTCGTACTTGTATATTATATAGCTGTAATAAATCCGTGTCTCTACATTTAACATATTTGAGAATTGGGTTATTGGATTGGGTTATTGCTGTATTGGGTTATTTGGACGTCACTGAAAACAAAATACTTTTTTGTCTGTTAATTTGTTCGCTTACCATGTTAAAACTACTGCATGGAGTTTGACGAAACTTTTTATTTGATAGCTCTTGATTACGTCTTATAAAATAAAAAGTGAGTTTTGTCTGTTGTATGGGATAAAACTACTTTTACGGAATCATTCGCACTCGTTTTCATTCATGGTCACGGGTAGACTGCATACTGTAAAGTAATCGAAACGTCGGGATAGTAGAAAATCCAATAAAAGCGATGGATTCCGTAAAAGTAGTTTTATTTTACAACTGAGAATAACAAAAATTCTCAGATGAGATATACTATCTTTTTGGTAAAATAAAGTGTACTAGTGGGTGCAATATGATAGACCTCTAGGCTCTAGAAGATTGGTACAATTTACAAATAACGTATTTATCTCTATGGATATCCGTAAGTTCTTTACCTTTAATTTTGGCTAGTGTTCTTTAAGAAGGTTATGAAAATAAGTCCGCTATAGATAACGCATATCAATCTTCAAAGGATAATTTAATTTGTATATTTTAAATTTTCATCAAATACGAAATTCATTAATGCTTTATACATGAAGCTGTTTTGGAAGAGGTTATCCTACATGTAGCTATTATTATTATAAAATTCAAATATAAAAAAGATCTTGGATTATTTTATTCATATTTTTGGTAAGGGTGGTGGGTGAAATGTGACTATATTTACTGCTATGAAAAATATTAAAAGAATTAAAAATATTATTTGTCACGAATTGATAATAAAAATCGTGGTACACGATGGCAGCGCTGTGTCAAATTATGATTTGGATGGTTTACATAACCATCCATAGAGCCACTCATATACGAGTACATACAAGAAACATTAAAAAAAACATCAATATCCACTGCAGCTATTTTCAAGTCTTTGGGAGATTAGCGAACGGTAGTTGGCTTTTAAAATATAAATATTTTTGCTGTCTATTTGATTAAAAATAGATGAGCCTTCTAAATTACATAATCTAATAAATATTTTAGCAGTTACAGCCTAATGAAAAAGCTCAAGCAACAAAATAATAAATACGGTTTAGGTACCTACGAATATCGACGCGGAAGGGCAAGATGGGCATTCAGGTGTGCGAAGTGATATTTTGATCAATATCTATGTTTTTAATTTCTCTCTAGATTCAATTCTGAAGTTGAGACAAAGTCACAGGCGGAAAGATAAACTTATTATAAAAACAACAATCTAAGTAAAATAAGCAGGACATATTGTTGTCTTGCTTATTGCATAGCTTATGTATTGATGTACCTATTGGTATAAGTTTTCATTAGAATGTATGGCGAGACTTGTTATACTCCGTTAACTAGGCTTAAACATTACTTGTGTCTGTAAGAACAATAATATGCTATATTTTCTCTTTTTCGTGCTAGTCCTCTGAAACTTACCTGTTAGTGATGACTGCCATCTTAGATTTGCTTTCCTATAGTGGCAATTTAAATCACCTAAAAAATTCATTTAAATTATATGGAGTACTGCTCACATCTCTGGGCAAGTGCGCCTAAGTGCCAACTCGACCCACTTGACTCCCTGCAAAGGCGTGCTATTCGAATTGTCGATGATCCCGATCTCACGGAGGGTCTGGAGCCGTTGGAGTGGCCGAGAGACTTCGGGTCCCTCTGTGTGCTCTATCGGTTCTACAATGGGGAGTGCTCGGAGGAGCTGTTTGAGGTGGTACCAACATCACCATTTTACCACCGAACCACGAGACGTCGCGGTAGGGTTCATCCACACCACCTGGAAACGATTTCGTCAAAGACAGTTCGTTTCCAGCGTTCGTTTCTACCACGTACGTGTAAGCTCTGGAATAAACTACCTGCTACGGTGTTTCCCCGGTGCTATGACATGTACCTTTTTAAACGAGGTTTGAAAGGAGCACTTAAGTTGCGGTAGGCGGCGGCTTGGCTGTGCCCCTGGTGTTGCTAAAGTCCAAGAGCGGCGGTTACCACTTACCATCAGGTGGGCCGCTTGCTCGTCTACCACCGTTGGCAATAAAAAAAAAACTCACTTTAGGATTTATGACATTACTAAGGACTTGTGAGAATTACCAAACGTGTTCTGAAGAATATAGCTTTTAACACATCATACCTGCATTATCTATATAATACCTGCATTATCTATAAACATCCTATGTTGTTCCATTAATTCAAGTTATGTTACGCTATGTCATCATTTGTGATTTCCATTTCAGTTGGATACCGAGGGCGTCGCAGAAACACAATATCTCATTTACTTATGATTTATTCTCCAATAGACTTTTTCATTTTCCCCCTTCATTGAGATGCTATGAGTGTCATTGAATTATATATTGTAGTCGGATCATAAAATTTGCAGTAGATTTAGGCCTATATTAATATATATTTCTCATTTATGATAAGACGTAAAATAAAGATAAATTTTCAACAAATCTTTACAATTGAATTTTTATTTCATTGAATTATATTCAAATGAAAAATAATCTATAATAAAAATATTTTTGCCTGTTTAAAACCAATTAACGATCTTGACTTTGGTCACACTTACGTAGACTTAAATGTAAATTTCGTGGTAATGTATCCACCACTAACGAAAACTACTACATAAAAAGCAAAAATAAATACGCATAAAGTTCCTCAAAAGTGTTTAGCGTTGCAGCTGAGTGTTTTCTCCGCGGGAGTTTTCATAGGCACCAAAGAGTAAGTAAGAGACCCTTTTGTCGAGTGCCTTTACTCTATAGTGGGCTCAGTATCGCATCATTAATCTCTGTGCAAACACCCCGGCCCGACGCCGCCTAGATGATATTGAGCAGTGCACTGCTAACATTTATTAAAAAATAGCAAAATTTTGCAAACTTAATAGAACACGCTCTATTTGAGCTCATAGTATAAAATTATTTGACTGTTAACTTTTTAGAATTTCCACGTTAAAATAATATATTTTGTATCTTCTTAAATGTGAGCCTTAGGAAACCAAATACAAGCCCTGGTTCTCGATTGATAGACAGTTTGATTTTGCTACCGTATTGAAAGATAGCGTGCTGGGTCGTACCATATATGGGATCTAAGTTTACTAATATTTGAAAAGAATGCGAAAAGAATGTGTGGTAAGGGGCTAAGAATATAAGTTTTAAGGTGATTAAGGGAAGTGGGTAACTAAACAATGGGAGATCCATTGTATTACTGGTGGTAGGATTGTGTACCCAGTGGGGGTATTCACTTGTTATCGGGCTCGAGCAGGTCGTTACCATCGTATCCCGCGTGACCGATCATAAAGCAGCTAGGCAGTTGTAGCGGGGGCTGACCACTGAAGGAATGTAATATGGTTCCGGTGGCCCGCCAACAAAGGCGGAGAGATGGCAAATGGCAGTTTCAAAATTCGCTAATGACTCGACTGCTACCATAAACATTAAAAAAATGCTGGAAAAAAGCTTATCCTCCAATTTCTTACTGTCTGGCTCGAGATATAAAAATATTTTAAACGAAATATATATAGTATCGTATGCAACAATAAATATTCAGTATTTCAAAGAACTTTCCTTATTACTTTGTTTCGATAAAAGAAATACGGCATTTTCGTTCAAATTTTCAACCGTAATAATAGTGAGTTTTGAAACAACCGTTTTGAAACTTAATTTTAAAAACTGTATAGAAAGAAAACATTAATTCACTCCGTAAATTGTAAGACTCTCGCAACAAAATTTTGTGTCAAATGCATTTTCATTAAAACTAGAAAGTTGGTAAAGGATCGGTACTTTAGATAACATGCCACCCCTAACTACAGAGGGGGCCAACAAATATGGAAGCTCAAAACGTTTGCTTGAAACATCAAGAGCACACTATAAAAGGCAATAACAGTTTTTCAGAATAGTTACGTATTTATTTGTACGTTTCGGTAACATAGTGAAGTTTCCATTCTGTCCGTTGCGTCACGTACGTGACAAACGGCTCGTCTTAGGGATCGCCAAATATCGTTTAGTACGTGCGAGGAGAAAACCAACTCGCTGGGTAAATAAAATAAATCAAATATATAAGTAACAGTCTGTTCCTAAAGTGAAATAATTCCCATCGCATTATTTTATCTTTATGAACAGAAAATAATGCAACATTTGTTTCTTTATCTAGAGAAAATACGTATCGGAACTTAGCAGTGGCGCGTCCATCGGCCGTCGGTTCAAAGGAAAAGATTAATATCTTTCACGCCACGTTCGTGCCTGTTTCGCAGAAAGTGCACGAGTTATATGCCGATTATTCTCCTTCGTATTTTCAAATAAAAATATCGACAAAACGCAATTCAATTTTATTTGTAGACTTCAAATTTATATTTAATAATTGATGATTTGGTCAACATAAAACAACAAATTAGGTATTTATTGGAATTTAAGTATCTGTTAAAGAAAGTTAAAAACAAATTTAAAAAAGTAAGAAAAACTTCTCTCATTTTTTTTTAAATCCTGCCTGAAGTAATAATCCTTGTATTCCGGGGGACTTCATAAACATACAATTTCACGCACAAAAAGTACATAAAGACTCAGAACAACCATTTGTGGATCACACAAAAAATTGTCTTGTAATCGAATCGAAATCGAGCCGCACCCGGGTGGGAGGCCGTTATCTACACCACTCCGCCATCTGTTTCTATATCTCTGATAATTTCAGTTTATTTCTTGTTATTCATGTTAATGGATAAATTAACTTTAAAAACAAAATTGTCTACAATGCTTATGTTTTTTATGCTCATCTAAGAGCTAGTTATTTTTCTCACATGCCATGATGCCACCCATTTTAAGCACAAAAAGGCAGAATAATTCGCGACTGGTAAATAACATTATGTACATGACATTAGCGTGTCCCAGCTAACAGTAATATCATCATGTTCTTTTGTGTCGCACAGTACGCTGGCCCCATATAAATAAGGTACTTATACAGTTTTTCAAAGACGAGTCATGTTAACACATGTTTCCAAGTTAGGGTAAAGTTCACGGTGTCCTGGGCTACAGACTAGCGCGGGCCCAAATTAAATTTGTCCTACTGACATCAGTTAACTGGGGAGATAAGAATGTAAGTAGTTGCCAGGTGTGCTTTATTGTTTCGAGTGTAAGTTAGTTCCTGAAATATCTTTATTGTAATAGAAACGAATATGGGATATATTGGTTTTTACACCCATTATTATATCTGTTTTATTAGACTCATAATTTTTTTTTCCTACAGTGGCAGACGAGCGAACGGCCCATGATGTTAAATGGCAACCGTTGCTCATGGACTTCGGCAACACCAGGGGCACAGCCAAGCCGCCGCCTACCGTGAGTAAAGTGCTCTTCTCAAACCTCGTTTAAGTACATGTCATAACGCTGGGGAAACCGCTTAGGGACATGTCGTAACGCTGGGGAAACACCGCAGCAGGAGGTCCATTCCAGATCTTACACGTGCGTGGCATAAAGGAACGCTGAAAACCAACCTTCTTGGACGAGATCGTCTCCAGGTGGTATGGATAAACTCTACTACGGCGTCTCGTGGTCCGGTGATAAAACGGTAATGTTCGTGCCTTCTCAAACAGTTTCTCAGAGCATGCCCCAAAGTTTCTCCGCCGCCCCAACGACTCCAGTTCATCCGTGAGATTGTGATCATCGACAATTCAAACAGCACGCCTTTGCAGGGAGTCAATTGGGTCGAGCTGGTATTTTGGTGCACCTGCCCAGAGATGTGAGCAGTACTCTACGTGAGGGCGGACTTGTGCTTTATACAGCACAAATCGCTGGTGTGAAGTACTGCTTGGCCTGTTCAGGACGCCCAGTTTTTTGCTAGCCAATTTGGCTTTGTCAAGGATCCCAATACTCTCGGAGACCGGGAGAGTTATCCCTTGGCACTACGACAAATGCGTCCTACTTTGCAGTGAACGCGCAAACCTGTGTCTTCGTAGGGTTGAATTGAACCTAGTTCTTTTCTCCCAATTTTGAGATCCGCCCTAGAGAACACTCGGCTTCAGACACAAGTTGGGTCCGTCTCTCCTCCAGCAAGTACCGAGGGACTATCTGAAGGCCGGTATATTGCGCATCACCCGTATTGTCATCCGCATAGCAATGCTCTATCGAGAGCAACTCAATTTGATATCCAGGATGAACAGTGTTGGGTAGAGCACCGAGCCTTGGAGTACGTTAGCATTAGTCTCCATGTTATATAATAGGTATATCATAATAGCATACGTTTACTACGACTTTGATTCTGCGATCACTGAGGAAGCCGCCGAACCATTTGCAGAGCCCTTCGGGGAATTCCATATGATGGTAACTTCGATAGAAGGACCCTAAGCCAAATCCTGTCGAATGTCTTCGCGATGTCTAGACTGAATACCAAAGCCTCACCCCCACCCTCCAAGGCCTCTGCCCAGCGATGAATGAGGTACACGAGAAGATCACCAGCAGACCAATTTTTGACCCAGCCTACTCGACTTATGGACGTGCAACAGCAGCAGCCGCCTGGCCACACGTTGTGTAATGCGGATTTCAGGCATGGAACTTTCACACCGCGGGATGATGGGCGGTGCCACTCCAACACGGCTAAAGTAGAGTTGGAGGCAAACAGTTCAGGCCCAAAAGATTGGCTTTCTCATTGGCACTATGGGCCAAATGCCGTCCAGTTTCCGCAGTGGTGGGAGACTATATTGGCAGAAGTTGCCTTGTACTAACTTGGCGATCGACCAGAGAGCACGGCTGCTGGTGGGATAGCTTCCAAGTCGCTCGCCAATTCTGGCAACGTATTCTGCCTTAGCTTTGGCAATAGCCTTCTTGTTCGACCTGGATCCATTTACACATACCATTTACCATCAGGTGGTCAATGGCTCATCTGCCACTAAACGCAATAAAAAAATGATCGACTAAGTAGTTACGGTGTCAAAAAATAACCTAATGCCTTTTTCGTGAATTTTTATTTTGTTAACGTATTTACGAGTTTAACGTTATTTTACGCAACAGACCGAGCGGCTTGAACGAGTCATTTTCTACAATCTAGTTACGAACCGGTCGTGGCGCAGTTGTCAAAAGGAAAGAAATGACAAATTCAGTCGCTTTTGGATGGCCATTTGGTTATCTTAAAATACTTGTAAAATAATTTCCCTACCAACTGAGTGCAGTAAAATGCAAGTTCAAATCCTTCTCGCGAGTCTCGCAACTATAATTTTCGATTTCACATTTTATGTAAAAGGAAAGTATGTCAAGTGCTTAAAATATAGGTACCTACATAAAAATATTTATAGGACTGCTGTCATTATCTGATAGAATTTTAGTTTTAAAAAGCTTACCTGGTTGGAATAATATATGCAAATACATTAGACAGATGGCACAGGCGTCACCGAAGATATTAGTAGCTCCGAACGGATGTCACGATGGCTGAATCGGCAAAGCATCTGGACATGTTTTCTAGGAGATGCCGGTTCAAATCCTATTTATGAATATTCGATTTCACATTATCGCGCATTGTGTTCTTGTAAATACCTAGCAAACAAAATTCAATGAATGAATTTTTGAAGTCAAATGGTTATTTTTTTATATTTTTTTCTAACATTTTTCTGTCCCACTAGCGGACACGGATCTCCTCTAACGGTTAGAGGGAATAGGCCATAGCCTAACACTGGCCCATTGCGGGTAGGCACTGGTCCAGCGTTGTTATAACACAATTTCAAATTGATACCCTGGTTATTCTTAAGTAGGTATGTATATTTATTCATAAGAATTTAATAGCTCACTTTAATAAATAAGGCTGCTAGATAGACTGTAGGTACGCAATAAATATTAAACCGGCAAGAGGCAATACGTATTAAATGGCAGAGCACGTTCTTAGGTAACTTTCAATTCCAATTCGGTGTGACTCTATATTAAATTAAAAGCACCCACGCATTCCTGCCGTGTTTTTTCCTGTCCATTTGCAAGGATCGTGTAGACACCAGACTCACATCACACCTCTGATGTTACACCCATCGTGCACATTATATGGATACGACGATATATAATTCAATAATTTATATGATTGTATCAACTGGACCCCTACTTCACGTAGACAGCAAACTACAGAGAACACGAGATCTGTCTAGACGATCGCTATATATAAGTATTTGATTCCATCTAGCGTATCCACATTATTACAATGGGCCGAGGGGGCAAATTTCTAGGCAAGCGAGTGAATGGCGACGCATACTTGAGTGATAGCTCACTTTTTTATTTGAATCGTGCTCGAATGTGACCGGACCCAAAGCCCAAGTGTGTTGTACACAATGCTTACACAGATAATCTTGGTATAATTTCAATAATACCGAAATGTTCTCGGCGTACATATTAGTAAGACTAAATGCATTAGGTTTCTTAAAAATAACCTTACTTGAAAAGTGTCGAGATATGTATACGGGTATTTACATAATATATCTCAGGCCCCTTATTTACACTTATTTAGTGCCATAATGGTGATCTAAGGCTATTGCTGCATATTGCTGAAACATTTAATGTGTTCAGAAATTCAATCCGTGATTTCGTGGTTATAAGCTGTCAACTCATACCACTGAACAATCTACGCAGATTTTGTATAAGCAAAAAATTATTGTTTTAATAAAATATACAAAGTTATTAATTAAAAGTTAATGTATAACAAAACTGAAATGATGTTTATAAATTTTCTTTCATTTTTTATTTAAAGAAAACCTTATTTTATATAGATACTAGCAGCATGAGTACTAGGACAAGGTGGCGTGACCGTCTCCTGAATTTTAAATATTATTCTCCCTTTGGTAGTCATAAAAATGATTTCACAAGATTGCTACCAGCCCTTGTCTCAGACGTACGTATTCATGCAACACATCCCCAAACTAGCTAGAAAATTGTTATGATATTTATACACACTGAAAAGCTTTTCAGTTGAACAATACTGCTCAGACAACAGCCTAAATAAGGTTAGTTTACGACGAAACACATTAAATGTAAATTATCTAAGCACAAAATTTGAACACGCCTATAACGACAGCACCTGTTTATTAAAATAAGAACGTTAGCTACACAAAATATTGCTACAATTGTGCGGAATTTTCGCCCAAGTGGATCTTATTTTCTGGTCTTGGCTTCTTCACATTTTCGTTAATAGATGTGTCAGTAAATTTGCGTTTTCAATTGTGCGGTCGCGATGGCGTCAGGGGCGGCTGCGGTGGTTTCAATCAAAACGGGCACGCAACTCCATATCCTCACCAGCTTCGCCTTTTAGAATAAGAATTGTCTTTTTCGTAGTGCTCAGCGGCGACGGACAAATAAGTAAGGAAACAGCTTCTGAATTTTCAGATAAACAAGATATTAAAAACAATCATTAATAAAATGCAGTAATCCTTTGTTCCAAATTAGTATTAGTGAGTTCATTTATATTATAAGTTGTCTAATTAAAATAAATAAGACAATACATTTTTCATACATACAAAAACAATAAACACAAAAATTACCTGAGAATTATTTAATGAAAATGAGCAAAATCATATTAAAATACAAAGCTATGAAAATATTAATATCTCTAAAATTAAAATTTTAACGGCCACAAATTAAGAGACGAATTACCTTATGATTTTCATTTAAGCCTATAAATGAAGGCAATCTTCCGCCATGTTCTAATGAATAGCATAATTCTAACAATAGTATCGGGATCGCTTCCACACTATGAGGCCGAGAACTCGCCCGGGGCCTGTGCCCACCCGGCATGAAATTAAAGCCGACTCGCGCCGAACGAATGATTGAATAATAAACGAAAGAATTTGCGTCCTGCCCTTGTATTACGTATTCATGACGACTTGCCCGGTGGACGCGATGCTGTGCGGCGGCGTGACGATCCCAACACGTGTATTGCTCTCTCTCTGTATATGTGTTGCGTATTAGAGATTTTGTAAACATATAAACCTTATATAGTTTATACACACATAGTCTTCCGAAAGGAGAGTCATAAAGTAGTTTTTATAATCTTTATATCTAAAAAAATGTGCCACGTTGTTTGTCCGCGATGAACGCCTAATGAACCAATTTTAATCAAACTTTTGGTCTAACTTCAGAGATAGTTTTTTTAATTACAGATTTTTTTTAAATATATTATTTTTAAAAATATCCTGTCAAATTGTTTGTTGGATAGAATGGTTTTTATCCCGCTGATTACTTTTTATTGCATAGTTAATTATTAATAACCACAGCAACACGTGTCCGGGCTAATTAATTATAATAATAATGATCACCATAAAGATTTTCGGTCTTGCCAGCCAATCCCAATGGATATTAGTCACTACTAGTGTCCAGATGTGCAGGTAGATGCTGTAGTGCACGCAAAGAGAAGTGCACTCCGTGTTCCCTCGCTCTTATAGTGGATCAGCATTTAAAGAAGATCAGAGAATGATTAAGTGCGGGACAGGAGGGAGTGTAACAAACTTCCTAACTCCAGCGGCCATCGATAATTACTGGCTTGACCTGGGATTGGAACTCAACCCTACAGCTAGACCATTGATGCAGACAAAAATTACAATATAACAATAAAGCAGCATGCATATACGTATACAACAAATAGTCAAAACTAACCCCCAGTATCAAGCATTGTGGGTTCACCAATCGAACCCACAATGTTTGATCAACATGATAATTACTATTTATGCGATCCTCAAATAGTTCTTATTAGTCTGGGTATACTTTTGGTACATTAATAGTATGTTTGATCCGCTAATTGTCGTTAAGGATTAGGAGTATCACTAAAAAAAAAAAAATGTGCCCTTAAAAAAAATTCGTATCAGCTAGTTGGTAACCTAGCCTTATGACTTAACCACTAAAATACAAGTTATTTTTAATGTTTGTGTATTTTAAATGATTTATACAAATATTTTGGATGTTTATACACAGAAGGCGACACCAACGACCACGAATATTAATCTTCTTTTGTCTCGCAGCCTTCCGTCTATCCATTTATCACAGCGGAGTATTTTTATGAACTAATTGAACTCAGAACGTGTCTGACATATTCGTCGCTCAAAGTTATAAATACTTATGAGATATGCAAATATTTTTTTCAAGAAATTGTCTACTTAATTTATAATCCATTGGGATTAGAACAGAGCAAATTACAAGGATAAATTAAGAAGGTTCTTGTCCGTAAGTCTAAGAGCTAAGGACAGATAATTTTATCATCCATATTTTCCTATGAAGCTACGAATACTAAGGTAAGCAAGTAGTGCCAGCTATAAGAGAAGAATACTTTTGGATATGAACCATTCTAGTGGTGATAGGATTTGATACTGTTTGAAAACTTTAGTTAGCTTTGCCCAGATCGTCGGTCCATCTGGCGGGGGGCCGTCCTACGCTGCACCGTCCGATACGTGATCGCCACTCGAGAACCTTTCTTCCCCAACGGTTATCGGTTCGTTGAGCGATGTGGCCTGCCCATTGCCACTTCAGCATGGCAACCCAGCGGCCTATGTCGGTCTCTCTCGTTCTCCTACGGATCTCCGTATTACGGATACAATCACGTAGGGAAATAGCAAGCATAGCCAGATCCATGGCCCGCTGAGTGACTTTGAGCCTTGATACGAAGCCAACATTCAGAGACCACGTCTTTGTTCCATTTGTCATCACTGGTAACACACACTGGTCGTAGACCTTCGTTTTTAGACAAAAGGTACACTAGTACCTAATAGTGACTTGTTTAGTTAAAGCATTAACAACATATATAAAGCTACATATGCATTTTACCACCGATACAAAGATAATATAAGATGTAATCCCATAGAGCTTACACAGAGCAACTTAACCCGAAATTAAATCAAAGAGGGGCTTAACCAATCAGGCCGAGTGCTATCATTGAATCGGCAAAGGAACACTAAAATTACTTCTTGATGCGGGAAACGAAGATTCATCGTAAAAGTAGTGGGAGTGCGCAGTGGGGTACATGGGAGGTCGGGGGTTGTCTGAACGGTTTTCCGTGTTTCACAGAGGTCCGTGCGCCGATTACGCCGCACGTACCACTGGACCGCCCTACGTCCTAGCTGGCCCCGCACCTAATACTGCGTTTTAAACATGAAAAAGCGTTCCGGAGATGCTGTTAATGTTAGCTCTGAGATTTATCCTCCTTTGTATTTAAAGTTTTCTTATTTTAGAGGCTCAAATGTCTACGGTGGTTGACAGGTCTACTAACACGTGTGCGATATAGTGTATCTAAAGGCTACTTGTAGTTTTAAAAACTAACTGTATTTGTTAAGGTATACATTGTTTTTGTTTACATTGTTTATTTATATATATAGCTTTTGTTTTTAAAAAAATAATTTGTATATATTAAAGAACAAATTATTTGTGAAATGTGGCAAGGAGAACTTTAGTGCGAGTGGGAATCGAACCTGCGTCCCTTCCAATTCCACAAATAATTTGTTCTTTAAAGTAGCTGAGCATGTCAAGTGCTAAAATACAGATAAAAAATTGTATATATTTATTATTTATCGATATCATCATTCATTTGCGTTACCTTTAAGCGGACCATAATTAGACATATTATACCTAAATGTTTACATGGAGTGACTGCTATCTATCTCCGACTCAAGAATTACCCAGTGGTATACTAATATTCCAATTTTAGATGACATATTTGGATATTTGAAGGTACCTATAGACTTCCTTTAAATACAAATATACAATTTTAATACGCATTGCATTATGTATATCAAAGAAAAGTCTAATTCGAACCGAATACCTCTTGTCTATTAGTGCACTACTGCTACTACTACCTAGAAGCGACCAGAATGAATCAACCACTTTTTGCTACTTCCGTTAAATCGTGTAATGAACGGAGCAACCCTAATGAAATCTTCTTTTAATCCCTTTATCACTAGAATACAAAAAGGAAACTAATAAAAAACAATCCAGGAAAATTAATGTTATTAAAAGGAGTCCCAATTTCATAATTAACGAGCTCTCTCAGGTAACATTACAAAAAGACAAAGGGCCCGCAATTTACGCGAGCAGTGGTGTACCTCACACCTGGGTCATGTCGTCTTTTACTTTATCTCGTAAAGATTAAGTCCCCCGAATTTCCCCGAATACATGGCGCCCGCCGTGAAGTGAGTCATTTAGCCCCTGTTTACCAGATTAGGGGATTTTTTTACACCGCACGACTCCGCCACCCCGCGTACGCCCTCTGGGATGTGTCATAGTACGTCTATATGCGTATTTTACAGCACGGCTTGAAGTAATAGGGCGGGATTTTAGGATATTAGATGTATGCAAGGAGAAAATATTTTCTTCGTCAAATTAGATTTTGGAATAAAGAATTTGGCATGTATGGCTTTTAATTGAAAATACTTTGTAAATATGAAAAAATATGTCAGTTTCATTACAAAAAAATTGTCAAAAGGCTCTGTGAAATGTCTGGAAGATTTAATTAAAACATCGTAATTGGCCGTGTGGTGACGGGCTAACAATACAAGTGTCACCACTCAATTTATTCCGGCGGTCATCGTATGAGTTATGGCTAAAGAAGTAAGCAGTTATCACCCATTGCATTACTGGTGGTATGGCTGGGTACCAAGTCGGTATATCTACTGACTTGCTATCGGGCCCAAGTGGGTTGGAATTACCATCTCCCGTGTGACCAGCCATGAAGCACCTCAATGTGTTTTTCTTTCACTCCCACTACAACCAAAATACCATAGCCATATTCATTCTTTTATTTTGTATACGCGAAATGAAATAGTGAGTAGCGGCTTAACTTAGTAAGTATATTTGAGTCCATGAGCGACGATTACCACTTACTGTCTACCACCATAGGTGATAAAAACATATAACTATTCATTAATAACAATAATAGAAAAACACATAGCTTCTCGTGAGGTTCCACGTTCGAATATCATTTAACACTTATATTAGTATTACCAGCTCACACGGCGATCCTCGTAGCGCCATATTTTTTTTCGTGAATATTTTGCAATAAAATTATTAGAGTACTAATATTGCTATTAAAAAAAATAGGGGTTGGCAGTAGAAGGGTGAAAATTTAGGATTCTATGTATTTTTTAATGAACGAATCATAAAAAATTTAAATAAAATAAATTGTTCAAAAAATAAAAAATAAAATTTAGGGTGGACCACCTCGGCGGTGGAGTGCTGTTGGCGGTGTCGCTTGACATCGCCAACGCATTCAACAGTCTGCCATTCAGCTGCATCGGGGAGGCGCTCCGGTATCACGGGGTGCCTGTATACCTGAGGCGGCTAGTGGCAGACTATCTTGAGGGCCGCAGCGTTCTCTATGAGAGCCGCATAGGGGACGTTGTGAGGAGACCCATGTCGTGCGGTGTCCCACAGGGTTCGGTTCTAGGGCCGCTCCTGTGGGACATCGGTTACGACTGGGTGCTACGCTGTCGGCTCCCCCCCGGGCTGGCGGTCATCTGCTATGCGGATGACACGCTGGTCGTGGCCCGGGGTGGAAACTTTGAGGAAGCGGCGTTCCTGGCCACCTTAGGAACCTCGGAGGTGGTCAGGAGGATCGGGGCGCTGGGGTTTAGGGTGGCCCTGGACAAGTCGGAGGCCCTGCTTTTCCATGGGCCCCGACGTCGGCCACCTGCTGGCGCCTCGATCACTGTGGACGGGGTCCAAATTGGGGTGCAGGCCCAGATAAAGTATCTGGGTCTAGTGCTGGACGGGCGGTGGCGCTTTCGCGAGCACTTCCGTCAACTGTCCCCAAGGCTCGTCGGTGCGGCGTCCGCCCTTGCACGGCTCATGCCGAATATGGGCGGACCCAACAATGCGTGCCGACGGCTTTACGCGGGGGTGGTCCGGTCGATGGCGCTGTACGGCGCCCCTGTGTGGGCGGGGGCCCTGGACGCACTAAACAGGGCTCTTCTGTGGAGGCCACAGAGAGTCGTCGCGTCCAGAGTCATACGCGGATACCGCACGGTGTCGACGGAGGCGGCCTGCGCGTTGGCCGGAACCCCTCCGTGGGACTTGGAGGCGGAGGTGCTCGCCGAGGTGTATCGGCGGGCATCGCAAGAGCGGGAGGGGGGTGGTCGGCCCCCACCCAGCGTGGTGGCCAGATGGCAGGGCGACGCCCGCCGAGCTGCCATGGCCAGCTGGAGGGCGCGGCTGGAGGCGCCCCGGGCCGGTCTTCGGACCATAGGAGCGCTCCAGCCAGTGCTGGAAGAGTGGGCAGGGCGACGGCACGGAGTCCTTACCTTCCGACTGGTGCAGGTGCTGTCGGGGCACGGTTGCTTCGGCAGATATCTGCACATTGTGGCAGGGAGGGAAGCGACTCCGGGCTGTCACCATTGCGGCTGCGGCAAAGACACGGCGCAGCACACGCTCGAGTCGTGCCCGGCTTGGGCCGAGCAGCGCCGTGAACTCGTCGCGGCAATAGGGGGGGACCTCTCGCTGCCGAGCGTCGTCAGAGCGATGCTTGGCAGCGACAGGAATTGGGCCGCGGTCGCTGCCTTCTGCGAGGATGTCATCTCGCGGAAGGAAGCGGCGGAGAGGGCCAGGGAGGAGGATTCTTCCGCTGACCCAAACCGCCGCCAGCGACCGGGGCGGCGCAGGCGCAGATACTTGCGCCTCATGCCGCCCTAGCTGAGGCTGCGGGTGGATGGACCGGGGAACGTCCGCCACCCGCAAGGCCTCTCGCGAAGGTGCGACGCTCCGCGTGCGGATGCGTCGCTCAGTAGAGGGTACCCGAAAGGGTAAGCCGCCGGCGGACCACCGAAGGAATGTAACATGGTTCCAGTGGCCCGCCAATAAAGGCGGAGAGACGGCACACGGCGGGTTTCTTTAGTGGGTGCAGGCCCCACACTACCCTGGTCGTTGCCCCGAACGATAGGGTGTGCGGTTAGGAACATTTTTTCCCGCCATAACAAAAAAAAAAAAAAAAAAAAAGGGTGGACCACCTCCACTGAAGGAATGTAACATAGTTCCAGTGGACCGCCAATAAAGGCGTAGAGATGGCACACGGCGGGTTTCTTTAGTGGGTGCAGGCCCCACACTACCCTGGTCGTTGCCCCGAACGATAGGGTGTGCGGTTAGGAAAATTTTTTACCCGCCTTAACAAAAAAAAAGGGTGTTTTTTTTTAGGTAAGCCTTACTTAGGGGCATGAGAAATAGTTTACATCCTATTCTCAGACCTACTGAATCCATCCATCCATCAGCCTTTCAACGTCCACTGCTGGACATAGGCCTCCCCAAGGGAACGCCACAACGAGCGGTCCCGTCATGGGGGATAATGCCGTAATCGACACGCTTGGCAGGCGGGTTGGTGATCGCAGTGGATGTTGTTAATACTCGAGAGAGTGCTGCTGCCCACTCCCCCGTTATTCCCTCAGTCGGCTCTTACGACTCCCGTGGGTAGAGAGGGGTGGGACAATTCTAAAGCCGGCCCCACATGGCCAACTGAATTTATACACACAAAATCTCATAAGAATCGGTTGAACCGTTTCGGAGGAGAATGGCGACAAACACTGTGTCACGAGAATTTTATATATTAGATTATAAAGTTTTTATTCGGTTCTATTATTGACAATATCCTCAAAAATATACTACTCTACAGTAAATCTGGTAGTAAAGTTGTCAGTGTACAGCTATGGTATGTACAACATTAACTCCAGTTATGCAAGTTGATCATGATTTTTAATGTGAAATACATTAAAAATCATGATATTTGTTCAGAAAATTATATATAACTAAAAACCTACTCCTAAAGGGTTTACATTAGCTTAGATACTACGTACGCCACTAACACAAAGCAGTCATTTAAATTGTAATACCGATAACTGTTTATTTTTCGACAAAAAAATTCAATTGCTTTAGTAAGGAGAATATTATTTTACAATAAATTATTTTATCTACATTCACATTAAAACATAGTAAATATATTTACACAGACTAAGTTAATTATATTGTATGGTGTTTATTTTTTTAAATGATAAAGGAATAATACTTGTATCAAGGGGGACTTCATATTTTTTTTTTTGCATGTAGTGGCCGACAAGCCGCGTTCCATCTGATGGTAAATGGTAACCGTCGCCTATGGACCCGACTATACCGAGAGTATTGTCAAGCCGCTGCTCACCAATTAATTTCACAGATGAAATGAAATATAAACGGCTATCTCCTGCTACAGCCAAAACGCAACAATGTGCTTCATGGCCGGTCACACGGGAGATGGTGGTACCAACCCGCTCGGGCCGGATACCAAGTGAGTACTTCCACTTGGTACCCATCCCTACCACCAGTCGTACAATGGATGATAATTGCTTACTTCCCTTAGTCGCCTCATACGACACCCGTGAGAAAGAAAGGGGTGGTGACACTTGTATTCTTAATCCGTCACCACACGGATAAAATAAAATGTATAAATATTTGATGGGCACGAAGTACACCCATACACAGAACAAGCATTTGTGTATCACACGAAGAATTCTCCTATGTTAGAATCGAACCCACAAAACTCGTCACGGAAGGTCGACATTTAAACCACTCCACCATCTTTGTGTAATTTATTGGACAAAACTTTGGCAGGCACCTGTTGAACTAGAAGGTACTGTAATTACTAATTAGTTATTCTCGAAGTGGCCGTAGTCCACCACGTTAGCTCAATATGGTTTGGCAGACTTCACAAGCAGTCGAGAAAAATTTATATACAAATAAATTATTGTACAGACACAGCTCTGGTGCAGTTTTATAATAGTAGCAATACATCAAAAAAAATATTTGTGAAAGTAGAAAAATAGAGCGTTACTGCGAGCGGGAATCGAGCCTGTGTCCCTTCCAATCCGGGGAAGTGCGCCAAACCGCTAAGCCATCGCAGTCACCGACGCGACGGTGACTCCCAATCTCTATTTCACTATTGTTTTTAGATGTTATGTTAAAGTAGCTGAGCATCTCAAATGCTAAAATACAGATCAAAATATCATAAAAAATGGAAAAGGCTGCTAAGTCATAAGTACTTATTTCTTTTTCTTTCTTTCCATGTATGTGTTTCTTTCCAACACTTAGTATGCAATAATTATGTTGAGAGTTTGGATTTAAATAAGAATGTCTGAATAATGATGTCCTAATTAATAAAATTATTGTGAATATTGGCAAAGATTGTTATGAATAAGATTTCAAACTACGACTTATAAAAATCTTTACTATCTTTGGACCTTGCCTTTATTGGACTCATAATTTTATTAAATGACAATAAAACTCATTTTAGAAACTTTCTTTCTCTTTCTTTCGTTTTTTGAACGTAAATATGGAAGGTTACTTAGATTTCATTACTGTAGTAATTTACAAAGATCAAGATAAAATAAATAATTATTTTATCTTGTTTTCAATTTATGTACATTTGTTGGTGAGTTTCCCCTACACTGGGAGAACAATAAAACTGATCTACTCTATGGGCAATAGAGCAGCAGTCGGCAACAGACGGACCGCGGTCTTGTTTTTATAACTTCATACACCGTGATATCAAAAATTAACTATATCAATTAATGAGCTTTTTCTGGCTCTCGGTAAAGACTCATCTTGAAAAATATCTAGTGCAGACACACGGAATTGTTTATAGTTTTTTTTTCTGTTATGGCAGTAATATTGTTTAGTTTGTTAATTTAACTACTACCAATAGTTAGTTGACTACTAAATGGTTAATGGAATTTAATAACACCATAACGTTACGCAATATTAATGCCCCTAACCCTTTTAGGGAACTCCATATATTAATTTGAATGATAAGTGGAATTGTTGCACCAAATTACCTATTCGTTTAGAGTTACTTTTATATAACCAAAACAATAATATTTCTCAATGTTGCAATAAGTCAAAACATCCAATAGATTCATCCAAAATTTACTTTTCTCGGCACAAACGAGAAAAGGTGCTCGTAAACCTACCCCACATTTGTACAGGCGCAAGGTCACTCACGAATGTACGTATCTTTTGAATTGAAAAATATATGTACTTCTTTCCTTACGTATTTCTTTTTTCTGACATTTCACCCTTGTGATCCGAAAAAATGCCAAATTAATCAAATAACGCTTCATTTTCCAGCGATACGAGGCGACACGAATACTTTTATTCAGCCCATTGAAATATCGTTTTTTCAATTTCATTTTATTTTATAGCACGTTGGATAGGACATTTGATATAAATAATTTAAAATACAACGCATTTTATATGATTGATGATGTTTTTTTATCTGCTTGGAAGACTAATTATTTTTTCAAATTAAAAGTAGCCTAATGTTGTCTTCATAACCTTAGCTATCTGCCAGCGAAAGTCCTATCCAAATCAATTCAGCCATTCTAGATATTAGATTATTACGGAACAAAGAGAAAGAAAGTTTCTAAAATGAGTTTTATTGTCATTTAATAAAATTATGAGTCCAATAAAGGCAAAGTCCAAACCAATCGTGAGATTAGGATCATTGACTATTCGAATGGCGCGCCTCTGTAAGGAGTTAAATGAGTCCAGCTGCTATTTAGATGCGACTGACGCGAGATGAGAGCAGTATTCCATGTGTGGCTGGACCTGGGCTTTATACAATTTTAGCCGTTGTTCCAGCGTGAAGTACCGCTTGGCGCCGTTTAGAACGCTTAATTTTTGATTGACATTTTGGTATTTTCCTCCAGGTTCTATACTGTAACTTGGTCCGCCGATACAGATTGGGAGACGACACGCGCCCTGGGGCTCACACTACCCTGTTCGACGGGGTATATGGTTAGCTATATTTCTTCCGGTCTTAAAAAAAGGGGGTTTACGAGCACGTAAAATGTTACCTGCTCGAATGCTGGATAATCTATACTTGAAATTGCTCAAAAAAAGTGTATGCACTTAAATAGGTACCTATACGTAATCAAACACATAGGATTCCTTACAAAGAAGTTTTTGATCACTATTAACTACGTAATAGACTTACATTCTGAAACTTTGCGCTCCCATAACATGATTAATAGACATTAGCCGGAAAGTACCAAACTATCTTTCATGAAAAAACAGGAACACGATTAGTTTTCTTTGAGCATGGAGCCAAAGTTTGTCGTCCGCTATCAAAGCTATATCCAATAAATTTACTTCTAAACGTACAAAAGCACAACTTTTTTCAATTGCTCTATATAACTAACAATTGGGTACTCCACAAACATGCTCGAAGTATACAATACACATATATTTTGAAATGAACACAATTCAACAGTCACGCATTTCTCATCTCAATTACATTGGAGTTACCCCAGCCGAACTCCGAGCCCGCTGTGGTGCAAACAAATAAGGCCCAATAAATAGGGTACCACAGAACAATGCAGTGTCAACACAAGATGGAATATAAAAGCTCGCGAAGTGACGGCCCATACTTGCATCGCCTTTACAAGAGACGATTTTCAATGTAGTTGACCAATATTATTAGCCTTACTTCTTGAAGAAGACAGCTTGCATTGTAGTTAGACATCAGGAGTTTGATTGCGGCTGAGTTCGTTTTCCATTAATCACCAATAGTATCTGGTTTTTATCATCAAGTTATTTGGCTAGCACCAGAATGGTGGTTACTGGACCACAATGAGTAGGTACAAAGTTCAAGAGACTGGAAAATAACTTGGACAAAAGATAAATAAATCTAGCTGAGAGCACATAATTTTTGCCGAACACAACATTTTTACTAACTAACTTATCATCACGCCATTTCCCTTGCGATGTAGGCAGAGAGAACAGAGTACCAAGAGCTCTATTCTTGCATACATCTCTCACTTCCTCAACATTCATAATTCTCGCATTCTTTCATACACGCTCGCAGGTTTCGGAGACTCCTGACTCCACCTTCCTTCAATACATGACCGATTTGGTCTAGGTAGGTGAGTCTCTCGGTCTCCCCCTGTACCTATATCCTTTCACTTTCGCATTGTATATCTTCTTAACCAGTCATTAGTGCGGAATTTTTTACTCTGATATAATTATTAAATGCCGTTCCAGTAAAAAGGTACAAAATTCATCACAGTTTGTGGATACTCATAAAAGTTGGGAAGGTAAATTAATAAGCATTTTATATTGAAACATCAATCTTTTCTGATGTTTTAGAGATTATGAAAATTATCACAAGCCTATGGATGCTGCTGAGTAAATAGATGGAGCTCAAAATCAGACTCAAAATAGACCAGCGATATTGTGGGAATATATGGGGAAAATGTTAGATCCGGTCGAACAGATCATAAAGTGTGATTCCGTTCGTAAACCAGAGTATTTAGCGGAGGGGTGGACCTTTGAAAGTATGTAAAATCCATAAAACAGATGGTTGTTATACTAGTAAAATCTGTAAGTATTCCCCACCCAGCGGTCGTTAGCACAAATAATATGCTGGTATTTATAAATTGTCATTCGTCGTATTTATACTTGCCGTTTGGGGCCGACTTTAGAATTGTCCCATCCCTCTCTACCCACGGGTGTCGTAAGAGCCAACTGAGAGAATACCGGGGGAGTGGGCAGCAGCACTCCCTCGAGTATTAACAACATCCACTGCGATCGCCAACCCGCCTGCCAAGCGTGGCGATTATGGCATTATCCCCCATGACGGGACCGCTCGTTGTGGCGTTCTCTTGAGGAGGCCTGTGCCCAGCAGTGGGCGTTGAAGGGCTGATGGATGGATGGATGGATTTATAAATAAGGGAACAATTATACGTTTAGTGTTCTAACCTTATTGACTCCCTGTCCTTTTGGTGTTTTAACAGCATCTTCTATGACATTCTTCCTTGCAGTTCTTAGAAATTGATGCAAAAATAATGTCCATAAATAAGCGGTATTAATATAGTAAATATACCATGTAAGCATGAAAATTACGTGACAATCGGTGGCGAACTACTCTTTCGCTCTAATTTTAGAATTAATGATTAAGGAAGGATGCAGGTAGTTTAGAGAGACATTTAAAAGATAGGATTGATATTACAGATCTCTAAAGATCTATGCCTGCGACGAGTATGTTTAAATATGTACTTAATATGTATGTGTATATGTAGAAAAAAAATTAAACACCTAATGCTGTAATAATACTGCTGCATAGACGGCGGACTGATTTAGGTACCACCCTTCCAGGCCGAGTGTGCTTTGGATAAGATTGCCACACATGACAAATCCTTTGTGTGATCCACAAATATTTGTTTTGAGTTTGGGTGTACTACTTTGTGCTCATTAAATTGTATGTTTGGCACCCGCGACACAAAATATGATCTTTAGTGTGCAGTGAACGTTTTAAAAAACACAATATTACCTTTAATTTCATATAGCATCCTTAAAATACGAGTATAATTATTATGTAAAAGCAAGATCCCATCTAACATTTAAAATTCTGATTATTATCATTAGGATAGTAAAGAAAGTCGTGTATAAATATGTCGGTAGCGTCGTTACTTATAAAGGGTGCCTTAGATCAGCGTGCCCCAAATCCAATCAGCTATTGAATTAACCCCGTCCGTGTGACGAGAATACGGATTCGCCCTATCCTCACGTCAAATGTTTATCTTTCATCTGGCAGAGCGTTAATGTAAGTGCTAGACACGATGTAATTGCGAGATGGTGGCGACTCTTGAGCCAGAGACAAATCTGCTGAGCATGCCAGATCACTGATTACGTTATTAAACGTGATCACAATAGACGATCACATTCGATATTCGAGAATTCTACTTACAGCTTAATAGCTCGATAACCACGAGTGACACTATTCCATATTTATTTATTCAAAAGATCCAGTAATAATGAAGGTATCATCTGGCCGCAATGTTTTCCCGATAGGTCTGAAGTTATCGAATAAATGTTTTAATAAATATAATAAGATCTTATTATTATAATGGTTTGGTTCTTTTCTCTTTATATAATGCAAAATAATATACGATTTTTGTCTATATACCGTCGACGTAAAATATAATACAAATGGTTTAGCATCAATGCTTTAATCTATACTATTATAAAACTTTAACAGAGCTGTGTCTGTACATTTAAGATATTTGAGAAAAAATGTCTGTAATAGGCTATATAGGCATGTCTAAACACAAAACATTTTTTTTTAGAATTTTTGTCTGTTTCTCTGTTTATCTATTTGTCTGTTTGTTTGTTCGCGCATCACACAAAAACTACTGAACGGATTTTGATGCAACTTTTTTTATTTGAAAGGCCTTGATTAGACTTAAGAACTGGTAGACATTTTATCCCGCTACTATATCGGAAACCTGAGATATAACCAAAAAACTAAAGAATTATTTAAATTAGATTTTTTTTTAGAATTTATTTAAAAGAACTACTACGTGGATTTTGATGCAACTTTTTTTATTTGAAAGGTCTTGATTAGACTTAAAAACTGGTAGACATTTTATCCCGCTACTATATCGGGAACCTAAGATATAACCGAAAAACTAGCTTTTGGCTGCGGCGAAGCCGAAGCCGTCTAGTATGATCCATATTATTATTTTATTAGAAAGCTGTAACATATATTACATGAACTGTTTCCTAGCATATGTTCCATAATAATTTACTACAGCAGATCCTGGTATTTCTTGAATTTAATAACAGAGTTCATTTCGGGGGCAAACATGCATATCTTCCTGGGGTTCGCCTAAACACAGCAACCTCTGGCGGACAATATTTTGCTCGGCTCCCGCGATATCGGTTTATTCAAATGTTCCTTGTCCGACCCGAGCTCAAAGAATCAACCTGCATAATATTATACATATTGAAATTCTTCCACCCCTGAATATCTACAGTATATTATTCTATGAATAAGTTTATTGTGCACATGTATGTGGTATACATACTTCAACAAACAGAATAGTACCGAAATTAACTAATATTATAGCATCACGCATTTATTCCCCGAAGGGGTAGGCAGAGGTGTATTACACACCCACGATTTGCCAACTATGTTTAAGTCCCACGTAATAGCGGGCGAGCCTATTGCTGCTACTTAGATTTTTTCTTTTTACGAAAAAGCTCAATAACATTGCCCGACCCGGGGATCGAACCCAAGACCTCTTGATCAGCAGTCACATACACTATCGCTGCACCACCGAGGCAGTTTACTAATATTGCTAAGATATATTATATATGTATACTTATAGATTCTGCTCGCAACTTCGTCCGTGTGGGTTTCAGAATACAAATACGTCACTCTACGACACATTAATAATCTGTATGTAAAAATAACTTACTATCCCATAGGAACTATCCAATATTTCTGTATATTTATAAAGTAGCCTAGGTCCTGTTCTGGGCTCCAGAGTATATGTATACCAAAAAACAATGGCAGCTTTCTATACAACGTTTTATTTGATATCCATTTTAACAGAACAAAACACCAACAAATTCATTGATATCCATTTGACTTATTACTTCCATGATATTTATAAATAATGTTATTTGTCAAGCTCATTGTCATCTATTGCGTTGTCAATAGGTACTATTCAAGGAGTAAAGTCAGTAAAAAGGAAATTTACCTCTAAATTTATTATTTTACTACCCTTCACAAAGCTTTCTATGTGATACACCTATTAGAAAATGGCTACTGAGTTCTGACCTCTACATAACTTTAAAGCAACATAATCAAGATAACATTGTCGTTGGCGGAATTATCAGGATCGCCACAAAACAAACACAAAACATAAAGGAAATTAGGTACAATAATTATTTTAATTACTATACTCAATTAACCTTACAGCTTAATATATAATGGAAAGAAATAGTTCATTGTTTCATGGTCATTATTTCATGGTAGCTTTAAAGAATAAATCATATTATTAACTATTTTTAACACATTTAACAAAAACGTCTTAAAATAGATACCGTATTTTATTTTCTTCTGTGGCAACAGATTTTGCATCATTCTTTACAAATGGCTAAACCGTAAGTAGGTATTAACAACTAATTATTAGCTTAATACGTAAACATTTTTTCGTGGATTTGGCATGTAAAACTAACGCCGTAAAAACAAGCAAATTAAATTATGAAGCTTTATATATTACTTAATCTAAGACGCCTTTTAAACCATTCAGGTATAAACCTGCCATTGTTCTTTAAATGATGATCGGTTCAAGAGCTACGGTGCGAAAGCATAACAAACGAACAATTAAACTCAATTTCGCATAATATTATTAAGAATAAGGATTATTATTGGTGAATTTAATTGTGAAATAGAAAAAAAACAACTAAACAAGCAACTCAAACTTACAGCTATGCAGGAACCCATTCGACCGATCTCCCTTTTTAGTTTTCATATATCAGTGGCTCATGTATCCATATCCCACAATCTTAGGAATTTCGCTTTGACGTAGGTACTTTCTTTGCAATACATCAGCCATTACTTAAATAAAACAAATTATTTGTAATAGTGGAGAAAGAGAGCTTTACTGCGAGCGAGATTCGAATCTGCGTACCTTCCAATTCGGGGTTTATATGTTCTTTAAAGAAGTTAAGCATGTCAAGTGCTAAAATACAGAATAAATATATAGAAAATCGCGCCATCAATATATAGTATAAATTTTAATAAAATGCAAAATTATACCACCATATTGGAATAATGTGTAAATGTATCCGATAGATGGTGTGAGCTAAGTCGAGAAAAACATCCAAAAGCAATTGTGAAGTGGAGATCGCATCTACGTGGGTGACTGCAATGGCTTAGCATTCTAGAGCACTTCCCTGCATTGGAAGGGACGCAGGTTCGAATCCCGCTCGCAGTAAAGCTCTCTCTTTCCACTTTCACAAATAATTTGTTCTTTAAAATAGCTGAGCATGTCAAGTACAAAAATATAGATCAAAATATAGCCTAGATAATTCAAAATCTAAATCTGATATTTTACACTGAAAACTAATAAAAGGTACATAAAAATAGTATTAGCCAAGTTGTTTATGAAAATTAATAAGCAATAAAAAATAATATAATAGCGACGAGCTCAGATATAATTCAATGATTCCTATCAGATATCGTCTCCTTGGGGAAATTCTGTTTATTATGATATGGCCGACGTTGACAGAGAACTCCGGCCACTGACAAACAATCCTAATAACATACACAACACATCAAAGCCGCGACACACTCGACTACTTCAAAAGCAAAATATTATTGATGGCATTTACATATTTATTGGTATGCTAGGACACCGCCTGCCGACTTCGTCCTGAAACGTAAGTGATTTTGAATTTTCTGATGTATATTTTATTATCTGATTTTATGTGTGCCCAATATGACTACATATTACCATAGGAAAAGCATTACGATCACGTCTCTTATGGCTCTCTCCATGTAAATAGGACACGCGTAAAAATACATAGTTACTTATTACTATTAAAATTCCACTCGTACTGTGTATACAACATGATATCCATCCATCCATCAGCCTTTGATCGTCCACTGCTGGTCATAGGCCTCCCCTAAGGGGCGTATTGCCATAATCGCCACGCTTGGCAAGCGGGTTGGCGATCGCAGTGGATGTTTTTAGAACACAGGGGAACGCTGCTGCCCGGTCCCCCGGTAATCCCTTAGTCGGCTTTTACGACTCCCATAGGAAGAGACAGGGTGGAACTATTCTTGATGCCGGCCCCACACAGCACAACATCAACATGATATAATCATCTATATATATAAAAAGCAATTGCTGTTCGTTAGTCTCGGTAAAACTCACAACTGGTTTGGCCGATTTGAATAATTGTTTTTTTTTTCGTTTTGTTCGCTCTAATGCAAGGGTGCTTTAAAAATAAAAAAAAGGGAGGGAACCCTAAAAAAAAGGAAAAAAATTAAGAAAGTAATATTGGTAACTTTTATAGGGACCTATTTTGCTAACATATGAATTACAAAATGAGAGCTAGTATCGTTCCTTCTAATTCATTTGCATTACAAGCAAGTTTCATTTAATAACCTATCAAAATCCAAATCTTAGACGATGCAGATTGATTAAGGATTGATAAATCGCTGATAAAATAAATTATAGGTGATACGAAGTTCTCCAAGTCATCTAGTTTTACAACAAAATAGTGCAAGCGCCAGCAGTTTTAATTCCGGAGTATTAGAATACGTAAAGCCACTGTAGATTTTTCGAAGCCTAGGAGAATTATAATATGCAGAATGTTTCTTTTTACTAAATTTTGCCCGTGACTCCGCCCACTTACAACTACTACTACTACTTATCATCACGCCATTCCCTTGCAGAGTAGGCAGAGAAAACAGAGTCCGCGTAAACTTCAGAATATAAATACATCTGTCTAGGACACACTAATTATCTTTATGTAGAAATAAATAAATAATAAATAAATAAATATTCACGGACATTTCACACAACGTCCTCTAGTCTCAAACTAAACTTAATGCTTGTGCTATGGGTACCAGATTACGGATATAAAACATATATTACTTATTTTTTTTTGTAAATTCATACATATAATAAATAGAAAACACCCAGACGTAGTACAAATATATGTGTTCATCACACAAATAATTGTCCTGAGTGGGAATCGAACCCACGACCTCGTGCACGGAAGTCGGTTACACTACCGACTACGCCACGAGGCCCACCACCCGAAACAGCTATCCCACGGGAACTATTTATTTACCTATGTCCTTTTCTGGGTTCCAAACTATATGAATGAAAAATTTCATGATAGTTGGTTAATTATTTACAACGTGAGAGCGTAAAGAACAAACAAACTCACTTTCGCATTTACCTAGTCTTGCCATAAATATAGCTAGAAAGTTTTTTTTTCTATTGCATAAAGCATTTACTACTGCAGTGTGCTATAGCTTATACATTAATATAATAGCATTAAACAAATATACAGCTCATGTTACGATGTAACCGAACAAATTAATAAATCAATTATAAAGTTGCATATTCAATTGATACCGGATACCATATCCGCAAATTTAAAATACGCGCGGTTGCCTAGGCCCCCTACCCAGTTAGATTATCGCCAATGGATCACATGATTCCACTCCTACAAAGGCCAGAATCAAATATTATTACCATATATAGCAAGCCGGACGCAATGCGCAAGAGAGAGATAGCAATAATAGAAAGATAGAAGGGGGTATTATCAGAGAAAAAATATAAAAAGATGACAGCAGGTAGATTTTTTTTCTCGGACTGTGTATGATCGTGTGTGTCAAAGCAGATAACACTGCGTAAATTATCATAGTAATTAAAATATTATTTTTTTGCCTATGGCATTTGAACGTAAATGTGTGTGACTAGAAAACCCCAAAGAACTGCTGGTAGCGCGCCCCCAAATTTAAATTAAGATCTGAATAAAAGTTCTGGGGTTTCAAGTTCAAGTTTCAAGTTCAAGTTTCAAGTTTCAAGTTCAAGTTTCAAGTTCCAAGTTACTGTTCCTGGCTACTCTCGAGATCCGGGTTACGACCTTCCGGGTTGCGGCTGCCCTACGGATCCGGGTTCCAGCGCCGGTTGCGCCGGCTTCACCCGCCTACCGGCATACATCTGCGCACGCTGAAGGACGAGGGCCTGCCCTTCGGCCCAAGTACAGCTGGCCCGCAGTTGAGTACCCCTAGTTGACGGTCCGGGGAACCCCCTGAGTTACGAACCACCCCCTGCTTTCTCATCGCTCTCTCTCTCTCACTCTCTCTCTTGTTTTTAATTAATCGATTAATTTTATTATTTTTGTTAATTGTTAAATCTTCACTGGAAACTATAACTTGCCAAACCTACACAATGCATTTGTAATGAAAGAAAACCATAAGTCATCTCGAGGACATCAATCTAAAATAGCACGGTCAATATCAAAAACCAACACTGCACATCACTTCATTACTAATCGAGTAGTTCACAACTGGAACCGTCTGCCCCAAGAAGTTGTCTCTGCGTCCTCAATCAACTCCTTTAAAAACAACCTAGACAATTGGATTAAAAACAAAAAAGTGTTGTTGTGTGATTAGTAAAATATGATACAAAATAACTTTCAAATCTGTGATATAGATACATCAGCAGATGCTGCTCATCTATAAATAAATACATTAATTTTTTATTTTTGAATTATATTGTACTTTTAAAAATTCTTCTTGTATTTCAATTGTTAGGGATTTTCCCGTAACACTCATTCAAAATTACCTCCATCAGCCTTAATATAATACTTTAAACGTTGAGGCCAGTTATTAATTTATACAATACACGCACTATTCAATTCTTCACTGCCAATCTAATGGATTGCTTTCCATCCATCCATCAGCCTTTCGATGTCCACTGCTGGACTTAGGCCTCCCCAAGACAACGCCACAACGTGTGTTTCGCTCATATGGGGGATAGTGCCGTATTCGCCACGCTTGGCGATCGCAGTGGATGTTGTTAATACTCGAGGGAGTGCTGCTGCCCACTCCCACGGTATTCCCTCAGTCGGCTCTTACGACTCCTATGGGTGGAGAGGGATGGGACAATTCTAAAGACGGCAAAATTGCTTTAGGGACTCCAAATTATCATGGCGTTTAGAGTATGCCATACTCTCTGAAAGTGACCGTAAATTATAATCCAGCGGTTTAAGATCAGGTCTAGATAGCTGCTCGGACTTCATCAGTCTGAAATGTTCGTTTCCAACCAGGCTTGTGTGGATCGAGGTTTATGACCCGGTGCTGAGTCTTGCTGAAAGTACTATTAAAGAATAGTATTTTCAGCAAGAACAAAGGTTCTGGAAGATGGTGCTATTAAGAGGCTTAATCACATTCTCAAGAATCGTATCTCGATACACCTGTGCGATTGGGATTTTGGCACCTTTTTCCCAAAAAATACCCAGGAACTAAAAAGCAAAAAATAATTGGTATTTACAAAGGATTTATATGAACTGATGTGTTTGAAGTCGGTGTTCGGATTCGGATTTCGAAATAAACCTCTTTCAAACAAAAATAGTACATTGTTACCCTAGGGGTGAAAGTAACCCCTTGAACTATAGGCGCCCTCGCTGCGCTTGGGCGCCAAACCCCGTCTCAGGACTAAATACCGAGGTAAACACTGTGCTTTTCATTACGAATACAAGGAAAGTAAAAATTAAAACATGCAAAAGTGAGTGAATTTTAATTTACATCAACTGCTGAGATAATTATTTGTTTAAAGTTTTTTTTTTGTGGCCGGCCAGCATAACAGCCATTATTTTTCATTTTCAACATTGAAAAAATGGTAAAATATTTTACCCAAATCTATATTATTTTCAAGAAATACTTGAAAGTAAGTAAATTATAATAGGAGGACGTTAAAAAAAATGTGTTGTTATTTCAATTAAACATCGCGCTGTTATTGAGTAGCTGTAGTAAGTTAGAATAAGGTTCAATAGAAATGTGAAAATAGAACTTTTTTTTTTAATAATTTGACAGCTGTCGGTTGATAACGATTCTCCCTAGGGCTGAAAAGTATTACTTTCAACCCGCTCCTCAGGCAACTTCAAACCTACTTTCCGAGTATGAGTAATGAAAAATAATTTTGCACATCCGTCTAAATACGACTGAGTTATGCTCCAACATAGATAAAAAAACAGTCTTTTCGAGACTGCCGATAGAAGTGAAATCTAAATAACTTGTGAATTGTGTCGTCGAGCTATTAGATTATTATTTTTGAATTATTTTACCAAGTTGGGTAAAAATAAGGCTCACCAATCCATCACTGAAGTCAGTTTATGTCGACGTTGTACTCTGTTGACTAATTCAGAAGCTTCTTATAGGGCTTTGAGCATTTTGTTAAAATGTTGCTCGATAGTAAAACTATTATTGTCATTAATTTCTTAAAAATATTTACTAATTTATTATTCACCACATTATTCATAATTCTACTCATTTTATCGCTTAAATAATAACCAGTGCGTCTCTTATAAGATGAAAAATAATATTATGTTTAATGGTAACAGTATTTATTGACAGACTATCTATATTTTTAAATAGGTAGGTATCTTTAATATACAATACATCACTGTTACAGTTTTATAATAGTAGGTAATATAGACTAGCGTATTGACTGACAGTTTTCTAACAAAAAAAAGTATAATGTACAATCATGTTTATAGATTTCCTTTGCAAATTTAATAGTTTAATTAATTGCGCTTAGATTCTCTTCTAAGATCATGACCAAACTGATATGGACTAGGCAACAAAAATATTCATTATAATAATTTTTTCAATGCATTGATTTTTTCATTGATTGACAGCGTAGTTGGTGTTCTATGAACACCAACTACGCTATTCCCTTAATTTCAATTGAAACAACATATCCGCCTTGGCCCTCTACTATCTAAGTCCACTCGTGAGGCCGTGATCATGATTGCTGTAAAGTATTCGAAACGTCGGGATAGTAAAAAATCAATTAAACGCGACAGATTTCGTAGTAGTGTAGTTTTATTTCAAAAAGAAAACTATATTTGGAAACTGTGATGTTCTTTTGGCTGAGAAATAATACAGTAAGATGAAAATTAATTTAGTTTGGAAAAATGGTATTGATATTATACAACATTAGCATAACACGAGCAGAATAGTAATATATACTTACTTATAAAGACAACAATAAAAAATCTTTATGGCAAACCATTAGCTTAGAAAAAGCAATGCCTGTGCTATCTATAGGGCATATTTGGACTGTTCGTGATTGATTCCACTGTAATTTCCATACGCGTGCTCTGCTCATATTAGCCACTTTACACACCCACCAGCGTAAAAAGAACTACTTTTACCCCCTCCAATGCCTGTATATAATACATCGCGGAGGAAAACTAAGGTATATTCTGAGGTCAAGCTTGTCTAGCCACGTTTTCTAGGTCTATACAATTGTATGGCGGGGCGACCTCGCGGCGCCTGCCGAGTCACGCACATATATTTTATCCAAGTCTTAAATTCTAGTGCCATTTATTATACCGATGGTACATACCCATTAATAAACAATTTGAGATATATAAAGTATCTATTGACAATGTCAATGGGTTTTCTAACAAGAACATTACGGTCTCCTCTATGGAATACTATTTTGTATGGGTATACCATCAGCATACCATCAATACACTACAAATAGGTAACCACACTAGGCCTTTCGCAATACACGCTACGATCTGAATGGTAGGGAGAGCTTGAACGAGTCTATGACGAGATAGCCTGGGTATTCAATAGGTTAAACTTTTAAAAATTACATAGCATATACACAGCGTCACGCCTGTATTCCCCGAAGGAGTAAACAGAGGTGTATTACACACCCAAGTTTTGCCAGCTATGTTTGAGTCTTACGTAATAGGGGACGAGCCTTTTGCCGTCCACCGGGCACAATTTTAAACACCGGGCTGCTACTGAAAACTTTTCTTTTTGAGAAAAGACTCAATTACTCTACTCGACCCGGGGATTGAACTAGAGACTTCAGATCGGCAGTCACTCACACTACCGCTGCACCACAGAGGCAGTTGAAAATGAAAGGCTCATGAAAACGCGGTATATGTAACACTCCAACAGATAATTTGCTCCCCCCTTAATCTACTCGGATAAGGAAATAAAAATATAATAATACTTCCACTTTGAGTAATCAACGTGATATATGGACCCGTTGTACGTGCTTGCGAGATCCGAGGTCTAACGACTGGCGAATTAAAATGAACATAGCCATCGTGCGCACATACATCCATAATCTTATAATCCAGTCAATTATTAGCGTAATTATAGCAACGACTAAGTCTATATTTTCACTTTGCATTTTATAGATCTTAATCACTTTATAATAAGAACAGTTATATTATTACAGCGTACATTGAATTATCTCATTCACTCCGCAACTTCGTCCGCGGGGGCGTCAGAATATAAATACGTCACTCTACGCTACGTTTCTTAACTCTTTACAAAAATAGCTATCGACAAGAAGCCTCTATGTTTAAGGTTTAAAGATCTTTATTCTCATTAAGAATACAATATTCACTTACATGAGAAAATACTTCTATGTTTCTGGTATAAAACGTAGATTATGTTCTTATCTGAACTTAAGACTATTATGCAAGCAGAATTTCATGATGGCTTAATAGGTAAAGAGTAAAAGCGTAACAAAGAAACTTACTTTCGCGTTTAAAATATAAAAAAAAACATAGCATCACGCCTGTATTCCCCGAAGGGGTAGGCAGAGGTGTATTACACACCCACGATTCGCCAGCTATTTTTAATTCCCACGTAATAGGGGGCGAGCCTATTGACGTCTACCGGACACATTTCCAAACTCCGGGCTGCTACTGAGAATTTTTCTTTTTAGGAAAAAGCTCAATAACATTGCCCGACCCGGGGATCGAACCCGAGACCTCATGATTAGCAGTCGCATACACTACCGCTACACCACCGAGGCAGTTAAAATATTAGTATACAAAATACTCCAAAATCCACTTATTCAGCGTTGGGGACTATGTTCAAAGGCTCTCCAACTCTGAGCTAAGTACCGTGGCCATTAGTGAAATAGTAAAATATTGTCAAGAAAATGTTTATATAGCAATAGATCAAGGATTGGACATCAAAAATCTTAGTCTCAGATTCTGAATAGTAACATCGGGATAGCAGAAATTCTGTCCTAAGCACCGTTAATGTTTAATGTGGCTTTGTTTTATATTAAACTAGATTCTACTCGTGACTTCATCCACGTGGAATTCAGGTTATAAATAGATAGAACACTATACGGAAAATTAATTATCTCTAACTGCCTCGGTGGTGCAGCGGTGAGCGACTGCTGATGATGAGGTCTCGGGTTCAATCCCTGCGTCAGGCAATGTTATTGAGCATTTTCGTAAAAATAAAAATCCTCAGTAGCAGCCCGGAGTTTGGAAATGTGCCCAGTAGACGGCAATAAGCTCGCCCCCTATTACATGGGACATAAACATAGCTGGCGAACCGTGGTTGTATAATACACCTATGCTTACCCCTTCAGGGAATACACACCATTTTATCACGCTTAATACAATTTGTCATCCCGTTTAATACGCTATCTGTGAAAGAGAACCCGCGATACTGTAGGGTTTTCCTGGATATTTTTCCATTGTTCAATATATATTATTAATACATCAATGTTGCACGAAACCCGTTCAGTTGAATATCTTATTGAAGATGTGAATAAAAATCAAAGACAAAAGAGGTCCTAAGTGGTGACAATGAAGATGAAGAAGAGTCAACTGCGATTTTGTCAGCTCAGACATTATCAACAGCAACCTATTTATTTATTTTTTATTGCATGTAGTGGCAGACAAGCCACGGTCCATCTGATGGTAAATAGTAACCGTCGCCCATGGACCTGACTATACCGAGAGTATTGTCAAGCCGCTGCTCACCAATTCATTTCACAGATGAAATGAAATATAAACGGCTATCTCCTGCTACAGCCAAAACGCAACAATGTGCTTCATGGCCTGTCACACGGGAGATAGTGGTACCAACCCGCTCGGGCCGGATACCAAGTGAGTACTTACCACTACCACCAGTCGTGCAATGGATGATAATTGCTTACTTCCCTTAGTCGCCTCATGCGACACCCGTGGGAAAGAATGGGGTGGTGACACTTGTATTCTTAATCCGTCACCACACGGATAGCTTATTCTTCTTTAGGTGAAAGTGAAGATGTGGGTAAATATTTACATATACAAAATATAAGTATAATACTCTTATCAAATTTATAATCTACATACATATGCCTATAATTAAATACATAAGTACACGAAATTTGTAAACGATATCTTTTATTTTCCCAATCCCGCATAATACGTTTTCCCGCCTAAGACGCGCTTTTGGCTGGGTCCCGTCAAAATCGTCTTAAGCGAGTTTTACTGTATATGCAGATTTCTTGTTATATATTATGTTGGACTTACTACTTACTTGTTATGGATACGGGGTGAAAGAATAACAAACAATCAAACTCACTTTCGCATTTGTAATATTACTAGCCTTTGTCTGCGGCTCCGCCGCAGCCAAGCTAGTTTTCAGTTTATATGACGGGCCTCGTGGCATAGCCGGTAGTGTAACTGACTTCCGTGCACGTGTGATGAACACAGATATTTGTACTGCGTCTGGGTGTTTTCTATATATGTATGTATGAATTTACAAAAAAAAGTTGTATATGTATTTTATCCGTAATCTGGTACATCCATCTCATCATCATCTGGTAAACCCATAGCACAAGTGTTAAGCTTAGTTTGGGACCAGGGAACGTTGTGTGAAAATATCCATGAATATTTATTATTATTATTTATATCTCAGGTTCCCGATATAGTAGCCGAATAAAATATATACCAGTTTTTAAGTGTAATCAAGAGCTACTAAATAAAATTTTCATCAAAATCCGTTTAGTTGTTATTGCGTGATGCGCGAACTAACAAACAGATAAACACATAAACAGACAAAAACTCTAAAAAAAATATGTTGTATTTAGAGACGCCTATATAGTCTAATAAAGTCATTTTTTCTAAAATATCAACACAGTTCTGGTTCAGCTTTATAGGTAATGCGTAGAAGTATATCACTCAATAGCAGCTACTTTTGTAAAATACGTTACAACAATATTAAAGAAGCTAGGCACATAAATAATAATACTCGAAATATGAACGGGGTGAGGCGGCATATGGCAACACTAATAACGAGCGCTGGGTGACAGGAACTGCCAAGAGACATTGTTGTCAATTTGTTTGGGAGGCTAGTACACGAGGCTGTTTAGGATTCGGTCGACGCTCGACCCGAGCCGCCCTACCTTATAAACACACCACAAATAAGAACAACAAAGTTGAGATGTCAGGCGATTAGCTACAAGTTACGTTAATATTCTTATTTTCTACGTAATATATTTTTAACAGCCTCTTCTTTAGCTTACATGGAGTTACACGTTTAGGTCTATAAGTCGTAAAATATTCTTAATATTGTTAAACCTCAGACGAACAAAAAAAAGACACCGCATTGTCAACTAAAAAGTGAAGTCACTTTTTTAAAGATGCGTGCGTGAAAGTTTTGTTACCAGAAAGAAAAAAAACCTATAAATTTGGTAAATTTTTAAAAGTTCATTATTTAAAAGAGAATAGTAAAAATATAAAATATCCCCTATATTATGGCACTGATGACGTATTCATGTACGTAACCTACGTACGAAACCATTGAGTCATTTGGCGTAATTTTAAATCAGATTCTGGTAACACTCGTGGTTTATGTCACTTCGTTTTGGCATGGTTTTGTTTATAAATGTGTGCATGAGCCGTGTAATTAGTAGTTTGGTATGGTTTTATATGGCTTCACTGGTTTGTCCGTAATGATCCGTCTATATTTTTTCTTGGTATTAAACTACTCGTATTGCTGTCGTGAGATATCTTTATAATCATAGCAAATCAAAGAAGTTTTAATCTGTAGTGACGAGAAAATGGAAGGAAAGGGTTCCTTTGCTTATTTATAGTGTAAATGCAGCAAATAAGCGGCCTCCTAATGGTAAGCTATTACTATAGTCTGCAGACGCTAACAATAATAAAGTATCACTCCTTAAAAAGAAGAAAAAATATAAAAGATGGAGAGAAAACACGATTGTTCAGGAATCGAATCTATACGATCCTATGTACATACATGGTGTGTATTAGCGGCGAGAGGTGGAGAGTTTATAACAAAGGTGTCGGTAGAATAAGCATTGTAACTTTTGTATAGGCCATTGTTAGGCAGAGGATTCCCATCAGTGTGGAGTTTTAGGCAGTAGCCCACTAAGCCGGTCCCATGTGCTCTTCAAGAAAGTCCGGAGAATACAGTTTTATGTTTTCTCTCATTAGGTAGTGATAAATTATTGTGCAAAAGGATTGTTTGTAAAATAGATTAGTTTGTATATTATTATGTAAATGCTCAACATAATTTCGTTGTATTTAGCACTAATACAATATCAGCGTTATATTGATTAACTAAAAACATAATACGATTTTAATATAAAACTAACTGTTCAAGAATTTCCCTAGATACCAAAGTTTTCGCAACAGTCAACTTGTATGGAAAAGCTTATTTTACGTATAAAAGCATACTAACCTCCCAACGGATACACTGTCACAATTTTAGAATTTGGTAGTAACTTTATAAATTACATTTTAAAAATTACCAGACAGAGCTGACACTCTTTATTAGATTTATTAAAGAAAAAATACTTGGCAACACGGAAAATGTCGTATGTCGCACGCGACGTTCATAAACATTCTTAGTTGGTATACTTACTCGTATATTCAGACATCCTTGTAATAATTGGAATGGTTACCATTGTACAACGAAAGTAAAATCACTAATTATTACTACTATCCCACAATCTATGCATATTGTGATACACTTTACTGATAAACTATCACACTTTCAGATTTGGGCTTTGACATAGTAATTGCAATTTATTTCTAGATGAGTTATGTTATTAAACATAGTATTTTATATACATAAAAAATATAACAAATTTTATTAATTAGAATTTTATTGTATTCCTAGCGCCATGTGTCGAAAATATGAGTTATGTTATTAAACATAGTATTTTATACACATAAAAAATATAACAAATTTTATTAATTAGAATTTTATTGTATTCCTAGCGCCATGTGTCGAAAATTATAAAAATTAAAATTTTATTATATTCCTAACGTCATCTGTCGAAAATTATAAATTAAGTAGAAAACTTCGCAAGCCCTCCTAAAGCACAGTTTTTTGCTAGTTTAAGCAAATTTTAGATAATAGGTATTGAAGTAACCTAATTTTACGGTTTCACAATGAATTTATTTGTTTCCTTTCACATTCCTTTGTTTTCATTTTGTATTTCCTATATATTAGGCAATAATTACTCATATTTTAAAAAGCCTAAACCCCGTCCTCATGATTTCCTTGTTATCCTACCTGTCTCTACATCCCATCCCTTTCCTTAAAGTTAGCGACAGGCAAATGGTGCCTCAGGTATTGCTAGCATCTATAGGCTGCCAGTCAGGTTGGCCGTACGCTTGATTGCCACCCTCGTAGTATAAAAACAAAACTAAAAATTTCGACCCTATAGCGTTGTAAGTGATGATTTGTTGACCTTTTGCCTAATAGTCTAAGATCCGGCTGCAGAATTAGTGCACTCATCGAGTATTTGCTAAAAACCAAATTTTTACACATATTTATGATTAGGAGAATATATATCTACCAGGTTGCCTATCAAAATGTGCCCACTAGTATTTTTAATTAAATTATTGTTAATTGATTTTCCGAAAAAAAAATTCATCCACTTGTTTTTTAAATAAAATATCGTCCACTTCACGGCAATATTACATATATTATAAAGACCCTGAAAAACCACAGTTGCCGTCGCGCACTCAGCCGCACCTCTTCGCAGCCAGGTGTAAACAGGTAAGATGTTGACACATTTATACGTTCATAACGTACATTTGTTATTTATATATCAAATTAAAGCTATTTTTTTCTGTTTATTATGATATACGGCTGCTTAGTTAAATTTCGCCACAAATAAGGGTTGCTGGCTATTAAAGATGGTAAATATTTAAGATTGCTAGCTGTTCAACACTTTATAGCCATTGTGCATGCGTCGAATGCTAGTGTTCTCAACCACGTAAAAATATGGTTTTTAGCAAATACTCGATGAGCACACTAATTCTGCAGCCGGATCTCGGAATATAAGGGCTCTACTAAATATTTCACAAAATTAACGGGATAAAATCTTATTAAGGGTTCCTTTGTCTACAATTTTTGAGGTACTATAAAAAACAAATTGTTTGTGAAATCTTCACTTCCCCGGATTAGAAGGGAAGCAGGTTCGATTCCCGCTTCTCTTTTTCCACATTTTCACAAATAATTTGTTCTTTAAAGTAGCTAAGCATGTCAAGTGCTAAAGTACAGATCAAAAATCTATGTTCTTTATTTACAATCCACTAGCCTATTACACGGGTCTCGTATTCACGTCCGCGTAAATCTCTCAAACATCAAGGAACTTCTCAATGTTTAGCGTCACCGGGCAGTGACAACACTGTAATTATACTGTACTTTATTCATCCATCCATCAGCCTTTCGACGTCCACTGCTGGACATAGGCCTCCCCAAATTGGGGGTTTACTGCCGTAATTGCCACGCGTGGCAGGCGGGTTGGCGATCGCAGTAGATGTTGTTAATACTCGAGGGAGTGCTGCTGCCCACTCCCACCGGTATTCCCTCAGTCGGCTCTTACGACTCCCATAGGTGGAGAGGGGTGGGACAATTCTAAAGCCAGCCCCACGCGGCCAACGGTTCTTTATAGTACTTTATAGTACTAGTTATTTTTAAAAATAGGTTTCATAAAAACACTAGCCTTGAGAAAATATGTCTTGGAACGTCAATATCCCTTGGAGCTCTGTGTAGTTACTGCACTGGAGTATCATTCTGAAATTAGTCTGGTAATAGTAAAGACGTGGTTATTATGTTATAGTGAATCAATCTACTAAACATCCTAGTACTAGTGAGTTTGAAAGGTGTAATGTTACTACGTATCATTCAAGTACTGGTGAAGATAAATGTTATTATTAACCAACCGTTGGAAGTGCATAAAATATATAGCCTTGAGGTATATGATACATTTTAGTTACCACTCAGAATCGTCTTGCGCTCACTCGCTCAATAGGCGTGGAGAAAATTGCAACTGGACTATATTTTACAATTACCTTGTTGTACGTCGTCTCCCAAGATATTGTACTTACTATATTTTTAAGTTTCTTTATATAATATTTTAATCTGTATTTTAGCACTTGACATGCTCAGCTACTTTAAAAAATAAATTATTTGTCAAAGTGGAAAAAGGGAACTTTACTGTAAGCAAGATTCGAACCTGCGTCCTATCCAAACCGGGGAAGTGCTAGATCCTTATATAACTTATTAAAATTCCACATATCGTATTATATTAGTGTCTTTTTTTACTATCTCTGAACCATCTTTTTAAAATATACAACTATAACTTTACTTTAACAACTCAATGCTCTGAACAATTTAGGCAGGTTCAAAGACTATATGGTATGTCCTTAGGTTTTCCTTTATTATTACCACTGAAGTAATGTAACATAGTTCCAGTGGCCCGTCAATACACGCGGAGACACGCCTCGGGTCAGGACCCAACACTACCCTGTTCGGGATGTGCGGTAAGGTACATTTTTTCCCACCTTAAAAAAGTTTTCCTTTATTACGTAACAATTGTGATGTGACGGCCCTGCCGTTACACTACAACACACAATTTTGAATAGTCTGAAGGTGTGTGTGTACTGTGCGAAGCCCTTACCTTAAACTGGGAATCGAGCACGACGTCCACGTCTTTGTAATTTTTTTAATAAATAACAAATATTCACGGACATTTCACACAACTTCCTCTGGTCCCAAACTAAGCTTAACGCTCGTGTTATGGGTACCAGATTACGTATGATATAATACATAAATTACTTTTTTTTTTGTATATACATACATATAATAGATAGAAAACACCCAGACACAGTACAAATGTCTGTGCTCATCACACAAATAATTGTCCTGAGTGGGAATCGAACCCACGACCTCATGCACGGAAGTCGGTTACACTACCGACTACGCCACGAGGCCCGTCTTTTTGTAGCAAGGCAAGCACACGTCTCACCTGAAAAGGGGTAACCGTATAGCCTATACAATATGCTAGCAACACCAGCGCGTCGCACACTCCAAGGAAAGTGATAGGAGATGGACAAGAAGTATAATAAGGAGAGCATAAAGGGTTTAAGCATCCAGTGGTCTCACTTATCACACGAAACACAAGAGTAGGATTACCTATCGTTATTTCCAGCTGATCTTAAGCAAGAGGGTGGTACTCGACACCACCGAAGGAATGTAACATAGTTTCAGTGGCCCGCCAATAAAGGCGGAGAGATGGCACACAGCGGGTTTCTTTAGTGGGTTAAGGCCCCACACTGGGTAGTGTTTCGTTGCCTCGAACGACGGGGTGTGCGGTTAGGAACATTTTTCCCGCCTTAACAAAAAAAAAAGGGTAGTACTTGACTGATTGAGCCAGCCTATTCATGCTCGAACAAGCAGTGCTCTACTACTAAAATTCTCGACTCATTTGGATATTTTATTTCATTTTCATAAGTAGTTAGTTGATTGAACAAAATTGACTCAATCAATCACGTAAGAAATTATAAGATATTTATAAAAAAAGTCGGAGGCTTTTTAAATGCAATAGACGAATTCCCCAAAATATATTATTTATTTACACAATAACACTAAATCAATATATATTATATCAGCCTTCTAAGTAATATAAATACAGTTAAATGTTCTCGTTTAAAACCTTACACAGCAAACTGCCTTCCATTGCCTTGAAGTACTTCGTCGCCAAAGTTCAGTTAACAACATATTAAAGAAAGCCGAATAGTTTTAACACGTTTCAGCATTAGGTATTCTACAGTCTACTTTATGCTAGCGTCAGACGAGGCGGATGGCGGCAGGGGGTAGTAAGCCTTATTTGAGCCGAGCGCGCGTGACAAGAAACTGGAAACTTGACTTGTATGTCGCAACGTCTCTTGTCGCCCGAATTCTCATCAAATCACCCAGAGACAATGTCGTCGCAAATCCCAACACGGGATCAAAAGATATTACAGTTAAATTGAACCGAAGCAGTCATGACTCATGATACCTAATTGCACATGTTTGTTGTTATATATGTTATGTACACGTAAATATTATTTTTTACGTGATAAGAATACTTTATTGCTCGTGCAGCACATATTTTTTTTTATATTGTACTATACAAACTGCCTCGTCGGTCTGTGGAAGTGGAAGGTAAAGAAGTATTGGATTCGAATTCTGCACTTAAAAAAAGGTTATGGGTTTGTTTAGAGAATTTTCGTTAGCAGTATTGAAGCTAATATTGTACCCACTAGATGGCAATATTCGGTAGATAGTCATACCGTTGTATTTAGTATGGTGATTGAGAGCGCTATAGGCCCAAACTCGCACCTTATTCTCTCCTTATTAGCCTTCCTATCCTCTCCTTATAATCCTTCCTATCCACCTCCTATCCCTTTCCTTAGTGATGCCTCTGGTGTTGCTATCGCCTATTATATGCTACGGTAACCACTATCCATCAGCTGGGTCGTGTGCTTGTTTGCCACACACGTAGCAGTAGTATAACAAAGCGAAACAGCCTTCATTAATAGATGGGTTATCATATGCAAATATTTTTCAAATCTGACCGGTATTTGCAGAGGTAATTACGTTCAACCAAATAAAATGTGTATCTTTGTTATAGTGTAGGTAGCTATATTCAATGCTAACACCGTGATTGAAAATTTATTAGCCACTCGAAATTGCTAATACAGAAAAGTCGCTCCGACACCTGTTAGAACCAAAATTTAAATTATCTCTGCAGATAAAAAGTGACTAGATAATACAATGAGATCCTTCGAAGGCGGCTGCTGTCCTCGCGAATCATTAATTTTAATTCGTACCCCGTGACGACGGTCGCTCTAATGAATTATTGGGAATCGCTGGAGTGCCCCCCTCACCCATCGGACTTTCTACAGTTTTTCTTTGGGACTTAGCATAATGTAAAAAAATGTTACGCGGCCCTGCTGCATACTAATTACTTGTTGTGTCGCCATTCTTTAAGTAATATTCAGAACTTAGCAACCGGAACTTCAGCAGTGCGAGACAAGATTAACAACTTTTACCCCTGATCGATCACTTAACATCGGCCTTTTTATAAGCTTCGATTATAGACCGCTTTTGTTAAACATGAAAATATAATCTTATTTTTATCGAAAGAAAAGCATAGTAAGAGTAACTCCTCGTCATGCACTAAATCTTTCCATTTTTAATGGATTCTCATTATTATTCTGACTAATGTTACGGGGGAAGGTTAATAGGAATGGTAATCGCATACTTGTGATGATAATTTCAAAACAAATCGTTAATTGCAACTTTATACGACTATGTACCCCTTTCCTTTTCTACTGTAGATAGACAACTATATTTAAAAACTTTAAAAATTTTGAGTAGGTATGCTATACAGGTCTTTGTAAAACAATTAAACCAGTGAAGGAAAGCCCGATACTAACCCTATGGGGAAGGCCTTGGCCCCGACCGATTGGCCCGAGATATATGGGACGCAATGATGTGCTGCGTCCCGCCATGTGTCGGAGTGTACGTGCGAACGTTGTGATGCGGGCCTGTAAACTTGTATTTTTTAAACTTTTGCCTCCTGTGAGCCGGAGCAGGAAAGTTACAATTGTATTCCCCCTTTGTCCCCTTCAATATGTGACCTGCTTATTTATTGGGGAGTCGTCGGCAGAGTTCTCAGACAATATGTCGCGAGCCACCCGAGCAAACACACGCTGAACAAACGAGTTAAACAAAATACAATTTATGCCGACAGAGAAAGTGGACTATTTGATTTATAGTAACTACTAGTTGCAGTTACTAGAGACCTAGGACTGCTTGTATATAGTACTAGTGGCCCGCCAACACAGGCGGGGAGACGGCACACGGCGGGTTTCTTTAGTGGATGAGGGCCTCACAATACCCTGTTCGTTGCCCCGTACGACGGGGTGTGCGGTCAGGTACATTTTTCCCGCCTACACAAAAAAAGGACTGCTTGTATAAGATTGTATAGTGTCATACTAGTTAGGTGATACGGTACCTTTGAAATCAGAACACACAGGTTCCGAGCATAAACGTCAGTAGCCAATCAGACGGATGGATTTCCCTAAAGCAGGTCTAATGTACCTGTCGACGTCCTATAAACCTTATATATTGAAACGAGCAATAATTGTATATCTTTTAATAATAATAATAATAATAAATAATTTGCTTTGGCGAAAGAGAACTGGCACAAGCTTATAGTGCTTGGCATTGAGGACCGCCGGGAGGTATGGAGGAGCAAGGAGCTGCATGGACGTTTTTATCGGGCCTTACATGGGCCTGATGTTGATTTTGCAGCATCTGTTTCCTGGCTGCAATTCAGTGATCTCTTCGGAGAAACTGAAGGTTTTGCCTTTGCAATAATGGATGAAGTTGTGATGACGAATAACTACCGAAAATATATCCTGAAAGATGGTACGGTTGACATCTGTCGGGCATGCCACCGTCCCGGAGAATCACTCAGGCATATTGTTTCCGGTTGTACTCGTCTTGCCAACGGCGATTATTTGCACAGACATAACCAGGTAGCCAGGATTGTTCACCAACAACTTGCTCTGAAATACAATCTGGTGGAAATTGAAGTGCCATACTATAAATATGTGCCCGACCCAGTTCTCGAAAATTACCGTGCCACGTTGTACTGGGATCGGTCTGTCATTACTGACAGGACTATTGTTGCTAACAAGCCTGATATAGTGGTGATAGACCGATCAGAGCGCCGTGCAGTAATTGTTGACGTCACTATTCCGCATGACGAGAATCTCGTGAAAGCTGAAAAAGAAAAGCAAATGAAATATTTGGATTTAGCTCACGAGATTACCGACATGTGGGATGTTGATTCAACAATTATTGTTCCGATAGTCATATCGGTTAATGGACTGATTGCCAAGAGTCTCGACCAACACCTATTGAGACTCTCGTTGGACGGCTGGCTTAAGGGCTTGATGCAAAAGCCAGCACCCGATGTCGGTGGTCTATCTATTTTATACATTTTTAAATTTGTTATGTTTACTCGTTTGTGTTTTTGTTTGTATTTTTATAAGTATGTTAGTATGTTTGTGTGAGTGTTTGTTTCTCTTCATAATATATTTAAAAGTGTATATAATGTGATATAAAATAAATAAAGAGAATAATAATAAAAATAACTGGCAACACGACACGCCAAGAGTCACATTTTCTTACACTTCCCAAAATTAATTGAAATATCAGTTTATATTGCTTTTGATAATCATTTTACAACAATATTTACAAACTGTGCAATAGAAAACCATGAAAAATGGAAAAATTAAATAACGCAACCACAATGAATTCGTAAATACAATATCTACCTATATGTGAAAAATGACAGATGTCATGAAACATTTTCTGTGTAATATGAAAATTATATAAACGGAAAGAAAATGTTAACTCGGGCAAAAGCCAGACTCGCTGCTGCACTAGGAACAACCCCGGACTCGTCGCTTAGCTCCACCTCGCAACTACCTAATCCAGTTTCAGTGACAGCGGTTACTGCTGAGGTGTTGAGTTCTACATCAAGCGACGAGTACTTCTCCCCACCTACGTCGCCGCCACCAGTACGCAGGAAGAGGAGAGGCCGGCCGCCGACACGCTTGGGACCTCGAGACCAACAGGTCTCAAATAGGGCCCCCGCTGCCGGTGGTGATGTGCGCCGCATGAGATGGTCTCAACAGATGAACGAAAATGTCATGCGGGCATATTATGTGGCTACAGAGGGAGGAAGCAACCTTACAGCGTACCGTGATCGTATGCTGCCTTTGTTTCAGGTGCTTGAGCCGGCTGTCAACGTCACGGCACAGAGATTGTCGGATCAAGTGCGGGCTATTCAACTTTGTCAATTGTTGGATGAAACCGTACTTGAACGGATTCGCTCGGACGTGCGGGGTAACATTGTATCCCCCATTTTCTCGCAAACTGTGGAGCTTATATCCAGAGATATACCGCAGCTGAACCCAGCTGAGGAAGTGGAGGACAATGGAACCTTAACCGTAATTACCCAGTACAATGATTAATTAAGGAGCGCTTTGGAATGTGCTTTACAGAAGTATCGAACTATGTCCCCTGAGTGTAGACCACGTTTACCGCGTTTGCCTACTCATAAAAAGAATATAGCGCTGGTGAAGACCCTGGATTCGCTGTTATCTGTTTATATAGATAGCAGTGAAAATTTGGCGCATACACACTCAATTCTATATTGTGCAGCCGTTGCGGCATGTCGAGTAGCAGGAATTAAAATCTCTGAAGAAGGTCCTGTTACTCGACCACGTACAGCCGTACCGGCTTGGCAATCCAGGATTAAGCGACGTATAGCCGAAACCAGGGTAATCATCGGTAAGCTTATCTGCTTCAGGTCAGGCAACACCCGTCCGAAAGTCATGCGTTTTGTGAATCGGGCTTTCTTGGGGACTGAAATAAATCCCCGAGAATATATGTCCCACGTCACAGAACGCATAGACTTCCTGAAGCAGAAAATTTATGCGTGGGCAAATCGCGTTAGGCGCTACAAACGGAGAGTAGGTCGATGCACTGTGAACCGTATATTCCAGAGAGACGAGAGGCAGGTCTACCGTAATTGGGAACGGCCCGATGTAGATCTGATTGTCAGGGATCTTCCAGATGTTTATGCCACTACTACGTTTTGGCAAAACATCTGGTCGAGGCCTGTCATTCATGAGGAATGTGGCTGGATGCGAGATGTCAAACGATCATGTGAACATATTACTGATATGGAAGCAGTACTAATAACAACAAGTGATGTAACCAGTGCAGTCCGTTCTTTACCTAATTGGAAAACCGCGGGAATGGACGGACTGCACAATTTTTGGCTCAAATGGTTACGCAGTTCACATGCTTGTTTGGCATCTCAATTTCAGTTGTGTTTGACATCGAGGTCGTTACCACGTTTTTTAACTGTCGGTACGACCTACCTTCTCTATAAGAGTGGTAGTTCCACGGACCCCAAAAATTACAGGCCCATTACTTGCCTGCCTACAATATATAAGCTCCTTACATCCATTTTGACAGTAAAAATTTCTTCACATATTGTGAAAAATTCTATTTTGGCCAAATCTCAAAATGGATGTAGGAGCGGGGCACGTGGAACTAAAGAGCTCCTTATTATTGACACGGTCATAAGCCAACAGGTTCGTCGCGGCCGGAAAGAGTTGGTGATGGCCTGGATAGACTATAAGAAAGCCTATGATTCTGTTCCCCATACATGGCTCTTGAGGGTACTGGAGTTGTATAAAATTGATGCAACTCTACTTGCCTTCTTGAAGACGTGTATGGGGCAATGGAGAACGGCCCTTTACTATCCAGATCGTCGCTGGCTTCAGGTAGATGACGCACCAATAAAAATTGAGCGGGGTATATTCCAGGGGGACAGCCTCAGTCCATTGTGGTTTTGCCTGGCCCTGAATCCTCTTAGTACTTTACTAGAGAATTCAGGCCTAGGCTATCGGTTGCGGAGAGAGAGTCGGGGTCTATCCCACCTCCTTTACATGGATGACTTAAAGTTATTTGCCCCCACCAGACCCCAACTGATGGCATTACTTAAGGTAACTGAAACCTTTTGTAAGTCTATCAGAATGGAGTTTGGTGTGGATAAATGTGCAGTCTTACATGTAAAGCGAGGTGTCGTTGTGGAATCTGAAGGAATGCAACTTTCAGATTTCACACAACTCCGGTCTCTGTCTGCTACCGAGACCTACAAATATCTGGGTATATCACAGGCGTTATGCATCTCTGAGGCAGTCATGAAACAAAAGTTGCAGGAGCGCTTCTTTTGCCGCTTAAGATAAGTACTTAATAGTCTACTTTCTGGCGACAACAAGGTGCGTGCCTGTAACAGTTGGGTCATGCCTGTCTTGATGTATTCCTTTCGCATACTCAGATGGACTCAGGCTGAACTTGATACCCTTGATAGAAAGGTCCGCTCACTTCTGACTGCATACCGAATGCACCACCCGCGCTCATCGGTAATGAGGTAGTATATCCCGCGGAGATATGGGGGTCGTGGTTTTTTAAACATCAAAACCCTTCATAACCGCGAGGTATACAACCTCCGAGAATATTTTCTCAATACTGACATGGACGTGCATCGTGATGTAGTTAGAGTGGATCAAGAATTTACCCCGCTTGCTTTGGCTAAAGAGAACTGGCACAAGCCTATAGTGCTTGGCATTGAGGACCGCCGGGAGGTATGGAGGAGCAAGGAGCTGCATGGACGTTTTTATCGGGCCTTACATGGGCCTGATGTTGATTTTGCAGCATCTGTTTCCTGGCTGCAATTCAGTGATCTCTTCGGAGAAACTGAAGGTTTTGCCTTTGCAATAATGGATGAAGTTGTGATGACGAATAACTACCGAAAATATATCCTGAAAGATGGTACGGTTGACATCTGTCGGGCATGCCACCGTCCCGGAGAATCACTCAGGCATATTGTTTCCGGTTGTACTCGTCTTGCCAACGGCGATTATTTGCACAGACATAACCAGGTAGCCAGGATTGTTCACCAACAACTTGCTCTGAAATACAATCTGGTGGAAATTGAAGTGCCATACTATAAATATGTGCCCGACCCAGTTCTCGAAAATTACCGTGCCACGTTGTACTGGGATCGGTCTGTCATTACTGACAGGACTATTGTTGCTAACAAGCCTGATATAGTGGTGATAGACCGATCAGAGCGCCGTGCAGTAATTGTTGACGTCACTATTCCGCATGACGAGAATCTCGTGAAAGCTGAAAAAGAAAAGCAAATGAAATATTTGGATTTAGCTCACGAGATTACCGACATGTGGGATGTTGATTCAACAATTATTGTTCCGATAGTCATATCGGTTAATGGACTGATTGCCAAGAGTCTCGACCAACACCTATTGAGACTCTCGTTGGACGGCGGGCTTAAGAGCTTGATGCAAAAGGCAGTACTCCTCGACACGGCACGTATTGTGAGGAGGTTCCTTACTCTGGAGCCCTAACCACCGGCAACTTGGTCCCAGCACCCGATGTCGGTGGTCTATCTATTTTATACATTTTTAAATTTGTTATGTTTACTCGTTTGTGTTTTTGTTTGTATTTTTATAAGTATGTTAGTATGTTTGTGTGAGTGTTTGTTTCTCTTCATAATATATTTAAAAGTGTATATAATGTGATGTAAAATAAATTAAGAGAATAATAATAATAATCTTTATTTAACCTACATGAGTACCAAAATTTTACAATATAAATTAATTTACATAGTTATTAGCAGATAAGCTATCAATAATGTCTCTGTACCCCACACTAGGATTCCCTGTGTCGTGAGGGCCAGTCTCTTCCCAAGTTACAAAGTAATTATAACTATGTTTTACAAAGATACTTATGATCATAATGTGTGTGTTTATGTGTGTGAGTGCATGTGTGTGTGTGTGTGTGTGTGTGTGTAGTGCGTGCGTGTGTGTTGTTAAGACTGTGTGTCTGAATCTATGCGTTATAATCCAGTAAGTATTACATTTTCGGCTTCTTCATAATTTTTAAGTCTTAACCATCTAAATATTTCAAGCTTACAATGAAAAGAGATGCTATGAATTACATCTTTGTCAGTTTTATAAAATTTACTATATAGGTAAGGCCCGAGAAAAGAATAACATCTGCGTGCAAAAGAAGTACGTACTCTTGGACTATTCCATTTCAGAGCTCTACAAGACGTACGAGCCAGAGCCTTGGCTTTTTTATGAAATCGTAATAGTGTCGATGAAATAAACAGCTGTCTCACACGGAGAAGATTACAGTCTGAGTACAAGGCATATGTAGAGTAACGCCAAGGTTTCTTGTATGCTATTTTTAGTATGCGTCTTTGTGCTCGCTCCAGTTTAAGCAAAAATGTTTTATTTGCAACTCCCCAAACCACTATGCAATAACTTAATATTGTTTGACAAAGACTCAAATATACTATTCGGATTAGATCGGGTTCGGCGATAGACTGCAATTTCTTAAATATATGAGACATCTTCCTAATACGAGTTGTAAGTGCATTTATTTGTGGTTTCCATGTAAGCCGCTCATCAATCAGTACTCCCAAGTACTTGACATGGGAAACCTGTTCAATGAGAGCACATGGGCAACTTGGTTCCAGCTTAGGGTCACACGCATGAAGTTTAATTTTTTGTGCTTGCTCAGGAGCAGATCGATTTGATATTCGAAATGCAATCATTTTTGATTTAGTTGCGTTTACCGTTAATAGATTTTTTTGCAGCCAGCTTATTGTCTCTCTAGTTCCATCTTGGGCCATACAAATGACCCTACTCCAAGTGTCAGCAGAAAAAACTATGGCTGTATCATCCGCGAAAGTAAAAATACTAGCATTAGGGAGTTTCAAAGTGCATAGATCATTTATATAGACCAAGAAGAGAGTAGGACCAAGAACACTACCTTGGGGCACTCCATAAGAAATCTCTGCATGATTACTAGCATTGTCTCCTATACGTACACGCTGTTTTCGTTGCTGTAAGTACGATTTGAACCAACTTAGCGCAAGACCCCTAATTCCAGCCCTCTCCAGTTTTTTTAACAGTATCGATCGAGAGACAGTGTCAAATGCTTTGGTAACATCCAGGAAGATACCAACATATTTTTGGCCTGCATCCGTTTTGCCAATAACATGATCAACAAGTTTTGTGACTGCATCCTCCGTAGCTGCACCAGCACGAAACCTGAATTGGTTCTCCGCCAAGAACCTACTACTTTCAAGGTATTTGAGCAATCGAACATTAACCACCTTTTCAACAACTTTAGATATTGCACTCAGAAGTGAGATTGGTCTGTAGTTGCTGGGTTGTAATACGTCTCCCGATTTTAATATTGGAATCACGGTAGCTACTTTTAAGCTATTCGGGACTATGCCTGTTGAGATGCTAAGATTACATATATAGGTTAGAGGTGCCGCTATCTCAAATTTAATTAGTTTTAAAATATCATTACTAATGTTATCTTCACCGACTGCTTTACTAGGCTTCAGAGTACTTATTAGTTTAATAATTTCAGTTTCATCCGTAGGCGTAAAGAAAAATGAACTAGGCGACGAGTTCGGTGCGTAAGTTATGTTATTAGATAATTCATTTTCCGTCATATCTATTTTATGTAGCATAGCATCTGCTAAGTTTTGACCAATTGAACCAAAATAGTTATTTACCACTGCTAGAGACTCCGATGGGTGTTTCGTTGTATTTAAGAGATTGTCACTTTTATCCAAGTTTTTATTTATATTACAAATGTTTTTAATTGTATCCCAAGTCTTTTTAGTGCTATTTTTATTTTCATATAAAAGCGTTTAATTATATTTCCATTTTTGTTGTTGGACAATGTTATTACAAATATTTCGATATAACCTATATTTTTCTCGAGCAGCGATATTATTTGGATTATTTTTATTAATAGTATGGAGTTTATCACAAAATCTTATAGATCTCAATATACTCGGTGTAATCCACGGTTTGATTATAACTTTGGAACTACGGCATTTAACAATTGTTTTATTTCGGTCAATTAAATGATTTATTTTTGAAATGAACATTTAAGTTGCTTCATTTATATCTTTATTATCATAAATATCCAACCAACTGGTTTTAGCTAGATCATTTAGTAGATTTTTGTAAATTATTTTAGTGCACTGATTTTTCTTAATATTTCTACGAAAAGTAGCTCCAATGCTGCATAATATAGTACTATGATCAGTAATATCAGAGTGACAAACAACTGTATTGGAAGTCAGCTTAGATTTAATTAGGCAGTGGTCTATGCTATTCTGTCCTCGCGTCGGAAACTTATGCCCAGGCACATAACCATAGTGAGCTGTGAGATCGAGATACTCATCTGCTCGCTGATCCGTGGATGTTTCTTTTATATCAAGGTTTATATCACCAACTAGTACACAGGTTTGTGTTTTGCAACCACGTAAGACATTTTCTAATGACAACAGAAAGTTGCTAATGTTATAAATAGATGGTGATCGATAAATAGCTAAAATTGAACAGGTCCGAAGTATATCAATTTGTAAACAACTTGCATCATTAAACGGAGGCTCTGAAACTAATACACTAAGGTCCGATTTATAATAAATCACAATTCCATCATTTTTGTTAATATATCTTTTCGAATAATTACAGCTATAACCTTCTATATTGATAATTTTAGAGGAATCAGCCAACATTCAGTTAATACAATAAGGTCCGGTTTGAACTGCAAGCGGTGCAAAAATATCAGCAGGGAGTCGAAGTTTTTATTTATGCTGCGTATATTTTGAGATAATATTGTAAGTTTATTCTGAGTAGTAAATATGTGTTGTTTACAAAGTTCAGGGTTAGTCAACTCTATACAGCTACATAGCTTTGTGCTGTCAATATCATCTAATAGCTGTTTATTTTTATCTAACATTAAAATATGAGAGAAAATACACGTACATAGGCGAAAGTAGCTATATTTTTAGATAAAAGTGGTGTTAGAGTATTTCTGAACTTTGCATTAATTGTATGAAGATTGTAATAAAAATTGTAATGTAAATTATAGTGTACGTATCGGTTGTTCTTAGTTATTAAAGTAAATTGAATAAATTGTAATACCAACAGTATCAGTATACCCCTAAGCAGTACCCTTTTGTAAGCATGCAGTAACGGAGTGGTAAAAAACTTAGTGCTATCTTGTAGGCAGAGCAGGGTATTTATTTCTATAAGTATTATTTTATATACATTATGTATGTAGTATTGTAGTAGGTGCCTCGCTGCTAATGCCATATTAGCGATTTGGATTGAAAATGTTGTAGTAATAAGGTTTTTTCCTTTCAAAACCTAACCTTTTTTTTTTATTTAGGCGGGAAAAAATGTTCCTAACCACACACCCCGTCGCTCGGGGCAACGAACAGGGTAGTGTGGGACCCTCACCCACTAAAGAAACCCGCCGTGTGCCGTCTCTCCGCCTTTTTTGGCGGGCCACCGGAACCATATTACATTCCTTCAGTGGTCCGCCGGCGGCTTACCCTTACGGGTACCCTCTACTGAGCGACGCATCCGCACACGGTGCGCCGCACCTTCTCGGAAGGCCTTGCGGGTGGCGGACGTTCCCCGGTCCATCCACCCGCAGCCTTAGCTAGGGCGGCATTAGGCGCAAATACTCGCGTTTGCGCCTAAGGATCTTGGAAGGATCAACCTCCCTGGCCCTCTCCGCCGCTTCCTTCCGCGAGATGACCACCTGGCAGAAGGCAGCGACCGCGGCCCAATTCTTGTCGCTGCCAAGCATCGCTCTGACGGCGCTCGGCGCTGCTCGGCCCAAGCCGGGCACGACTCGAGTGTGTGCTGCGCCGTGTCCTCGTCGCAGCTGCAGTGGTGACAGCCCGGAGTCGCTTCCCTCCTTGCGACTATGCGCAGATATCTGCCGAAACAACCGTGCCCCGACAGCACCTGCACCAGTCGGAAGGTAAGGACTCCGTGCCGTCGCCCCGCCCACTCCTCTAGCACCGGCTGGAGCGCTCCTACGGTCGGAAAACCGGCCCGGGGCGCCTCCAGCTGGCCATTGCAGCTCGGCGGGCGTTGCCCTGCCATCTAGCCACTACGCTGGGTGGGAGACGACCACCCCCCTCCCGCGCTAACAACGCCCGTCGATACACCTCGACGAGCACCCCCGCCTCCAAGTCCCACGGAAGGGTTCCAGCCAACGCGCAGGCCGCCTCCGTTGACACCGTGCGGTATCCACGTATGACCCTGGACGCGACGACTCTCTGTGGCCTCCACAGAAGAGCCCTGTTCAGTGCGTCCAGGGACTCCGCCCACGCGGGTGCGCCGTACAGCGCCATCGACCGGACCACTCCCGCGTAAAGCCGTCGGCACGCATTGTTAGGTCCGCCCATATTCGGCATGAGCCGTGCAAGGGCGGACGCCGCACCGACGAGCCTCGGGGACAGTTGACGGAAGTGCTCGTGAAAGTGCCACCACCCGTCCAGCACCAGGCCCAGATACTTAATCCGGGCCTGCACCCCAATATGGACCCCGTCCACCGTGATCGAGGCGCCAGCAGGTGGCCGACGTCGAGGCCCATGGAAAAGTAGGGCCTCCGACTTGTCCAGAGCCACCCTAAGCCCCAGCGCCCCAATCCTCTTGACCACCTCCGAGGTCCCTAAGGTGGCCAGGAACGTTCAAAACCTAACCTAACCTGAAAAAACGTGTTTTTACACAAAAGAGAAAAAAAATAATACTAACAACATGTTACCGTGTTATACATTATTTTCACACAAATACACTTTTCCCGACGCAAGAAACGCTAAAAAGGGGTCTGAATAGGAACTATTACAGACGGATATTTTGATGTATTTCGAAGTTAGTTAAATTTGCAAAATATTCAAATGTAATAAGTACGTGTAATAAGAAGTATCTTCTCCATAGTTTAAAAACACCGAGCAAAGCTCGGTCGCCCAAGTACTTATAATAATATAACCAACACAGTACAGAATAACGTCGACTCTTACGGTGAACGAAAAAAGATTTTCAAGACGTTATTCAAACCGTTTTAAGTAAATATGATATATATTTTTTAATATTGTAGTATTTAAAACGAGTCTATCAAAGTCGAGTTCCCGTAGAATAAATGACAAATAAATCTATGGAAACCAAAATGCTTTATGCATTTTACTTTTGCCATTTTGTTTTACGCAATGCTGGGATTTAAATACAGAATCCATTTTGTGTTCAAATGAGTTTTCAGAATAGCCAATTAGTTGTTAGCGCCCGGCCGCCCTCGTTCACTTTCATTAGGCTATATAGTTTCCTAAATATCTGGACCCTTCAGAGATATATCTTTTGGTAGCTTTTCCATTTTCTTGTAACAGTTCGCTTATGCAAGAGACGGGGAGCAACTCAGTTGTAAAATTTTAGTAGTGTTTCGCGGTTTGTTTGATGCCTTAGTCAAGCGACTCGTAGCCGACAAGAATAATCTTATTTTAAATATAATCAAATGTCTATCCGTACTCTCTTCATGCGAATGAAATGTCGGTTCACTGTTTTCGCAATTGTATAAAAAAAATTGTTTTATCCTTTGTAGAACAAAATAACTTCTATTGTTTAAAGTAACATAAACGGGTCTTTTTTCGAGTATAAATTAGGTGAAATTTTAATTAGGTACCTTTAGCCCAACGTTTCAACTGCGTTGCAGAAGCCGTGGTCACGGGTCAGTCGTCCCATGACCACGGCTGTGATCCGTTTATGTTACTTTAAATATGTGTACAATTCGCGAACCTTTAAAAGTTACTATAACTTCTATTGTTTACTACGAATACGAGTAACAGTTAAATCTATATTATGATAAAGCTGTAATAGAGCTATGTCTAATACATTTAAGATGTTTGATAAACAACGTGTGTATTAGGTTAATTAGGCATCTAAGAACACAAAACAATTATTTTTTAGATTTTTTGTGTTTTTCTGTTTTTTTTTTGTTAAGGCTTCACGGAAAAACTGCTGAACGGGTTTTGAAGAAACTTTTTGTTTGTTAACTCTTGATTAGACTAAAAAACTTGTATACAATATCCCGCTATTATATCGGGAAACTAAGATATAACGTAAAAACTAGCTTTTGGCTGCGACGGGCCACGCAAAGGCTAGCATAATTATAATAATTGTATAGTTATATATAAAAACCCATGTAGAGAAAGCGCATAACAATATTTTATTAACTTAATCAAATTAGTATTGCTGATATCCATCCATTCATCCATCCATCCATCCATCCATCCATCAGCCTTTCATCTTCCAGTGCTGGACATAGGCCTTCCCAAGAGAACGCCACAGCGAACGGTCCTGTGCCACCTGCATCCGTCGACTGCTTGCTACTTTGACCATGTCATCTGTCTACCTGGTGATAGGCCGTCCTACATTGCGCCCCGTCCGATACGTCGTCGCCACTCGAGAAACTTTTTTCCCGAACAATTGTCGATCGATAGAGCGAGCGATATGACCTGCCCATTGCCACTTCAGTATGCTGACCCTATGGGCTATGTCAGTCACTCCTATTCTGTTACAGATTTCAGTTTTACTAATTTTGTCTCGTTTAGAGATCCTAAGCATAATCCGCTCCATGGCACACTGAGCCACTTTGAGACTTGATATAAGGCCATCATTTAGAGACCACGTCTCTGTTCCGTAAGTCATCACCGATAACACACACTGGTCGTAGACCTACGTCCACATTTATGATATAATGCATACACATTGTCACGCCTTTTTCCCGTAGGGGTAGGCAGAGACCAGTTCTCTCCACTTGCTACAATCCTGACACACATCTTTCGCTTTATTGAAGTAGTTCATCAGCGCTTTCATGCATGCTCGTTGGTTTCGAGTACTCTTAACCTGGCCTTCCTTAAGAACTTCTCCAATCTGTTACTTTTAAAGTAGCAGATTGGAGAAAGCTTTTCTGGGTTTTGAACAATACGTATTCAAAATTTCATGAGTAGTTACGACGTGAAAGCGTAAGAAACGAATAAACGCATTGTTACCTAATATTAGGAACGATTAAGTTAGTGAATCATATGTGATGACGAACAATTTCTAGTTACTTTTTTACTGCAAGCAAAATTAATCCCGACTAATGACATCCAAGAAACGGCATATTTATTCGAAAGCAACTCTTTATAACGCGCAATTCCTTTCTTATTTCATAACGCAATCTTCTCGGCTTCTTATCTAACAACGAACATATCTCGCCCCCGCGTTCAAGGAAAATCGTCTAATATAAAATCGGTTTAATTTGCGCTTTTCGCACTCAATGGGATGGAATAATATCGGGCAATTTGGTTACCGCTAGCATAAATATGCTGGGCCGCGCAGTAATTGTAACGCGGGCAATTCGCGCCTCATAACGACTAAGACGAGAAAACTTCGCCCGTTTGAAGCAAGATGGCCGCCGACTCAATGTACCAAACGAGGCTTGCCTCGTTCTCCGCCACCCTATACACCAGCGTAAGCGCCGACTCACACTCCGCATACTTGACCTATATGAGTAAAACTCTTACTAATCGGTACGTTAATTTTAATTGGCTAATTTATAAATGTATTTACCCCTTAGCTTAGCGTATATGTTAATTGGATATGATATGTAAAAGGCACTATTTGTGATTCAAAGATCTAGAACCTTATATCTCCAAAGATCATATACAACAAAAAGTTATCAAAAGCCATCCTTGAAAAAGCACTAACCAAGACTGAAAAAAAAGTAATTTTGTGCCACTTAAACCCTAGAAATGTGGATTCTTTATAATTGGTGCAAGGTGGCGAAAAAACTAGCAATTTTCTCTCTGCGCTTGAAGATGCCAGACCTGCATTCATCTAGATGGCATGCTACAATAGCTGTAGATATCCCTTCGCAGATTACAATTACAAAAACAGATCCCGTTGATATAATGCCAACGCAAAAGTAATTACCAGAGCCTACGGAGCTCTTCTTGCTCCTTTGCCTAACGTAATAGAATAACGAATGTCATTTTCTTTTACTCTGACCCTTTCGCGATTCGCGCAGGGAATGCAAAATTCTCAAAATTAGAGTGAATAAACCCACGTTGTAATTAAAGTCGGGTGCCGGGCGAGCCGGGAGCTTGGTCGCCCATCTTCCTTGGCTGGCCTACGAATTAAGCACCGAATTGCTTCAGTAATTCGAAGTATATATTCCCCGCTCTCAGTTAAACGTAAATCACTTTTACTGTTCCGATTTTCACCACTTAACTCCCTAATCTTCTAATATCAACCTTCTTTCATTTAGTATGTAAATTCAAATTTTTAAGTCCTATACTTGTAATTCGATATCGGTATTAACCGATTGACGCATTCACCCATCAGTTTTATGTACTTTTTTTTTACTTATCGTTCAAAAAAAGGTTGAGGTCTTAAATCATCAGACAGATTGGTTTAGCTTCAGATAGCAAAAAAATAAATCAGAAACATACTTTTCTGAATTTGAAAACCAACTTCATTTTTATAAATCGATTTCAAGTTTCACAGTTTTAATGTGTTGTATATGTTAATATAACAAATATGGAGGTTATAAAAGGGTAAACATATTGAGGATAGGTACTTGGCGTCGGTCGGTCGGGGCGCGACAATCAAGTGACGCAACAGTTAAGCTAGAGACAGCCCTCGACCAGTTCCGGCGAGTGACGCACCCGCTCAAACTCAAGCAAACACTCCTCAATTACTTTAGTGCTGTTTGTAAACGTATTTAGTACAAAACTATCGATGTTATCTCCATTTTATTATTTCAGTTACCAAGCATACTTAAAATTCTTAACCATAAAATACTTACACTTACAACGCTTGGCGAATTTTGCTTCGCAATGATAGGAAGAGCCGACATCGAAGGATCAAAAAGCAACGTCGCTACGAACGCTTGGCTGCCACAAGCCAGTTATCCCTGTGGTAACTTTTCTGGCACCTCTTGCTAAAAACTCTTTATACTAAAGGATCGATAAGCCGTGCTTTCGCAGTCCCTCTAAAAAACTTTGTTTGCGATATTTCATAGTCTTCAGCATAAAATTAATAGCTAATAATTATTTGATATGTTAACACCAAATATAGATAGAACAGAACTTATATTAATAGGAGTACAACCATAGAACTGCATTTCATTTAAAGAATGTGTTGTGACAACTCATTGTCTAACTCTTCAGATTTCAGATCCCACTATTCCAAGATCTTCTTTTGTTTTTTTGTTACTCAATCTAATCTTCTTTTAGTGTTGCTTTTGAGACTCTGTAGGTACATACGACTTGCCTCATTTAAGTCAACTCGGCTCTTTCTAACAGATTCAATAGCAATGTTCATACTGGTATTATTCCATGCATATCTACATTTGCTTCTTAACCGACACTCTGAAATACTAAATGTTTACAAATATAAGCATTAATAATAATAATATTTTTACAGGTAATTATGTTTAAAATGAATTTATGTTTGCACTCTGGTGCCAATGGATGCATAGAATTTGTTGTAACATAAAATTAAAACTAAGTTATAAAAAGTGGCCATGATTGGACCGGTCCAATGATAGAACTTCTATATGGTTCAATGATAGCAACTATGTACTCAGTAACAAAAAATATTATAAAAATAAAGAAAGAGGAATAGCGAATATAAATACACTCAAATTCATTTCTGAATATATTCCCTAGGACGAAAAATTATAATATTTAGGTACATCAGTTTTTCCTTCACGTAATTATAATAATACGGGCGCTGTGAACACACTTTCGCACATAACTCACCATCAAACGCCCTGGCGAGACTGAGGGTCCTGCAGGGTTTACGGGTGTACGGAAGTGGCATTACAACCCAACAGTATCGCTCTAATGTGCCTAGTTTGTAAATATTCAAGTGGTCCGATGAAGGCACCGGTCCAATGATCGCAACCTTCCCCTACGTTATCGCCTACCGCATGCAAGAAATAAGGATATTCTAAAGTTACACCTGCAACCTGGTGTTACTTCTGCCTATTCTAATTAAGTTAGAACGCTATAATTTGACCTCTATGAATTTGGTGATATTACAGAGCATATTAATTTACAGCGTATTTTTACTCTCATTGTATGCAAAGTATAAAGCACAATTTCTACCAGTTAAAGCAGACTATTTACCCCTTTATTTACTTGTATCGTTAAAGCATGCAACCGAGTAAACTAAACTAGCGATATGTAATATCGATATCCAAAAAATAAAAAGTATCGATAGCGACCGACCGCAACAGCACTCCAGAGACAACTGTTTGCAGGACTGATTGCTTTGATAATCGCCGCCTGAGACATTACTAATGACGCAAGAACGTTGTCCATATCGTTACGTTCTTGAAAAATATATCGTTTCTATTTCCTCAATTAGATAAATGGTGAATCAGTAACTGACATAACGATTTAATTGTACTGGCAGTTTTTGTCACTAAAGTAAGAATCAATATACATTTTACTAAGAATTTAATTCCAAAATATATCGTCATCTAATTTACCATCAGAGGTTTTCCTACCGGGTAGGACAACGTTTGCCAGTTTCCAAGGACCTAGATCTAGGACCTACACGAATATTAGATTGCTCGCTATTAACGCAATATCGGGCTGAAACTTTTAATCGAGTTATTTCAATTTTAGATAAGATTGGTTTAAGGGGTTTGAGGTGAAACTTGGTATTTGTATGTTGAAATGTATCGAATTGAAACCGTAATGGTTCCAATTGTGCCTCAAAGTTATTACCGTATATTTAAACTATTACTTTTATAACTAGCCTTTGCCCACGGCTCCAACGTAGCCAAAATCTAGTTTTTAGGTTATGACCTAAAAACTGAAATATATATCAGGTTCCTGATATAGTAGCGGTATAAAATGTAGACTTACCAGTTTTTAAGTCTAATCAAGAGCTCTCAAATAAAAAAGTTGCATCAGTTTCCGTTCAGTAGTTTTTGCGTGATGCGTGAACGAACAAACAGACAGACAGAGACAAAAATTCTAAAAAAAACGCCTATTGCCTATTACAGTAATTTTTCTGAAATATCTGAAATGTACAGATACAGGTCTGTTAAGAAACTACATAATTTGGAAATCATAATTGGACTCGTAATACCAATAATCTACCTAAAATCAAATATTCACTGCATGAAAAAAACTTGAAATAAAAGTACAAATCTTAAAAAGATGACATGCACACAATGCAAGATAAGTTATGAGCAAAATTTAGTTCTGAAGCGACCGGGGCCAGCTATTGGCTAAACTACATTTGCTAACTTAGTAACACGAGTAATCGAAAAATAGAAAGTTCTTCCAGCGAATAGGATCGAGACTAACTGAGTAACGGGCATTCTTCACTAACTTTAGGTGAGAGTTGCTTCTTTGAGAAATTTATTCAGTTTGGTTTGCTTACTAAATCCTATTGTTCCTAAAAAAAGCGTAATTTCACCCTTCCGTATCTACTCTGTGCTAAATGTCGTAGAAAATTTTATTCATACAACTCGTAGTCAGCTCATCTGAAAGTTTTCAAAATCTAGACTGAAGGGTTAAATAAAAGTTATAGCGCTGCAGGAATCTAAGAAAATATTACCAGTTCTCAAAATATTAAAAATAACATTATACTCCGCTCGGAAATTATGTTAAGTAGAAAACTTATTTTGATTCATTACAAAACAAAAAAGAAGCATATATATTGGATAACGACAGCGTTATACGGGCTCTCACCTAACGGACTGACGTCAATCCAGGCATTGTCGCAGAGCAACTGGATATAGTGAGCGTAGAACCGTTTGTTCAGGCATTTCCTTGGGGAAGTTGCTATCCATTGTTGGATAGAAATCTGGTATAGATGAATAGAAAAAAGATAGGTCAAAAAATTTATCCTACTTTCCAATAAAAATCTAACCTTGAATTGAACTTTTTGAAGTAAAACAACTGTCTAGTATTTAATATTCATAGTATAGCATGTATACAAGAAGTACTTAAGCAAACCAAATAAATAATAAAATAAAATAAAAGAATAAAGAAAAATGTTGGTATTGGTGTTAGTTTGGTGGGCGGTTCTCCGCAACTCAAGGTCTACGCGCGTGTTATGCGTGAATTAACAGTATTATAATAACAATTAACTACGATAGATACAATATAGTCCACAAGCAAACAAAGTATCTGCACCGACTGATTAGTCAATTCTCAATAATCACTTCCAAAATTCAAAAATGTATACCTATCTAAATTTTATGGACAGATTAAAAATAAAAATTTCGGTTATGCAACCAATGCAAATTAATCAGAATCATCTTTCTAGCCTCATCCCAAACTGTGTTCGCGTTGGTTTCCGATCTTTCTGTTTTTACCTGATGATGGAGCTACTGCCTATTTGACCTTCACGACCCGACTAAAGGGACAACTGCTGACTTAATTTGATTTGTTTTTTTACGATTCCGATAAGCTATAGACTGCCAGGATCTTATTTAACACCCAGGGTCCACTATTTAATGAGCGTTCTGAATCATAGAGTAAATCAACACACAACGTTCACAAATAGGTGTCAGTTTGTATTTGGTCCAGATTTCAGCCAGACGAAAGTTGCTTAGCCGTGAAGATTTTTCAGAGAGAAAAACTTCTTGACATATATTTTGTACCAACTTTTCGCTTTTATTCCAGACGCATAGTTTCTGACATGCTCTGCATAACCCAGGAATGCAACGCGAGACCTCGCACTAGCAATTCGCAAAGTTATGTGACTGGACCACTTAAGGAGATTTAAAAAACAATTATTCTTGAACTCCACGTATAAATATTGAAAATTTGATTTTCCATACAAAGATCCGGAGCCATTACAAGCTGTATATTTTGATGTGGTACTTAACGCAACAGAATAAACTGGTAGGGGCGTGTAAACACGGAAATTCCATCCGCAGACGTTTACACGCCTAGGGTCATTCAAGTTTCATTACCAATAGCTCCGACCTCGTAACTTATTCAGTTAGGGACAGGTAACGCGCTTTAACATTCAATTTGCTACAAAAGAAACATTATGGTCGCTGTAAACGGCGCAAATGCAACTGAAGACCTGTGTTCTTTGTACATTTTATCTATAAGTACACGAGCGCATTACCCGCTCGCGTTATAGTGATGTCGATAAAAAATAGGAAAATCCGTTTTGTATAGGATTTGCGTAAAATGCTTTCTTAACTACAATATATAAAAAAACATATCTAAATTTTCACCCCAGGAGAGCTGTTCGATGATATGTCAGTCAGTTATTCTTACATATCTATACTATTATAAAACTGTAACAGAGATGTGTCTGTACATTCAAGATATTTGAGAAAAAAATACTGTAATAGGCTATATAGGCGTGTCTAAACACAAAACAATTTTTTTTTTACAATATTTGTCTGTTTATTTGTTCGCGCATCACGCAAAAACTACTGGACGGATTTTAATGCATTTTTTTTTATTTGAAAGGCTTTGATTAGACTTAAAAACTGGTATACATTTTATACCGCTTCTATATCGGAAACCTGAGATAAAACCGAAAAACTAAGAAAATTATTTAAACTAGAATTTTATGTAGAATTTATTTAAAGAACTACTAGATGGATTTTAATGCAACTTTTTTTTTTGAAGGCCTTGATTTGACTTAAAAACTGGTAGACATTTTATCCCGCTACTATATCGGCAGCCGTGTGGGGCCAGCTTTAGAATTGCCCTACCCTCCTCCACCCATGGGAGTCGTAAAAGCCGACTGAGGGAATACCGGCAGAGGGCAACAGCACTCCTTCGAGTATTAACAACATCCACTGCGATCGCCAACCCGCCTGCCAAGCGTGGCGATTACGGCACTATCCCCCATTCTTGGGGAGGCCTATGTCCAGCAGTGGACTTTAAAAGGCTGATGGATGGATGGATATATGGGTCATTCTACCGAGTGATAAAAAAATAAAATACTTTTTAAATTTTACAAAAACAGATATTTAATGTATTATTATAAAGAGACATTAACTCATAAGTATCTGAAAAATATAATCAGAGATCGGTCGTAACAATTTTACGAAATAATTGCACCTTTTGATTTTACCACGGCGACAGGAGTGATTTTAATTTCAACATAAGTGACAAAAAGTTTCAGAAAACTAATTAATTTAGAGAATCAAATAAAAGTAATAAACATAAGAAACTTCTTTTGGTGAATAATTCTTAATTATGTCTAATGCAAATAGTAAAACACAATGAAACTTATTTTAGAATGTTAACAATTTCTTTTCACAGAAGTGACGTTATCGTAATATTCCTGTCGAATGTAATAAGCCAATAAAAATTTACACTTAAGGAAAAGGAACATTAAAAAATATATGTTCTTCATTCGATGAGTTGTTATTTGATGGTCTTATTGTTTATCTAAACTTTTAATATCAATTACATTTTCCTTATAAGGTATCTGCTTCTTGCTCTTAAAAATCTCTAGGTCGTTAGATGAACTATCCGATTCATGCTTTCTATAAAAATCGATAGAAGTACGTGAGGTTGTTAGTATTGGGTACTTGTATATCTCATACATTGAATGTTGAGATTGCGGCTGTAAATAAGTTTATGTCCTCAAAACTGGTATGGAATCAGTTTGTGGTCCTTTGTAAGTTAAGTAAATAAGCCCAATGTCATGATGTGAGCAAATTTGGCGTGTTTCAACAAACATTGCAGCTTAATCTTCTGGCATGCAAGATATCAGGATTAGTCTTATTCCACGTAAGTTGATGAATTGCTAGAGTACCACTAAATGGTCTTGCTGTACTAGTACCTACTTAGTATATTAGAGATATTATCATCGTGAGTATCGTCAATTGGCAAATTAGAATACCCTTACATTTCTCTTGTAAACAAATTTATCAACGCTTCAAATTTCTAGGATATCTCCACCGATTATCAAAATTACATCTGCTGTTCTTTTAACGCATCATCCAATGTCATCCATGTACGGTTTCACTAGAGTGTCATATAATATTAACAACACTAAGTTCTCTGCTTATAATATATTGTGATTTTTTATATTTCTTATGATGGCAGACGAGCCACGACCCACCTGATGGTAAGTGGTAACCGTTGCCCATGTACTCGACTATACGGAGAGATACTTTTCCTCCGTATCCATGCCTTCTTTTGCTCTCTTAATAGATCTTTTTTTTTCCTTTTTCCAATCGCTTTTTACCCGCCATACCTGCGAGTAATCGCTTGTGTAGACAACAAGTCACATCTGTCGATATAGGTAATTAAAATGCGACATAGTGCATAGAACCATTAAATCATAATAATAAACAGCAATTTACGTAGTTACGTTATATTGTGAGTGTATATATCTTATAATAAGTTAAATGTAATAAGCTAGCAAGCATTTCATCACTTTTGTCGAAACACATCACCCCCGTAGAAAACTATATCAACAGAAGCGAGTTCTACAGAAATGACTTTTAACATAAAAACACATAACCTGCACAAATTTTGAGGTTATGAGAACTAAATTTACTTGACGTTACTAATAAACCAGTTAATTAATCACGCCATAAGGAAATTATATTTATAAATCACTTACTTATTTTGTTTTATTAATTAAGTACAGAGGTGACGATCCAACTTTGACACCGTTGTAACGCTGTTTTAAAATTATTTTTCTCCGAACTGCATGTAATTGGTGAAATATGGCTGACACTAACGCTGACACAATATGGTAAAGGGTTGCCCGGAGATAGAAAATAGGGTGCCAACTTAAAAAATAAAATATTACTATTTGTGCAGTTTATTTCTACACGCGTGATTATTTTTTACGAACATTGTAGAATATTTAATAAAGTTTATAATATTGTAATAACATTTATTAAATATTGCGGATGCTTGTAGCAAACAAGCACTTGTGCTTTATTAATACATTAATTTAATAATTAGATAAATTAATGTTTCTAAATATTTTTAAGTGACACCTAAATCTGTAACCTGCGTTACGAACATTCGATAGGACGTGAGCAATCATGTACTGTACCTTAAAAAAAAAAAGCAAAATTATTAAATTATTAATAAGACGTCTATGTGAGCAGTTAGATAATATCTTTAAGTTAAAAATGAAAGTATTAGAAATAGATAAAAATTGAGCATATTTAACAAATTTTAAGCGAACACAATTTTAGAGTTTCGGTAGAATGACCCATATCGGGAACCTGAGATATAACCGAAAAACTAGCCTTTGGCTGCGGCGAAGCCGCTTGCAAAGGCTAGTATTTTATATTGATAGAATATAGATACGTATTTTAAACGTTAAGACTATAATAACACTTACAATAAGGTTTTCGGTAATATTTTTGACGTATTCTCTCTAAATCCGATGATTTTTTGTTGATATCGATATAACCAATGTTAATATTTGACTATCATATTTTTGGACTAATATCTATAGCTGAGCCGATCTTGTACCTAGATGGTCGTGGTGGCATCATGCAAAATTTAAACCAAAAATGTGATTTATTTCTCCAATATTAACCCAACTCCAAATACAACGTAGTTTATCGTAAGTCTATGAAGTTAGTATTTACCTCAAATTTATAACAAACATTGCAACTATTACCTATACAAACACATCTTTGAGGGAGTTACACCTACCCACAACACTTAGGTCATAAACCCGAGAAAGTAGTTTTAAGAAAGCCCGTGACAGCTATTGCAGCCCCATATTACCCCCTGTAAAACCCTCCTTATTACACGAGACAAACAAGTTATTCGTTTCAAATTGAAAACTTTCCACCCCACTAGCTATGGTGGCGTTGCGGCCCATAAATTCCCGCCAATTTTGTTTTATTTCGCGATGCAAGCACGGTAATAAAAGTAAGCTGGACGTGAGACAAAGCCTCTAGCCGGGATTACTCGGCCAGTGCAATGGATCACTACAGTCTGTGATATGGTACCTAACTAACTGGACACGCCTACGCAAATCACTTTCTGTATCCAAGACAAAGATAAATGTGAAGTGATTTCATAAAACAGTCGGTAACCTTATTCTGTACAAAAGTGATGCTTTTAAAAGAACATATCTATAAAACCATACGAAAGTTTACGGCCGTATATATAAAAATATGGACCTTACCTCGTCTTGATGAAATTTGGCTAGAGAGAAAAGGTATTTTTTCCAAGCAAATAAAATTCTGTACCTACACAGTTCAGTAGGCAGTATATACATAGAAACTCAACACAAAGTATGGTATTACTTTGTATATTGTAAGACTTTTGTTGAATTTCTGTACAGGTTTGGAGTATCTCCAATCTCATCTATTCCTATTGGCACTGCACCGCTGGCCGCATGTGTGATTTTTATACAAGATCATTATTCCAGTCTAGTCCGAGATGAGTCAAGTAAGCACAAATAAGCCTGCTCACCAAGCAAATATGTTTTATTTAAAACCATTTATTTGATGACGTAGTTTTTTTCGTCTGGAAAAACAAATATAACAAAACTACAATTTTATAACACAACAAGTACTACAGCCTTAATGAAGTGTGTCTACTCGTAGCCACAAGCAGTGTTTTAAGAATTGCCAGTTGATGGCAAGTTCTTTTTATAGGGACTAAAATAAAATCGCCACACGTGAGATAAGAGTGGTCCCAATAGATGAAACCACAACATTGATAACTTACATAGGAAAACTGTTCTTATCACAACACTGTACAGCTGAATTTTATATCCTTACTTTATCTTAGTGAACAAAACAACGCCTCGTATAGGATTGCAAAGAGTTGCTGTGTCCAATGGTTATGATCCGTCGTTTCAGCAACACGCCAAATTTGGTCCCGTCATAAAAATAAAAAGTAAAGTAGTTTGTATAACACATGCTCTGAAGATCATCCGTGCGACACATATGGCGAGAGGTCTTGAATAATTTAAGTTACGATTCTCAAGGAAAATATTTAAGTATGGCCTAGTTGGAATACTACAGTTACAAATAAATAATAGTTCACCAGGAATGTATAAAGAATAAGAATAATGAAATATGAATTAAACTAGCTGTTACCTGCGACTTCGCCCGCAAGGACTTTCATAAAAAAAAACCCTTGAAATCAAAGTCTTGAATTTAAAGGGAAAATTTTGACGTGACCGTCGTTAATACAGTATTCAGGGTTGGAACTTCATTACTGGAATGCTAGATGGCGTTGAAATAGCTAGATTTTGAGATTTTTTGACAAACAATGTTTTTATCTTTCGTATAAAATATTTTTTTTAATAAAATGTATCCTATGTTACTTAATATGTGTACAAAGTTTTATGATGATCGGTTAAGTAGTTTTCGCGTGAAAGCGTAACAAACAAACTTACATTCACATTTATAATATTAGTAGAAAGTATGGAGAACTAACAAAACAGTACGGAAAACAATAAACCCTTAGATAGTTAATGTGCTAAGGAATGAGATAGCCAATTAATTTTGCTGAAATCTCAGTTTATGGTTTCCCGGATAAATAAGGAGATTTAGTGGCAACGTCCAGAGCCACCTCATAAAATTGCTTAGTCGTAACCAACTGTGGACAGTCCCATAACTAACAATAGCAATGGTTTAAAAGTTTATGTTTCAAATAAAAAGTAGATGTGTACATAGTAGTTTGACATAGAACCTATAGGTATAACTTTATACCGCACTTAAAAATGCCATTATTTAAAATTTATTAATATAAGTACATATATATCATAAACAAACTGCTCTCGCTTCTTTGATGGTGCAGGAAATTGCACAGTATGTGTACACAAGAGTCATTCGAATGCATTTTATTTCCGTAAAGTAGACGAGAAGGCCGGGCGATGACTAAATAATGACCAGGATAACGCTGTTTTATTGCCGGCTCCGTGTTGCGAATATATAAATGAACTCTCTAGGGAGTGTTAAAGACACCGCCAAAGAACTCCTGTCGAAACAAGTCGGGCTCAGAGAAATGGCGCCGTAAACCACCCTATCCGCTGAGACGTCATTTTGCTCTTTGTACGAAACACAAAAAAAATAATAAGAATTGTAAGAATTGTATATTTTACCGACGAACCAATTTACAGTGGCCATAGGATATGGTTGAAGTTTCTAAGTTGTCTGGTCAATTTTAAGTTATTGGAAAAGTAATTTTATCATTCTGCGTATGTAATATAGACAAAAGTCAAAAATGGCTTAACCCACAAACCACTTTATTAAGGAACATCAACAACAGTTAGAAATCGTAAAATGAAGACTTGAGTTCAGTGGTGTAGCAAGTAGTAGTCAGCCCCATTGTCGCTTTATCGCTTACATTTAATCTATTAAGACCAGTATTAAAACTAATTTAGACACACGTGTAAGTGAAACTGTGAGAATGAGTTCTGTAAGTGAAACAGCATCGTGACAGACGATTGGTAAGTTTGACAAATTGTCAAGATATAGGTGAAAAATTCACGCAGTATTTCTTCTAATCTCTTGTTAAGAATGCCTACCGTAATACGGAGTGGAAAATTACTAACATTCCGTGTTCTGAAAATTTATTTTATATATTTAATTGTGGCTATTTTATTCTCAACTCCAGTTCAAATTGTGATTTCACGGTGTTAAAATATTAAAACTTTAATTGTATTCCGGCCCAACTCCATAGCCGTAAAGAAGCCAGCGAGGCGCTCCGTTGATACACTATTAATGCAATTGTTCGAAAACAGCGCGAGGCAATAAAATTTAGCCTTCAGGTAGAATATTCCGCACCACTTCGCAGCCTTAGCCATAATTTTTTTCATTACCTCATTTTACGAGTTTGTAACTAATGAGTTTGTTTTACAGATTTGCTAAGTACGATTCCGCCCGCAATAGGGCTCTTCTGTGGAGACCGCAGAGAGTTGTGGCGGTCAGAGCAATCCGTGGCTACCGCATGGTATCGTGCGAGGCCGCGTGCGCATTGGCCGGAACCCCCCCGTTGGACCTGGAGGCGGAGGTGCTCGCCGAAGTTTATCGGTGCGCGTCAGCAGCACGTGCGGGAGGCTCTCGCCTCCCGCCTAGTCAAATTAGCGCATGGCAGAGCGACGCTCGCTGCACCATCATTGCCCGTTGGAGGGTTCGGCTGGAAACGCCTCGGGCCGGTCTTCGAACCGTAAGGGCGCTCCAGCCGATTTTAGAGGAATGGGTAGCTCGGCGGCATGGGGTCCTCACCTTCAGGCTGGTGCAGGTGCTGTCGGGGCATGGTTGCTTCGGCAAGTACCTGTACACAGTCGCTAGGAGGGAGGAGATTCCCTGCTGCCACCACTGCGACTGCAGCGAGGTCTCGGCGCAGCACACTCTCGAGTCGTGCCCGGCTTAGGCTGAGCAGCGCCGGGATCTCGCTGCAGTCATCGGAGAGGACCTGTCGCTGCCGGCTGTCGTTCGATCGATGGTCGGCGGCGATAGGTACTGGACCGCAGTCGCCAACTTCTGCGAGAATGTCCATTTGCGGAAGGAGGTGGCGGAGAGGGCCAGGGAGGCTGACCTCTTCTCTGCCCTGACTCACCGGCGGCGACCGTGGCGACGTGGGCGCGAATATCTGCGCCTAATGCCGCCCTAGCCGAGGCTGCGGGCGGTTGAACCGGGGATTGTCCTCCGCCCGCGTAGAGCCTGCCGCGAAGGTGCGACACCCCAGGTGCGTGGGGATTTCGCTCAGAGAGGAAGCCCCACAGGGCTAGCCGCCGCGCGGACCACTGAAGTGAATATACGCGGTACCAGTGGTCCGCCGAGTATGGGCGGGTGACGGTGCACGGTTTTTAGTGGGTGTGAGCCCCACACTACCCCGCTGTCTCCCCGGACAGCGGGATGTGCGGTAGATACATTTTAGCCCACCTAAAAAAAAGTTTAGGGGCCAGCGTATTTTATGTTCTGTACCTTTTAAATGTGAAAATAAAAATTATTATTATATAAACTAGTCGATAAATAAGAAAAAATCTTTGTTGAAAGAAAAATATTAATAAAGGTAGTTAACAACGTAAAAATACTTAATTATTTTGAACTTATAATTTAGAGGATTAATCTAGCTTCGTAACTTTAACATCATCTAGCTGTGTTTATTTTTGAGAATTCCCATTTTTTTATATTTCTGATTGTTAAATGGAAACTTGGTACGAGAACCCACCACACAATCAATCCCAGCTATTTTAGCAAGCAATAACGAGCGGTTGTTAAACCTGACTCCTCAAGGATAGACGGGAGATTAATAAATGTAAAAAGAAGGCCTACAAATTGTTTACTTACCAAAACACAATACAGTACTTAGGATCCTAAGGTATCACTTGCAATATTTTGTTAGATAGATTTACGATCTATCGTGTCACATCAGATATTTTATTTTTATACTACATGGTGAACAAGCATACGGCCCACCTGATGGTAAGCTGTTACCGTAGCCTATAGACGCTAGCAACACCAGAGGCATCGCTTGCGCGTCACTATCTCTAAGTAAAGGGATAGGAGGTGGATAGAAAGAATAATAAAGGGAGAATAGGTAGGATACTTTTCTGCCGTGTGGGGCCGGCACCAAGAATAGCTACACCCCGTCTTTTTCTATGGGAGTCGTAAAAGCTGAAAGGGATTACCGGGGGACCGGGTAGCAGCGTTCCTCTGTGTACTAAAAACAACCACTGCGATCGCCAACCCGCCTGCCAAGCGTGGCGATTATGGTAAAATCCCCATTTCGGGTAGGCTTAGGTCCAGCAGTGGACGATGAAAGCCTGATGGATGGATGGAGGTAGGATACTAAGGAGAGGATAGAAAGGATAATAAGAAGAGGATAGGGAGGGGGTTTGGGCCACGGGCGCTCCCACTCACCATATGAAACACAACGGTAGGAAAAACTACCGTTGTTACACGCTGATCTTATGTGAGAGGGTGGAGGAGTGGGGAGCTCCCCGATCGAGCCGGCCCATTCGTGTTGGGATAAGCAAGGCTCTACAATTAATGTAACCAAAAGTATAATTTTCCTCATTATTTTCTTTTCAAAATCCTACTCATAGCATTGTTGATACTCGTATAACATTTTCGCACTTAGTGTTCTTTTCAAAGATTTATAAGTTTTTGAGCGCTAATTTAACTTAAATAACTTAACTTATCATCACGCCATTTCCCTTGCGGGGTAGGCAGAGAGAACAGAGTACCAAGAGGCTCTATTCTTGCATACCTCTCTCGCTTCCTCAACATTCATAGCTCTCTTCACACACGCTCGACGGTTTCGGAGACTCCTGACTCCACCTTCCTTCAATACATAACCGATTTGGTCTAGGTGAGTCTCGGTCTCCTCCTGTACCTACATCCTTCCGATTCCAGACCTAATTAAAAAAAATACTAATTTAAATGTGGTCCCTTATGCCCCCTAGTCCCTTTATGTTCTGGAACTGCTGGGGAAGTTAATAATAATATGTCTATTGACAATTTCAGTGAGACACTTATCGATATCAACTTTTAGGGATAGTTATTTTTTTTAGCTCTACTTTGCTGATTACAGCATGAATAGTTCGTTCATTGTCCGTGTGGTAACAGACTAAAAATAAATGTCACCTTCCCTTCCTTTGCCACGCGTGTCGTATATCGATTAAATATATTAAGTACACGTCTCCCATCGCACTGGTAAGTAGTAGTATTAACTTGTAATCTGGTCTGAGCAGGGCACCACCACCGTCTTCCATATGACCAACCATGAAACACCTGGTTGTGTTTTGGTGATAGTGGGCGATAGGCGTCCATACCTTTATTTCCCATCTGTGAAATAAGATGATGAGAATCTTGCTAGTATTCTTAGTATTGCATATATACATTATATTATATTACATTACATTTAAGTACTTACATTATTAATTTAAAAAATATATTGTTCAAAAATCACAATTATATTCATATTTATTATTATCAATAATTATGAACAGTATAACAGAACCAGATGTTGAATGCCAAAGATTGTACTCGTATAAGACTTCTTATAAGAATTTTAAGGCAAGAATCCCAACTATTATAAAGCTGTAATAGAGCTATGTCTGTACATTCAAGATATTTAAGAAAACATGACTGTATTAGGCTATACATTTTGAACACAAAACAACTTTTTATAGATTTTATGTCTGTTTGTTTCTTCCCCCATTACGCAAAAACTACTGAACGGATTTTGATGCAACTTTTTTTATTTGATAGCTCATGGTATACCTACACTTTATCCCGCTGCCATTTCGGGAACCTGAGATATAACCTAAAACTAGCTTTTGGTTGTGGAGCCGCGGGAAATTAAAACATATATGTATATCTACACTAGATTTTACCCCCGACTCTGTCCTCGTAGACTTCGGAATATAAATACATCACTATCCATCCATCCATCAACCTTTCAAAGTCCACTGCTGGACTAGGTCCCCAAGAGAACGTCACAACATGTGTTTCGCTCATATGGGAGATAGTGCCGTAATGGCCACGCTTGGCAGGCGGGTTGGCGATCGCAGTGGATGTTGTTAATACTCGAGGGAGTGCTGCTGCCCACTCCCCCGGTACCCCTCAGTCGGATCTTACGACTCCCATGGGTGGAGAGGGGTGGGACAATTCTAAAGCCGACCCCACACGGCTAACGGCTTACTGATATTATAAATACGAAACTGAGTTTGTTTGTATGTTACGCTTTCACAGTGTAACTACTAAATTAATATTTAGATATTTTTATATATATTTTTAGCATTTGACATGCTTAGCTATATTAATTAACACAACGAGATATTATCTAAATATTTATATGGCTGCGTCATTATTAGGTAAAATAATCTTAATTGTAAAATTAAGTTTAAGTACCTGTGTGTGACTAGGCCAGCCATGTTACATTCTATGATCGCTGACGCTATAGAAAACTATTAAAATGTATGGGAATTTGACAACTTTAACGTTATCTATAACGCTAAGTCACGTGACTTAACGTTAGAGATGTCCATACATTTTTATAGTGTTCTATTAGTGTTAGCGACCATAGAATTTAACATGGCTAGGCCCACTGGTCGGTATAATGTATGAAAATAGTCCGACAGATGGCACAGAAGTTACCCAAGACGTTAAGTACGAATGTGTTAGGTATCGAAATTAGCTGTCCTAAGCAATTGTCATGATGGCTGAATTGGCAAAGTATCTGAACGATATCCAGGAGATGCAAGTTCAAATTCTGCTCGTGACTGTTATTTTCGATTTCATATTTTCACACTTTATGTTAATTTACTCAATTAATTATAGTGAAATTTAGCATACATATAGTTCTAAACATAGAAAAGGAACTGCCTCGATAGTGTAGCGGTAGTGTATGCGACTGCTAATCATGAGGTCTCGGGTTCGATCCCCAGGTCGGGCAATTTCTTTTTCCTAAAACGAAAAATTCTCAGTAGCAGCCCGGAGTTTGGAAATGTGCCCGGTAGACGTCAATAGGCTCGCCCCCTATTACGTGGGACTTAAACATAGTTGGCGAATCGTGGGTGTGTAATACACCTCTGCCTACCCCTTTGGAGAATACAGGCGTGATGCTATGTTAGAAAAGGACATAGGCTTTTTTATTCCGGATAAATGGATATTTTCCTGTAGAATAGCAATTTTTGCATATAGATAATTAGTTTGTTTATACTGTTAAATCTACGCGGACCTTGTCACGGGCAGAATTTAGTACCTATAATGTTTTGCTTTAATCTATATAACTATAGCCGTGTGGGGCCGGCTTTAGAATTGTGCCAAATCCTCTCCACCCATGGGCGTCGTAAGAGTCGACTGAGGGAATGCCGGGGGAGTGGGCAGTGATACTCCTTCGAGAATTAACAACATCCACTGCGATCGCCAACCCGCCTGCCAAGCGTGGCGATTTCGGCACTATCCCCCATTCTTGGGGAGGCCTATGTCCAGCAGTGGACTTTAAAAGGCTGATGGATGGATGGATGAATATAACTATAATAATAATTATTATAATTAGATATTTATATATATATCTCATTCTCTTTCATTATTATTAACTAAATCTATGGTACTAATGATTGTCTAATAATATAAACACACAATTCCAAAAATAAACATTTATTTAATGCAAGTTTAATAAATTCAACATTTACATTAATCAATTCATATCGACGACATACGTTATTTACTGATGCAATAATACTTATTTACAAAAAGAATCTAATAACATTCTAACAATATACGTCCCATAAAATAATGACTGAAATTACCATATTAACATAAAGTATAATACATTTTCAAATAACATTTTATCACATTGCTCGTACCTTTATACATATCGTAAAATTTCTATTGCGATGCTTTGGCTATATATTATTTATATCCTCTAAAACTCCACGGTTATGCTGCTTTCAATAAATCTCTTTTTAAGCTTTTATAACATTAATTTTCAAATCGATATCGCTTTGGATTTAAGCTGTACACTTAATATTATAACTTTCATGTCATTGTTTCTAAGAATTTAAATGGTAGAATAGCATAAATTCATATTTTCAATTGTTTGATTCACAAGTTCCGGATTTCGGGCAACATTTCAATTTACATTTATTGTTTTATTTATTTACAATCGTATTATCTATTTCAAATAATAATCTTTGGAATTCACTTATCTAATAAGCGCACTAGGTACTACTGACGTCTTTTTTAATGTTTTAGATTATGAACTTTGATTTTCAAAGTTTAATCCTTTATTATTATAGCTTACGTTGTATTATTTATTCCAGAATATACTGGAACAGTTACTATAACATCTAACTAACAAGTTTCAAGTATCTATTCGTGAGTTTCAGGACTAATCAGAATAATATTTACAATATTGAGCATAAATAATACTAATATCTTAAGATCAGGTCCATACCTCAAATTTCTTTATACTCATATTGACAGTGTTAAACTATAATTATATCTCGTTCATTATTTTTAGTATGACACCACAATACTTATAATTGCGCTGAGTAGGATAATATCAAAATCCTTCTATCAACGTTTCTCATTCGCAATACCATGTTGTTCTGCGAAATTTCTTCTCACCAAATCGTTTGACTTCCCCAGGCACCCCTCTCAGTGAATTATCTGCAATAAATAAAATTTCGATAGACATTAACTTTCTTACAAAAATAATCATTATCAGATAGACCACTACCATCCACGTGAAGCTTATATATCTAAATATAGATGGCGTCAAACTTTATATTTCGTTATGAGCCAAACAAACACGATTGCGCACGATTGGCAGGCGAGCACAGCTCTTATTGTTTATTCCAAAGCAACAACAAAATTTGCAACTATGTATTGAATTCTGTACTCACTGAGTATAAAGTTTAACGCAACCATATCATCATGCTATTTCTACCACCGACAAAGAGTATGATGAAGAAATAATTAAAACCAACTACTTTATAAGTGAAATAATGAAACAATTATACTAAATTTGAAATTATTGCTAAGTAATTGCTACTAAATAACCTAATTATGTTATTGTTACGTTGACTAATTATCTGAATACAACCATATAATCAAGAGATACATTTAAATAGATTAGTATACTATTGAGATCGGTATACGCGTAGCTGATGACATTAATATAGTCTTATATTAATTTAGCATATTAAATGTAATAGTGCTTGAATGAATGTTTACCAATTTACGTATTGTGTATACAGTAAATAAGTAATTTGTAATAAATCTTATTTATTCACGGCTGTAATTCAGTCTAGCCAAAAAAATAGGCCCGAATATCTAGCACATTTCCAAATTACTTCTGCAAAGACTTAATAAATTAGATCCGACAGATTACACTCTGTCAGCAATGATTATGTTGCTTCTACAAAATCTTTATTTTCAGAAATAACATTTAGGTATCTCGATAAGTATAAACCAAGTATATCTTCGACTTTTATTATTCTATAATTGGTTTATTAAGGAAATCTAAAAGCGTGTGAAATCAAATTCTTTTTGTTAATATGCTGAACATCTACATCCGTAGACTGAACAATTTTGTAAAGCCTACTTTATAATTAATTTAACTAGGTTAACATTAGAAATTACATTTTTTTTTTTACGATCAAGTTGGTTGTTAGTTTCTTCCATCAGGAGTCACCATCCAGCCATATTTTCAGTGCTATTACAACTCGAATTAGAACTAACATTATACCAACACAAACTACTTCATACTATGAAATTGCATGCTTCTAACTACTGTTTCAACAAAGTACTGCACGCCACCTTTTAAACTGAATACAGTTAAATACTTTGAGGTTATATTTTTAAACAACAATACAGGTTTTAATTTGAAGACACGCCTAAAAATATATGCTAAGCGTATTTTTTTCTTAGCTCATTATTGTCATGGGAGAAAACATAGTGGTATTTCAGTCGTAGTCAATCATTCCAGCCTAGATACGTAAAAACACTTCACAAGCCATGGGGAAAATCTCTCAGGCATGCAAGTTTCCTTCACCGGTGATAATTTATAAAAAAATTACAAATAAGTATAATTTTAAAAAAATATATGGTTTTTTTTTTATCTGTACTTTAGCACTTGACATGCTCAGCTACTTTAAAGAACAAATCATTTGTGAATGTGCAAAAAGAGAGAGCACGCAGCCAACGCGGTCACAACGTTGGCTAAGCGGTCTAAAACACTTCCCCGGATTGGAAGAACCGCAGGTTTGAATCCCGTTCGCAGTAAAGCTCTCTTTTTCTACATTCACAATTGTTTTTTTCTTTAAAAATATTGAAAATTCAGAGGTGGTGTGGACCTCGGACTGGGGAATCGAATTCGTCTATGTGTTCCACATTTGCTTCGAGCATTCCTTCTCTTTCTGATATTGTCAGCTTAGCGTTATTTATTTAGCAAACCTATCGACACCCTTCTAGTGACACGATGTAAAATTCTTCTGTAACCATCCGGATAAGTGAGTCTAAGAGTAACTAATTCTTCTATTTTCATAATGTTTCAATCCTATACTTTATGTCTATATTATGGAAATGTGACATCACATAAAAGCTAAGATCCATGTAACAATCAACAAAGACACTGGCCATATTTTACCACCACCACCTATATACTAATGGCATGGTGTCAAACGAAATTAACGCTCCTTAAGATATAATTTTGAAAAAAAAACATTTAATTAATGCTTATTTCCTTACTAATCTTGTAAATGTGAAAATGAGCTTGTTTGTTTTTTGTTACGCTTTTCTGTAACTACTGAACCAATCAGCGTGAAATTTGTTTGCACAGTGGAACTCAGAAAAGGACTTGAGCTACTTTTCATCCCGGAAAAATGGGTGGTTCCCGTAGGATAGCTATTTTTGGATAGAGGTAACAAGTGTGCCGTAGAGTATTTATATACTGAAGTCCACGTATCCGGACTCGCCGGCAGAATCTATTATATTATAATAATATTAGTCAATTAGTCCACGTACAATTAGAATTGTAAATATATTTAACCAAAATACTATCATTTTACCTTAAAACTCCTCATTTACTGTAGTTATTAGCTTATCCTAACGTCTTAAAACAACGAATTAAAAATTCTCTTTGAATTTAGATCGAATGTGAAATGTGATTTTGCATCTAGATAAGAAAATATAATATAAAACTAAATAGGTATAGAGCCCTTTATCTTTTAATCGAATAGATATGATAAAATCTTACAACGCAGGCAAAAGAGCACAAGCCGATAGTATTATAATAAGTACACCAAGACCAAGTAAAGAAAAGCGAAGACAGAATGAAAATTGTATTAAGTGCAACGTTTATAAGCGTGCCTCAAGTACTGACCTACAAAGCAATTCATTGGTGCAACTTCACGACAACGAAACCACCTAATAGACCTGTAGCAAATGTTAATGTGTGTGAGAGAGAGCACTTAAATTTTACATACAAATAGTACAGATCTAATCGATTACTTTACTGATTAAACATATTGTTTTAATCCATCATCTTTATGATTAATTAAAACCTTTGTCACGTGTAGTATTTTGTTTGACATTAGACAAATAATAGTGATTGGGTACTATTTAATAATATTTAAATGTAATTTTATAATCGATTCACTCGAGTATAGGGCAGATAACTTCGAGTCCCCTAACAATAAAGTGGCAAATAAGTTAATTTTTTAAGAAGTCTCTTAGACCTATACATAATTAATTATATCAAAATAAATAACATTGTGGCTTCCACGATTTTCGTTCCAAATATATTCTCTTTCAAGTCCACATACATCCCACTGTTAGATAACAACCTCGGCCTTATGCAGAATTAACTTGCCTATAGGTATATACAAGATATATATATTATGCTATATATAATAATATACTATACTGGCCAAATGTATAGTCATTAGGTTTTATTTAGAGATTTCATTCTTTCGTAGATTGCTATGTACTTTTAGTTCCTTGGTTATTACCATACCCACAATAGACAATAAATTGGTTACTAAGTGTCCTTAATCCGTCATCACGCGGATATACTAGCATAGTGGTAAGTCATAATCATAGCCCTTACAGCCATCAATAGTATAGACAGTCGAACCTCTGTACACCAAGAACTGTCTATTGACGGGCCTCGTGGCGTAGTCGGTAGTGTAACCGACTTCTGTGCATGAGGTCGTGGTTCGATTCCCACTCAGGAAAATTATTTGTGTGATGAACACAGATATTTGTACTGCGTCTGCGTGTTTTCTATCTATTATATGTATGTATCTACAAAAAAAAAGTAGTATATGTATTATATCCGTAATCTGGTACCCATAGCACAAGCGTTAAGCTTAGTTTGGGACCAGAGGGTGTTGTGTGAAAAGCCCGTGAATATTTATTTATTTATTTATAGAGGCCGTATAAGATTCAAGATATTTATAACACCAAAAAAAAAATTCTTATTAAGTAGTTTAAATAACCTTTTTTCGAATATAAAGTTTTTAGTATACCCAATGGACTCAAAGGCAATTTATTTGTTCGATTCAATAATACCCATAAAATTTATGATTTAAAACAATTATTATTATTGACGTTGGCACGTTTTTACATGGATTAATATAAACTTTAGCAGATAGTACCAGATAAATATAATTTAAATATATCACAGTTTTAATTATAAAATGGCAAATATTATATATTTTTAGAGGATTGTCGCATTATATTGGAGAAATTAGACATATCTCACACTGTATTGATTCTCAATTTAATTAAGTCAAACAATCAAAGAGTGACAGTACTCTTTCCATTTTGAATATTATGTATTTTATCTTGTTAATTGGCTGTCAGGGGGTGGTAAGCGTCTTGGAAGCAGATTGTGCTTGTGCGGACCCAGCTTGGAGAATTTCATACCCTTTGTTTTCCTATACAATTTATTTCAAATATTAATATTGTTTAGTCCTTAAACACAAAGTGGAAAATGTGAAATCGAAAATAACAATCACTAGCAGGATTTGAACCTACATCTCCTAGATACCGTCCAGATGCTTTGGCAATTTAGCCATCGTGACAACTGTTCTTGACTGCTAATTTCGATAGCACATTCATACTTAACGTCCTGGGTGACTGGGTGACCTAGGTGTTTAGTCCTCCTAATTTAATGACTTCAATCAAAAATTGTACTCTAATACCTTATAAGAAAAGCACCATAAGTTTAGTTCTTCTGCTTATAAAAAATCACATCATAACATGCAGAATGTGATACTGGTCAAAAAGTTCGATTCTTTGTGCATATATATAATTCTACCAATGTCTAATAACCATTTAAGTTAGAACCATACATCGTAACAACGCAGCTGTAGAATCGAAACAATACATGGTTCTGTTACAATTGGACATTAATATTCATGAGCTACGTGTTTCATTATATGTAATGCGTATGAACGTCATCCATACTTAACTACATAATACACTATGCAACATGGTTTATCTTTTTCGTAAATCCATAACGAATAAATACATACTCTTATGTATTTTCGTAGGAAAAAAGAAATAATGAACTGAATAGTACACAAAAATACTGTTGCAGAATATTAATATTTTACTCAAAAGGCCTTTTGTTATTTTGATGTGGTTGATGAGCCACGGCCCACCTGATGTTAAGTGGTAACCGCCGTTCGAGGCTCAACAATACTATGAATACTACCAATGCACTGCTCACCATTTCGTTAAGCAGATGGAAACTTGCCAAGATTATTATACAATAATTCGTTTAAACAATAATTCTCAAATGTGTTATCATCAATGAACACAAAGTGAGATTACAGGAGATGCAGGTTCAAATCCTGCTCGTGACTGTCATATTCGATTACACATTTTCACTCTTTGTATCGTTTATATTGCTTAAAAATATATAAAAGTACCAAAATATTATGATCATCCAAATACAAATATTTAACTTATAAATGTAGGTACTCTATACTGTATTGCCGAGTGAACTGAAGTAAACATCCGTTTTTTATTATTATATTCCTACGGAAATTCGTATTTTTGTAAAAAAACAAGTTATACATAGATATGGCTGATGTACATCCTACTGTTTTATATTTAAATGATAAATGTAAAACTAATAAAATAGAGTTACATAATTAATGCTTACATTTATCATCGTTTCTTTCGGATTCCGTTGATTCTTCGCTATTCATAGACACCATTGAGATCCGTTTGTTACGCTGCTGTTGGATCAGTTCTGAAAATTAAATAAAAGTTCTATTTTACAATGTTCACGCATCTGTTAAACGATCGCACCAAGTCCTCAATATATAATATATATTTTCTATTTATATAAGAGATAACCAAAGCCCAAGCTCCCCCCCCCCCCTATTACCCTTCCTATCCTCTCCTTACTATCCTACCAATTGACCTCCTACCCTTATCCCTGGAGATGGCGACGCGCGAGTGATGCCTTTGGTGTTGCTAGCATCTATAGGCTACAGTAACCGCTTACCACCTGGTTGACCGTATCCTTATTTACCACCCACTTAGTATAAGAAAAAGATATTCTTTCAAACGTTTAACGAAAGAAGCTGATCTTAATGTTTTAAATACTTCTTTCTCCGCATACTTTTGTGGATTCGATTTACTACAGAGAGAGAGAGAGAATTACAAATATTTATTCGATTATGGATGTACTTTGTCTTTGTTACTTGTGTAGTCTTTGGACAAATCGCTATTCACTGAATGGCACACTATCATATAATTTCACAGTGGAATAAAAATTTTCCTGTAATTTAGTTCGGTTGATTGAAATAAGAATTGTAGTGCGTCCAAACACATTCAACAAACGGGTAATTTCAAGCGACAATTCATTCATATAATCCAAACATACGGACAATTTGAACTAGAATTTTAGTGCGTATCCAATTGACAGAGTCGCGTGCCTCTATGAAACCTATTACATTACAATACAATGTAATAGGTATCCCAATTTGGACCCCGTACATTAATTTGCAACACAAGCGTAATGATTTATGTAGCAACCTCCCGTGCAGAAAGCAGTGTATTCGAATCCTACACCCATAAACATAATCTCACCACCGCATTTCTTGTATCGTGGGTGTTGTTAGAGAGACCTAATAAAAGTATACATATCACATCAGTGCAACAGAAAGAAATGCTAAACTAAATCGCGCTTGGAGTTTTGTATTCATATTCAAATATCCATTTTACGATTTATCACTAACAGCTTAGTAATCTTATCACAGTACATAAAATATACGATGTATAGCATTTTTCACATTCCAAATTAGATACGTCATGTAAAATATAGACTAAATTGACCGGTGGAAATAAACATAATTCTTAAATGACAATTACCTGTTGAATTGAATTGGATGAATTTTAGTTTTTTTTTACTTTAAGCGGTATTTTTTTTTTATACTTTAAGATTTCATAGCTCAATTCTGCACTTGCAGTTCAAACGATCAGTACCCTTAAATAAATTTCACTAGGCTGGCAGCCAGCATACCACCCAAGGAATGTAATATGGTTCCGGTGGCCCGCCAATAAAGGCGGAGAGACAGCACACGGCGGGTTCATTTAGTGGGTGAGGGCCCCATACTACCACACTACCCTGTTCATTGCCCCGAACGACAGGGTGTGCGGTTAGGAGAATTTATTCCCGCCTTAACAAAAAAAAATCTGGCAGCTAGCATATGACCTACTTTGTGCCTCGGAAGGCACGTTAAGCAGTGGGTTCCGGCTGTCAAATAACATCCTGGCAGTCGTTACAGGTTGTCTGAGTCTGAACTCTCACTTCGATCTTGTTCTAAAGTCGCCCGTTGTACCCTTAGTTAGACAGTCGCTCCGTGTAATAAATACTTTATATTGGTATAAGCAAGGCTTTACTTGCTTATCCCAGCACGAATGGGCCGGCTAGATCGGGGAAGTACTCTCACATAAAATCAGCGTGTAACAAAAGTATGGTTTCGTATGGTGAATGAGAGCGCCAGAGGCCCAAACCACCTTCCTATCCTCTCCTTATTATTCTTCATTCATCATTGGAGATGGCGAAGCGCGGGTGATGGTAGCGTCTATACAGCTACGGTAACCGCTTACCATCAGGTGGGCCGTATGCTTGTTCTCCACCCATGTAGTATAAAAAAAATACTGATAGATCATTCTAAAACCGAACAGACCGGAGCCGACTCCAATACACAGTTACTATTTTTAATATAAACCATTAATATGTCATTTATTTTTATGTTTTGTTATATTTTTTATTATTTAACTTAAAGTAAGTTAAATAATAAAAAAAAATATATAAAAAAATAAATATTTTTTATTATTTAACTTAAAATAAGTTAAATAATAAAAAAAAAACATAAAAATAAATGACATATTAAAAATAAACTATTTTCCTTCGCATCGCTTTTCTCAATGAATTGTTAACTGAATTTCGAAGTAGGGTCAAATATACCTACTTACATTTTATTATTAACTAACTATTCCCCGTGGTTTCATCCACTTTGTAATTTAGGTCTGGTTTCGCTTGGTTCTGGTTCTCTTTGACTTATGTTGACTGGTAGAAATCCTCACGCTTTAATTTGTTTTTTATTAAAATTATTTTATTTATCGAAGTTTTAAATTAGTGACGTCAAGTGGCATTAATTAGTTTTTATTTTATTTTCTTGGTCTTTAAAGGTCGTAACATCATATTGAATAGACTATATGACCTATTTTGTAGACTTCCTTAAAAAGATATTAAATGAAATGTTTTTTTTCTAATGCGATTAATAGTGACAATATTAGTGTGTTTAAATACACTAACTCTTCAGCTTTGTTATATTAGTATAGATTACATACAACAGTCCAAAAATAATATCATCAATATAGTTTATCTATCTCATTCAACTTTCAAGGCCCACCTGACTTCGGAAAACTGATAATAAACATTCGATAAGTCACCAGTACGCTTCTGTAAGGTATTTATAAGATACAACAAATTTTATTATATATAAATAAAAAAATAAATATAAATCATCCCCTACCTCGTTCATTGAAAATCAGTAAAATAGGCATGATGACTGTTTTTCAAAATCTATTCCATGATATTCAAAAGTTTCTAATAAGTGAAAAATATATCATATTTCTGTAAAAATATTGGCTTTTTATGCAATAAAATTAAATTTAAATTTTATATTTTAAACTAACGTTAAAATGCACGCCGATATCATTCGTTTGTCATAACGTCACGCCTCAATACGGCAACAGTAAACATTAGAGTCAAAGAGAATGTAAGAGACGACTTTACAATGACGTTTACTAAGGCGTGACGTCATTCGCTCGCTAGGCTTATCATGGCGCTAGGCTTATCATGGTGGATTGTTGTATTTTGTAGGTTTATTTTATCAAATATTCGTATATTATGAATACATTTTTTGAAATCCTTGAATCCTATTTCATTAGATCACTTCAATATTTTGGCGATACTTGATTACTGTCATCAAGCCTATTACTAGAATCGAAAATCTAGAATTTTATCTATGAAAATAACACATTATCCTTAACTTTATCCCCCCTTATTATCCTTCCGCTCTATCTCATATCCCTTTCCTTGAAAGTTGCCCACGCGCGAGAAATGCCTCGGGTGTTCCTAGCGTTTATAGGCTATGGGTAACCGCTTACCATCGTATGGGCCGTTTGCTGGTTTGCCAGCCGCGTATTATACAAAAAAACCCAGCTAGTTCTTTGACGATAAATCATTTATTATCCACTGATATTGATATCTGTGTGAAAAAGACTTAAATAATAATCCAACATAATTTTAAACGAAACAAATTACGCAATCAAAATTTCTACTACAAAACTGTAGTAGTGTTGCTCATTTGTTTATTTTTTGTAGATCCGATTTACAATTCCAAAGCAAAGTCTTACAATAATAATAGAATTGTGAGAACAGTTGTTTATTAAACTTTAATACAATAATGATTTCAGTGGCAATAATAACTCAACCAAAGAACAATAAACATTGGCACAACCATATCAAAACTTGAACTGTGATAGTTTAGATAATATACACACCATTTCTATCGCAGCAAAATTATGATATAGTGATATAGGCAGCACACTAAACGAAATATACACATTTCACCGTCTCCAATAAGATATAGGACTGAACTGTAGTTTAGATACCGGCCTGCCGCCCGAGTGTTGAGGGTTCGGTTCCCACACAGGACAGCTCTTTGTGCTGTCCTGTGAATTAAGGTACGTATCAAAACATAACTTATCAAAGACCAATGGCAATACAATAATTTGAAGTTTACAGTAATTGTGAAGGGTTCCGTAGCCAACAAGGAACCCTTATAGTTTCGCCATGACCGTCCGTCCTGTTTGCAGCTTAAGTGAGAGACTTAATACTAGAAAGTTGTAATTTGACATGGATATACATATTGCTCAGGCGAAAAAAAAATTAGTGTACACTCTACACGTAAAGTGGACATATTTTTTTGTCTATCCCATAGTGAGGGGTGTCGTTAGATAGGTATCAAAAATATTCTGAATTTGTGAAAATATTTTTTATTAGTAAGGGATTCGTTTGTGAAATATTACACCTTAACGCGCTAATTTTTGTAGTTAGAGTCAAGTGAGCCAGCTCAATGATTGCTTTTTATTATATTAAATAACTATTTGTAACATTTGATATCAAGCACCCCACGCTTTTTATATTCGTTATGTATCATAATATTATTTTCTACTTTTTAATTCAAATAGCTATTAAAGCGTGGTTTTTTAGTTTTTAAACTATAATTTATTGATGATTTATGCACATAAGCGTGTGATGGAAACTCGCAATAGTAATGTAAGTAGCTACATTTTGTAAGATGTTACCAGGTTCTAAGTATAACACAAACTTGGAATTAAAATTCTAAGAAAGAGGCTTTGATATCACGAGGTCGTTAATAGGAGCATTTAAGTTACACTTCAATTATATTTTTTGAAATTAATAATTAAGAAGTTTCTTTTCAATTATAATCTATTTTTAGTACCTATAATAGCAACGAAATAAACAGGCAACAAGTACTCATATATAACAGATAGAACACCAAACATTATACAAATTTTAATAAAATAATAATTTATTTTGTGAGTCATTATAAATTAAAGGATACATGTAGTTGACAACAATATTATTGATACTATTGGTTCACTGTCTCGGCCACAGGACGTGAATCATTGACATGCAATGTATGCAAAACTCAACCACACAGTCCGGAGGTATTTCGCAATAGACAAAAGCCTATTGTATATTTAAGGCAATAGCAATGTCACTTTATTGCTTTGAGTAACAAAGAAACACATAACCAGAAAGATTTAAACACCAGTTTGTGCTTATCAGCGTAATCGCAAAGAGAAATGTAGCATTGTACCAGCGACAGTTCAAAACGATCGTAGGTACTTTCGTCGCAGCATTCCTTTGTGATAATGTCTGTCTAATTATCCGTAAACGAAGTGAGAATACATTTTTGTATTCCATTTCATTCCGATGTTGTTGAAGGTGACTAAAGGAAGCAACGAATAAATGAAAATTCGTAGCAAACAAATACTAATTATGCATAGTGTATTCTAGGTTCTATGTATTAAATTATCCGTAAAACATCTCGCTCTATGTATATCTACAGATAGCAGTAGACTCCAGAAAGACACAAACATCCTAATATTAATTGTATCCTCTCATCTTTCTTAGCCTAATGGTGAATAATCACTGTTAGTATCTAAATATAGTTTCATTTGTCCGTGTAGTGACGGACTAATAATAGTAATAATACGGCTAAGGTGAACTGGCGCAGACCTGTAGTACTCAGTACTGACGGCCGCAAGAGTGTATGGCAGAGCAAGGAGCTCCACGGAAGGTTATATCGGGCCTTACATGGGCCCGACGTAGACTTTTTAGCTTGCGTGACCTGGCAAGCACTACAAGCTTGTGGAAGTCGAAGTCCCGTACTATAGGTATGTAACTGAGCCAGTTCTCGAAAATGGCCCTATCACACTGTACTGGGATCGATCAATCATCACAGACAGAACTGTTGTAGCCAACAAGCCTGATATTGTGGTGGTTGATCGATCTGAGCGCCGGGCAATGGTTGTTGATATTACCATCCCACATGACGAGAATCTCGTGAAGGCCGAGAAGGAGAAAGAGATGAAATATCTGGACTTGGCTCACGAGATTTGTGTAATATATTATATAAAATGTATTTAGTGATATTATGTGAATAAATGATCATAGTAATAATACAAATGTCGCCACCCGATTCTTACCCATGAGTGTGGTACGAGTACGAGGTGACTAAGGGAAGTAAGCAATGATCACCCACTGCATTACTGATGGTAGGGCTGAGTGCCAAGTGGGAGTACTCACTTGTTGTTTATTTTTGTGTGTTGGTACCACCATCTCCTGTGTGACCGGCTATGAAGCACATCGGTGTTGTTTTGGTTGTAGCAGGAGATAGCCGTTTATTCTTTCATTCCATATTTGTGAAATGGAATGGTGAGCAACGGCTTGACAATACTCTCGGTATAGTTGAGCCCATGAGCGACGGTTACCATTTACCAACAGATGGGCCATGGCTCGTTTGCTTCCACATGCAATAAAAAAAATTTTAGATAGTTTCTTCCTGAAAAGCAAAAAAAATATCATAGATTAATTCGTAAGAACGTGTATAACGATATCTAAGTCATTAATTTTGCGTCATAGTAGCAAACAGCGCAAACATTGCATATTCGATTGCGTTTACAAAACAACTGCGACGTCTAAAAAAGACGTCAAGTTCCTGGCGTTCCCACAGACGATTTAAAGTGCACAGTGCGCATGCAACATATAAACGAGTATCCAATAAAAAAACTGAGTCACTGACCCCGCGTCTCGTGCGTCAGTTCATGATAAAGACTCCTTCCGTCACGTATTGTACGGAGTACCGGGAGCAGATGACGATCAATTAAAAAGTTTGTTCGCATTAACTATGCCGGAATTAGTTTGGTTCAGCGTGCGTGCCAGATGGACTCGAGCTATCAGTTTATGAGAAATGGGCTTTAACGATAATGTTCTATTTCTAAACGGCCCTACGACCAAATACTATAAAGTAAATAGCTGTTAATTAGCGTGTTCAAATGTTACATTGGAATTTTATTTGAATAAGAGCTGTCGTTATAAGGTCACCGAACTAGCAAATAGGTAGATAGAAAACTTTTTTGGATATTTAATATTCGCCTACCTAGAGATAATTATTTCAAATATATTACTCGTATATCAAATATATTACACGTATATAAATTTTCCGTTTGCTACTTTAAAATTGCTCATCATCATTCTCGTGTATTTGGATGACAATAAAATGTTATTTTATTGCCATCGGTTGCTGAGGAGACAGCCTACCCTATGGTAGATGACAATCGTCGCTTATCAACTTAGCAATACCGCGGTCATAGCCAAGTCTTTGTCTGTCCTGAAAATGGTTGATCCGTTTAAATAAAGAGTCAGGATCAATCTATCCTCTACGACCGAAATACATTAAGGGCTTTTTGAAATAGAGGTACCTTCCCCATCTAAAGCCACAAGTAATAATTCTAATAACCATGCGATATTATTGCAATCTTTTGTTTCTCGCCTATCGCCCCTGTGTCCTCGTATAAGACACGCAGGAATTAACGTGATTGTGACACGAAAGAAATACTTATCTATTAATAATTTCATTCACAATGTGAAGTAGAAGATATGACAGTGTTTGATCGAACAAGAACATAAATAGGTACCGTCAATCCGGAAACTAATTTTATGCTTACTATCCTTACTAATATTATAAATACAAAAGTGAGTTTGTTAATTTATTGATTTGTTTTGCTTTCATGCTGTAACTACTGAACCAATTATCATGATTTTTGTATACATATAGACTGGAGTCCAGAAAAGGCTTTATTTTCATCCCGGAAATAGACGAAGTTGCGGGCAGAATCTTTGTGAAAGTGCGTTTGTTTTTTACACTTCCACGCTATAACTACTAAATCGATTATCGTGAAATTTATAAAAATTGTCTAAAACCTGAAAAGGGACGTAGGCTAGAAGTATCCCTGACAAAAGTATGATTTCTTTGGGATACTTAGCAATTTTCGACTAGAGATAATTAGTATGCCGTAGGGTGATAATCACGCACCACCAAAGGAATGTAACATAGTTCCAGTGGCCCGCCAATAAAGGCGGAGAGACAGCACACGGCGGGTTTCTTTAGTGGGCGAAGGCCCCACACTACCCTGTTCGTTGCCCCGAGTGACGGGGTGTGCGGTTAGGAACATTTTTTCCCGCCTAAACAAAGAAAAAGGATGACAATCACTCGGACAAAGTCGCGTACATAATCTAGTATTAAATCATTTTAATATTATAACTCCTCATGTAAATATAATAATAACTGTTTTTATTTGCACCATTAGCGATGTATTTAGTCACAGTATTATCAACATGACCGAGTACTAACGTTCGTGTTAATCAAACAAGATCTACGTATTAGCAAAAACTGATAACAATCGAACAAGTATATTTTCTGTACCTACAAATTTATACAGAAAATATAGATACTAGTCTATGGATGTCCATAGATTCATGCCTGTTTCCCGGAGGAGTAGGCAGAGATAATGAATTGCCACGCGACCTCTCACTGCTCATGCCCACTATTCTCCTTCGTGGGATCGAGATGTGACGGGTGCTGAAACACGTCACGCCATTCCGACTAACTCTTAGTAAAAGTCTCTATTGCTTCCCTTTTCTATCAATGTATGCATTTCAGTACAATACGCTTCGTATGAACATTATGATGTGTACTTGTACTATTATAACTCTACAAAAGAGCTATGTATACATTTAAGATATTTGATAAAAATAGGCTTTATTTAGGTGCCACTCGGCACTAAACAATTTTTCTTTAGAATTTGATCTGTTTGCCAGTTTATCTGTTTGTTTGTTATGTTCATGCAAAAACTGAATGGATTTAAATATTTTTTTTTTGGTAGCTCTTGTTTAAACTTAAAAAGTGATACTAGTAGATATGTTTTATCCCGCTACTACATAAGGAATCTGAGAGGACCTAAAAACCAGCTATTGTTTGCGGTGAAGCCGCGGGCAAGGGCAAGTTATACACATAATAACACTGTAAAATATAACTATACGGGTAGTGCGGTACTACGATATCAGTCGTGTGGCGTAAGATTAGACTAAGGACGTAAAATTAAGATAAAATCACCTCGATAGAACGACAAACTCTCACTCTCTGTTCTCTCTGCCGCAAGGGAGATGGCGTGATGATAAGTAAGTAAGTACAAAATCTAGCCACGGACAAGACCGCTCAAAAGTATTCGTAGGACGCTATAGAAAAATGTTATAACATTTTTAATTAATGCAAAGAGCACGTTAATGCAAAATAATTAGTTATAAGATTAACAAGTTAATGAGCAGCACCATACGACTACCTATCAATGGTCCAGATCTCTGTATTGCAGACACGCGTTTTAACTTTCTACACAAAATAAACAACACAAGAATGTACATAGTTTTAAACATTGTTACAAGTAATTCTTAAAGTTATTCTTACCTTTCTTTTGCGCTGCTTGTTGCCATAGCAACGATGTAATATCTTCGACCCAAGCGTTCCTGACAGACGATTCACTGGTCTCCAATTTATAAGATTTGAGGTTTCTCTTCTTATACCAGATCGTGAATTTATGTTGATCGTGTTCTTTTGCAGTTATGCCAAGATCATCGACCGATATGTGGTCCTTGTATATGAAATACTCCACCCTTGGTTGCTGAAACATATCAAATACAATTTGACGGGCCTCGTGGCGTAGTTGGTAGTGTAACCGACTTCCGTGCACGTGGTCGTAGGTTCGATTCCCACTCAGGACAATTATTTGTGTGATGAACACAGATACTTGTACTGCGTCTGGGTGTTTTCTATCTATTATATGTATGTATTTACAAAAAAAAGTAATATAATTATGTAATATATCTGTAATCTGTTGATTGTAACAACAAATATGAACAGAAAAATTAATCAGAATTTACAGTTTTTTTATATATACTACATGGGTGGCGAACAATCACCTGATGGTAAGCGGTGACCGTAGCCTATAGATGCTAGCAACACCAGACCCATCACGCGCGCTTCGACATCTCCATGGAAAGCGATAGAAAGGACAATAAGGAGAGTATAGGTAGGATACTAAGGAGAGGAGAGGAAGGATAATAAGGAGAGGACAGGGAGAAAGTTTAGGCCTTCGGCGCTCTCACTCACCATACGAAACACAACGTAGGAGTAACTACCGTTGTTACACGATGATCTTTTGTGAGAGGGTAGTATTTCCCCGATCGAGCCAGCCCATTCGTGCTGGCATAAGCAAGGATCAACCACTAGACTGGAACTGGATTATATAATAAACAACTCTTTATTGCTTCTACTATTAAATATCACAGGCAAACTGCTGGACGGGACTCGTGGCGTAGTCGGTACTGTAACCGACTTCCGTGCAGGTCGTGGGTTCGATTCCCACTCAGGACAATTATTTGTGTGATGAACACAGATATTTGTACTGCGTCTGGGTGTTTTCTATCTATTATATGTATGTATTTAGAAAAAAAAGTTATATATGTATTATATCCGCAATCTGGTACCCATAGCACAAGCGTTAAGCTTAGTTTGGGACCAGAGGACGTTGTGTGAAATGTCCGTGAATATTTATTATTAAATAATCTCCAGTAGGAACTACTTTGTGCTACCAATTAGTTTTATGTAGCGTTTTATATGAATCATCGGTATCATCACACAAAAGGTCATAATCACGTTTATCAACACAAAGATAAATTGTAAGCGCCAATTTTATTACTTCTTTATTTTAATCGTGTTGGGTTATGTTTTTTCGCATAACAAACGCAATAGGTATTTCAATGGAATATGAAGTTCAAATTGGTGTAATGATAATCAAAATGCAGGACAAACGTAGTCTATTTGACTAATGAGTTACATAGGTACTACAAAGTGTAAATGCACAAAAGCATTACCTACCACACGAAAGATTATATAACTTGCATTAATTTTGAACATTTGAGGGGTTCTTTCTAAATCCATCCATCTATCAGCCTTTCATCGTCCACTGCTAGACATAGGCCTCCCCAAGAGAACGCCACAACGAGCGGTCCCGTCATGGGGGATAATGCCGTAATCGCCACACTTGGCAGGTGGGTTGGCGATCGCAGTGGATGTTGTTAATACTCGAGGGAGTACGGCTGCCCACTCCCCCGGTATTCCCTCAGTCGGCTCTTACGACTCCCGTGGGTAGAGAGTGGTGGGTCAATTCTAAAGCCGGCCCCACACAGCCAATAACTTATCTATGATAAATTTGGATCAACAATACAGATTGTTTTAATACAATCTAACCAGCAGTTTAGTTTCGCCTTGTATTAAATAAATAATGGTCTAAATTTGTTATAAAAATCACAAAAAATTCATGCATAAAAAAATACGAGTATTTTCGTAATACTCGTAGGTACTTTGGGCTTAGCCAAAACAACACACATCAACGTCAACGTAACATAAATAAAGTACATAATATGGTTTATGGCTATATCTACAGATACTGATGTAGCATACTATGATTGTGTTCAATATAATAGCTTCCCACAACATTACGTATTTCCTATTCGGTCAAACAACTGAAATCGACGATGCGTGACAAATGAACCGTTCCGAAGCATTAGCAAGGTCATTTAACTCTCTTTACTACAAATACCTAAATATTATAAGTATAAAATATTTGAACAACAACTAAAGTATCTTTATTATGTTCTTTGATATCTGAGTTTTTAGTTTACTCACACTAAAGAAGATTATTTTAATGACCTAGGCATTATATAAAAAATAAATTAGCTGCTACTCGCGACTCTGAACTCACGTTTAACTTTGCTACATTAGTTCTTTTTTTTCTGATACTCAATTTTTTTCTATAATAACTATAGTTAGGCTATTACTCTTTATAAGATCACCTATGTACCCGTGAAATTCTTGTCAAATCCGGTCATACCTATGCGGAGATCAGCAGGCACACAAACAAAAAAAAATATCTGTAGAATGATCAGTTTGTCAAATCAGTTAAATGCTTTAAGAAAAATGCTATTAATTATAATTAATATTAAACGGACACTTCAGTTAAATTTATTTGTATAAATTGGATAAAACGGTCACTTTCTTACAACATTAGGACTTATAGATATTTATTCAAATTTAATAATTACCTACTATAACCTATATATTATATATTATTTTATGTCAAATGCTGTAAGAATACTCAGTTTTCCTAATATTCGGGAAATGGTAAAACAAAAAGAATAGACGTCGCGGGACGTCTACCAGATGTGAAAACATTGAAATTATTTTGTAGAAATAAATTGAAATGGACATAAATCATCATTATCAGGCCCTGGATACCATCTAAAGACAAAGTACTCATCAAGACGAATCAAAACGAGCCAAACTCGATGGGGTTGCGTCGTTTCATTATAGAATTACTGTGGCCACCCTCCAACTTCATCATCAGACCCTGGATATCATCTAGAGATAAAGTACTCGTCAGAACGAATCATACGAGCTCAAACTTGGTGTTATGTCGTTTTATATTGCAGTTCCTATGGCCACCTGACTCCGTCATCAGACCCTGGATACTATCTAAAGACAAATTACTTGTCAGGACGAATCAAACGAGTCCAAAATTGATAGGGTTGCGCTGGTTTATTATAGAGTTCCTATGTCCACTTTCCGACTCCATCATCAGATCAGCTCCATGTCATCATAATAAAAAAATAAATTTCAGCTCAATCGGAGACCGGAAAGTGTGTCAAATTTAACTTGTAAGATTTTAATGGGACAAGTAAAATAAAAGCGTCGCCACGCTAACAGCCGATTTTACCCTCCCTCCGCATTAGGTGTTTCCTTAGAGTATAAATAACTAACTCTAAGGGTGTTTCACATCAATAAACATTATTATAATTATTTATTATACGAGCATTATATTCCGTGACGAAAGAGATACCTGTCATGGTTATAAGTTATAACTTTACATTTGCATGTTTTATTGATAATAAGTGTATCACTAGAGCTGAAGCCTCTACATATATACATAGGTACAGAATGAGATGGATGGAATGCAGATAACATGGAGAGTAGACGCCAGCGCGTCGCGTCTCTGCAATAAACACTTCGTTTCCTCCGACGCATAATGTATCACTATAATTGTAGTTAAGAGACAGTTAAAGATTAAACTTAAATTTTAATTATAACCAGCCTTATTGCAACTTTGTTAAGATTCAGAACAAGAGAAAGAGATATATATAGCTGTTTTTTCATAATGTGACTGATTTATGCATGGAAGTAACATGACTAGGTCCATGGATTTATGTTAATATTATAAAAAGGTTATGTATCCAAATTTAAGGATGTCGGGAATAACCTCCAAAATTGATCATGCAATTTAAAAAAATCTTTTACCGATATTTAAAAGAGACTGAAATGTATCAAATGATAATTTTATTGGTATTCCGATAAAGTAAAAAGACTTTTGATGGAGACCAATTTAGCAACATAAATCAAGCACAAAATATTATTTGTGAATGAGGAAAAAGATAACTTTAGTGCGAGCGGGAATCAAACCTGGGTCCCTTCCAATCCGGGGAAGTTTATTTGTACTTTAAAGTAGTTGAGCATGTCAAGTGCTAAAAATATAGATATTTTTTTTTTAAATCACGGTATCAAATACTATGAATTTTAATTGCAAAATTAAACTTACTATTACTACTATTGTATTAATGCATGTACATGCGTTTCGATAGATGGCGTTGGTCGTTAAGACAAATGTGATTAGGACATTGGGTATGGCCGAAAGGTGGTGCGGGAGCTCAGTGGATTATAGCACTTCCCCGGATTGGAAGGGACGCAGGTTCGATTTCCGCTCGCACTAAAGTTCTCTTTTTCGTCATTCACAAATAATAATTTGTACTTTAAAGTAGTTCAGCATGTTAAGTGCTAAAAATATAGATAAAAACATAAATCAACAAAAAAATCAACTGAGGGTATGCGTTCTTTACGTACTGTTCCTTAATTGTAAGATATATTTAATGTAAGGAGTTTATTGGTAAGAGATTATTCAAAAACATGTATATAATACAATAAACCATAGTCAACAACGGAGCCGGATACGGCTAGTGTAATATACTCCTAACATTATTTTCGATTTAGTGGATAGATTAGAATTTTTGCTAATATGTAACAGAATACATTTTGGCATTACACTTTTTAGTAAGTATGTAATTAAAATTTCTTCGAGCCGAAATTGTAAAAGATCATAGAAAATAAGACCTCAATTCACGTCGTACTTTTTTTGGTATTCTGTAAAACATTCACTGGAAGTATCGTGTTGTAAGTATTACGTGGTCGTTGTTAGTTAATTTCATATCAACGTAACAAATTGTAAAATACATACGCTTACATTAAACTTGAGAACCTATCTAAAAATGTGTGAATAAGAAATTATCTCCTTAATGTAAAACTCTTCAAGTTCAAACAGAACCGCGTCAAGCCGATACTTGTCAAATCAACTTTGTTGCCAACGTCATCCTTGCCTGATTGGCAAACGCAAAAGGGCTTCACTTTTGAAGCCGAACAGTAAAGTTTTAAGATACTTTAGAACATAAGTAGCAATGTAAAGGTTATTAATTTAAAGGTTTCATCCTCAAAGAGATAAAGCTAAGCACTTGAAAGATTTCAAGAGCGCCAAATATAGAATATTTATTAACTTAAAAGTTTATCTGGCAAAATTTAAACCTTTATTATATTATAACATAGAAGTACGAACGAATTAAAATACTTGTTATTTTCTGCATCATTCAAAGTTTGAGAATGCTTCTAGCAACCCCTCGAGCGTAATATGTGGGTAGGTGTGCTCATATAGCGGTACGAAACCGGATCGAAATGTATAGTTGTTACGTGTTTGTTCATACATTTAAATAGACAAGTAAATAACAGTAAGTTTCATGTACTAAATGCTTACTAATATAGGTAATAAACGAGCCTGCATCTCTTGCTCGTGACTGTTATTTTAAATTTCATATTTTTGAACTTTGTGTTTATTTATATGGTTAATACATGTCAAATACAGAAAAAATATATTATATAAAAACATCAAAATATTACATTACGAATTTTATTTGTAATAATTAAGAATAATTTATGCAAATACATCTAGTTCAACACACCAGAATCACATGAATCGTAAAACTCGCATTCATTTAGTTATACGAGAATGACACTACTTTATCTATAATAATATTATGTCGTATCCAGATTATAGAATTGGCCAGTTAATTATGTGGTCGATGGTTTCATGAAACCTAACCTAATAAAACAACCATTTCATGGAATGCTCGACCACAACATGCAGTGACCAATAATTAAGACGTGGTCACGACATTATATACAATGTCTACTTGGTTGTTATCATATCAGCAGAGACTCAGTGGTCTAAGGGTAGTGTATGCGACTGCGGATAATGAGGTTTCGGGTTCGAATCTTGGGTCAAGCCAACATAAATTTTAGGTTTTTCATTCAAGAAATTATCAGCAGTAGTTTGGAGTTACGAAATTGGCAGTTTCACCCCCATGGCTTGGAAAGCAGGTAAAAGACCAACCCCCTTAGAATGAAACACGAAACATTAGACGAACTTTCGATTCGAGCCATTGTGATTGATCAACAGTCCTACGCGTGATTCCTGATTAGTCGAGATTTCGACGCGTGATTCAGGTGACCCTCGTCGAAGGCAGGCGAATCACAATGAAGCGAAACATTTCGTTTTTCATTCTGAAGGGGCTGCGCTGCTTATGATCTCTGTCTGGTCATATCGTAGTGTCATCGGATTGTTAGAATGAGGTAACAGAGAGTGCAATTGTCTTCTTCTTCTCTTGTCACTAGTTGACTATATTTTTTCTTGACTAATATCCGTTGATACGAACCGACGTAACCGAAATCGATCTGAAGAATATTACTATCAGTAGAGGCAATGACTAGTATAATTATAATAGGGTTGTGGCAATCCGAAAATATATTGCAAAAGATTGAATCACTAGCATCATGTGTAGTAGGTTAATAAATCGTTTGGGTTTTCTAGCGGACCTATGAAACAACGACAAAAAGTTCGAATACGAGCGTAAACAACATAGTTATCGTGTTTTACAAGACTGTTATCGGACCATGATCGTGATACAAAAAAAATGAATTATATAAACAAGCATAATTTTGGTACTTTTACTAATTTGGTTTAATTAACTTCCTAGTTATTTTATGCAGAATAATATAAAGATGTAACTGATCTGAGGGGTAATTGCTCACGATATTCATAAGAAAACATTTAAAAGGTATACAAACAATTACAAAGGTTTGTGGCACCTATTACCTGCTAGGATAATTTATCTAGTTCATTATTTTTGTCAGGAGTAGTAGCGTAATTTTATTCCCATGGCTTGCTGCAAGCTTGTTATATCCAATATTCTCAGGTTTTGCAGAATATCAATTATATTACAACTACCATCTGGTCTCCACATCCAAAATGGTGAAATTAAAAAACCATGGTGAATCAATGCTTGATTAAAATTATAAACTACAACTTTTTGTTTGCAATTGATGTTACTACAGACTATTAGCAATCGGATGAAACAATAACAGTACATCCCTAAATTATATATAATATAATAATTTAATTGTTTTACTGATAAATAATGACTCACTAAAGTGAATCATCAAAATAACAGTAATAGAATTGACGTTGTTTAAAAACACAATTTATCTACATGTACTTAACGTTGTACAAACATCGTACCTACTCATAATATTTTAGCTTACTGTTGATATCACTGATAACGAAATAGTAAAATATCGAGATCAAGTACACTTAAATTGAGTTTACAAATATTAAAATCCAAGCCTTCTTACCCAGTGTTACTTCTCAATAATTTTGTACAGGTATAACCTTATAGGTATACTCGTACCTACGAATCTGATTACTTTTTTTCCGTAATTGACCAGCCAGACGTGAATTTGACTTGCATTATAAAAAGAAACCATCTTCATATACTTGCTCAAAAATATCCATTGAAGCCAATATTATATAAGAGTTTCTATTAGTACGAATATAAATTTATTTTTGTGTCTTTACTTTCAATATGATCATATACTATTATAAAGCTGTAACAGAGATGTCACTATATTTAAGTAATTTGAAAAAATATCATTTTGTTAAGGTTTAATATCTCTTAATTAGACTTAACAACTGGTTTATTATGTTTTATCCCACTATATCGAAACCTGAGATATAACCTAAAAGCTTTTAAACTTTTCATAAATTCAAAATCATTCAAATTCATGAAACAGCCAGCAGTATTTTGTAACATGAAAGTCTGCTTTGTAAAGTTATCAATAACTTTCGTGTATAATTTCTACTCAAATACCGGTTAAAACTAGATTAAATAATTAACGGTTAAAACTAGATTAAATAACTAACAACCTATTCATAAACATTAAGTTAATCTATCGCTTCACTTTTATGAATTGATGTATTTTAGAAGATTTTTCCTGTGCCATTTACTAAGTGCATGGAGTTAATAAACAAATTAGAAAGAGAGAGAGAGAGTTAATTAATCCATTCATATTATCAATCGGTAATTTTAATGAACAATACAATAACCGGTATTGTTATTAAACAAATTATTTTTTAATTTACCGTAGTAGTTTTGTGTAGCAATATACAATGACATGTGGTTTGGATAAATCGAATATAACACACACATTATTGATATAAGGAGTTAATATTACACAAAGTGCGAAAATGTGAAATCGAAAATAACAATCACAAGCAGGATATGAACTTGCATCCTCCTGGAATAAGTACCGTCCCAGATTGCTTTGCCAATTCAGCCATCAGCATCGTGACAATTACTCGGGACTTTGATTTCACATTTTCGCACTTTGTGGTAATTTATATGGCATTGATTGGCATTTAGGCATGTGAAATGCTCAAAAAACATAAAAATATCAAAATAGGAGTAAGTATTATAACGATAAAGCGTAAGTGTTTAAATATAAGTACTATAGTCTTACCATAAATATGGTTCAAAAAAAATATATTTTTTCCTTTGGAGAAAATATTGATTGCTGTAGTGTGCATTAGATTATCAATATTACTATAAAGCTATAACTGAGCTGTGTTTGTACATTTAAGAGAATTCATAAAAAAAATAACTGTATAATTTTTGGCATTTTCGTTTGTTTGTCGTTTTGTCGATTTATCTTGCGTCGGAACCGCTGTCAAAGTCTAGTACATTAGAGTGGCATTTAAAAAATGATCTCCACTGGCCTTAATAAAATTATCAATTGAAACACGCACTTTCTCCATGAAAAAAATCTTCACTGACAATCTTATGGATCATGGCATTTAGAACATGCCATACTCTCTAAAATTGACTAGTAAAGAGTTTCAAAAATTGCAGTTGGCTCCATACCTGCTTTGTATAAAATTATTACAGCAATCAGTTCTATTTAACACCGCACTCCATTTTAACATCACAAGAATATTTAACAGAGATAGGCGTGAAAATGAGAAAACACAATGAATATTCATTTAAGAATGACAGGTTCCAAATTCAAATGAATTGTTATTGTTATTTTTTTATTGTAAACTTTGAGTTACAGATACAGCTACAGATTTGAGTCATAGTCCTGAATAAAAAAATCTGACTCTAGTCTTGTCATAATTTTCTAATCAGATTACAAACTAAGTACTAACACAACCTTATGTTAATTAATAATTTCCCTTCGAGTACAGTGATTAATCTGCTACGGCGATTTGCTATTATCGTAACAAGGTGAGCAGCATTTATTATAGAACATCACGAAGGCCGTGGCCTAGCTGCCAAATTAATAAAACTAATAAAAAAATATTTTTATCATATCACGAAATGTGAACTACTTGCACCACTACAGATGTCAAACGTGCATATCGTCGTAATACAGATCATCAATTTATCGATTAATGACGAACAAGACTCTCACTAAAGGAACAGCACTACTAATAACTCATCTGGGTACATTCGAACATTAACTATCTATTTTATGACCGTCTTTACAAGCACGTCGTACTTCAACAAATTATTATTGTTTATAAATGCGTAAGTTTATATGTTTATCCAAGCCTCTCCACCCATGGGAGTCGTAAGAGCCAACTGAGGGAATTCCAGGGGAGTGGGCAGCAGCACTCCTTCGAGTACGAGGGGTGATCCAAAAGTAATGATAATTGGTTACTTCAGGTCCACATAAAAATCCAAAAAAAATTTTTTTCGCTAGCCTATACACTCACTACGTCAGCCTAAAAAAATCATATAAATAGGTCAGGATTTCCGGGAGATACATTCATTTGAATACGAACTGTCGAAGAGATAACATCAACATGGAGAAAAACGAAATTAGAGCTGTGATCAAGTACCTCTGTTTGAAAAAAATGTCTACAAAAGACATACACTGTGACTTGGTGGAAACATTGGGGGACTCTGCTCCTCCATATTCTACAGTTGCACGCTGGGCCAAGGAGTTTAAGCTGGGCAGAACATCCACTGAAGATGAACATCGCGAAGGACGCCCATCCACGTCCCTCACAGAAGACAACGTGAACAAAGTCGAAGATGTTGTGTTGGCAGATCGAAGAGTGACCATCAGGCATGTAGCTGAGGTCACAGGGATCTCATATGGAAGCGTTCAAAGAATCATTTCGAACGAGTTGCATATGAAAAAGGTCTCTGCGCGTTGGGTTCCCAGAATGTTAACCGACGAGCAAAAGAAAAAACGAGTTGACATTTCGAGGGTCAATCTCGAAAAGTTCCAAGCAGATAAAGAAAATTTTTTGTTGCGTTTTGTGACTATGGACGAGACCTGGATCCACCATTTTGATCCTGAAACAAAAAAACAATCGATGACTTGGAAGCGAGCCTCCTCACCGACGCCAAAGAAATTCAAAGTCTCAAGTTCGGCGGGAAAGGTTATGGCGTCTGCTTTTTGGGACGCTAAACGAATAATTTTGGTGGAATATTTGGAAAAGGGAGCCACTATTACGGGCTCTTACTACGCAGACCAAATAAGAAGATTACGGGAGGCCATTAAGGAAAAAAGACGCGGCAAACTGCGAGCTGGAGTGCTGTTTCACCAAGACAACGCACCGGCTCACAAAGCCACAGTTGCGATGGCTGTCATTCAAGAAACGGGATTCGAACTGGTCGAACACCCTCCCTATTCGCCAGATCTGGCTCCTAGTGACTTTTACCTCTTTCCTCGGCTCAAGGAACACCTCCGATGCAAGAAATTTGAAGACAATAGCGAAGTTATGGCCGCTGTTGAGGCGTTTTGGGAGGGTCAAGAAAAGGATTTTTTTTCAAAGGGAATCCTGGGCTTAGAAAAAAGATGGACTAAATGTATTGATTTGTTAGGAGACTATGTAGAAAAATAAATTATTATTTTAACTTTAATTACCGTGTTTTATTTTCATTATCATTACTTTTGGATCACCCCTCGTATTAACAACATCCACTGCGATCGCCAACCCGCCTGCCAAGCGTGGCGATTACGGCACTATCCCCCATTCTTGGGGCCTATGTCCAGCAGTGGACTTTAAAAGGCTGATGGATGGTTGGATATGTTTATAGGTATATAGTGGTACAGAATTTTAAATTGATACTGTCTAATTCATAACGATTTGATATACCTATATCAAATTTTGATGAATTTCAATAGTATCTACATAATTACTTTTGATCTTTAAACAAACTTAGTATCCAAATGAAACTCACAAATTACATTTTTTCAACTAAATTTTATACACTATCGTAGAAATTTATATATTTTACTTTTTTATAATGTGCATCATTAATTAATTACGTATAGCTGAATATTAAAAATTTAAACAATGAATTTTATACTCCAGGTTTTTCTAAATTTCCTATTATTTTTTTCTAAATAAATCTATTTATTTTTTATACGCACGAGTATTATATTTCGTGAATAAAGCGTGTGTCGATAGGTATATAAGCTCCAATCGACATTAATTATTTCATCTTATATAAAAAAAACCCGTGTCACGATATTATCCGCGATAAATTTCGAAACATTTTCAAGATTTGTTTTCTAACTTAAAGGAAAGAATAGTTTCTATCTTGATTTTTACATTTTTATTGCAAACTAAAATGATAATAATCGATACTGACCTTTCTATAGACTACTGTGATCAGCACCAGCTTGTCAAAGAGGAATATCCTCATAAGCTGTCGACGTCGACGAGCAGTATCCATTACATAGAACTCGTTCTGTCGTAGAAGTCGGCCCTGGTTTAGCAGGTTTAAATATAGCTGCAATCAAAGATTCAATTTATGTTGAGTAATGTTGTTAATAAAGACACTATACAAATTACTTATAGTGTGTATGTGTATGTGTGTGTGTGTTATAATTAGTTATTAATGATATTCTCTGATTACAGAATGTAGACTGAAAACTTGGTACAAATCCATATGTCAACCGATTCAGCCAGTACGTTTACTAAATATCAACTGTGCCAACACTGAACTTATGAGAGTGTGGTATAGTAGGCATAGTTACACAGTACAATAAGCCATTACAAAAAATACATACGCTAAAGATTGCAGTCAAATAATCACTTCATTGGCTCAGGCAATTCGTGCGTTATTTATTAAGCAATCAGACTGAATATTAATCTGAATATATGACCACAAGTGCGGTCATTTTAAAAATAGAAAACATAATTTTAATTATTATTTAATTCTGATGAAACCAAGTCTTTTTGGTTAACTATTCACAGCATCACATACCTATTGGTGTTCTGAGTACTCTGTATAACAGCAAAGTAACATTAAAGAAGTTATTGCCGCCAGATAGTATCAGAAATTACTTTTTGTGACGCATCGACGAACAGAAAGAAATTTAAATAAACCTTCTAACAGTTGAAAGCTATCGAGGCAATCTATCTCTCCCTCTCTCCCCCATAATAACCAACAATTAGGTTTCACTCACCGGACAGTCAGTAATATTTTCCAATGCCATTATTTCATCAACAGCTGTTAATACACACTCAATCATAGTCTTTGCTAGCTTCAAACTTTCTAAAGGAGTTTCGTCGTTATCCGAGGACTCGCCGTTGCTTCCGCCCGTCTCGTCACTGTCCACACTTAACTTTGATATCCTCGAGTCAGACTCACATCTTTCATTCTCATAATTGGTATAAGTTTTCACTAGATCGACTAGAAACAATTTATATCTCGGTATTCTTTGCACTGGCTCTAAAAGGTAGCTAGAGAGGTCTAACCGATCACCTAATTCTAATTGTATTCCCTGAAATAAATATTTAGTAGGTTATTTATATATTAACATGATTTTTTTCTAGTTTGTATCCGACGCCAAAAATAACTCTTGACTCTTGAAGAAACAATGTAAAATCCATTATCTTTTGATTATTTATCAAATATTTGAAGACAAAATTGGCTTGATTTTATTTTTGAGTGTTTCTGTATTTTTCTTTGAATTTACTTTAATAGGTAAGTATTATATTACCTCAATATTATTTTTCACGATAATTATGGATAAACACAATGTGAAAAATGTGAAAATCGAAAATAACAGTCAGGAGCAGGATTTGAACCTGCATCTTCTGGATACCGTCCAGATGCTTTACCAATTCAGCCATCCTGACAATTGCTCCTGACTGCTAATTTCGATAACACACGTCGTTAACGTTTTTGGGTGAACTTTGTGTTTAATGTATAGTGCTAAGCATGTCAAATGCTAAAAATATATATAAAAATATCTAAATAATTATGGATAATTTCAATAACTTGTGGTGAAATTACACCCGGTAAATATTTACAATTTTATCAGCTTTCTCCGGCTTTCATGTGTTATTTGGGTCGCATGATATGTGATCGCTATCGAGTTGTAGGATAACTAGAGCACACTCCGTGCAACTAGACTGAGCAGGCTCGAAAATGGAATGAAAAAATTATTGTTTATTATTTATTTTTTTAGCCCGTTACTGATTTATCAGAGGGAAAGGGATTTAGGCTGTAGTTCACCATGCTGGCTTTGTGTGGGTTGGCAGACTTTACAAGCCACACCGTAGCCGATTCACACACACGAACACAAACACACAATCTGCGGTAACGAATCTATTTTTACGAAATGTTTTGAAACACTTTTGATCTGTATTTTAACACTTGACATGCTCAGCTACTGAGAACAAATTATTATTTGTGAAACGATGATGGATGGATGGATGGATGAAACGACCGCTGAAATCGCACTGTCCAACGGTCATTCCCAATCTCCACATCACATTTGTGGTGCGATGGCTTAGCGGGTAGAGCATTTCCCCGGATTGGAAGGAACGCAGATTCAGTTCCCGCTCGCACTAAAGTTCTCTTTTCCACATTTCACAAATAATTTGTTCTACAACATTTATTCACAACCAGTATTTTATAGCTTAGTAACTCTGGGTCTAGGAATTCTTTGTTGACGCTGAGGTGTGGAAACATTATTTTAACAAGAAAGTGAAAATAAACATTTACATAGCGCAATCTGCGAGTATTATTAACTAATTTGTATAATAAATTCCAAGTTATGAATACGTAACGGCAAGTGTTCTTGGGCATTGGTCGAAAATGTGTATCAATGTGCAAGCATAACAGCGGTACCAACAATTAGGTGGCTGTTTAACAGCATTCGCCATCGACCGTAAACTTGCAGTAATGAGGAAATAGCGTTGGAAGTCTATCATATAACGTCTTATTCATAATTTTCGTGCAAGCATCGTTTTATTATCAGTTACTCCCTATCTATCAATTCAAATAATATACTTTTAACTCTAGTCTACAATATGAGGCCTGTAGTTTCAATTAAGTTTATTTTTAAATAAGACGCTTCTTTGTTAATTCCAACTGGTTCTTTTATGCGTAGTTCTCAAATAATACAGGAAAAATAAACTAAAAACGCACATGTATATAAAAAACAACAATTATACAACAGAATTTACTGTTATTCCAGTTACAAATATGTATATATGACTACAAAAGTATTCCTGGCTAATCCGTGTTTGATAACGATTTCATCAATGTAGTGGGTGTAGACTATTTCGGTTTTTACCATGGGGAATACCTACTGTAAGATGATAATATAATTTCAATTCTAGCCAATACTGATCGCTGTGTCAAACACATTTATTCAAAGCTTGTAAATTATTTAACTTATGTACCATAATTATATCAAAAATGTTAATGAGACTTACGCATTTGTCATTAAACTTTTGTTTGAAAGTTTGACAAAACACTATGGCAAAGAGTTTGCAACAAAGTTGCTTGGTAACACCACTTCTAGTTTAAGATTACACCTCTTTTGTCAATATTGTAATTAAATATTGATATACTCTCGTATTGTCAACGTGACCTTAGTCTTTTACTTAATTTAATGCCACAATAAATGGTCAGATATCAGACTTACCTGGAAAAATTGCTTGTGTTCAAATACCAGTCTCGTTGCTCGTTTGTTATTTCTAGAGTACATTACGTATAGATTAAACCTTTTTTCCTGCAAACAAAATATTGAACGTACTTCAGCCAGTGTTTACATTGAATTCGTTCGTAACTATCAAATGGCACGTACAATAACCACGTTCAGTGTCAATCGATATTATGTTTGAATTTGCACTCAATGTAATTCGAGTGAAATTTATTTAGATACTTTCACTGATCAAACAAAGCCTGAGGAACGATGGTTAATGTGGCGATAAGTCGAGATGAACTATGAAGAATTGTTGGGCACGTTGATGGATATAGATTGTCCATCAAAGTTAGAGCTATAAAAAAACAATTTTCTTAGTTTCCTCAAGTTAAAATCGTGAAAAAGACAATCGCCACTCCGAGTAATCAGAGTCAAAAGACCATGACACCAATGTTTTTGTAACCATTTGTTCTTAATTGGTCATTACATTATTTACTCTGTATAGAAAAAGATGAACGTGTTATGGTGAACTAAGTCTATTTTTAAGATGCAATAGATATGTTTTAATAAATTCTGTTAAATATACTTTTTATTTATAACTAATCTTCGTATACAATAGTTTCACAAAATACTTACGAAATTTCTAAAACATTGACCCAACTTCCTAAGGTCATTTTCACAGTCTTTTAAAGCAGGTAAGAACTCTTCAGAATGAAATCTAAATATCCTTTCGATGTTTCCAAAAATTTCTGACTTAAGTCCTCTAAACGATGGTGAAAGTTCGGGCCGACTCATGTGCGGTATATAGTCCTCAACAACATGCCTTAACCGCTCGACGTATACGTTCTCTGTATGTATTAGTTCATTCACCCGCTCTGTCAAACGTCTGTAAAGGATAAAAATAGATCTATTTATTATTTTATTATGTTATCAATATGCACATTGCGCATTAAAAAGGCATTGGACACGTCCACTTAGTAAGATTCTTGTGCAGTGATAACGATAAATAAGTTAAACATTATCCGTTCGTCATGAAAGGCTAGTAAAGTGTTAGTACCTATATTAAGAAAAGACACCACCGACATTGACCATAGCTATCTATAATGTTACTAATCATTATCAATTACGAAAGCCTTATAAATTTCAAGGACTAAATAAAATTGTTTATCAACCTATATAGCCAGTCCTTTTTTCCGCGTTTTGACAACAATAACAAGCTAAAGCAAAGGAACTACTCTGACAAAAGCTTATGAGACAACAAGTTATAATTACAAGGTATAATTGTGTCTAAAACTATGCCTGCACCATATTAAGTATGGCTTAACTAAAATCGGTTTAAAAACTATACCAGTTTTTTTTTTTCATGTGGCAAGGGCAATTACTTATAATGCAAAGGCGATGACTTATATTACATCCCTCACCTATTCATCCAACATGTTAAACCTCGCTTATAATATTATAAACTAGATTCTGCCCGAGACTGCCAGCGTGGACTTTTGAATATAAATGCACATACTCTATGGCATGGCACTCATTATATCTCTATCATTTTCTGGGTTTCTGACTATGTCTGTGAAATATTTCATGATAATTGATGTAGTAGTTACGGCGTGAAAGCTTAACAAACGAACTCACTTTCACATTCATAATATTAGTAAGGATATGAAAGTTTGGGTGTCGGTTACTAAATCACACTAAAACGCCTAAACAGATTTAAATTAAATTCGGCATACATAAATTAACACCTAGAATACCTTATAACACAGAAAAATGTTAAGTTGCTACGTAATCATTTCAAATTTGGTGGTTGGAATACGCGACGCCGACGTCGACAAAAACTAGTTTTAAACAAACTGTAAATCTGCCTAATAAATATATTATGATACTAGATGCTGTAGAACATTGAGTATTACTTAAGCCTTAAAACCAAATGACACTTTAAATATAAAAACATTGTCAGATAATGTTATCAAATGGGTCAAGACTGTTCTGTGTTCTATTGCAAAAGATTATGTTGCGTTATTCCAGGGTCGTCTTTAACGTATTGAAAAGCCCTGGGCAAATCAGGATAAAGACTAATACAGAGGACCATTTTTTTAAATTATCTAGTTTTTTTTACATTTATCAAGATAATATGTTTAGTAATTGTGACAGACTAAATAGGTACTTTATTTTTGTGAAAAACACGTGCGCACACTAAAAATGAGTTAAAGTGTATCTGTGCCCCGCCAGCTGACCACTCAAGTAATGTAACATAGTTTCAGTGGCCCGCCAATACTAGCAGAGAGACGGCACACGGCGGATTTATTTAGTGAGTGAGGGCTCCACACTACTCTGTTTGTTGCCCCGAACGACAGGGTGTGCGGTTAAGTAATTACATTTCCTCCCGCCTTAACAAAAAAAGGGGTATCTGTGCCATACGCAATTCTCCCGTTAACTTCCTTGCTTAGTTATTTAAAGTTATATCGTAAACAGTTAAGTGTCCCAACAGCACCTGCACCAGTTGGAAGGTAAGGACTACGTATCGACGCCTTGCCCATTCGTCTAGGAGCGCACCTACTGTCTTTACACCAGCCCAGGGTCTCTCCAGCCTAAAGGATAATAAAATAGATCTACTGTATATCCGCATACTGCCTCGAAAATGGATTTTGAAACGGTTTCTATTGTTGTTAAGATATTTTCTTAATGCACGTTTGTTTTTAGTTATGGTTTAAGCAAAGTAATTTAATGTTTTATAAAGTGATGTGTGCTGTCCGTGTGGTGACGGACTAAGAATACAGTGTCACCACCCCATTCTTTCCCACGGATGCCGTATGAGGCGACTAAGGGAAGTAAGCAATTATCATCCATTGCATGACTGGTGGTAGGGCTGGGTACCAAGTGAGAGTACTCACTTGGTATCGGGCCCGAGCGGGTTGGTACCACCATCTCCCGTGTAACCGGCCATGAAGCACCTCGTTGCGTTTTGGCTGCAGCAGGGGATAGCCGTTTATATTTCATTTCATATTTGTAAAATGATTTGGTGGGCAGCGGCTTGACAATACTCTTGGTATAGTCGAGTCCATGGGCGACGGTTACCATTTACCATCAGATGGACCGTGGCTCGTCTGCCACTACATGCAACAAAAAAAAAAAAAAAAAAAAAAGTCATCCTAAAGATACTATTCTTCATTAGTAATTAAACCCGTGCGAAGCAAGATTGGGTCGCTAGTAGCATATATTTCTCTCTACTAATATTAAAAAAAAAAACTCTAATGGCCCAAATTGTTATCAGTGGTGATGTAATAGATAACGACTTTGCTAATACCAGTAGAAATGGTGACGTATGTACATAGCCCTACTAATAGAGTTGAATCATCGCCGTTTATAAAAGAGTGACGTCATCGAAAGTCTATGTGTGGCACCGTCGTAAGTAGGTACCTATCCTCGTAAACATGTGTAGGTATAGTATTAATGCCTCATTAGTGTGCGTGAGAGTATGTGAGCGATGTTTCTGTGTATACACATCTGTGTATACAAAAATTTAATAATCCATAACAGTTGTTGCCTACTGAGTTTTCTGGCCGGATCTTTCTCAGTCAAGCCGCGTTCCGATCCGGTGGTAGCTTTTTAGACTTAGCTTTTGGCAAAATCAATATATTTAATAATATAAACTAATAACCAAGATTGTCTTCTTACTGGTAGTAATTGGTAGTTTATGGTAGAATTTTTGAGCACTAAATAAAAACAAAAAATTTTAGTTTAAAGAGGAGTATTATACTCATTTTAATATACTAACTTAGTCTCATACATTGTAAGCATAAAAAATTTTAAGTAAATATTTTAATTGTGTTTCTAAACGAATATTATTAGGTGAGTTAAAATAAATAAACCAAAAATTTTGTAAAATCATATACGTGGGTAGACGAGACCGTTGAAATAACATATCAGCTTTGGACGTCTATCATCTAAGTCCACCCGTGATCATGAATGCTGTAAAGTATTCGAAACGTCGGGATAGTAGTAAAATTAAGTAAACGCGATAGATTCCGTAAACGAAGTTTTATTTCAAAATGTGTAACATTCGCGTAAATATCAGAAAGTATTATACTTTCATTTCATAATCATAATACCCGTAGATATTCGCATACAGATCAAAAACAAAAGTATATTTTTTTAATAACATCAGGTATACATTAGATATATACATATACCTATTTACATAGATATAGTATATATATACCTACTATATTTATGGATATTATAATGTAATCAGCAAGCAGCCTACCTACAGTAGCGCTTGCAGCTTATATTACCAAGTCTCGTTTTACAATATCGTTTTATATGGTTTATTTTTAGTCTAATACATACCTACTAAATATCAGTTTAAGATACTTTCTAACATTTACGCGAAATTCACACATTTTGAAATGAAACTACGTTTACACACACACAGCTTTGGACATCTACCATCTAAGTCCACCCTTGATCATGAATGCTGTAAAGTATTCGAAACGTCGGGATAGCATAAAAATCAAGTAAACGCGATAGATTCCTTAAACGTAGTTTTATTTCAAAATCAGTTTAAGAGTTATCGGTATTTTAGCAATGTATTATCAGTTGGCTACATTTTTTATCGAATCGTTTACACTAATTTATTGCTATTATCTTTACTTTATACACTTATATACACATAGGTATTATGTATTTACTCATTTGTTCAAATTATATAAATTATAAAAAATAACACCACAGTAGGTATATTCAAATTCTGTTAACCATGAAGCTAACTGCTATGCATATATATTTTAATGGAGGGTCAAAGTCCTCCTTAGTATTTATGGATAAATCCTTCTATTCTACTTGCGTTATAAATGTTTTTTTTTATTGCATGAAGTGGCAGACGAGCCACGGTCCATCTGATGGTAAATGGTAACCGTCGCCCATGGACTCGACTATACCGAGAGTATTGTCAAGCCGCTGCTCACCATTTCATTTCACAGATATGAAATTAAATATAAACGGCTATCTCCTGCTACAGCCAAAACGCAACGATGTGCTTCATGGCCGGTCACACAGGAGATGGTGGTACCAACCCGCTCGGGCACGATACCAAGTGAGTACTCCCACTTGGTACCCAGCCCTACCACCAGTCATGCAATGGATGATAATTGCTTACTTCCCTTAATCGCCTCATACGACACCCGTGGGAAAGAATGGGGAAGGGTGGTGACACTTGTATTCTTAGTTCGTCACCACACGGACAAATTGTAAAAATGTGAAAGTTTATAAAAATGATGATGTAGGTATATCCGTCGTAGTGTAAACAGATTTGGATGAAACTTGGTACCTAAATAAATAAGAAATTTTTTCATAATATAAACAAATTCCACACATAGAATTTTTTTCACGCCAACCCACACAGAATTTTTAACTCGAAAAATATAATATTTTCCTTGGGGTAGGTACTAATTTTTTACATAGATCTAACCGCTAAATGGATTTGTACAATACTTACAGTTGAGACCTGATAGTTATACACATATAACATTTCCAATCCTGATAAGGAACTCCTGTGGGATGAGCCTAAAAAACTCCTACCTAACTAAAGGACCTAATTTAGAACTCCACACAGAGAGAGTCGTGGGTAGTAGCTAGTTTATAATGAAAACTGGCTTACCGAAGTCGCTAGTTTAGTCTACGACTCGTAGTAAAGGACGATACTATAAATGTAGTAAGTAGCATTCTAGCATTGTCCTAATTTATAGAAGACTATCTGAATTCATCTTGAATTTAAAATTTAAAACTGCCTCTGTGGTGCAGCGGTAGTGTGAGCGACTCCTGCTGCTTGTTCGTAAAAAGAAAAATTCTCAGTAGCAGCCCAGAGTTTGGAAATGGGCCCGGTAGACAGCAATAGGCTCGCCCCCTATTACGTTGGACCTAAACATAGCTGGTGAACTGTGGGTACACACCCCTGCCTACCCTTTTGGGGAATACAGGCGTGATCCTATGTTTAAAATATTTTTATATTTGATGCACCATAACAAAAGTTTTTAAATTCTGGTGATAGTTAATTAAATGAAAGCAAAGGATTATTTAGGAAGAAGTGCTGCTCGCAAAATATAGCTAACAGCCTTGATACTTTTCCGCCACTTTACATAAGCGAAGCATGTATAATCGTGAATGAAGCGTGTTTTGTAAAAATATAAACATTTGCAGATATACGTAGTATGCATGTATGACACGATGACAGACACGTACATACAAATACTAATTGGCATCCACACTACGCGTTTATTTACAGAAACATTTACAATGTATTATTTCATCTGCTAAATTAATCCCGTGACCGAGGCCTTCTTTCACTAGTCCTAAAAATTTCAATTAGTTTATTTTTTGGGATCACTATTATGAATGTGCTACATTTTTATAGCTGACTGATTTTTATGCCTTTGCTTGCGGCGGAGAGATCGAAAGACCTGTACGATAGATCAGTGGCTTAGAGCACTTCCCCGGATTGGAAAAGACCCGGGTTCGATTCCCACTCGTACAAAAAAATCTCTTTTTCCTTATTCACAGAGAGCATGTTAAATGCAAAATAAAAAATATAGATCAAAAATGTTTAAAAAATCGCGCCATCAAATAGTATGAATTTTAATTGCAAAATTAAACTTACTATATTGGTTTAATGCATGTAAATGCATTCCAATAGATGGCGTTGGTCATAAAGACAAATGTGATAAGGAGATTAGGATGATCGAAAGATCATGCTCAGTGGCTTAGAGCACTTTCCCGGATTGGAAAAGACGCGGGTTCGATTCCCGCTCGTACAAAAAATCTCTTTTTCCTTATTCACAAATAATTTGTATTTCAAAAGCTAGTTTTTAGGTTGTATCTCAGGTTCCCGATATAGTAGTGGGACAAAATGTATACCAGTTTTTAAGTCTAATCGAGATCTATCAAATAAAAAAAGTTTTATCAAATCCGTTTAGTAGTTTTTGCATGATGCCATCCATCCATCCATCAGCCTTTTAAAGTACACTGCTGGACATAGGCCTCCCCAAGAATGGGGGATAGTGCCGTAATCGCCACGCTTGGCAGGCGGGTTGGCGATCGCAGTGGATGTTGTTAATACTCGAGGGAGTGCTGCTGTCAGGATATATCGCTCGACGAACCGACAACCATTGGGAAAGAACGTATCTCGAGTGGCGACCACGTTTAGGATAGCGCAGCGTAGGAAATTAGGAATGCCTACACCAAGTGGACCTACAATCTGATCAAAGCCGCAGGAAGCCGTTACGCTACTACGCGCGACAGGTAGTCTGAAGGAACACTGTCAGGTTTTAGTCGGTATACGGTGTGGCATTGCACTAGGCATCTCCAATAATAAAAAAAAAAAAAAGGACCGCTCGTTGTGGCATTCGCTTGAGGAGGCCTATGTCGATTAGTAGATCTTTAAACGTTGAATGGATAGAAATAAATATCTTCAATTCCTATTTAGATTAGCCTTATTGTTTTATAATACTGTTTGATATGTTATTATATATGGTGTATTTTACAAATATGAATACAAATCTGGAACCTATAAGACCGAGTATTGAAACAGCGACAGAATCGAAACATTTATGTTATATAAACGTATAATGCGATTAGTTTACAGAAAGCCAATGTTTACAAAACATATACACTTCTACTATCAATTTTATTCGTGTTTAACTCATAACGAACAAAAGGTTCGTGATGTCATCGCATAAACGTACTGAGATACTTTTTCATAAATAAATATGAATTTAGCTCATCTGACAATCCATTTGTAGACACAAAAGAAAATTAATTGTTATTACATCAAAGAACAAACTTATTTGTGAAAGTGGAAAAAGAGACCTTTACTGCGAGCAGGTTTCGAACCTGCGTCCCATTCAATCCGGGGAAGTGCTCTGGAGCGCTAAGCTATCGCAGGCAATAGTAACACCCAATGTTTATTACTTTTACTTCACATTTTGTTTTAAATGTCTTTAAGACCCACACCACGTATTGGATGCATTTACAATTTGCAATTAAAATTCATAGTCAAGTTCTAAAATACAGACCAAAATGTTATTACATCACAATCACATGATTCGTGAAATCTGTTACCATATTTTTTCTGACATTCACGTGGACAAAATGGCTATGCTATCGACAGCAATGGCAGACGAGCTGAGGTCCACTTAGCATTACCAGAGGCACATCCAAGCTGCTGCCGCACCCAAATGGCAACGAAGTGGTTCGCTACTCGTTACATCTCGTTCCCGCGTCGGCTAATAGTGGGCAGCGGCAGATATATGAAAAGTAGCAATCCGTTCTTTGCCTAACCCTCTGAGAAATAGACATGGGTCTTTATAATGTATGTTACATTTTATGATTACAATAATATGACGTGGTAACTACTGTCACAAACATACCCGACCCTGTATTGTATGTGGGTGTCGTGAAAGCTAAATCGCAAGAACTTTGCATCCACTTGGGCCAATGCCATAAGCGCATTTGTTATATTCACAAAGAAGGTTAACGCAGCTGGTCGTAAAATTTGTGTAAACACGTGCTATCAACATTTCATAGACTAGGTAGACCAATCATGGGTCTTTTTTAATATTGTAGTATTCCATCCATCCATCTATCAGCCTTTTAAAGTCCACTGCTGGACCATAGGCCAATAATGGGGGATAGTGCCGTAATCGTCATGCTTGGCAGACGGGTTGGCGATCGCAGTGGATGTTGTTAATACTCGAAGGAGTGCTGCTGCCCACTCCCTCGGTATTCCCTCAGTTGGCTCTTACAACTCTCATGGGCGGAGAGGGGTTGGACAATTCTAAAGCCGGCCCCACACGGCGTATTATTGGATATTATTTAATATTCTAGTATTTATATTACTATAGCCAGCAGTACGCCACAGGATAAGCCATGCCTGCTGCTAAAGGACTTAAAAAAAGAGGAAGTGAGGCAAGGGGTAATGGATTTTGCCATAATGGATTTTGACTCAATAAACGAGGTAATGGCGGAGATTCTGCCCTCTATATTCTACGATAGTCGCAAGATAAGAAAATCAATGATGAATATTACTTTTCTCAATAAATATGTGTTTGGATAAAATCAACGATTTTATTGATTTTATGCAAAAGATATTAAACTTAATCATTTTTCTGATTTTATTATGTCAATGTATATTTTCGTTGTAGAACACACACTCCAAAAATCAAATATGTTAACTATTTTGTTAAGAATCTATACTACAGTTAAGTAACAATTAAACAGTTTTGCATTAATATTATTTTATACTCAATACGTAATTCCATCGTTTCTTAACATAATGCAACTACCATGCGTTTAAAATTATAAGTAGCTTGGTAATTAATAATACAAGTGGACATTTTATTAAGTACCGATATACACGTGCCTATTATGCATAAATTAATATTAGTCTACCTTCTTTACACCTGAAGGGATGAACAGAGGTACAACAGTTCCAACATTAATTCTAAAAAGCTGATGTAAATATTATTATTTCCCAAGTCAACATATTTGAGTCCAAGATCTGTTAATAATAAGTTGCACAAAATATGTCATTAAACTAACAAGACAGCGCCGCTATTAGCAAAATTATAATTGAAATAGATACCCTGAATTTTTTATAATAATTTCATCCCGTAACGACCGTAAGTAAGACGCTCGTTAAATAAATGATGTATTGTGTTAATACAATGAAATACAAAACGCATTACCTAATGATTTATTAAAATGACATTCGTTGCTAACAGCAAATTGCGAATACCTAAGTAAGGTATCTAAATTTATTATGTAAAATATTAAGTTTTTCTAATAAGTTTAAGAATAGTTTTATAAATTATAATTATCTATTTTTTGAGAGTCTGTCAGCCTTCTACGCCAAAACGGAATAATCTTATTAAAATAAATTTGGAACGGAGGAGGAAGATTACCATCCTTTCTTTTTTCTTTGTTAAGGTGGGAAGAAATGTACCTAACCACACACCCCATCGTTCGGAGCAACGAACAGGGTAGCGAACTAATATGTGCCTTCATGCCCAAATGGTTTTAAAACACAAAATTTAGAAAGAAATTACGCTAATAATTCTAGGATGAATAATTTTCAGAAGTTAGATAGGTACGCCTTATTTCCATTTATGCCTACCTACTGAAGATTCTTTTCAGTTTCTATTTCTGCTATTCTATACTATTATAAAGCTGTAATAGAGCTGTCTGTACATTTAAGATATTTGAGAAAAAAATTCTGAAGCTATACAGGCGTGTCTAAAGACAAAAAGATCTTTTTTAGATTTTTTGGCTGTTTGTCTGTTTGTTCGTTCACGCATCACGCATAAACTACTGAACGAATTTTGATGCAACTTTTTTTATTTGATAGCTCTTGATTAGACTTAAAAACTAGCATACATTTTATCCCGCTACTATATCGGGAACCTGAGATATTACCCAAAAACTAGCTTTTGGTTGCGGCGAAGCCGCGGGCAAAGGCTAGTTTCAGAATAAAATTGCAGACACATTATTACCTATATAAGCCAATAAAAGATAAAGCTAAAAAATGCATTAATATGTTAAATGTCTTACACTCACATTAAAATCTAGAATAATTATTGTGTCAAAAAAATAATAATTTTTCACCACGCCAATACTCATAAAAGAACAGCAATTAGTGCGTAAGTGTAGGCAAACATATACAGATCTAATTATGGGGAACTTTTAGGTAACTTCTAGAAAATATAGGTATGCCTACCTAATTGAGCTTTATTTTTGAACCAAATCAATGTGGGTGTGTAATACACACCTCAGCCTACCCCTTCGGGGAATACAGGCGTGATGCTATGTATATGTAGGTATCTTAAGCAACGTCAATGGGTTCATCAGGACATATTTTTTAGATACCAAGAATTCAGATCATAAGCAAAAGACAAGAATAGATAGATGTACCTATAAACATTTTATGCTACACAGCAACAACATCAAACGTCCTTGCCACCTACGTCAACTGGTATTTAAATGTAATATGAATACCTACCACGTTTTTTGTTCTGCTCTAAACTAAGAAACAATATAAAAAATATAACGACTAACATTTAAAAATAAACACTTTTAGTTTGGACTATACAATCTGTTTTTCAAGATATTAGAAAGTGTACATAGCAATCAAAAGGTTCGCTTCGTAAATAATAATCAATAAACATTTATGGAGAGGAAATATTTGTTTTTAAAAATTCTAGGAACCATAAATTAGAGTTGACCCTTAGGCCCTAGACTACAGCCGACAAAGGTCCAATCCACGGCTGTTACTACAACCCGCTATTATGTTTACACAATTAAGTAAAGTTTGTCTACGATATACAATATATTTTATACTAAACGTAATTAGTAGGTATGTATAGGTTAGATATTGTACATTAGAATTATATTTCACGTTTTTATTTACATTTGTGTTAGCCACCTGCCCACTAGCTCGTGCCATATGAATATACATCAAGGTGAAACCGGGTACGGCAACAAAACACGTATTTGTATGCATAGCATTAATCATTCCACGTTCTTTATGAACTGTTTTGATCAAATTATATTGATATCTGTGAGTTTATCTAAAACTGACATAAATATATCGTAATGCTATGGATAAGTAAAACAAAGCCTCTTTAACGACAAGCAGGCAAAAGATATGCTATCGCCGTGTGACAAAGTCGGACTGCGATATCACAAATATTCTTTCCTATCTTGGAAAAAATCAAGTGACCTCACCTGCGATATTTCTCCTTTTTTGATTCAATCGGTAGCAATACCGGTTCCGCTGACTTGGATATACACCACTCGTTCACTGCACTCACAGTAAGAAACTCTGTGTCCGGTGCGTGACACACCTCAGAGCCAAACTCGTCTGAAGATACAGTAATACTGTCGTACTTCTGATACGGGACCAGATCAAGAGATGATATTGACTTAATACTAACATTGTCAAAATTAACACGATCACCAAATTCACCTGAGGAAACGGAATCATTGTCGTCCCTTTCACTATGCATATCACTATCATCATCATTTATCAAAGTGTCCGTTGATTGATCAGTAGATATCGTCTCCACGGCACCATCATGTGTATTGACTATATACTCCTTTCCATTGCTCAAATTATCACTACTTGAATCATCGCTACTGTCATTTTCTGACGAAGCAACGGCTGCCTCTTGTGTCAGTATTTCCTCTTCATTATCCGAAGGATCCGATCGTTTCAGTCTTAATATCCTTTCTATGTCTTTTTGTGTCACGCCATAAGACCAATGTCGTTCACCCGAGTGCACTTGACTTCCTGCTGTCGATTTTCTCCTTATTACTGGTGGTTGCCGAGAGCGACGAGTAACAATTGGTGAAGACGAAGGCGTAGTAAACGAAAATCGCCTTTCCTTGCGAATCACTTTGTCCTCCAGTACAGGTGATTTATTTTCAGGTATATCATTATCACGAAATTTAATCGGAGGTGGTGGTGCGGGTCTATGAGGCGTTAATGCTTCCAGCCCTGGTTTTCTATCAGAGATAAAACCGGACGAACTGGATTCGAAACTATTCTCAGATGCGTTTGATAGAATAGAATTCACAGAAACATTAGAATTTCGGTCTTGTGATTTTGCGATTGGGCACAAACGTTGGAAATGGGATTGGATAGGATTAACTACACTAGTTAAACTTCCCAAGTTCTGTTCTCTGCAGTTTTCTAACGACTCTCTACTTTCACCAAGGTTATCTAAATTAGTTCGTTCAAAGCGTAGAATCATATCTCTAACGCTAGCTCTGTCCTTTCTGATGATAACGCCATCTTCGTCAGAGGCGTTACCAGAAGACGAGTGCAGCTCATGGTCGAGCCTAGCGCAAAACTCTTCCTGTGTCATAGCGCAATATTGATAAAAACACAGTTACACAAGCGACGGTAAAAATAAGACGGGTTCATATCAAAATAAAACCGTGCGCACGAAGCGACACGCGCGTACTTCTAATAACCGAACGCGACTGACAGGCTGACGGTGGCGCCCGCGCCTCACCGCGCACCGCCTGTTTGTTGTGGTGTGGCACTTGGCGCTTAATAGGCTCTCCATATTACATTATTGTACGAGCATTTTACATGCCCGTACTGTAAAGTGTGAACAAAAAAGTACAAATTTATATAATATTTGTTGTGAAAAACGCGTGTCTCTTGTCAGACTAAGACTGGGTGACACAGCCCCGTCCAATTGCGCCGCAATAACCGTCAAACCAACTGCCGCTACTTTGACACCTATAATTGTGAGGCGTCACAAATTTGCATTTTAGAAGAACGATTCATAGGTACCAAAGATAATGATAATAAAAGAAACCTTAAAAATGCTGATACGGCATTTAATTTATTCGTTACTAGTAAAAGTAGTTAAATGGATATAAGTCAGAAAAACATTTACAAGTACTTTAATAAATAAGTAGATATGTCCATGTAGTGACGGACTCAACACTCCATTCCTTCCCGCGGCTGTCATTTCAGGCGGCTGCGGGAATTAAGCAGTTACCACTCATTGCATAACTGGAGGTAGGATTGGGTACAAAAAGGGATTACTCACTTATTTTTGGGCCCGTGCCTAAGCGGGTCGGTCCCACTATCTGCTGACTTTGATGCACTTCGGTGTGTTTTGGCCGTAGCGAAATATAACCGTCCATTAAATCATTTCCCATCCGTAAAATTAAATGGTGAGCAGCACCTTGGCAGTATTCTTAGTATTCCATGAGCGGCAGTTACCTTACCTTACCATCAGGTAGGCCTTGGTTCGTCTGCCACCATAAGCAATTGAAAATATTAATATACACTGTTTAGTGTAATGTGCATAATATTACACAAAATTTCGTTCATATTAATTAAGTATCTTGATATACCTACTTACTTTTCAAACAGGCAAGGTTGTTTTAGTTTCGAAAGTGGCCACAGTCTACTGATACTTCTGTAACTTGAACTAAAGTCATTGATTCATTAATTAAAGTTTATTTTGTCTGCACAATATACGTATTATCCGAAGTTCAAAAATAAATCCTGTGCGTAACTAATAAAATGGCTACAATTATCTACTAGTATTTAAAATGTACTTTTTAATTGAATTTTTTGTATATAGCTAATTGTATAGGTATATATGTTACTAATCTACTTTAAAAATCACTTGTTTAAGTGGAAAAAGAGAGCTTTACTGCGAGCAGGTTTCGAACCTGCGTCCCATCCAATCCGGTGAAGTGCTCTGGACCGTGGATGTCAAGTGCTAAAATACAGATCAAAATAATCTTCTGCTTCAGTTTCTGCAAGATCTTTAACAAAACTGTTGGTGACCTACTTTTATGCACTAAAAGATATAATGTTAGTTTTATAGAAACAGGTAAAGGAAAAAATATGTATCCAAAAACAATCATTGCTCTGAGTCTGAGTGTTTTTTTGTAGTCTCCTAAGGCCTAGATTTATCGCTAATGTCAAGTTTTGCCTTTAATAATGTTTGAGTGAATAGGGTATTAAATAAACTTTTAAAATAATATAAATAAACTAAATATCTTTAATAAAATACAAAAAAAAACATCATCAGCTATTTAATACATTTTAATCAACTTCTAATTTGCGAAAGGATCCCTCTATACCGAACACAACGGCTGAATTCTTGGCAGTACCATCGGACCTTTTCGATTCATCTGAACGAGCCTCCTCTTGTTGTAAAAACCAGTCACGGTAGCTTTCTACTTTAGCTTTCCAATGATCTGCAAAAAATATATTAACATTTACTATTTACAAAATAGGTAATATTTTTTTATCTGAATATCATCATTGCTTCTGTTCCCCTGATAGTAAGAGATAACTTAGCCGTGTGGAGCCGGCTTTAGAATTGTCCCACCCCTCTCCACCCATGGGAGTCATAAGAGCCGACTGAGTGGGCAGTAGCAGTTGCAGTAGCAGTGGACGTTAAAAGGCTGATGGATGGATGGAACTTAGCCCTACGTGGTAAATCCCTTAGTTTCTTATTCCTCCTCTATTGCACATGTCCTATTGTTAGGTACGAATTCTCCAACAATGAGAGGAAAATTTAGCTATTAATACATTATCTAGGTAGCTGGTGACCACATTGCCCTAAAAACAGCGTATTACGCTTTATGTCAATCATTACTCACATATTATGTCTCTGTGTGGGGAGGAACGCCTAAAACTCACTTGCTACAACTTGAGCGAGCGCAAAGAGCTGTTCTTAAAGTTATGTTTTTAAAACTGTTTAGATATCCCATCGTTTTTTTATACAACATGGCTGGCGGCCCACCTGATGGTAAGCTGTTACCGTAGCCTATATACACTAGCAACACCAGAGGTATCACCCGCGCGTCGCCATCTCCAAGGAAAATTATAGATTTGGATAGGAGGTATAACAAGGAGTGGATAGGTAAGATACTAAGGAGAGGATAAGAAGGATAATAAGGAGAGGATAGAGAGAGGATTTTGGCCTCCGGCGCTCTCATTCACCATAAGAAACACAACGGTAGGCGTAACTACCGTTGTTACACGCTGATCTTTTATGAGAGGGTGGTACTTCCCCGATTGAGCCGGCCCATTCCTTCTGGGATAAGCAAGGCTCTGCCATTAGTATCCTTTACAAGAAATGTCAGGTGCTTACTGTGAGACAGCTCTTTGTAGTATACCTACTACTAATAGTTATGCGCAAACATTCTTCCCTTACATAAATGATGATACTTAGCACCACAAGTGTATAGGTTATAGGGTATGCACTATTCAAACATGTAACACGGCTCTAGCTCAGCGTCATTTCTACGTATAGCAGGACATTTCTACAATAAAATCAACAAATCTTGCTCAATATATACCAGTGGAAGTCAGGAATGTAAAAAATTAGTCTCTAAATGGTTACCGGTACAAAATTGTATTGACACAGAAAATCTGCTTAAAATATCACTTCTATGATAATTTGTGTTCACAGAATCATAAATGCGCATAAAAACATAAACACATGCGCGCACACAAAAAAACACACACATCCGCATGCACGTACTATACAAAACATAAATCTTCACATACAAGTACCTTTTTTTTGTTAAGGCGGGAAAAACGAACATGGTATTATAGTGTGGGGCCCTCACCCACTAAAAAAACCCGCCGTGTGGCGTCTCTCCGCCTTTATTGGCAGGCCACCGGAACCATATTACATTCCTTCAGTGGTCACATACAAGTACCTACTCCTAATATAAGTACTCAGTCACACAGACAATTAAAATGGTTGTAATTCGTTTAGTCTCATCATCAAACCAACATAATATAGAGCAAATAAAAATGTGATGGCCGTGTGGGGCCGGCTTTAGAATTGTCCCACCCCTCTCTAACCACGGGAGTCGTAAGAGCCGACTGAGGGAATGCCGGGGGAGTGGGCAGCAGCACTACCTCGAGTATTAACTACATCCACTGCGATCGCCAACCCGCCTGCCAAGCGTGGCGATGACGGCATTATCCCCGATGACGGGACCGCTCATTGTGGCGTTCTCTTGGGTAAGCCTATGTCCAGCAGTGGACGTTGAAAGGCTGATGGATGGATGGATGGATGAAAAATGTGATAATACTGGTCCCATCCCAGTATTATCACACAAATTAAATCATACTATGAGTTTCATAGTTCATAAAATGACTAATAAAATAGTCATTTCTGCATGTATCATGTTTTGTTTGCGTATAATGCTATTTGTGCTTGACTGTACAATTGTTTTCTTGAGATCAATAAATTATTATTATATTGGGTTTACTGAGGGATTCATTTCTTCTCTTCTTCTCGTTTTGATCTTTAGCTAATTGTCTCATATAACAGTCATGGGGAATATAAGAACCCTGGCTTCACAAAGACCGATTTAACTCATATACTGATAAGATGTGAACAATGACACAGTAAATTATTCCATTCCCTTCCTACACTTATTTGGTTGTAGGTTAGGAAATGACACAAAACGTTTAGTTGAGGCAAATTAAGGTTCAACTCATACATATGGATTCTACTTTAATATTATTTTGTTATGATTTCTTTTATATTATGTGGATGGCAAACAAGCATACATCCCACAATTGGTAAGCGGTTACCTTAGCCTATTAGACGCTAGCAATACCAGAGGCATCACTTGTGCATCACCATCTCCATAGAAAGGGAAGGATAATAAGGAGAGGATAGAATGGATAATCGCCGTGTGGGGGCTTTAGAATTGTCCCACCCCTCTCCACCCATGGGCATCGTAAGAGCCGACTGAGGGAATATCGGGGTAGTGGGCAGCAGCACTCCTTTCGAGTATTAACAACCACTCCACTGCGATCGCCAACCCGCCTGCCAAGTGTGGCGATTACGGCACTATCCCCCATTCTTGGGGAGGCCTATGTCCAGCAGTGGACGTTAAAAGGCTGATGGATGGATGGATGGAGAATGGATAATAAAGAGGACCTATCCGGTTGGGAGTTTGGGCGGGATTGGTTAATAATGCATATTATAAGTTAGTATTCCATTCTATATAGGGTAACTATACTGAAAATTACAATAATCTAGACGGCATTTTAGCAGTCAGAAACTCGGAAGAAAAGTCACATATGAATGTCCAGATTATGAGCTCATAAATAGGGATGCAATTTTTTTCTTATCACTTCGCACACAGGCGATCGCACACCTAATAAGAAGTGGTAATAGCCGCTCATGGACTCAAGAAATACTGAGATGACTGCCAAACAGCTTCTCACGATTTCATTTCACTTAAGGGAAATGAATGAATGGACAGCTATCGTCAGTTACACGAAAAGCGAGTGCATCATATGACTACATCCACTTAGTATCCATACCTACCACCAGTAATGCAATCATACGATACTCGCGGGCACAAACGGGGCGGAGACACTTTTATTCTTAATTGGTCACCACTTGGAACAAATAACTTACCTATACACCTTAACAAATGCATAAACACTCCAGTATTAACTATGATAATTATATGGGCATGATAATACGTAAATAATGAGTAGATGAATACTGTCTACAAATAATAGTAACGTTATTCCTAGATATATTATGGCCTTATGATATAAATAACTAGTCGACCCGTGAGGAATTCCACATCCATTAAAGGACCTCTTCTTAGATGATTTTAAATCTCGAATTTAAGAGAAGCGGTACTTTTTTAGACCGTGGATCTAAAATCATGGAATTTGATAAAGGAATAAGGAAGATCTCGCGGACCGACAGAAAAATATGCTAGAGAAATCCTATTATAAAGCTGTAACAGAGCGTTGCCTGTACATTTAAGATATTTGAGAAATAATGACTGTAATAGGCTATATAGACGTATCTAAATACAAAACAATTTTTTGAAGTGAAAACTTATTTTAGCGCGGTACGCATATTTTTAGATGAGATAAAATCTCTGGACTCGCAACACCGTTACGAGACGCAGCTATAGTGTGTGCATTGGGAATTAAATTTGACACACTTCCAGGTTTCCGATTGGGCTGAAATTTTACACCCATATGTATATCGCGTGACAATGTGATATTATGATGACATGGAGCTGATCTGATGATGGAGATGGAAGATGGACCTAGGAACTCTATAATGAAACTGCGTAACCCCATCGAGTTTGGCTTGTATGATTCGTCTTAACGAGTACTTTGTCCCTAGATGGTATCCAGGGTCTGAGGAAGAAGCTGGAAGGTGGCCACAGTAACTCTTATAATGAAACGATGCAATCCCATCGAGTTTGGACTCGTTTGATTTGTTTTGACGAGTACTTTGTCTTTAGATGGTATCCAGGGTCTGATGATGGAGCTGGAAGGTGGCCATGCGAAACTGTAATTAAATGGCGCAACTCCATCGAGTTGGGGCTCGTTTGAAATGTCTTGACTAGTACTTCAGTCCTAGATGATATCCAGGGTCTGATGATGGAGCAGGAAGGTGGTCACAGTAACTCTGTAATGAAATGAAGGTGGCCATAGGAATTCCGTTATAAAACGACATAACACCATCGAGTTTGGGCTCGTATGATTCGTCTTGACGAGTACTTTGTTTTTGATTTACAAGTTTTAATTTAAGATTAAAAAATTTATTACAAAAATAACAACTGTTTATTTATAGTTTTAAGTTTTCACTTCTCTTAGCAGTCCTCAGGGCTGCTTTGATTTTTTTAGATTTTTTATCTGTTTATCTGCTTGTTCGTTCGCGCATCACGTGAAAACTACTGAACGGATTTTGATATTACTGTTTTTTGTTTATTTCATAGCTCTTGATTGGACTTAAAACCTGGTTACTTTTTATTCTGCTACTATATCGGCAAACTAAGATATAACTCAAAAACTAGCCTTTGGATGTGGTGGAGCCGCGGGCAAAGGCTAGTAATATATACGATTGAAGTATAGGCACTTGTATACTTATACATAACGATTCTATGTTTGGGATTGAAAAGCTACTAAAGATATAACAGCATAATTATTATGCATCTAATTACGAGTAATTACTTGCTTGTTAGTGCCATCAATTTAGATTGGCTTCTAATATTTTACGTGCAAGGCTTTCTTTCCTAATATGATTGCCAAATACAGAAACGCTATTAAAATTCATCATACAGTTAAAATAAAGTTAAATTCTTCTAAATTCGATCAGAGATTTTTTTGCTGATCATGAATTAGCGACGCTTTAAAATATAGGAGTGGTTCAGTGTTTGCTGAATTTAAAAACATGTTTATTGTAATAGCTGACCCGGCTTCGTAACGCCATTTTTTTCGTAAATATTTTCTAAAATCCTGAAAGTAACTGCCTCGTTGGTGTAGCGGTAGTGTATGCGACTACTAATCATGAGGTCTCGGGTTCGATCCCCGGGTCGGGAAATTTTATTGAGCTTTTTCCTAAAAAGATAAATTCTCAGTAACAGCCCCGAGTTTGGAAATGTGCTCGGTAGACATCAATAGGCTCGCCCCCTATTACGTGGGACTTAAACATAGCTGGCGAGTCGTGGGTGTGTAATACACCTCTGCCTTCGGAGAATACAGGCGTGATGCTATGTCTGAAAGTCGTGTTTTGCTTTATGCTCGCCTCGGCTTCACATGGGTGTGTACAGTCGCGGACTAATTAAATGTAACACTTCCGGTAAATTCAAATCAGTTGGATTATCAATAATTCCAGACACGTTTAATATAGCGAAAGTAACTCACAGTCTTCTGTCTCATTCACTCACTCACTTTTCATAATAAGAGTTTTTAATTTTCTGTTAGATATTTTTATGTTTGTTTATACAAACTTTGCCCTGACAATAACGAACATAAAAAATAATAATTATCCAATTTGGTACTGTCGTTCGAAAGTTATGCGCGTACATACATTTCGGCGATTCATTTTTATTTATATAGATAGATTTCGTAGTACATTAATAATAGTGTTAATTAAGTATATAATATCTTTCTTCCTTACTTGTTAATTCTTGCAAGGTGCCGTTAGTGCCTCCGTACTCTACAGGAAGTATAGATTGAGGTATTGTTTTATACAACGCATTATAGTCCTTATTGTGTACCTTTATCTGAAACAAAATTATTTGGCAGCTATTAATGTGTCTAGCCGTGTGGGGCCGGCTTTAGAATTGTCCCACCCCTGTCCACCCATGGGAGTCGTAAGAACCGACTGAGGGAATACAGGGGGAGTGGGCAGCAGCACTCCTTCGAGTATTAACTACATCCACTGCGATCGCCAACCCGTCTGCCAAACGTAGCGATTACGGCACTATCCCCCATTCTCGGGGAGGCCTATGTCCAGCAGTGGACTTTAAAAGGCTGATGGATGGATGGATGGATTAAAGTGTCACTATACACACATAACCAGTGATAGCTTAGTAGTAAAAGCAAAGATTGCAAAAATAATCGTATGCAGTTCGATCCTCAATCAAAGGTCACGGCACACAAACCTGACTTTTTGAGTTTTTTCGAGAATATGTGTGTATTTGATTACAAATTATCATTGTTCGATGAAAAAAAATATCGTGAGGAAACCTGCATGCCTTTAAAATATTACGATCATTCGTCACAAAAAACGAGCAAAGCAATAATTTACTACGTGAAAAGACAAATGACATTTACTGTGAAATAAAGCTTAAATGGCAACAAATAAAGTACTTTATGAACTAAACAAAATAAGAGCTCATTCCTCAAGTGCGCTGTTATTTACCGAGACGGATTTTTTGGGCCGACTCGATATCTATTGCTTTGCTAATCAAAGTTTATATCTTAATAAATAAATAAACAAGTAAATAAAACGTAAAATACACAGGCAGACTTCAATCTGACCACGAAATTTTATTATAGCGTAATGGTATCATAGTAACCTCTCATGCAATGTAATATTCGTAATATGCGTAATATAGTAGGTACGATAACGTATGAATAATTATTTCTGGTGCAAAAATATTTTATGAGATTTGCAAATAGCTTTTTTAAGTTAATGATTCAATGTGAACTAATTATAATATTGCATGTTCTTTCAAACAAGCACTGCATAACAATGCTACCTTGACAAACCATTTTGTTGAAGGATGAATAAAAAAATCAAGGTAAATGAGCGGATGAGAAGTGTCAAAATTACTTTATTTGTATTAATCTACAACGCTTACTGTAATTATAAAGATACTTACTCTCTTCTTCAGTTTTTCTCCCAAAAATGATTTGAATAAGGTGTACGCAGTTTCGAATCCTGATGGTGTGTTTAACATATGATTACTTTTAACTCTGACTGGTAATGCTTTCTCGAAGCATGATATGCTCTTTTTGGCTAGAGCTGGAGTCCATTGGCTTAGTACACTTATTCCTACGTCTTTCATGTCCACTATAACTTCCTTAAAAAAATAAAATAATATCAATCTATGCTAATATACTCTTAATAACATCATAGTCCAATTCTTGAGGAAAGCTATAATATAGGGTGATGATATTTAAAAAAAAATCAAGTATACCTCTCCAGATACCGTAAAATTATCATCTTCAAGCATCAATATCTCTGTCACCATCACAGCTACTTTGATCAGGTCTGCAAGGTGATACTCCGTCGGATCAAGCACGCCTAACCTCATTATACAGGTTCGTGGTGAATCTTCCTTAGAACAGTTTCTTAATGGCAAAAAAACTCTGAAAAATTAAGCTATGATTCTTAAACAATATTTTTGACTATTATGAACAACAGTTAAATATGTATATATTTGAAAGTTTTAGATCTAAGGTATTTGCTCATTTTTCGTGGCTTAACGAAAAATGAAGAATTGAATAAAATAAATAAAAATCTTTAGGATTTTTGACAAACTACAAATTCTCTATTACGAGTAGGTACTTTATTTTGATTTATCTTCTTTCGGTGAATCTTTTAATGTTTGGCCAACGTGTACCACAAATTGCCTTTTTTAAATTATAAATCATTGAGTTACACTCCTTATAAAGTAATGATGATGTATTTATTACCTATACTTATAAACCTTCTTTGCAAAAATATCTAGACAGGAAAAATCGTTCAAAAATCCATTGGATAATTTCGAAGAAGTAAAAGTAAAACGGACACACATTGAAAAGCATATTTATTTGTAGGTTTTTAGATATTCCAGTAGATATCCAAAAGTATTAAAAATCAAAACAATAAAACGGCCTACAAATATTTGAATACTTAACACAAAATTATTTAAAGAAGAGAATAAGTTCGGGGCCGACTCCTCAAGAAGTCTTTGGTCACAGAACATCTTCAGTGTCAAGTGGCAATAATAATGGCTCTTGTTAGATTTAAGTAATTTAAAAAATCAACAGTGCTTTGTCTCATCTGACTTCAAAGTTTCGTCACTCAATGATCTTTTAATACTAATAATAATATTGATTGTATCCTAGGAGGAAAATTTATGGGGAAATTTATAGATCAATACCGTTCTAGTAGCAAACATACCTACTTGTAATAGGTATAATATCCATATAATATTATATTTAACTACTACCTTATATTTTTAATGATATCTTACCCCTTTTTTTGTTAATGCGGGAAAAAATGTACCTAACCTTACACCCCGTCGTTCGGGGCAACGAGCATGGTAGTGTGGGCCCTCATCCACTAAATAAACCCACCGTGTGCCGTCTCTCCGCCTGTATTGGCGGGCCACTGACACTGTTACATTACTTCATTGGTACTGATTTCTTACCCAAGTTTAAGTATTCCTTGAATTTTTGCGTCACAGGGATCTCTCTTTCCAAAGAACTCTGGGACGATTGTTTTGAAAGTATAATACATTTCTATCTTCTCTTTGCATCTTTCAAGACTAAATTTGGATCCACGTAGAAACACAACAAGCCATTGATCCGCTGAAAATTAAAATATGTGTAAGTAATTTACGTTTTGATCCATAAAAATCGTGAAATGGGCTGGAAGGGGTGTCTTCGAATAACGTAGATAAATTAGCTCCAACACGCCTAAGTATGAGTAATATTGTCAAACTCTCGAACAAACTATAATTACTATATGAAAATGGGAACGTGCAAAATGAACACTACGTACGTACGCTCAGGTTAAAGTTATTAATTCACTTAGAGTGGTATAATGCCACTAATGACACACCTTCGTATTTGTAAGGGAGATATTAAAGAGTGTCTTAACTAGGATAGTTAGCTAAATTAATAGTTACAATCCATTAAATACGTGTGCTGCCTAGAAATTGGCAATACCTATCATTTGCGACCATTTATTCGGTGTACACTTTTATATACTTACTAAAAGACATAGCATCACGCCTGTATTCCCCGAAGGGGTAGGCAGAGGTGTACTACACACCCACGACTCGCCAGCTATGTTTAGTCCCACGTAATAGGGGGCGAGCCTATTGACGTCTACCGGGCACGTTTCCAAACTCCGAGCTATTACTGAGAATTTTTCTTTTTAAGAAAAAGCTCAATAACATTGCCTGACCCGGGGATCGAACCCGAGACCTCATGATTAGCAGTCGCATACACTACCGCTACACCACCGAGGCAGTTAAACTAAATATTTTCCTAATTACATTATTTACATTTAAAGTCTGTTTAGTAAGGGTATGTTTCAAGGGACCTAGGCAAATTGAGCAAGTATTATGTATGTATTTGCTCTAATCAGTTGTTAGTTTTACATAATCATCGCTCCACTAGTCAGAACCGACAACAGGGGACAAGTTTTCTGTCGAAATGGACTTCACGTATGATTTTATTTTGTATAATATATATCTAGATGTTTTTATCTAAATTTCTATAATATTTAAAATTAATTTTTATATAAGTTTGATTTATTACATATTATTATTAAATAATGGACTCGTGTCATATTGATGAAATACAAAAAACATAGCATCATGCCCGTATTCCCGGAAGGGAAGTCTCACGTAATAGGAGGCGAGGCTATTGCCGTCTACCGGGCACATTTCCAAACTTTGGGCTGCTAATGAGAATTTAGGTTTTTTACGAAAATCAAAATAAAATACGTTAAAAGTTGAATTCATTACTGATGGTTACCACTCACCATAAGGTGGGTAGCACTGCCGGCGTGGCTCGTCTGCCCCCATATGCACCAAAAACATAATATTAAATTGAAGCGCCATCTGTACTAAATATGCTTAATTATTATACAAAAATGTAGCGCTAGACTCAAGATTGTAAGAGGTTGAAACAGTTTTTTCGTTACAACACAGATGGCGCTCAAAAGTACCTTGATAAAAGTGTTGCATAGTACAAAAACTTACTCGGATGAACAGACTCTAAATGAGACTGTTTCTTTAACCAATCTCTAATAGCTGTGATATCTGTTTCCACTCTTCGCGGATCCTCATTCAATTCTTTTTCGGCTTTCTTGAGGAGAGCTGCCGATAAAGGGCGCGCCACCATTTCGCTGTAGCAGCACAATACTGTTACATGAAAAAGACACAGTAAATTAAACATTTTCTCATAAATATAGTATATTTTAATCACTAGTTGTGCCATCAGAAAAAATATATTGATATTCTAATTGCCAGTAGGTTCATAAAATTCTTTGATAGAAATGAGGTGCCATGAGACTAATGTAGGTAGGTAAGTAGCGCTCCCAACTCCAATCATATTAATGATCCTTCTTCACCTTAGGCACGGTAATACTCGCAATACCTGCCTAGGTCAGCGTCAGTCAAAGAATTCAATATTATATAGAGATTGCCCTACTTGATAAACACTTAATAGTTTTAATAAAGATTGATATCAGATCATAACAGATAACACATATCGTATCATATATCTACGAGTAGGTACCTCAAAAACCCATGTGTACTTATTAAGAATTGACAAATCATTTTAATCTTTATGAAGAAATAATTAAATTTGGCTTAACCAGTGTTTTAGTTTTATCTCAGGTATTATATACCTATACCTACTTGTTGCAAAGACTATCCAGTGTTGAAAGTGTAATCAAGAGCTATAAAAAAAAAGATTACATCAAAATACGTTAGTATCTAATTACGGCATGATGTGAACAAACAAAACACAGAAGACAAACAGACAGAAATCGAAAAACAATTGTTTTTGTTTTCAGACACGCCTTTATAGCCTAATACAGTCATTTTTCTGAAATATCTTAAATGTACAGACACAGCTCATAACAGTTAGGATTACTGACACGACCACTGAAGTGATGTAACATAGTTCCAGTGGCCCGCCAATACAGGCGGAGAGACGGCATACGGCGGGTTTATTTAGTGCGTGAGAGCCACACAACCCTGTTCGTTGCCCAAAAAAGAAAAAAGGTTTACTGACACGATAATGAACTCTAATGTTTAATGAAAAAACAACATAATTGTACTACCTACCTTCACATGTAACTAACAATGTGTTCGTTCAAACAAATCGATATTAGCCAACTTTTACAATGTCAAGCTATTATCGCTATGAATATATTTAGTCTTTGACTTTTATGTATTACCACATAGAGGGGAATCATACAGAACAGTGTATTTTTTTTAAGCATTGGCCTCTTAAATAAGCTCAAAGTGCTATGATTAGGTATGTATCAGATTGGGGTGCGGGTCAGGATACCTCCGCGTGGTGCACTTCGAGCAACGTACCGCTCGAAGTGCACCACGCGCGAAGTGCATACCGGCGGCGGAATCCTTGCAAGGGAACATTACGGTCGTAAGCATAACCACCGCAAAACCACCAGCGATTTAGCGGGGTGCATTCGGTTCGGTTGAGCGGTCTTCGCGGCTCCTGAAGCGCCCGGTTACGCTGGAGGGACGCGTGTTGGAGCCCGAGGGCATCTCTACCGATTACCGTAAATATTAGAAAGTATTTATAGACGTTATCTGTAACTATTTTGAGTAGCAACTAATTAATGCCATAATTGCATCTAATTGCCTATCTAAATTTTAATTATTACCTGCTTCATAGTTCTCAGAATCTAGTGGAAATTTACTTATTACGTTTTGTATTACGTATAATTTCCTATTGAAATATTCCAACTTTCCGTACATCCAGTCTCGGTGACCAAAACGAAAGACATTGTAGTTCAACTTTCTTGCGCTGAGACATGTGTAGGACTCTCTATAATTTCCTCGCTCAATAGAGGGTGCCCGAAAGGGTAAGCCGCCGGCGGACCACTGAATTAATGCAGCATAGTTCCAGTGGCCCTCCAGCACAGGCGGAGAGACGGGACACAGCGGGTTTATTTAGTGGGTGAGGACCCCACACTACCCTGTTCGTTGTTGTGCGGTTAGGTACATTCCTTCCCACTTTAACCTCTTCCTCTTTCCCTTTCCTCTCATTCTAATGAAAGATCCGAGTCCAAATTTGAAGCAGGGGTTGTAAATAAACAATACAAAACGTAACAATTAAGTTCTAATCACATTAATTACGTTCCTTAGCTATACGTATGATAGATAAAATAACCCATTTTATCGAACAAGTAACCTTAACGACCTCACCGATTTAAGTGCTATCTAACAGCATTAAAATATACTCGTGGAGTTAAAGTCAGATAGGAAAAACACAAAAAGTGATTGTATGTTAAGCGCTGCACGTACTAATTCTGATAAGACCGGCATTAATTTATTTGCCAGCCAAAGACCTGCTACAAAAATGAAACTGCCAGAGACAAAACTAAACGCCTAAAGACTTTCTATATTTTTATGTAATCTAATATTTTTAATTTACTGAAAACTAATTTTATAAACTAAACTATTTTTTTTAAACTATTTTCTCACCACCAACGGACGCTTAGTAATATCTGAACTTGTGATTTTTTCATGAACCAAACCATAAGTTTGTATTATATCTCGATGATGTTTTTTGTAAATTATGCGAGAAAAAAATATTCACTGTGTACTCACACAGTTTGGTTTAGTTTATCATTGGAGTAATAGTCCTTACGATACATAGGTATGAATATAATTACTTTAGTTTAATATTTTATTTAGTATGCAATATTTTAATTGAAAAACATATTATCATATACTTAACAATAAATCTCTCTCATAATAAAATTCCCTTATTACTGAAAATATAGGTATTAACACTTTATTCAACACATATATCTATATGTAAGATACTCTACCTTTGCCTCTGCAATATTATACACCTAGTAATTAATTAAACACAGACAAAATCACATAAACTGCCACTGTTTTCTAGAGCACGTTTCTATTAACACATTAATTATTTCATTCTTATTATACATGCGTTTTGTTATTCACTTCGTTTTCAAGTAGTCGTGCTTCACCTTGCTCCTCACTAACAATATCTGAATGGCATTGAATAATACTGCCCGTACTAATTCCTACGTCATATAGTTACTGCAAAAGTGAATCGTCGGCTACAAAAAGTAAACCGTGAATAAATTTTAAACAATGATAAAAAACCATAATTTTCAGGTAATAATGTTGATAATATTAATATAGCATTACTTCCTGATAATATAACTTTTAACAGTACGTGTTTGACTTACGTTATCTTGAATATGTTAAATATACTGCTTAGCTATGAGAAAAAGTTAGTCCATCTTCCACCACGCTGATCCAAGTCCGTCTCTTAGGTAAATATGCCATAAAGGTTTGTCCTCACCATATTTTCCGTTCCCGGGCAGTGATATACAGTCACCATTTTTAAAAGTTAGATGTATGTATCTTGTGGGGTCTTGAACTAGACTAGCGATTGAACACGAGCATGTCTTTTGCCACTAGGCAATTGCTGCACTTATACATTTGGATTGACACCTGTCAAAGTGTAAACAGAGAAAATTGATTTTCTTGTAATTTATTTCCGTTTTTCTAGTACCAAACCTAATTTGATTTAATTATTATACACCATAAATTCAGTGTGAAACTTATTATATAAATCTTAAAACTAAAATACAAGTGGTTGTCTCAATGAACGTCAAATTAATTGCTGCAATTTTTTCAACTTCTTTCATATTTTGCCTGTTATTTTCTCAACTACTATTTTTATAATTTTATGAAGCTGTATGTATTTATTTTATTATTAAGCCTAGTGTTAATTTATTCTAACTTATATAATTTAGTAGTTTTATTGCTTATTATTCTTTCTTTGAATTGGATTTATATGCCTACCGCTGCTTCCCAACCGGACCTTTTAACATGCATGCACTGTAATGATGGGCGACTCTTTAAAGGGGGAAAAGGCCTTCACATTCACATTTCACGCTGCCACAGCCAATCCATACCTTCATCTTTTCCCTCAGTCACCCCTCCTTCTTCTGCCACTTCATTCTCGCTTTCTTGTGCAGTTTCCCCTTCTACTGATTCCCAGTTTCATAACTTAATTACACGGCTTCATGCATGCACTCCTCTGGTCAAATGAATTCCAAGAGGAGCAAGAATATCATTAGCTCATTCCTTATCTAAAGCCATCAATAACTGCCTGAAAAAAAAAATTCAAATAATTCCTGGGAAGACTTATTTTGTTTTGCTTATACACATTTTCATTCAGACAAATCCAAACCCACCTCATTAACTCAACAACTAAAATTGTAGTCATTCCTCCAGCCATAAATCATCATTCAATTTAACCAAAACCATCGAATCGAAAGTTCAGGATGAAGACTTGAGAAACGCAACTCGTCTCCTTTTTTCTGATAATACTCTTGCGCCCTCTAATAGCCTAACGTTAGAAGCCTTGTAAGTACATTTCACCAATCTTAAAAATCAAATTTCAACCTCTCCAGCTAGGTTTCGGAAGCAAGGGGGGTTGCGAAGCTGCCATACACGCCACGAGAACTTTCATTTCTTCTCGTGAGATGCAAGCTCTCTTGAAAGTAGATGTTAAAAATGCTTTCAACTGTTTAGACAGGGCTGCGCTCCTTCACGAAGTAGCCACACAGCTTCCTGAAATCTACCCATATATTTGGCAATGTTACCACCCTGTATCAAAATTATTTTATGGTCAACATGTCATAGTTTCTGCTGCAGGTGTTCAACAAGGAGATCCTCTTGGGCCAGCCCCCTTTAGTCTAGTTATTCAATCCATCATCTCATCTCTAAATTCAAAATTGAATGTGTGGTATCTCGATGACGGCACTCTGGGAGGCGATATCGATACAGTCATTTCCTACCTTATTACGATAAACCACGAATTTAAATTCAAAGGCTTAGAATAAAATTTTTCGCAATGTGAAGTTTTCATTTCAGACACTCTTTGTCCGTCTGAAATCGATAATACACTTTATTGCTTTAACCAAGTTGCTCCTAATATCAAAATTCTAAAACCTGAATCACTTTGCCTCCTAGGTACCCCATTACTACATGAAGGTATAGAACTTTTTTTAGAAAATAAACTAAACCTTTTTACTGATAATTGTCACAGATTGGGTAAAATAAATTCACACATTGCATTTACAATTTTAAAATACTGCCTTTTCGTACCAAAATTTACCTACGCTCTCCGCGCTTGTCCAATCTGGAAAAGTTCTGGCCTTATCAATCGATTAGATGCCACTCTAAAAGAATCCTTAGAAAAAATTCTAAACATTTATTTTAATGAGAACTCTTGGATACAGGCTACTTTACCCATTGGAAAAGGTGGCATCGGCGTGAGAAAAATTTCGAGTGTCGCTCTTCCAGCTTTCTTATCCTCGGTACACAGTGTCCAAGATCTTTGTGGTCGTATACTTAAGAACAACAATCCCCTTATTTTGGGCGTTGCCGAGGCACTAGAAAGTTGGAGTTTGATGTGTCCCAATGCGAAGATTCCAGAGGAAGCAAACGTACAAAAACTCTGGGACCTTCCATTGGTCCTCTCTACCGCAGAAAATTTATTCCATAATTATAACAGTAACCGTGATAGTGCTCGTCTTCTAGCGTTAGGTGTAAGCGAATCTGGACATTGGCTACAGGCATTGCTCTGTGCTTCTATAGGTACTCTCCTGGATTCAAAGAGTTTCCGTGTGGCTGTAGCAATTCGTTTGGAGGCTCCGGTGTGCTGCGAACATATATGCCCGTGTGGGGTAGAGGTAGACCAGCTTGGTCTCCACGGACTTTCCTGCACAAGAAGCGCAGAAAGGTTTTCACGACACAGTTCCCTCAATGTCATCATAAAGAGGGCTCTTGCCTCCATAGACGTACCCGCCATTCTGGAACCAACCGGAATTTTACGCGAGGATGGCAAGAGACCCGATGGCATGACGCTGATCCCTTGGGAGCGAGGGCGCGCACTTGTTTGGGTTGCCACTTGTGTGGACACCCTTGTGCCCTCACATATCAACGAGTCAGCGTCTGCAGTGGGAGCTGCGGCAGAACGCGCAGCCACTGCGAAGCGGCGCAAATACGTGGCCATCTCAAATAGCTATGTGTTTGAGCCGCTTGCAGTGGAAACGTTTGGTCCGTGGAGTACATCCTTAAAAAAAATTATTAATAAAATAAGTCCTAGGCTGGTCTCGTCTTCAGGTGACAGGAGAGCTGGCACGATCCTCGCTCAACGAATTGGAATAGCGATTCAGCGAGGTAACGCAGCCAGCATCTTAGCCACAATCCCACGCGGGTAACTAATAAAACTGTTCCAATCTCAACATTTCTAGTTATTTCTTAATATTTATTATCTTTACTTGTTTATACTAATTTGTTTATAACATTATGTAAATTTCATTATAATTAATGAATGTAAAATATGTATTTTACGTTTTTTATAACGACAATGTCATGTGTCAAGTAATAATCTTAATATTTTTTTAAATATTGACAATATAATAATAAATAATAAATTAGAAATAATCTACTGTAATTCTTTATTTCTAATCATCAGTAACAAAATGTCTGTCTAATAATCTTTCTACTCGATTTTTTTTCCAGTTTACTTTTAGTACAGTACCTATAATACATATATCTAAATATATTTATTATTATTATAATTAAGTTAAACTAGCCCGCTTTACATGGTTTTATATTTCTTCTATATTTAAAATTTGACAAATATCCTTGTATTATATTTATTGGTAAGGAAATATGATTTTTGTATCTACTTATATCGAAATTCAGTACTTCTATACTTACTATGCGTTTAAATGATGAAACTTTAGTAACCCGTTGGCACATCCACATGAAGCTCCTCTAAATATGAGGGGTGCCATTAAACTTATAATTCTTTGTTCAGTGTTATATTCTGTGATAAACTCGTACATATAAACACTAATTTATTGAACTCTATTACACTCCACTTATCCTGACTTTTTAACGTTATCTTTACAATACGTTGTTATCTTTTATCGGTGGAAAATAAACACGTAGGTACCAAAATGTTATAAGTGCATTGACTGATTTGAGATAATGTACACTTCTCATGTATGACTTTCCACTAGTTATAATTGACATTAACTATAGGGTATAATTTCTTGTTTTATGAGTTTTAAATCACTTTTAAAGTTTGTATGCTTCAAACTCTACCTGAGTCCAAGGCAAAAGTTGTAATTGATGCAAACGGTGAATCCAAATCACTGTTAACTATTTTATAGTCATCACAGCCCTTATACTAAGTCTCCACTCGCACCACGTACCTATTATAATGATAAGAATGACAAGGGTTGTAAGGGCATACAGTTCTGTATTTATTTGAGACAGCCGTCGAACATGGATATCAAAATGAGACTGCGGTCTACACGAATGGTAATAGATGAGTTTCTTTGCACCGTATATATGAGTACGCGTCTCTGTTGCACACAATCGTCCTCCACAAACACAATACATGGATAATTAGCTAACCATACCAGTGACATAAATATATTATTATGCATGTTTTGTAGTATTTTTTTAAGATAGAAAATGCTGGCGATTGTGGCGCAGTTTATACTAGTACAATCGTCAACGCAACCTCTTTAAAAAATACATATTTTTATGTATAATTAGTTAGATATTTTTATATATATTTTTAGCATTTTACTTGCTGAGCACTATACATTAAACATAAAGTGAAAAATGTGAAATCGAAAATAACAGTCACGAGCAGGATTTGAACCTGCATCTCCTGGACACCGTCCAGATGCTTTGCCAATTCAGCCATCGTGACAATTGCTCCTGACTGCTAATTTCGATAATACATTCATACTTAACGTCCTTGGGCGACGCCTGCGCCATCTGCCGGAAGTATTTTCATACATTATACCGACTAGGTAAACTTAATTTTACAATTAAGATGCTCTTGTATAATATTAGACTAGAGAATTATTGTAAAATTATTTGGTGAATATATACTATTATTATTATTATATTTATTTATTTTATATAGGACTAATATAGAGTTCTGTTTCGATATTTCCTTAATTTTAATTCCTCTTACGACATCCATCGAAAAGAATGGGGCGTCACCACACAATGCAATACGTGTAGAATATAATAATTACGACAAACACATCCTCAGTTTTTAAAAAGATTATAATACTTTCTTATATTGTTTTATTTTCTTCTTCTAAATCGATTTTGCCTGATGTTTTGATTACTTTATGGCATTCAAGGTCACGCGTGGAACTGTCAATACAACAACAACAACAACATAGCATCACGCCTCTATTCCCCAAAGGGGTAGGCAGAGGTGTATTACACACCCACGACTCGCTAGCTATGTTTAAGTCCCACGTAATAGGGGGCGAGCCTATTAACGTCTACCGGGCACATTTCCAAACTCCGGGCGGTTACTGAGAATTTTTCTTTTTAGAATTTTTCTGTCAATACTGCCGAGATTAAAAGTAGCTTTTTCTGGGTCATGGACTGTATGCTAAATTTCATGATGTTCGGTTCAGTAGCTGTGGCGTGAAAGCATAACAAACAAACAAACGTGCTTTCTCATTTATGTAATATATGTGGGTACATATAGAACATTATGTTCACTGTACTGTGCTCACGCAGTCCCGAACCCTGGCTTGGAGTAAACCATATATACTACAGTGGCGACGAGGATTTAATAACCATACGCGTAATTACTGTTTAATATACACCTACGGAACTAAAAATAAAAGAAAGCAATGTCGATCGGAAAAATTGGTGAGTTCAAAGTACATAGTGACGATTGGCGGTTATATGTGGAACGATTGGAACAATATTTCTTAGTTAATAAAATTTCTAGTGATCTACAAGTGCCTACATTAATTACAGTTATGGGAGCGAAAAGTTATGAACATTTAGTTAATTTGTGTACCCCCCACCAAACCGAAAACTAAATCTTTTTCGGAAATAACGGACATTATGGAGAAACATTTACAGCCTAAACCTAGAGAGTTAGCCGAGCGGTATAAATTTAGACATAGGAAGCAAAAGGATGGTGAATCTATATCGGAGTATACAGCTGTTTAGAAAAAGATGTCTAAGACGTGCGGGTTCGGGACGGGGCTAGAAGAGAGCCTGAGGGACCAGTTAGTATGTGGCATAAATAGTGAAATTATACGGCAACGTCTATTCGCGGAAAATCTTTTAGATTTTGGGAAGGCGTTTAGGCTAGCAGTCAGCTTGGAAACGGCGGAGAAGGATGCGGCAGCAGTTGTGGATCGTGGCAGGGAGACTGTAGCCTGTGCCGGGGGCGCCAAGGTCGAGTGTCAGGCACTCGCGGCGCACCAGCGGTGGCCCAGCGAGTCAGCGGCGGAGCGGAGCGGCGGGCCGGGCGCGCACGGTCGGCGCGCGGCCCCGCGCTTGCCGGCCGCAGCTCCGCGCGCGCGGCCTCCCGCGCAGTGTCGGGTGTGTGGAGCGCACCACGCGGCGGCCGTGTGTAAATACAGCCGGTATTTCTGCAGGGCGTGCAACCAGCGTGGTCATCTGCGGCGGATGTGTCCCAAATTAACGGGACAGTACCAGATTGACCTTGACAATACCGAGGTCAAAGACATCGACAGCGAGGAAAGTGAGGAGGTAATACATATATGTCGATTATTGCCTACTCAGTGTAAACCTATATATATCACATTGAATGTTAACGGTATCGACATTAAGATGGAGTGCGACACCGGCAGTGCGGTATCATGTATAAGCTGGGATTGCTATAATAGACAGTTCAAAAATTTGCCCCTCATGCCCAGCGAGTTATCATTTAAATACTATACGGGCGAGTTAGTCAAACCATTGGGTACACTAATGCCGTTAGTGAAGTATAAAAATAAGGCTAAAGTTTTTGAATTGTTTGTGGTAGACAACGGTAAAACCGTTCTGTTAGGCCGACAATGGATGTCTGAACTAGAAATAAGGTTACCGACGGTCACCTACGACTGTAATAATCTATTGATGTTTAAAGGGGATGTCTTTGATGTGAGCGCGTTCAGTTCCAGATACTGTGAGGTGTTCGCGGAGGGGCCGGTTCACTGGCGGCACGGCCCACATCCACGTGCGCGAGGGCGCGCGGCCCGTGTTCATGCGCGCGCGCCCGTGGAGCGCACGTTGGCGCAGCTTGTGCACGACGGCATTCTCTCGCCCGTCGAGCGCTCTGACTGGGCGACGCCTATCGTACCAGTCGTGAAGAAGAGCGGTAACATCAAAATATGTGCAGATTACAAATTAACATTGAATAAAGTAGTAGAGATTGATCGTTATCCGTTACCGAGAGTAAAATTGAACGATTTAGTAAAATTGATTTGGCACAAGACTATGCGCAATTTGAACTAGATGATACTAAGAAATATACCGTAATTAATGTGTATTAACACATAAAGGTCTATTTATGTACAATAGATTAGTTTACGGCTTATCTTCGAGTCCCGGTATATTTCAACGTCATTTGGAGCAATTATTTAATAATATGCCTCATGTAGGAGTATTCCTAGATGATATTATAATTACAGGAACCATGAATGACCAGGAACATTTAAATAATTTATGTATAGTATTTAATTGTCTGAGTAGATATGGCCTGAGAGTTAAAAAGGAAAAGTGTGAAGTTTTCAAGAAGTCGATTAGTTATTTAGGTCATACTATTAGTAATGAGGGAGTTCACACATGTCCTAACAAAGTAAAAGCTATTATCGAGACACCAGCGCCCTCTAACATTTCTGAGTTAAGGGCATTTATCGCTATTTATTTGTTTACGATGTCCGTAAATTTCACCAATATCTTTACAGTCGCAAATTTATTTTAAAGACGGATCATAAACCTTTGACGTATATTTTTGGTAATAAAGTAGGCATACCTGTGATGGCCGCGTCGAGATTGCAGCGTTGGGCAGTCTTATTATCCGGATACGATTACGAAATAGAATATGTATCATCCAAGGAGAACTGTGCAGATGCACTATCACGGCTATCACATAGCAACAGTAAAAAAATAAAATGCAACGAAAACACATACATAAATTTTAACTTTAAACGTTTCTTCTTACCTATCAGAATACTATTCATAACACAACAGGTGAGACACCAGCTATGCTGTTACAAAAACGGCCGTTACGTTCGAGGTTAGACCTGTTACGATCAGAGCGGATGGTTGAGAATAGGGTTCGGGATGCCCAGATTCGCCAAGTGCAACGCGCAGGCGGGGAACTTCGTAATTTTGAACAGGGCGATTTAATATAGGCGTGTTAAGGAGGTCGATGGCTCACGAAGATACTCAATAGTAGGGGATGACGGTCAATTGCTTAAAAGGCACTTGGATCAAATTCGTCGCAGGTCATGCTTATCTGATGTTACTGTACCGAGCTCGGAGAGTAAAAGTGAGACGTTGGCGGATGAGGGAAATGTTGTTAGTCCACAAAACAAGGGGTTAGAAGTAGTGGTAAATAACTCTAGTGGTGGTGAGGGCAGTGTAGGCCAAGCTATAGAGGAGGCTAAGATTTTATCAGAAATTAAGCCAGTAAATAGTCCTGACAAGCCACCTTCCCTGCCCACAACACCTGGACCGCTAGTGAATCGGTACCCAAAGCGAATACGAAGACCTGTTGTCAGATACCAGTGAACGAATTTAGGCTAACGTATTGCTGTTATATTTTAGTGTAATATTACATTAGTAAATTATTAAAATAAGTATAGTAGTAATAAGTAATAAACATAAATAATGATATTAGTAAGTAGTAATAAGTTTACTGTTAATTTAACTATTATAATATCTTATTTTATTGTTGTATTGTGGTGGAGGTGTAATATATGTACCCACACATATAGAACATTATGTTCACTGTACTGTGCTCACGCAGTCGACCAATATACGTTATAGCGACAACTGGTGGTCTCATTTCCCGAACCCTGGCTTGAAGTAAACCATATATACTACAATTTATAATATTGTAAGAATGATTCGTTTAAGTTCTTCACAGATTAATTATTCATAATACATTAAACACAAAGTGTGAAAATATGAAATCGAAAATAACAGTCACGAGTAGGATTTGAACCTGCATCTCCTGGATACCGTCCAGATGCTATTGATTTTGCCCAAGACGCTAAGTATAAATGTGCTATCAAAATTAGCAGTCAGGAGCAATTGTCTCGATTGCTGAATTGGCAAAGCATCTGGACGGTATCCAGGAGATGCAGGTTCAAATCCTGCTCGTGACTGTTATTTTCGATTTCACATTTTCCCACTTTGTTTAATATACATTTGTTTACTCGTAATAAAAACAAATATCTGTGGCACTTCTGTATAATAGTAATTTCAAAATGTACGTAATATAAAAATATGTTATTTATAAAACACATAATTAATCTATATCTAATTTCCTAAAGGAGCCTTCCGCCATGAGGTTTTCAGCGACGGCAGGTCCAAGTCGCTTTGTCTCGTCGGTACCCAGCGTCTCTTCCACCTTCATCCACGCTTGATATTCTTTCAACTTCGATATCCAGTATTCTATAAAAAATATCAAGTTTATGCATTACAGTTACAATAATAGAGACGCAATAACTGATATGGCATCGAATGATAGATAGACAGGATTGGTTATAAGCAGAACACAAAGTGCGTGAAATCGAAAATAATAGTCACGAGCAGGATTTGAATCTGGGTCTCCCGGACAACCGTTTCAAGTGCTTCGCAAATTCATCCATCGTAATAAATAACCGAGCATTTCAAGTGCTTAAAATATAGGTACATAAAAATTCAAAAAATAAAAAGAAGATAAAGTGTTTAAAATATACATAAACATTCAAAAGATAAAAGAAAAAAAAATCCAACAAAAATTCATAATACTTAATTATTTTGATATACCTACTACTTGTGCATTATACTTATTTCTGGTACGTCGACGTGCGAGTCGACAGATCATTCATTTTTTGCCAAACAGGATTCACTTATTTCCATTTCTCATATAAAACCAATGTCATTATGTAATACCAACCTGTAATTTTCGCTACAGTACCACCGCCGCCTCCATATTCCTCTGGGAGTATTTCCCTCGGGATGTGCTCTACCAATTCTTCTTGATTTTTGTGAATTTTCAACTGAATTACATAAGTAAATCTTATTATATAATGTAAGTACAACTACTTTAATCGATATACATAGCATTTTTTTAGACTAATGGAACCTCAAAAGTAATCTTTAAGAGTTCAAATCACTTAAAATTTAAGGTTAAAACGATCGTAAAGAAGCCTCTATACCATGGGTCTCACGATGACTTTTTTGACGAACTGGATATCTATTTCGACCCCGTCTAAGTAAATTAATTTACAATAAAGTATCGTGATTTTCTGTCTATGTAATGGTGTTGAATTCTATATGCAAAGTTAAGCAGACAATATCACTAAAAGACCATGTAACTTGAAACAAGACCCAGCTTAGCATGGTTATACCGGAGAACGTCCCCCACCCACAAGGCCTCCTACGAAGGAGCGAAGCTCTCGGGAAGCGTCGCTCTAAGACGGTACCTGAAATGTAAGTCGCCAGCGGACTATTGTAGTAATATAATGTTCCAGTACAGGCGGAGAAACGGAACATGACGGATGACTTTATTTAGTGGGTGAGGGCCACGCTGCCCTGGTCGTTACTTCAAACTACGGGGTCTGCGGTTAGGTACATTTTATACCGCCATAACAAAAAATAAAGTTAACTTGGTTATTTACAGTAAATTAAGTCCTTTACCCTCTGTTTTGCTTTTTCATTTAAAAATCCAGAAATCAAAGTAAGAATTTTTTCAATACCGGAAGGTAAATTTACGTGATGACTGCCCTTTAATCGAAGTGGCATTGAATCCTGAAACATATTTAATTATTTTTTTTAATTACACTTCGCATCAGGCTTGGAAACAGAGCAACAATGTAAGCTGGAGTCTTGTAGTCTCGACTTTGAAAATTATAACATAACCATTTCGGTTTAAAATTATAGAATATATTTACGTTTGAAGAGAAATTCAATGTCAATATTAAGTAGTAGGCTACGAGTAAATCGCTTGTTGCCTACATTTATTAATATATAACTTAGTATTTATAAAAATACTAAGAAATTAAAAGCAAAACGATAAAATCATTCTGTGGTAAAAAAAACGTGAACAGAATTTGAACCTGTGTCTTTTCCAGACCGACACTTCTTACAGAACATTTTATTGCAATTAAGAATCTTAACTAATTAAATATTAGGTTAATATAATTCTGTGATTTTGAATAATAACTTAACTCTGTGATTAGTATTTTTGGCATTCTTGACATGCTTTAACCTCGTAATAGAGATATGTTTTTGTAGAAAAAGATATTCGTGAGCAGGATTTGAACAAGCATCTTTTCCTGATTTAGGCGAAACGCTTTGACTACTTAGCCATCACAGACCTCAAAATTTCCAAAAACATTTTTTATTCTCATTATGAGAACAATGTTGATATTATGATGATCTATGGTGTTAATATCTATATAAATATTTTTGAATTATAATGTAGGACATGCTTTTTCAACAACGGTACATACTTGAGCAACTGCAACCATCTTTTTCAGCAAAGGAGGCGCTTGAACAAAATGATTCATTGTTACTCCTTCGTAGTCAACCACGATCTTTGTTCCCAGCACAGTAGCGACATCATCTTCAACAACTAAAATCTGAAATATAATTTCCATTTAGGGATCGTTAAAAAAATACTTTCAGAAATAACGGGGGTTATCACTTAGTGTGACAATATATTATATAGGTAAGAGGGATTTTTCGCATCGGAATCGCAGCAACTATGAAATGTCTAGGCCTGGTTTTCAATAGGCGATGAATCTTCGGACCTCATCTCCGAGGGTTGGTCCCCAAACTGACTCACGTGGCAGATGCACTTCCGCGGCTGCTACCGAATTTGGGGGGACCCGACACCTCCTCCTCGACGTGGGAATCGCCCATAGGAGGCGCCCCAATAAAGGTGGGTGCTCTGACGGCAATGCTGCTATTTTCTGGCAATTGCAAAGAGTGATGGCCGTCAGTCAATCATACAATCTTTTAAGGAAAATATACCACATTATTTCGTCTTCTTTCATTCGTTCCTTAATATGTTTGTCACTTTTTACCTGCACCAAATAATACAGCACGCACATAACATCAGCCACATTGTGCGTTGCGGGGTCGTACAAACCAGCTCGGATCAGCAGCACCCGAGGGAACAACTTGTCTTTCATCTTGGGAAGTATTAAACATGTCCTGGAATGTAAGTAACGATCAATTTAAACTTAAGGCCATCTTTCGCAAGATCTTTCGCAATATACACAAATTGGCAATGGATTTTTTTTTGTATAAATTTATGTTCGCTATACAATTAAATTAGGGGTAAAGATTTTTATAATCGTGAGTGAGAGCGTCGGAGGCCTAAACTCCTTCCTTATTCTCCATCCGCTCCTTATCATCCTTCCTTTCCACCTCTTATGCTTTTACCTAAATTAACTGACAAGCTGTCAAATCTGTTGTTAAGCGACATTTGAGTTGCTGAAACCACTGTTAGCTATTTAATTTGATCATCACGTCAGTTACCAGAAATGTCAAATTATTTTTCCGAATCGTATTATATGTCAAACGCCAATAAACGCGGCCTAAATTTTTCTGTAATCGGTGTTTCTGAAACTCAATTTGATTTGACACTACTGTTAAATTGACAGTAATGTTAGTTGAATAATAATTTGATCAGCCTTTCAGAAACCGGGGGTAATTAATCTTTTATCGAAATGTTGAATGCAGTCATACATAAACGCAATTAAAGCAATCTATAGTGCAAATGCACTCATTGCATATCGCAAAATATAAGTTAGTATGGCCTATAAACTTAAAGTGTTGCAAGCACTCATGTATCTGAAGTGCCTGTTAACTATTATAGATGACAAACACAATTTCTTCCACAATATGTAAACAAATAAAAGCAACTTCAACCAATAGGTAATTGTTATTGATTAATAGTAAGTGGCCTCTAACATAAGCGTGCAACATTTAACCGTGAGGTAACGAGTTCGAATACTGAGCCATGCAAAAATTTTTTCATTAGCAGCATGGCACCTGAAACTAACTGTTAATGGGCTCATCTCCTGTAATGTTGGGAGGACACAGGCAAATTGTAGGTGTGTTAGAGCTCTGGGCGGCCAGTGCTAACTGATAAAATACTGGTGGTAGGGCTGGGTATCAAGTGGGAGTACTTACTCACTTGCTATCGGGCCTGGGCGGGTTAGTACCACCATCTCTTGTATGACCGGCCATGAAGCACATCGGTGTGTTTTGGTTAGTAGGTGATAGTCGTTAATTCTTTCATTTCATATATATGAGACGAAATAGTGAGCATCGGCTTGACAATACCCTCGGTGTAGTTGAGTCCATGAGCGACGGTTACCATTTACCATCAGGTTGGTCGTGGCTCGTCTGCCGTCATATGCAATAAAAAAAATACACTACCCAACTATACAAGATATATCATTGCGCACGAGTATGTCCACAATACAAGTGCAGTATCTGTTCCCTCAATCTCATAGTCCGATGGGACAGCATTCCAAAATACCGGAGATAAAGGGCTTTTTTAGGTACAAGGGGGCAACACCGCCAACTCAGGGCTTAGATTCAAAGAGATTCAACTTTCTTGACGGAAAAACCAAATAAATTTCTATTGTTCGATTTGGGATTTGAACCGAAGACCTTTTTTTTTGTTTAGGCGGGTAAAAATGTACCTAACCGCACACCCCGTCGTTCGGGGCAATGAACAGTGTAGTGTGGGGCCCTCACCCACTAAAGAAACCCGCCGTGTGCCGTCTCTCCGCCTTTATTGGCGGGCCACTGGAACTGGCGGCTTACCCTTTCGGGTACCATCTACAGAGCGACGCACCCGCACACGGGGCGTCGCACCTTCGCGGGAGGCCTTGCGGGTGGTGGACGTTACTCGGTCCATCCACCCCCAGCCTGAGCTAGGGCGGCATTAGGCGCAAATACTCACACCTGCACCGCCACAGTCGCTCGCGGCGGTTCGGGTCTGCGGAAGGATCAGCCTCCCTGGCGCTCTCCGCCGCTTCCTTCCGCGAGATAACCTCCTCGCAGAAGGCAGCGACCGCGGCCCAATTCTTGTCGCTGCCAAGCATCGCTCTAACGACGCTCGGTAGCGAGAGGTCCTCCCCTATTGCCGCGACGAGTTCACGGCGCTGCCCACCCCAAGCTGGGCACGACTCGAGCGTGTGCTGTGTCCTCGTCGCAGCCGCAATGGTGGCAGCCCGGAGTCGCTTTCCTCCTTGCGACTATGTGCAGATATCTGCCGAAGCAACCGTGCCCCGACAGCACCTGCACCAGTCGGAAGGTAAGGACTTCGTGCCGTCGCCCCGCCTACTCCTCCAGCACAGGCTAGAGCGCCCCTACGGTCCAGAGACCGGCTCGGGGCGCCTCCAACCGTATTCTCCATCTGGCCATGGCAGCTCGGCGGGCATCGCCCTGCCACCTGGCCACCTTCCTGGGTGGGGGACGACCACCCACCTCCCGCTCTTGCGACGCCCGCCGATACAGTTCGGCGAGCACCTCCGCCTCCAAGTCCCACGGGGGGGTACCGGCCAACGCGCAGGCCGCCTCCGTCGACACCGTGCGGTATCCACGTATGACCCTGGACGCGACGACTCTCTGTGGCCTCCACAGTAGAGCCCTGTTCAGTGCGTCCAGGGACTCCGCCCACACGGGTGCGTCGTACAGCGCCATCGACCGGACCACCCCCGCGTAAAGCCGTCGGCACGCATTGTTGGGTCCGCCCATATTCGGCATGAGCCGTGCAAGGACGGACGCTGCGCCGACGAGCCTCGGGGACAGTTGGCGGAAGTGCTCGCGAAAGCGCCATCGACCATCCAGCACCAGGCCCAGATACTTGATCTGGGTCTTCACCCTAATTTGGACCCCGTCCACCGTGATTGAGGCGCCAGCAGGTGGCCGATGTCGGGGCCCATGGAAAAGTAGGGCCTCCGACTTGTCCAGGGCCACCCTAAACCTCAGCGCCCCGATCCTCCTGACCACCTCCGAGGTCCCTAAGGTGGCCAGGAACGCCGCTTCCTCGAAGTTTCAGCAGCACGATGGGCCTGAAAGCCCCGACCGAATCTGGCGTTCGCCCCGGCTTCGGCAGGAGTACCAGCCTCCCACCGTCCGGACGCCAGGCACGTGTCGAACAGTCCCCTGAGGCGGGGCTCCAAGTGGTCCAGAGCCAGGGCAAGCACCCGGGTGGGTATCCCGTCCGGGCCGGGGGCAGTGATCTTCGAACGAATCCGCGAGACAGCCGCCCCCATTTCCGATGCAGTGACGGGCGGTACACTGAGGTCGGCCTCCTGGTCACTACCTGGGCGTGTGCTCCGCCCGTCGTGGGAATAGGCCCTCGACCACCTCGGTGAGGAGGCTGGGCTGAAGTGTCTCCGTGAAGGGGGGGGGGCCTGAGTGCGGAGCTTGTTCAGCGCCGCACGGTACGGGCGACCCCAGAAGTCACGGTTGAGACCATCCAGCATCTCCTGCCTTTTCTCGGTTTTGGCGCGGCAGATGGCCAACTTGAACGCGGCCCGCGAAGTGTGGTACGCCTCGTACAGCTGGCCCTCCCGCTCCCCATCGTGGTTGCGCCGCTGACTGCGGGTGTAGGACCTCCGGGCACGAATGCACGCCGCGCGGAGGTCCTCCAGCTCCTGGGACATCGAGAGGCATCTCGGTGGAGCTGCACTCCGTCTCTGACGCATCTCCCTCCGGCGCAATTGAGCGTTTAAGGAGCCGTGAAGGCTGCTTCGCCGATCCAGCTACAACTCGGTAGGACCCACTTGGTTTCGGAGATAGGGCCGCGTCTGTCTTCTCGCTGCCATCCGTTTCCATCTCCGTCACATCGGTGGCGGTGCCACTGCCCCCCGTCAAACTTTCTGCAGGTGTTGGTATCCTGCCGAGGGTCCCCCTCCTCGAAAAATCGGAAATTCGGAGGAGAAGAAGGAATTCTTCTCCTCCTTTTTGCTTGTGTTGAACCGAAGACCTCACGATCCGCAGTCGTATACACTGTTTCTAGACCACTTAATTATTGCATCTCTTACTACCTAAAGGATACACAGTTGCAGTGTGTAAAGGATACAATTAGACATAGAGCTTAATTTAAAAAAATTAGGTTTAAATTCATACCCTAATCTAAAAAAGTCTATAAACTTTGGATCTGTGGGTCTTATCCTCAAAGTAAGGTCAGGCGCTGTGGTTCTAAGAGTATAGTAGAAATCCAGCTTCTTCTTAACTCGTTCAAGACTGTACTTGCAACCTCGCAATAACGCTATTAACCATTGGTCATCTGAAATAATAATAGGCAGCATGAAATATTATTATTTTACTAGACAAAAGAATGTGTAATTTTTAGTAATACCCAAATTTAATCCTACGAAGTATATCTTAAGAGAGTAATAACAAATTTGATAGCGGTAAAGTAATCATTATAAATAAATATATCAACAATAAATAAAATAAGTTTGAACTGATAAAGATTTGAACATTATGAATTGTTTGTCATATTCATGAAAAAAAATATTAGGAGTCATAGTCCGGAGCGTGCTAGTCGCCATCCTTTTTAAACATTTTGATCTATATTCTTTTTTGGCACTTGACATGCTCAACTACTTTTAGAGTACAAATTATTATTTGTGAATGAGGAAAAAGAGAACATTAGTACGAGTGGGAATCGAACCTGCGAACCTTATACATCATTTTGGTACACTCGTATCTCTGTTTACCTTTAATTCTCATGGCCACAACAAAACTTACGCAATCATTACAACTGCTAAACTGATTAGCAGCCTTTAATCTTACTAAATTAATTTGTATATCAGTCGATTTTTTTTCTTGGTGGTTCTTAATTTAGATACTTAATTTGTATAATAAAACAATAATTTAATACATCAGCAAAAAAACTAATTAATTCTCCACTAATTATGTCATGCCACTCATTAATATTCATATTATTGTTCAGGTAAATGCTTAAAATACTCTTAAAACATTATACATATATTTTTTTATAATATTCAATTTCATAGGTGTCCTTCGAGCGTCATGGACCTTTATTTTATACCGCGTGTGCGTAAATGGGCCCGCATTGGCACATATTTGGATGTACACAGTTAGAAAGCCGTTATTCAATTGTTGGTTTTTAAAATATATTATTTCAGGTTAAATACTTGAATGTATACATCTGAAGTTTTATCGCATCCGGAGATAAATGGTTTTTTTTTTAAATTGGTAAGTTTAAGGTGACTTTTGCATTGTTTCATTTGTTGATATTTCTTAGGTTCTCCAACAATACACACACAAGTATTTGAATATTGGTTTAGATGTTGTCTGACACAGCATGGACTTCCCATAGATAGATATTTTTGATATATATACTACTCTGTCAAGAAAGTACCGGGAAAAGATCAATAATACACAAAAATTTTGTTATTCATCCAAATTTATTTTATCACCTTCAAAGTATGCTCCTTCAGAAACGATAGACTTACGCCAACGAATAATCCAATCATCAAAACATTTTTTAAACGCTGTTTCCGGAATTGAGTTCAGTTCTCGCCGCGAATTCTCCTCTATGTCTTCTACCGATTGAAAACGGGTGCCACGAAGTGGTAATTTGAGTTTAGGAAAAAGAAAGAAGTCGGCTGGAGCCATATCTGGTGAATATAGTGGTTGCTCGATGGTATTTGTTGAGTGTTTGGACAAAAATTCATTCACAATGATGGCCTTGTGCTTAAATGCCGCATAACGCTCAAATAATATTCTTTATTTACCGTTTGACCTCCTGGCAAGAATTTCGAGTGCACAACACCGCGATAAACAGTCAATATGACTTTGAGTTTTGATCGACTTTAGCGTGGTTTTTTCAGTTTCGGTTCAGTTGGAAGTCGCCACTCCGAAGCTTGTTGACTAGTTTGCATGTCAAACTCGTAAACCCACGTCTCGTCACCAGTAACAATGCATTTCATGAATGTTGGGTCGGAATTGACTCAAGTGATTATTTAAAATGGTACGTATCGACTCGTGAGACACAGAAAGTTCGGAGGCTATCTCTCTCAAAGTTGAATGAGGATTCTCAGTCACTATTTCCTTCACTTTTGCAATGTAACTTCAGTTGCAGACGTTGATGGCCTACCAGAGCGAGGCAAATCTTCCATCACATCTCGACCGCTTTTAAACGCTTTGTACCACTCATAAGCACGTGTTTTTGATAAAGTCGATTCACCGTAAGCCTTCTGTAACATTTTCAGTGACTCCGAACACGAAATTCCATTGGCGATGCAAAATTTAAGACAAACTCTTTGTTCGATGTTTTTGTCCATTATAAAATTCGCAATACACACTAGCTATGATATAACTAAAAACAGCACTGTATTTAATATAAATAACAGATGCAACTCAAACTCCGCGCCAAAATGGATAACAGTTGTGCCAATCTAACAACAACAAAAAAAAATTGAATTTGGAACCATAAACAAATCAACCATTCCCAATACTTCCTTGACTGAATATACACTCAACGACTACTCGGTTTCCCATAGCTATTTTGATATATAAACATTTAGCCACAAAATGGATTAGGAGGAAAATATCGTAAGCGAGTACTACTTGTAATGCAATGGGTGATAATTGCATTAGTAGGCAAGAATTAAAAAATGAAAAATTATTCTTAGTTCGTCACCACACGGCCCGAAACTAGTAATCCATATACTTAGATAGATTTCACACTACATCTGATTCTAATAGTTAAAATAATTGTGTTTTAATTATTTTACTGACTTACCTGTTCTCGCTTTTAAATGTGGTTGTTTGGAAATCCATTCTTTTAGAAGTTGCAAGTCAGCAGGCACCCTTTTCGGGTTTTCATTCAACTCATCTCGAGCTATTTTCGCCAATTCCGTTGGTAATTCACGAATCATTTTTTATAATTTATATAAATAACAGCTGTATCAAAAAGAAAATGTCGACATTTATTACTAGTATTTAAGTATATATCATTATTCAAGTATTGATTCTAAAAAAAATAACAGCTAAGCAGTTTTTTAAAAAAGATTATTGTTAAAGATCGTTGGTATATACAGATAAAATGCAGTTCGGTTTAAATATTATAGAAAAAGTTTATAGTATTCATAATAGCCAAACCTTTTTGAAGTCCTGCCCAGGTATTCCAGTAGTTATAGAAAATTACTACAGTGAGATAAGAGTTAATAAATACGATTAACACAAAACGCGGAATTCTATAAATTAGTTTGTTTATATTGTTTTTCTTGCAAAATCTACGGTATTTTTATTCCACAAAAAGTTGACAGCATAAATATTGATATTAATAATACCTTTAGTGATTCCCTATCTATTAAATGATGAAAATAGATAGTACGCACCTATACTGCAGCGGTTGTATATCGACTAAATGATAAAACGTCAGCACAGAACATATAATAGTACCACATATGTACAGAATGGACACTGCGCCCCTCCCGCCTATCGAGGCTTCCTCACCTCGCTAGCGATCATAGAGCAAGAGTAATAGTTACTAGAGAACCAGCGGCTCTGTGATGTGATGATGAGGAGAAGCACGGAAGGTATCACACGCGAAGACGCAGCCGCCAACTGATCACAACACACTTCATGTTCAAAATATTGTGAGTGTTCTTATAGGTATGTAAAACGAATAAATTTACGAAATTTATAGCAACTGATAACAACAAATTCAGAAGCTTCCTGGGTAGGTAAGTGTACAATAATTGAATACATGCACACAATTGTACGTATACGAAAACTATATTTATGTGTAATCTCTGTTTAATAAGAAGGTAGTCATTATGCGGGTTTTGTATGAAGCTCCAATCGAGTGTCCATACTGTATACGTTTAACTATAATGTGACGTCATTCTTATCACCCTCTTTAAGACACCGCTGACTTGCAATGATATATTTTCCATAATATCAAACACCAAGCACCTATCATGATTCATTTTTTAAATTGCGGTATTCGGTTTCATACCTGATGTTTTTGAGCAGGCGCTTTTAATATTAAAAATGGAAACAAAAATGATCTAATATTTTCATTCTTAGCATACATTTTACAAATAATTATTATTAAAATGGTTAAATATTTAATGATGAAGAAAATGTTACATTTTCTTTTATACCGTATTAATTATCCATCCATCTATCAGCCTTTCATCGTCCACTGCTGGAGATAGGCCTCCCCAAGAGAACGCTACAACGAGCGTCCCGTCATGGGGGATAATGCCGTAATCGCCACACTTGGCAGGCGGGTTGGCGATCGCAGTTGATGTTGTTAATACACGAGGGAGTGCTGCTGCCCACTCTCCCGGTATTCCCTCAGTCGGCTCTTACGACTTCCATGGGTAGAGAGGGGTGGGACAATTCTAAAGCCGGCCCCACACGGTTATTAATTATACCTTTTTTAAATACCACTGAAGAATTTTTTTCTTCTTTCTATCATCGTATTAATTTTTTCATCTAGCCGCTTTTTTAGAGGCACTACTCTTTACGTACTCTACGTCTACGTAACTCACCTAATCTACAATTTCACTGATTTTTTTACTTATTTATTTCCTTTTAAGAGAATATATTTTACTAATTAGGCTTATAAACTAACTAAGTTCCTGGAGACTTTTATCCGTGTGGTGACGGACTAATAATAAAAGTGTCACCACCCCATTCTTTCCGACGGGTGTCGTATGAGGTTACTAAGGGAAGTAAGCAATTATCATCCATTGCATGACTGATGGTAGGGCTGGGTACCAAGTGGGAGTACTTACTTGGTATCGGGCCCGAGCGGGTTGGTACTATGATCTCCCGTGTGACCGGTCATGAAGCACATCGTTGCGTTTTGGCTGTAGCAGGAGATAGCCGCTTTTTTTTTCATTTCACATCGGTGAAATGAAATGGTGAGCAGCGGCTTGACAATACTCTCGGTATTGTTGAGTCCATGAGCGACGGTTAACATTTATCATCAGATGGGCCGTGGCTCGTCTGCCACATGCAATTAAAAAAACTTAACTACTAACTAACTTATTCATTGCAATGAATATTCTGGAAAATAATAAAACAACTACCTGATTGAAATATGTCATAATATATTCAAGCAATAATTTAAATGAACCATATTATATAAGATTATTTAATCAAATTCTAGTTTTCTGAAAGAACCATCAACTCCGAACATGGACTCCGTAGTCTTCGGTGCACCAGGGCGTTTCGATTCATCCGTACCGTACTTCCAGTCATCTTCTAACCAAGAACTGTATTCTGTTACCTTATTTTTCCAATATTCTGTAATACGAAGTTAAAACTCTTATTAACATTTAACTATAATTTTTCAATTAACTAATGGTCGACTATGACGAATAATCTTAAAGAAAGCTTATAACTACCTCCATACCACGGAGTATCATAGAAATCGTTCTATTACCTGTGATTTCTTTTATAGTACCACCATTTCCACCATATTCGACGGGCAAAATATCTTTGGGGATAGCCTGATACATGGCCTCATAGTTCTTATTGTGGACATAGAGCTGAAAAAAGAAGAATAGTTTAGCCTTCGAGAATAACGGAAAAGAAGTAGCACAGTGCGCACATACGCACTTATCAAGCTCGAGAAGAAACAAATTGTGGCATTTGTGAACCTCGTGGCGTAGTCGGTAGTGTAACCAACTTCCGTGCACGAGATCATGGGTTCGATTCCCATTTTGATAATCATTTGTGTGATGAACACAGATTTTTGTATTGCGTCTGGGTTTTTTTAGAAAAAGCATACAAATAGCAATCGCAATATCGCAGGTTTGAGTCGAAAATAATAGTTTAAAGTTTTCATTAGAAAATTCTCAATAGCGACGTGGCATTTGTATCTGTGGATCACAGATATATATAGATAGATGGCAATAACTTCGCTCCCTGATTATATGAAACTAATTTATATAGGCAAAATGTCTTAATATAAACTCCCCTCCAGAAATAAAGGCCTATAAAAATATATACAAGTCACATACTTACCCTGCCGTGTGGGACCGGCATTAGAATTGCCCCAACCCTCTCTACCCACGGGATTCGTAAGAGCCGACTGAGGGAATGCCGGGGGAATGGGCAGCAGCTCTCCCTCGAATATTAACAACATCCACAGCGATCGCCAACCCGCCTGTCAAGCGTGGCGATTACGGCACTATCCCCCATTTCTTGGGGAGGCAGTGGACGTTGAAAGGCTGATGGATGGATGGATGGATGACATACTTACCCTGTTTCTGTTTTTTTCGTTAAGTAGAGTCTTTACTGCGTTAAAAATCGTTTCGAAACCAGCTGGTGTGTTTAAATAGTGGGCGCCTTTCATACGTATCGGTGACGCTTCCTGAAATCAATTTTGATATAATTATAATATTATAAAATAATTAAATACAAAAACAAACTGTCTAAAATAGTCTAACTCTACTCTAACTACCTCTGTGGTGCAGCGTTAGTGTGCGAGACTGCTGATCATGAGGTCTCGGGTTCAACCCTCGGGTCAGGCAGTGTTATTGAGCTTTTTCATAAAAAGAAAATTTTCAGTAGCAGCCCGGAGTTTGGAAATGTGCCTGGTAGATGGCAATAGGCTCGCCCTCTATTACTGGGGACTTAGACATATCTGGCGAATCGTGGGTGTGTAATACATCTCTGTCTACCTCTTCGGGGAATACAAGCGTTATTCTATGCTATGTTAAAACATAAAAGTGTTTACTTGTCCCATAGCAACCATTTTCTTCATTGTGACTGGAGTCATTTGCAAGAAGTGTGCCATTCCCACTCCATCCATATCAAAGATTGTCTGTGTACCCGAAACTATTGCTTGATCGTCTTCCATATAAAGTATCTGCAAGTAACAAACTAAATATTGAACTTGTAATTTACTAATCACAACCTCGAACTCTTCAAATATCACTACGGTGGTCCTATCCAAAAAAAGCTAATAGAAAAAAGCTTGGTTGGCTATTTGCGAAATAAAAAAATATAGTAGAGTGAGCCGAATCGGATCAACATGACCTTGAGGTTAAGAAAATTTCAAAGAATGACAGTATTTATTAATTTGACTTTAATCAGTATTTAGTCTTATTTACGTCCCTATATATGAAAAGTTTTATTTTTATTATCAAAATACAACATTCTGAGAAATATTCGATTCACCTCTAATTGTTGCGGTGAGGGTGATCTAACATTTATTCATAGGTATTTTATAATAGAAAATTCTTATAGGAATATGTTTATACTTGTACTTAAAACTAAATAAAACGTGTGAATTATAATGTCAGTCATCATTTCAATCAGTTAATGGTACATAAATCACAAGAGTAAAACCATGGCCCAATAATACAGGCCTGCTCAAATCGTTGACAGATTGCCGCAACTACGTCATAATGACGTCACATTTTCCTTGCCGTTTTTCAAATAAAATTATTTAGGGTAAATAATAACAGATGACAGCATTTTAAAAATAATAATACTAATAATTTATCATCAAAAATGAATGATTAATTGTTTACAGTAATTATAATTTCAGAATTTCTAATCTAAACTGGTTTATTTTTATAAAAAGGAATCTTAGTTATTAATATGAGCAGAATCGTAGTTATTAGACTGGCAGCATAGCGTGGTTGTTGTATATGACAGGGGAGTTTTGGCGGGAACACGAAGAAGATCATGTCGTCGCTCTGCATTATTTTCCTAAACTTGTGTTATTTCAAGTATTAATGTGTAAAAGTGGTGGCCTTTTGCTTATTAACTATTTGTGTATGTGCATAAGTGTTGGCAAGTGATGTAATGCGACATAACGTGTTTTTTCCTGTTGTCTCCAAAACTCCATAGAAGCTTCAGTAAGATCGCCATCGTCTTACTGGAGTGGGACTTTGACTTGACTGACTTATTTTATATGACTGACTTCGACTATGACTTGTTTTATGAACTAAACTTACGTGTGATGAGAGAATAACGATGTTTATAAGTTACTGTTAGGCTGATGGTTCTTCCAATGCCTTAAACAAACAAAACAAAAAAAAAAAAAATGTATATGACAGATGCATGACAACTGTCGCTTTTAGCCGTTTCTCTTTCAAACCAACGAGAAAACTAGCTCATACTCTTTCTGTTAACATTGAATCTCAAAGATTTTCCAACCATGGTGATATGTGACATGAAAAATAGACAAACTAATAAGTGAAACAATTGTAGCTACTCTTACTATTGTTTCGTATGGTAAGTGAGAGCGCTGAGGCCCTCCTTATCCTCTCCTTCTTATCCTTCCTTTTCACTGTCTATTACTTTCCTTAGAGCAGGAGTCGCGCGAGTGATGCCTCTGGTCATCTGGTGTTACTAGCGTCTATAGGCTACGGTAACCGCTTACCATAAGGTGGTGGGTATAATAAAAAAAAAATGCTGGTTAGAATGGAGAATAGAACGTTTAAATAGAAAATTTGAAAACAGGCTAGAGGCTAATTTATAAAGTGCCTTTTCAGAGAGGTATTATAATATCCAACCAGCTCATGGCGATAAATTGGAGTATACTCGTATTTAAATATTTTTTATAATTTTGTACGCCAAATAAAAATTCCACCATTTTTCTAATCCAAGTCACGTTTATAACTCGCGACTCATCTTCAAATTTTTAATCCTTACTGTAATATCAATGTGAAAATGACTTTATTTGTTAGTTTTTTTGCTACGCTTTCACGGCGTAACTACTGAACCCCAGAGTACTGGAGCTCAGAAAAGGACACAGGCTATATTTCATCCTGGAAAAATGAATGATTTCTTAGGGTTAGCTATTTATGCATAAAGCTAGTTAAAGTGCAGTAGTGCGACATATTTATATTCTGAAACCTATTGGAGGGAGTTGTGGGTAGAGTCTAGTTTAATATATTTTAGTTTTTATAGGCGGTAATACTTTTTCGGGTGATCATAGTCCGGAGTGTGCTCGTCGCGATCCCTGCCAGCCTGCAATCCATAGGCTGCAATCCGGCTCGAATGCGTACCCCAGAGGCGACGCGTACCGACCCGCCCCCGTCGGTACGAATAATGACAGATGCGGCGATAGGGGCCGCCACCCATCACGCCTTGCCCAGTTTGGCGAGTCGAGGGAAGCAGAATGTCGAGTAGGCACGTGGAATGTAAGAGGTGGTGTAGAAGGTAAGTTACACGAGCTGGTAACCGTCATGTCGGACAGACAGCTTGATGTGCTCTGTGTAACAGAGACCAAGCGAAAGGGCAGCCACACCTGTGATCTTCCTGGTGGAGGGATAGCTCTGTGGTCTGGTGTACCGCAGAGCGATCGGGCCAGTATGGGAGTGGGGGTGTTGCTGTCCGCTCGCTTGGCCTCAGGTGTGAAAGACTACGGAATTTTTGATCCCAGACTTTTATGGGTCCGAATAAAACTAGGTGTCACCAGGGTCTTCATGGTCGCAGCTTATGCTCCCGTAGGCTCTTCGGTGGCATCTGATCTAGAGAAGTTCTGGGATAATGTTAGGGAAGTTCTGGATTTGGCAGAAGCTAGTGAACGTGTGATAGTATGCGGAGACTTGAATGGCTGGGTTGGAACCAAGCGTCCAGACTTCGAGGACGTGCTTGGTTCATTTGGTGATAAGAGAGTGAACGATGCAGGTAGGCTCATTGCGGATGTATGTATGGAGAGAAACCTTATTGTGTCAAACACATTTTTTTAACATAAGGACATCCATATGTACACATGGAGAAGGAATGAAGAGAGAAGTATGATAGATCTAATTCTAGTAGACAGTCGCCTTCGAAGTAAAATTTTGGATACAAGGGCCTATAGGGGTCCCACTGTCGACACGGACCACTATCTCGTTATTGCGAGATTTAGTGGTCTGTGCAGAAAGTGGAGACACTGGCGAGAGCGTGTCCACTTCGGAGGGCTTGAAAGAATAAAGATTGAAAAGTTGCAAGAAGAGAGTGTAAGAGCAAAGTATGCAGAGGGTGTCCGTGAACGGCTGACAATGGCAAGTCAGCCGAAATCTGACATGGAAGAATGCTGGAGATGATTGAAAGAAAGTATGGTAGATACAGTGAAAGATGCGTGGTGGGAAATGGAAGTAGCAGCTTCCGTAGACCAAAAGAAGAAAGCGTGGCTGGACTATTTATTTTTATTTATTTAATACTTTAATTGTACACAGAAACTTATTATAAACTTAATATTAAAACATATATATATACAAAAGGGCGAACTTAACTCAAATTTGAGTTCTCTACCAGCTAACCCATAAAAATCAGAGATTAAAAAGAAAAAAAGAAAATGAAAAAAATAAAGACTATGTTTCTTCTTTGAACCTGAATGCAAGTATGAAAGAACAGCAGAAAGAAATATACCGGCAACGTAAGAATGACACCAAAGCCTTAGTGAAAGAGAAGCGTGATAGAGCAAATATGATTGCAGAAGAAAGGCTGACCAAAAACTTCGAGAGCAACACCAAACTTTTCTGGAGGGAGGTGAAGAAATCTTGGAGTGGTTGGTCAGCTTTCAGAATGAATAAAATAAGGTCTAAAGGTGGAGACATTCTTACGCAAACACAAGATGTGTTAAGCCGATGGAGTGAATATTTTGGAGATATGTATGCGGATGTTTAGGGTGATGCAGGTGCCACATGTGGTCTAACAGATCAGCATTCGGTACCGGCATCCTCTGATGACATTAGTATGGATGAAGTTGAATGTGCGATTAGAAGTTTGAAAAATGGTAAGGCAGCGGGTATTGATATGGTGTCTGCTGAGATGATCAATCTTGGAGGCTCATGTGTCTGGGAATTCTTCCTGATGCTTCTCAATTTATGTTGGAGCTCAGGAATGGTTTCCAAGGACTGGAGAAGCGCAGTCATCGTGCCCTTGTTTAAAAACAAGGGTTCACTTTATGACTGTGCAAACTACAGAGCCATAAGCTTGACCAGTTTGGCAGCCAAAGTGTATGGTAAGATTATTGAAAGGAGAATGAGGATAGTGTCTTATGAAATTTTGTGTGAGGCACAAGGAGGTTTCAGGTGTGGAAGGAGATACATGGATCAAGTGTTTTCTCTGCGCAACATTGTGGAGAAGCCAGAGGGTGTTCTGCAGTTTTGTGGATTTGGAGACATTTGACACGGTTGTACGAAAGGAACTTTGGGTCATTTTGCCGGAATATGGTATTAACGGTAGACTGCTACAAGTGGTGCAGTCCAACTACATGGACTGCAGAGCTTGTGTGCGGCTGGATGATGGAATGTCACCCTGGTTTGATGTCAATATCGGTGTTAAACAGGGCTGCATTCTATCAGCCAGACTGTTTATCATATATCTGGATAAATGTCTACAAAGGTTGAATGAAATTAATGTGGGAGTTCAGATGGGCGACTCAAGTGATCAGGTCTCTGCTATATGCAGACGATGCGGTTTTATTAGCGCAGTCCGCGGCTGACCTACAAACCCTAGTCAACGTAATGGCAGAAGATTGTAAGAAAAGGGGCCTACGTGTGAATGTGAGCAAAACCAAAATAATGGTTTTTGAAAGAGAAGAAGCCAGAACAGATGTTAGAGTAGCAATAGGAAATGGTGTGCTAGAACAAGTGGATGAATTTGTATATCTTGGATGTGGATTCAGTCGGGATGGAAGGTACACCACTGATGTAGAGAGAAGAGTGAATGCGGGAAATAGAGTGAAAGGAACATTGGGGCAACTTCTCGGCAGTCATCACCTCAGCCAGAAGGCACGTGTCGCAATACACAACGCAGTGCTTGTCCCTACGTTATTGTATGGAAGCGAGAGTTGGGTATGCCAAAAGGAGCATGAGAGTAAAATCAATGCGGTCGAAATGCGATCTCTGCGGAGAATCTGTGGAGTGAGGCTGACTGACCGCATTCGTAACGACGACGTAAGAGAGCGAGTAGGTATGAAAGAGAGTATTGGTGTAAAGATGCGAAAGGGAATATTACGATGGTCCGGACATGTGGAAAGAATGCCGGACGAGCGACTGGTTAAGAAGATATACAATGCGAAAGTGGAAGGATGTAGGTACAGGGGGAGACCGAGACTCACCTACCTAGACCAAATCGGTCATGTATTGAAGGAGGGTGGAGTCAGGAGTCTCCGAAACCGGCGAGCGTGTATGAAGAGAGTTGTGAATGTTGAGGAAGCGAAAGATGTATGCAAGAATAGAACCTCTTGGCACTCTGTTCTCTCTGCCTACCCCGCAAGGGAAATGGCGTGATGATAAGTAAGTAAGTAAGTAATACTTTTTTATTTAAGACTTCTAACCTTTAAGGGGTTTGTGAGTAAATTGTGGGGAAAAAATATTTGAGAGCCAATGCTGCCTTGTTGATGACGTATGCACGGCAAAATTTTGTATGTCACTTCGCGATTTGAGCAGGCCTGTATTATTGGGCCATGGGTAAAACCTTCATATTTTCAGATAACTTTTCCCTAAAACTACGAGTAATTATTATTAAGTACTACCTCAGAATAGATACTAGTCCTACGGACAGAAACATCACTTACGTTAAAATAATAGCCTACATCAAAATCTCTCTATAATAGCCTACAACATCTTAATAATAATACCAATTGTTTGCAGCGAGAAGAAACGTACCTTATGTACACAGAAAGACAGTTGTGATTGTTTTGCCCGCCGCATGATCCACGTGCAACCGCGTCATTCAACAAATGCGCTAGGGTTGCACCTATAACGATTTTACTTACTTACTTATCATCATCCTATCTCCCTTGTGAGGCCCCCAGGCAGAGAGAAAAGAGTGCTAAAAAGCTCTATTCTTACGTACATCTCTCTTCCTCAACATTCATAATTCTCTTCATACACGCTCGCCGGTTTTGGAGATTCGTGACTCCACCGACCGCAGCAAAGCTGTCGTTTAAAAAACTTGAAAATGTAGTTTTCTAGAAGCTTCTATTTGATTAATTTTTATATCATTTTAAATGTTATTTTCAAGTCGGATTATTTTTTTATAAATTGTTTTTTTTTTGTTGTTTGAGTTTTAGCTCTGAATTATCGGTTATTAAATTTTATCGTCGAAATACCCTAAATTGCGTAAACAATCTTATTTTAATAAATACTACTAGCGTAAGCGCTTAGGCGGGCATGCGGCAGCCCTCTGCCGGTTGTATCGTGGGCACGGAGTACAGAAAAATAGATCGTGGGCGATACGCGAAGCGGCAGGCAATTAACTCGAAGCCTTTAGCGAGTGATGGGCGCGAAAATAATACAGTAACAGCCTAAGGATAAGACCAAGATTTATCAAGACAGAGGTATGGTCTTCACTCCGCAATCCAAGGTCGAGACTGCACGATAACTCGATTCTTTTAAAGCCCATTAGGCCAGTTTGGTTAGACATAGTCTCATCTATCTTATGCTGAGGGGACGCCTGTGTCGTACAGTAGAACAACACTGGGTTGTGAATAAGTATACGAGTAATTACCTTCATCAGCGTATTAGAAACAGATAAGATATCTAATATGTGGTACTTGCTAGGATCATAGTTGCTTGATTTTATTAAAACTACACGTGGTACTGTCACATCATCTCCTGGAGATTTCGGTAATACAAGAAAAGATCTGAAAAAAATAAAATAAACCTTTACACGGAATTGTGCTGCTATATGTTGAATTTGTATTTTAGCCTGCATCTCCTGGAATACCGTCCCAGATCCTTTGCCAATTGCTCGGGACTACGAATTTCGATTACACATTCATTTTTAGCGTCTTAGGTGACGCGTGCGCCATCTGTCGGAAATATTTCCATTAGCTTAATTTTACAATTAAGATTCATACCAAATAATGACGCAGCCCTATAAATATTTTTATGTTTTTTTAGCATTTGACATGCTTAGTCATAACCATTTTTATCTATATTTTAGCACTTGACATTCTCAGCTACTGTTAAAGTACAAATTATAATTTTTGAATAAGGAAAAGTGTAGTCATATGTGTAAATTAACACAAAGTGTGAGAATATATACATATAGAGAGTTCAATCATAATGGCGCGTCTAAACGCGCGCCGCGCAGCCCGGCAAGCAGCTCGGGAAGCAGCTCGGCGCGCAGCCCGCCATTCAAAGTAGCAGCCGGGCAACCACGGGCAGACCGTTCACACGCTTGTGCTCGTGCTCGTGCCCGTTGAATGTCGCTTTGAATGGAAGCATGTGAACGCACTATTAGGATATATAGTTGATCAATCACGAGGCTAGTTATGTCTTATCCAAAAAGCACTTACTTCGTCATTATTGAAGTTTAATTATTACTATATTCCAATTCCCTTTTTTTTTGTTAATTTTGACGTAATTTGAAAATAGACGTTAAATACGTACCCGAGACTAAGAATTTCGTCAAAAAGTGGATCTGTATGTTTGACGCGGAACAAATCTGAAGCTGTAGATCGAAGAGAATAGTAAATATCCAACTTTTCTTTAGTTCTCTCTAAGCTAAATTTGCATGCACGTAGAAATGCTATAAGCCACTGGTCATCTGCACAAACAGTAATTCACAAATTTTTAGCAAAGGGTAATTCCGAGATTAAAAAATAAGCCTTTATGACACCTATCTCATTGCCAGATAATCAAAATAAATCGTTAAATTATTAAATATTTGTAACAGAATTGAAAAAATATATAATCTTCGTATATCTTTATCGACCATGTATAGCGATTAAATATTTTACAATAGCACTAATAATTGGCGTGTTGATATAATATATCTTGTTGAAAAAACTGATAAATTAAATATTATTTATGAAAATACACATTAGACACCTCGATAAATCTAAAACAGTTTTAATGGTAAAATATTATGAATTTAATAGTGTTAATGATTCTAGTAGTGCCACCTACTGGAGTACTGCGAAAAAGGGGTCCAAACTCATGAATATTTTTATTATATTTTTGATATTTACCCAAATAACTTTACCTGAAAAGGAAGATAAGAAGATTACAGAAAATCACTTCGTTTTCTGTGAAGCAATGGGTTGTGTTAAGATAGTAGTAGAAAGATAGCAAAACGGATAAGGACATCTTTCCCTCTCGAAGTAGACGTCAGGCCTCGTACACGAAGTCAGAGGGAGCGGGGCGTCAGCGGCAACGGCGCAGGGAGCCGCGCGTTTCAATGCATAGATTTATATGGAACTGGCCTCGATCTCGAGCGGTGCGTACCGATCGTATCAAAAAGATGCTGTCATGGCTTTTTAAACATTTCGTTCGCGAACAAAGATACTAATTTCGCGTAACACAACACTACGTCGCTCTAGCGCCGTGTGATCTGTTCACTGGCGTCGAGGCCGGGTATAGCGTCGCCGCGCCGCTACCCATGTCACCGCCGCCGCCGCCGCCACGCTCCCGCTGAGTTCGTGACCAAGGCCTTAGACTGGGAAATGTGGGGTGGTTTGAGGTGATAGTTTTCAGGAAGGTAGCGTAAGCGTATAGTCCCATAAGGACAAATCTTTTCACAGGTATCAGAGGAGTCAAAGATGTAGAAAAAAGCGCAAAACAGAACCCTATAGCACAGTAGACGACTTTCCCTCCCAATGTTATAATAAGTTGTAAATAGACTATCAAAAAGTAATAAATGAAGTGTACACTATTAATATACGTATCATCCCATAATCACGGGTTTTATGAAAGGTTTCATTTAAAAAGGCGGGTTGTGTAGTTTTGTAATAAGAACGATTGTCTTAAATATTGTTTTAATAATAACTAACCTGTTCTGGCATTTAAATGAGGTTGCTTAGCAATCCAATCCTTAATGCTTTGCAAATCATCCTTCAACCTCTTTGGATCCTCGTTTAATTCCACTCGTGCTTTCTCTGCTAAGGCTGGAGGTAAATCTCTAATAGACATTATAATATATTAGAATAGCGTCCGTCCGCTGAAATATCGTGTACTACTCTAGACGTTTATCGATTAAAGCGTTTTAAAAAAGATATTTGATTAGTTATCTGTATTTAATCCGAACGTACAATACTTACTCTATCGCTTGCTTTATCTGGGCGGCAAGTTGTTAATAATTGCCAGTTTTATTATTTACTCGATTATTGAATAGATCTTAGCTACGTTTATGTAATACTTTTATATATTTTGCAACCGTATGCTTCATTAATAGCACAAATGTTACTTTCAATCGGCTGGCTATAAATACCTGTCTTGTAGATATTAGTTGTAATATCCTAAATTATCAAGAAAGGAATAAGAATAAACTCTGCAAGGACTGCATCCCACAGCAAAGGAATTAGCGACACAGCTTGAAGAATCAGTAAACTGAAGTAATAACGAATTAGTTATATCTGCAGAAAAATGTAATAGAAAGATCCTAGAGACTTGATACCAGAAATCGGCAAACGTAGAGTATAAAGGCCAATCCATTGATCGGTACCATATAGTACCATAGCACCTGAAGAAGGCTATGAAAAAAGACTTAGCCTATGTCCAGCAATTTGTTGTGTTGGACTAACTGATTAATTGTATGTATCAAATTTGATATTCTCTTATAATAAGTAAAGAAAAGAAAGATATCAGAGTGATTTATTATTATAATATTGCGTATAAAAAGGGATTATTTATAAATAACAAATTCATATTGACTTATTTTAATCGAACTCGAGTCGCCTGAAAGATCCTTCCAACCCAAACATGTCTTCTGAAGTTTTTGGTTTGCCGGGACGCTTTGATTCATCGGTACCATACTTCCAATCATCTTGAAGCCATGAGCTGTACTCCTTGACTTTGTTTTGCCAATAACCTGGGATAATAATTTTTCCATGAATAACGTTGCCATTTTTATTACATTATAGCACAATCAAACCATTCACATATAATATCGAAAGAATTGTGTATAAATATGTATATGCAACTGTAAATATATCTTATTAAATAAACCTTTTTTTTTTAATATAGGTTACATAAAAGACAAGCCTTAAGGAAAAGAGAGTATCTATTTAAAAATTTGAAATCATTTGAATATGGAACGTCAAAACCCGAGAGCTGCGTATAAATATCTCTTTTTTTATTTATTCTACCATTTGTAAATATCCCTTGGAGCTTTGAAGACAATTATTCACACTGAGAATTCTGAAGCTGGTCTTGCTAAAGTGCTAAAGACGTGGTTACTACGTTGTTGTGTTGTCTAATCTGAATCCACAAGTGAGTTTGAAGACGTGAAATCTTACTACGTATTATTCAGTCAATAGTGAAGTGCAACCGTGGGAAGTGCACCATATATATTACATCTAGCCGCGAGGCATGACAAATAAATATTAGTTACCATACAGAATAATTTTACGCTCACTTGAACTTGTAACTAGACTCTATTCTGGAATTAATTCTTATCCGACTCTAAGATATAATAGCGCTTATATTTAAAAAAAAACATTGTTTAAATGATGTGGAATGTGTGTGGTGTGAAAGTGATGTGGGAGTTTATATCGATTATATAATGTATCGATGTATTTCAAGTTACGTTTGCGTGTTTTACATAATTTATTGATTAACATGTTTTTATTTGTAGGATTTTTAGATAAATAAAATGTTTTTGATAGTTTATAGATATAAGAATTAAGACTAGGAAGGCCAATTTGCCAATTTTTTTATGTAGTTTTTTTAAGGTTAGTGTATAGAGATGTATTGAATGAGAATTTAATTGCTTTATTTTGAATTAATTGTAGTTTATTAATATTAGTGGAGCACGTGCTGCTCCTTATTGGACATGCGTAAGTAATAAAGGGACGGACCAGGGTACGATAAATTCTTAATTTTGTAAAGCTACTAAGACAGGACCGCCTGTTAATAAGTGGGCTCAGGGCATTTAAGGCCTAGAGCTTAGAGCACTTCCCCGGATTGGAAGGTTCGAATCCCGCTCGCACTAAAGTTCTCTTTTCCACATTCACAAATAATTTGTTCTTTAAAGTAGCTGAGCATGTCAAGTGCTAAAATACAGATCAAAACTGTACATATTGTATCATATTAGTGTCTTTTTCTGACCATCTCATAATCTATTTAGGTATGTTCTAGTTATTTTTTTAAGTTTAATAATTGTGATGTGACGGCTTCACCGTTACACTACAATACTCGTCATGACTACGTGAGTATCAAATGCCTATGCGTGTTTTCTGAAAAGGCCGGTGTATACAGGTTGTGTGGCTGACACATATAAACATAATGTTACCTATAATTTCCTCAGTGGTGCCGCCATTTCCCCCATATTCACTAGGTAGCACGTCTTTTGGTATGTACTTGCACATCGCTTCATAGTCCTTGTTGTGGACGAACAGCTAAATCAGAACATAGATATTAATTTAGCATAAAAAGTGCACTAGGTTCTAGTCATAAAAAATATAAAGGCTTCCGAACAAGTAATCATAATAGGAAATTATTAAGTACTTATACTCGCAATAAAATTAAGTCTTAAACTTGTATATACTTACATGATACTAGGCTTTGCCCGCGGTCCCACCGCAGCCAAAAGCTAGTTTTTAGGTCATGTTATATCTTAGGTTCCCGATATACTATCGGGATAAAATGTAGTCGTAGTAGTTAAGTCTAATCAAGAGCTATCAAATAAAAATTTGCATCAAAATCCGTTCAGTAGTGTTTGCGTGATGCGCGAACAAACAAACAGATAAACAGACAAAAAATCAAAAAAAAATGTTTTGTGTTCAGACACGCCTATATTTTGATTTTTTTATTTTTATTGCATGTAGTGGCAGACTAGCTACGACCCATCTGATGGTAAATAGTAACCGTCGCTCATAGTCTCAACTATACCGAGAGTATTGTCAAGCCGCTGCTCACCATTTCATTTCACCGATATGAAATGAAAGAATAAACGGCTATCTCCTGCTACAGCCAAAATGCAACGATGTGCTTCATGGCTGGTCACACGGGAGATGGTGGTACGAAACCCGCTCGGGCCCGATCGATACCAAGTGAGTACTCCCACTTAGTACCCAGCCCTACCACCAGTATAGCCTAATACAGTTTTTTTTTCTTATATAATGTACAGTAGCAGCTCTGTTACAGCTTTATAATAGTTAGGATTAGCAAAATGCAATATTGCATTAACCCAGTCCCTAGGATCCCCGGTCCGAGATTTAGACCTAGTACGTCACGCACCTCTGACCTTTCGAGATTTTTCGAAATGGTGTGTGTATTTGTTTATAAATTATCACTGTCCGGTGAAGGTAAACATCGTGAGGAAACTTGCCCTAGAGATTTTCTTGACGAATTGTGAAGTCTGCCAAAGCCAGTGAGAGTGGACTATGTGAGGAGACCTGAGCCCAATAATGGAACAGTAAAAGGTTTGGAAAAAAGAAAGTTTCATTCCCAGATGGCGGAGTGGTTTAGATACCGGCCTCCCGCCTGAGTACCTATCGTGGGCTCGATACACAGGACAACTCTTTGTGTTATCCACTGGTTGTTCCGAGTCTGGGTGTAGTTTGTGTCCGTGAATTTGTATGTTTGTAAAGTCCCCAGCGATACAAGGATTATGCCTTAGTGCACTTGTCTTTTTAATAAAAAAAAAATGTCCACACATACATTTACACTCGTATGAAGACATCGTTTTTGATAAGAACTTAAATTATATTACAGCAAATTTGTTCTTGCTACCTACACATAACAACTAATGTTGCATGTGAAATTATAACACTATTTAGTCTAATAGTGTTGAAAAAATAATGGAGCAAAGAATAATAAATATATTAATTATATTTAGTAGTGAAACCTTAAATACTTACTCGGTTTTTATTTTTTTCATTTAACATGCTCCTCATTGCGTTAAAAATGGTCTCAAAACCTGGCGGTGTGTTTAAATAATGAGTGCCTTTCATACGAATAGGTGCGGCATCCTAAAAAAATACAAGTATAAATTTAATTATTTTGATATAAATTATTCTTTTGCCTTAATAAATTTTAAAGTCGACGATTTCCGAAGACCTTCAACATACCTAGCCTATGTTCATATCGATAGATAATGGTGGAAATATCATGAGCATGGGAAGTACAAGTTTGCTAATATTTATGCAGTTACTTAAACGCCATGTAAACGAACAAATTTGTTTGACCAAGGCGTTTGTCAAATTTCCCGTTTTCACCAAACAATAGCTCAAATGTTCAAACATGTTTGTCAAACGCACTTCAATAACGCCAAATAACGCTTTCAATAAAAATTTCCGACCAGTACATCAAACACGTAATTTGTTTCCATCCATCCATCAGCCTTTTATCGTCCACTGCTGGACATAGGCCTCCCCAAGAGAACGCCACAGTGAACGGTCCTGTGCCGCCTGCATCCAACGGCTGCCTGCGACTTTGACCAGGTCATCGGTCCACCTGGTGGGAGGCCGTCCTACACTGCGCCGTCCGTTACGCGGTCGCCACTCGAGAACCTTTCTTCCCCAACGGTTGTCGGTTCGTCGAGCGATGTGGCCTGCCCATTGCCACTTCAGCATGCTGACCCGGCGGGCTATGTCGGTCACTCCCGTTCTCCTACGGATTTCCGTATTACGGATCTTATCACGTAGAGAGATCCCAAGCATAGCCCGCTCCATAGCACGCTGAGCGACTTTAAGTCTTGACATAAGGCCAACATTCAGAGACCACGCCTCTGTGCCGTAAGTCATCACTGGTAACACACACTGGTCGTAGACCTTCGTCTTCAGACACTGTGGAATATTGGACAAGAAGATCTCCCTCAGCTTCCCGAACGCTGCCCAGCCGAGCTGGATTCGTCGATCGACCTCTTTCTCGAAGTTGTGCCTACCTAACTGGACAGTTTGTCCCAGGTATACATAGTGGTCGACAACTTCGAGAAGCGAGCTCCCGACCAGAACCGGTGCTGAAATGACATGGATATTAGACATGACTTTCGTCTTGTCCATGTTCATTTTTAGACCCACTAGTCGGGAGACACGGCTGAGGTCGTTGAGCATGGTACCAAGGTCCTCCAGCGATTCTGCCATGACCACGATATCATCTGCAAATCGAAGGTGAGTGATGTATTCGCCATTTATGTTGATGCCTAATCCGGTCCAGTCCAAGAGCTTGAAAACATCTTCCAATGCAGTGGTGAAGAGTTTCGGGGACATGACGTCTCCCTGTCTAACACCTTTCTGCAGTTGGATCGGTTTCGTGCTCTTGTCCTGAACTCGGACAGACAGTGGCGTTTCTATACAAACACTTCATCACTTCGATGTATCGATAGTCAATTTGGCACCGCTGAAGGGATTGCAGCACCGCCCAAGTTTCGATCGAATCAAAGGCTTTCTCGTAGTCCACAAACGCTAGACACAGAGGCCGATTATACTCCTCGGTCTTCTGTATAATCTGGCGCAGCGTATGTATGTGGTCTACGGTACTATAGCCTTTTCGGAAACCGGCTTGTTCGGGAGGCTGGAAGTAGTCAAGCCTGCACGTGAGTCGATTTGTAATGACCCTCGAGAACAACTTATAGACATGGCTCAAGAGCGAGATGGGTCTGTAATTCTTCAAGAGGGTTCTGTCACCTTTCTTGAAGAACAGCACCACCAAGCTCCTGGTCCACGATTCTGGAACGTCGCCCCCGAGAACGACGGAATTGAATAGCCTCTGAAGGGCTTTGAGGACCGGCTTTCCGCCTGCCCTCAGAAGCTCTATAGTAATTCCGTCGTCTCCCGGTGCCTTTCCGTCCTTTAGTTGTTTGAGAGCCATTCTGATCTCGTACAGGCTGACGTCCGGGATATCTTCAGTATAGTGCCGAGTTAGCTTGGATCTGGGCTCATGGACCAAGCTGACAACAGGGTTCTGGGATCTGTATAACTGTCCATAGAACTCGTGGACCTCTCTTAATAACTCATCTTTGGAAGAAACAACAGTACCATCATTGGTCTTCAGCTTGGTCAACTGGCTTTTCCCAACAGACAGATCTCTTGCGAACACTTTGGAACCTTGGTTCCGCTCTATCGCCTCTTTAATACGCAAGGTATTAAATCGGCGAATGTCTCGTCGCATAGACTTGGAGATCTGTCTGTTTAGTCGCCTCTGATTGGACCAATCAGCCGAAGACTGCACCGTCATTTCTGTCCGTGTCGCTATGAGCTTAAGAGTTTGGTCCGAAAGCTTTTGAGTCCTATTGACGCGACTGGTCTTAAAAAGGGTCGACCCGACCGCTTGGACAGTTTCCACGAACCTGTTGTTCATATCGTTCACTGAACCGCACTCGTCTAGACATTGAAAGCGATTTTGTAGTTCGAGCTGAAAGTTTTCGGGGTTCTGGTATTGAGCACGTGTTGGTCGGAGCGTAGACCTCATCAAGCGTGACCTCTCGACTTTCATATTTAGATTCAATATGCCTCTAACTAAGCGGTGATCACTCCCAGTTTTAATCCTGCTGATCACTGAGACATCATTGAATATCTGTCGTTTGTCCGTTAAGATGAAGTCGATTTCATTTTTCACTGAACCATCAGGGCTAATCCAGGTCCATTTTCGCTGGGGCTGTTTCCTGAAGAAGGAATTCATCATAAAGAGGCCTTCCTTCTCCAGAAAATCAGACAGCATCTGGCCCCTGTGGTTCCTCTGCCCAAATCCATATTGCCCCACCTTCAGCTCATCGTCTCTCCTTATGCCTAGTTTTGCGTTGAAATCTCCCATAACCACCGTGAAGTGACTGTTAGACGCGTGAATGGCTTTCGAGATGTCCTCGTAAAGGGCCTCCACTTCGTCGTCGGAATGTGTCGAGGTCGGTGCGTAAACCTGTATGACCTTCAGCGAATACCTTTTGGTTATTCTGAGTATAAGGTACGCTACCCTACTCGACACACTCTCAATCTTCTCCACGTTACCTATGAGAGACTTGCGAACGATAAACCCGACACCACCCTGGGACTGTTGGTCGCCCTCCCGGTGGAAAAGCAAGTTACCCGACTGGAGGATTATCGTGCCCTCACCCTGTCTTCGCACTTCTGATAATCCTACAACGTCCCATCGGATCTTGCTCAGCTCCTCTTCCAGCGCGGTGATCCTCTCGTCAGTCCTCAGTGTCCTGACGTTGTGTGTTACCAGGGCCAGAAGTCTTTTCTGGTAGCCGGATCGCGACCGGAGATTCTTAGCACCCCCTGCTCCGCCGTTACCGGGCCCGCTACCGTTAGGCCACGGAATAGCGGAGCTGCCGTGACTGGGGGCCGATGTGTGTGTGTGTGCACTCATATGGGGGGGTATTGCCATAATCGCCACGCTTGGCAGGCGGGTTGGCGATCGCAGTGGATGTTTTTAGTACACAGGGGAACGCTGCTGCCCGGTCCCCCGGTAATCCTTTAGTCGGCTTTTACGACTCCCATAGGAAGAGACGGGGTGGAGCTATTCTTGGTGCCGGCCCCACACGGCTCGGTAAATTTGTTTACCAACACCTAAAAACAAATTCACAGACTATCAAATAAATTTGACCAACACGTAAAATTTGACAATTAATTTGCTGGTCTACAGGCGGCTTTAAGCGCCATGTAAACAATCAAATTTGGTTGACCAAGGCGTTTGTCAAATTTTACGTTTTCAAATAACGCTTTCAATCAAAATTTCCGACCAACACGTCAAACACGTAGTTTGTTTGACAAACACGTCAAACAAAGCCACAGACTATCAAATAATAAGTAAAATTTGACAAATAGTTTTTTGGTCTACAGGCGGCTTTAGAGAAAAAGAAACGCATCTATCGTTTTCGATACTGTAAAGAATTTATCGCCCTTGAAAAGAAGCAGGCGTCACCCAAGGCGTTAAGAATTAATATGTTATCGAAATTAGCAGTACCGAGCAATTGTCACGATGGCTGAATTGGCAAAGCATGGACGGTATCCAGGATGATGCAGGTCCAAATCCTGCTCGTCGACTGTTATTTTCGATTTCACATTTTCACACTTTGTTAAGTTATACATATAATGCATATAGTTGTATAATGCATTAATTAAACAAGTGCATTAAAAGGGGAGTAAATCTCTACACAAAGATTTATTTATAATCTCTCTTCTAATAGTAGACTATTTCTCACCAACCTACATAGTTGGCAAAGAGAGAAAAAATATTTCATTTTGTTTATATCTGATCACCAAAGATGATATTTCTGGATTTCAGAAAACAGGTCTGAGGAATTAATTTGCCATTGTTTCTTAAGTAATTATTTCACAATAATTATTGGATGGATGGAATGATTAACCCTATACAAATTATGTTTAGTATCTTACCATATCCAAAAACCTAAAAAACTAATAGGTATTCGATTGCTTATATTCTCTATAAAAAGTGAATATTTGATATAGTATCCATCCATCCATCAGCCTTTCAACGTCCACTGCTAGACATAGGCCTCCCCAAGAGAATGCCACAACGAGCGGTCCCGTCATGGGGGATAATGTCGTAATCGCCACGCTAGGCATGCGGGTTGGCGATCGCAGTGGAAGTTGTAATACTCGAGGGAGTGCTGTTGCCCACTCCCCCGGTATTCCCTCAGTCGGCTCTTACAACTCCCGTGGGTAGAAAGTAGTGGGACAATTCTAAAGCCGGCCCCATACGGCTGGATATAGTATAATATATGTTTATATCGTTTCTAAAAAAAAACGACAAGCCAGTGTATCGAGTTCGATCCCAAATCCAAGCTCCAGGGGGGTTAGACAGAATGTCATATTTCACGTGTCGACCGTATCGAGATGACTGTGATTGATTGAGAAACCGACGCGTGATGTCACAATAATCCGTTGGCCAATCACGGTGATCTCTCAACCAATCACAGAAATCACGATACGATCAACATGAGAGATATGAGATTCTGCCTAACCCCCCAGGTCTCGTATGGCACACATCTCTTACTTATCGAGATTTTTCGACATTATGTGTGTGTTTACAATTTATCACTGCTCGTTGAAGGAAAACGTCGGGAAGCCTGCATGTCTGAGAGATTTTCTCGACACCTTGTGAAATCTGCCAACTCGCACTGGGCTAGCGTGGCCTACCTAATCCGTCTCATCATGAGAAAATATCAGTGTTCAGTATTGGGACAGAAAAATTATTGAAAAGTAAACCTCTATCACAAAAAGAATAGTTTACCTGTCCCGCTATAACCATTTTCTTCATCGTTAATGGCGTCATTTGTAGGAAGTGTCCCATCGTTACACCCTCTAAGTCAAGAATAGTTTGAGCACCGGCCACAGTCACATGATCGTCATCCATAAGCGAAATCTGAAACGAGTCACTAGAAAGTATTCCAACTAATCTATTAAGGAAATTCAGAATAGTACAACATTGTGGTTGACAACAGTAGGTTCCTACTGACTAACAGTCCCTTCGAATTTTCGCATAGCATTCTTAGTATTGGGGAGGCACCACTATAATGAACTCCAATTTGAGCCACTCTTTATGGTACTCCTTTAATTGTGCCTATGTGTTATATTTAATTATTAACCAGCAACTACACAATGTGTTTCCCTATAAACTCGAATCTGCCAGCATGTCATGTGGAAATACTCCAATTCTACACAAACTTTTTTCGTGAGCATAATGCTTGATTCACGATACGCAGCGACTATCTATAACTCAGATCCCAGTCCAATGGCTAATGACTAAAGGTCACGGCACAGTTCGCACAGAATTCAATTAATTCCCTTAGTAATCTTTATAACAACCAAAATTAGAAAAATATTAGGGTGGCCATGATTCATGAATACTGTATTCCTTATAATATGTAACAACCTTTTTAGAATAATATGAAAAAACAAACAGTAACAGTACCTATATATTTTATAGAACATTTCCTGGCAAAAAAGAATTGAAATTGTGTATGTTATGCTAGGCTGCACCACGGTTGCGTAAAGAAGATATGAATTCAGCACAAAAACATAGCCCGCTACTGAATGGTGATATCATTGAAAGTCTTGTGAGGGTCACCCATGCCCTAAATCTTAAATAAAATATGTAATCCGATGTGTACCTTCATAATAACATTGGATACGCAAACCACGTCCAATATATTGTATTTGTTAGGATCATATCTGCCTGGCCTAACCAAACTGACTCGAGGAGCATCTGGCCCTCCTATTTTGGGTAATATGAGAATGGATCTGTAAAACAAATTTATTATTGGATAACGTATCATTTGAATAGTGTAAGAAGTTTATTGTTAAACTAGTATAAATATAAGTAACAATAATGTGACAACGACCTAATAGATGTAGTATTATCTCAAAAAAAACAATACAACGTATGGGCACTGTACAGATTTTTTATAGAGATATATTAGTTCAAATTAATTTCAAGACAGACAACCAAAGGTGCTCGCACATACTGTAAACGTTACGAAGTAACTGTTTCCTAAAATTTTAATTAGGCATCTTCCTGATACAACCGACTGTTATAACCGATCCCTCTCTTTTTAAGTCCTCGAGTTAATCGTCTCATTAGACTATAACAGAATTGGGAGGGCACTTATGTAACCAGCCGTTAGTACAAAGTACACCCAGACTCAAAACAACCATTCTGTGTTGAATAGATTAATCCTGTGTGGTAATCGAACCTTCCGTACCGTACTTGATCGAACCGTACCTGTCACGGAAGATCTGTATCTAAAACCCACCACGCCATCTGTGTAGTCAATTTGTAATGTGTAAATGCTTAAAAAAAAATAAGAGTGACCTCAATAAAACTGCTGTTAGCTGGTTGCTACATATTACACATAAAATTTTTCCTATTTATAACTACTCAAATGCAGGCATTTGCATGAATTAAGAATACGCAAATAGTTTTTTACCTTTCTTTTTGTCAGGCAACTTCAATTGCCACCTATAAAATAGGTGGCAATTGAAGATGCCTCGTGCAGTGCCACGCTGTATACTGGCTAAAGCCTCACAGTATTCCTGCAGGCTAGCTGTAACCCAGGGAGGAAGGTCACACTCATCGCATTCCTCATTCCTCCCCGGGCAGGCCTTGGCCGCATTACTCTATTACTCGGCGGCCTCGCCTGTTTTGGAAAGCCTAGCCCTCCCTCCTTTGAGTTGCGCATACGAAACACGGGCGCGCTGTCTTAAGCCTACATTTGCTAAGGCAACGGACAGCTGTAAGTTCGTTGCGCTCTGGCCGCTCATGAGACCGGAGGTTACGTGCATCTTCTGCGGGTCGAGTGGCGCTTAGTCGCCTCCCGTTCCTTTTCCGCCATCTCTTTGGCGTATATCACCTCCTCGCAGAATGACGAGTTGGACTCCCATGCGCTCTCGCTCCGGACTATGGACAGAACCAAGGATGGCAGCGAGAGCACTCCCAAGTCTATTACTGTAATTAGTTCACGGCGCTGCGTTGCCCGCGCTGGGCACTCCACCAACGTTTGCAGCGCCGTGTCCTCCAGGCAACTCTCGCAGTAATGGCTAAGGCCAACAGGTACTTTCCGAAATAGCCATATCCGGTCAGCACCTGCGTCAACGGGTACGAAAGGGCGCCATGACGCCTCTCCAGCCATTCTTACATGATGGAACTTACGACCGCTATCATAGCGTGCACGAAGATGGTTTTTTTACGTGGATTAACACTTAGGATACTTTTTATCCTGAGAAAATGTTCGGTTAGGTAAGGTTCCTATAGCTATTCTTGTATAGAGCTTTGCCAAGGAGGGACGTGGGTACTTATATTATATGGGGTCCAATCGTTAGGTCCACGCAGACAAAATCGCGGTCAGCAGCTAGCTAAGTACCTATATAATTAGTTCTAACTAAATCTATAAGTAATTACTGTTAAGATGGTCTAGTTTTTTAAACTTATATATATCAGATATTCGTTGATTGATATCCATCAGATGTTCGTTGTCTACTGCTAAACATAGGCCCTAGCTACTAAGAAAGCGTCAAAACTAGCGGTACTTATTGTGCTGCCTGCATACAAGGGATTCTTGCAGGCTGCAGCTCTGAATAAGTTACGATCCACCTGGTGAGACGAAATGATAAATAAATGAAGCTTACCCAAGATTTAATATTTCATCAAAAAGTGGATCAGTATGTTTGATGCGATACATCTCAGGCGCGGTGGAACGAAGTGAATAAAAAAGATCCAATTTTTCTTTTGTTCTCTCCAAACTAAACTTACACCCACGAAGAAAAGTCAACAGCCACTGGTCATCTACAAAGAATTGGACTCTTTTTACACACAGGGTTATAGTCTATACTCTATGGTGTAATTTTGTAGAAAACCTTTTTTAACATGTATTATAAATACATGTTCAAAAAACAAAATTAGTCTATTATGTAAGTCAGATAAGTAATAAAGTGTTATGTAAACATAGTACTCGTATATAACTATTTGAGCGTTATTATTCCAAGACTATTTGTATATTTTGTAGATAATATTATGTTAGAGTATAGTACAAATTATTATTTGTGAATGAGGAAAAAGAGAACTTTAGTACGAGCGGGAATCGAACCTGCGTCTCTTCCAATCCGGGGAAGTGTTCTAATTCACTGAGCTACCTTGCGGTCATACCCAATCTCCTCATCACATTTGTCTTAACGACCAATACCATCTATCGGAACGCATTTACATGCATTACCACTTATAAAGGTCTACGTTTACAAACTCTGTGACACTTATGAGCACTTTGTGTTGCAGTGTGATGTTTGTAATCCATCTAATCCAAGGTCGTTCTGCAAGGAGAATTCGTTGTAATGCAAGGAGCATTAGACTAAAGTTTGCATACCCAACTCTCGCTTCTATATAATAATATTGGAACAAGCACTGCGTTGTGTATTGTGACGCGTGTCTTCTGGCTGAGATGGTGGCTGCCGAGAAGTTGTCCAAACGCTCCGTTCACTCTATTTCCTACATTTACTCTTCTCTCTATATCAGTGGTGTACCTTCCATCCCAACTAAATCTACATCCAAGATATATACATATTCATCCGCTTGTTTTAGCACACCATTGCCTATTGTTACATCTGTTCTGACTTCTCGTATTTCAAAGACCATAATTTTGGTTTTGCTTACTTTCACACGTAGGCCCCGTTTATTATAATCTTCTATCATTGATAAATAACCTATATTAAAGCTTAAAGCTTTTTTTAGTAGTAGTATTTTCTAAGTCTATGATTACCATACACACAAGCATTATAGGTAAGTAGAAGGTAATAATATGTTCTTTTCATATATGAAACTTTTGTAAGACGTATACGACTGAACCGCTTAAGGAATAAAGAAAGAAAAAATGTTTATTATGACGAAACAAAAACAGAAAAAGAACAATATAGTATCGCTTTTGATGACATTTTTCTATGATTGAGTTGACCGCTGGTTTAGAATCACAATTCTACTATGTAGGTGGCTATGCAATAAGCAGGTATAACTTTTTAGGTATGCAGAAATTTCCTACCGCTACTCTCGCAAAAGATGGCGACCGCGGTCCAGTACCTATCGCTGCCGACCATGGCTCGGATGACAGCCGGCAGGGACAGGTCCTCTTCGATGACTGAAGCGACATCCTGGCACTGCACAGCCCAGTAATCGAGGCACAGATGGGTGGACCGCGTCGAGGCCCGTAAAAGAGCAGAGCCTCCGATTTGTTGAAAGCCACCCTTAGCCCCCGTGCCTTGATATGTCTGACTACCTCCGCATTACCTGGAGGTGGCCAGTAGCTGCCTCCTCGAAGGTTCCTCCCCAGGCTGTCACGAGTGTATCGTCGGCCCCTTCCCGGTATACGAAGAGGACGCTACGGCCTTCAAGATAGTCTGCCACTAGACGCCTCAGGTAGGCGTACACCCCGTGGAAACGGAGTGCCTCCGTGATGCAGTTGAATGGCAGACTTTTCAATGCATTGGCGATATCCAACTACACCACCAAGAGCACCCCTGGCTGAGTCACGGCCTCCGTGCGGCCTTCAGACACAAGATGGCGTCCAACGTCGAACCCCCCGAACTGAGCATCCGACAGGTCGGGGCCCATCTCCGCAAGGTGCCGCATGATATGGGCGGCGAGAATGCTCTTGAGCAGCTTACGACCTTCCCCTCCTTCCAGCGGTCAGGAAACTGTTCGGACGCAAGGATCGTGTCAAACAGTCTCCTGAGGCGGGGTTCAAAATGGCCTTGACCATTCTCAGGGCTCGAGTGGGAACCCCGTCTGGCTCAGAGACAGTGCTTTTCCGCATGCGCAACACTGTCGCCCCCATTTCTGGCTCGGAGATGGACGGCACGGGGAAGGGAGGACTGAGTGCGACGCTTGTTCAGTGTTCCGCGGTACTATACGGTAGTCAGCACGTATAGATATGTGCTACTATCTTTTGTGCAAGACAATGTTTGTCAGGTCCATTAGTACTACCACCGAAGGAATGTAACATGGTTCCAGTGGCCCGCCAATAAAGGCGGAGAGACGGCACACGGCGGGTTTCTTTAGTGGGTGAGGGCCCTACACTACCCTGTTCGTTGCCCCGAATGACGGGGTGTGTGGTTAGGAACATTTTTTCCCGCCTTAACAAATAAAAAAGAAGGTCCATTAGTACTATATAAAATATCAACAATCTATGCAAATTGCAATCACTACCTGTTGGTTATCCTTAACGCTGTGTTTTAGGTTAATTTTAATATCGAAATCTTATCAGACAATATTAGATCGATAACATTTAAATTTATTAAAACAAGAATTAAATTAGCCGAATTAAATAATATGAAAAGAATCACAATTAAATAATATAATATAGAACGTACTGATGAAATGAAATGAAACAACATAAATAATGCGTGATTGACAATTTTTAAATAGAATATCGTACTACCTCCAAAAAATTATTTACATAACACTTCTGGGAACTGTTTGAACCACCCTGGTAGGTAATAACATATCTTATGTTATCTTCATATAAATATCTTCTGTCTGTATCTATGTAATTGAACTCCGAAACGGTTGGACCGATTTCGATAAAAATACTTGTGTTTCTTCAAGTGGATGCTTTCATGAATGGTTTAGATTCACAATTGGTTTCGGTAGATGGCGTCGCGATTCGGTTTCAGATTTTTTTATTCAATTTATTCTAATATAAAAACACATTACCTGGTAACAAATTTTCAAACCAACAACCCTTTGAAATAATATCCTTAGTAGATGAAATAAATTACTCCATCCAAACGAAACGCCAATGTTCGGACCTAACGTCTGTCAGGGCCACTATTCGTTTATCATAATATTTACCTGTTCTAGCATTTAAATGGGGTTGCTTAGCGATCCAGTCCTTAATGTTTTGTAAATCATCCTTCAACCTTTTTGGATCCTCGTTCAATTCCACGCGCGCCTTCTCCGCTAGAGCTGGAGTTAAAGCCCTGACAGACATTGTAGTCCACAGACGTCCTATCACACAAAGAACTTTAACCACTTTAAGGTTATATCACATTGATATTGAAATATTATCTTTGATTAGTTATCTGTCATAATCCTCGTAACGCTACTCAGTCACCTTGTTTTATCAGATAACTACATTCAACCCACGACTTTGTCTGCGTGGGTTTTACAATTGGGTCAAATAAATTAATTTTCTTTATGTGAAAATTGCTATACCAGAAGAATTCTCCATTTTACTGTGATAAAAAGCCTTTCTGCTTTCCCGAGTTCCTGATTTATGTATGTAAAATTTTATAATGATCGTTTGAGTAGTTTGGTATGAAATCATAACAAACAAACGCACTTTCGCAATTATAATATTCACAAGGACTAGTAAGGGAACGTACCCATACTACGTGACCCGTTTAAGTGGGGGAGGGAGTTCTTTACAAAATACTACGCTCAGTCACAGGAGCGGGGGGTAGCTTAGATTTTTGTTACGTAGTCGATTTCGCCGTGAGAAATTTCGCGCTTTCTCGACCTAGGTATCTGAATATGACGCGCAGTTTAGTGCTTCTCCTTCAACTCACAGTTGGTGGCGCTGACGCACATATGTCGCGACGTCAGCTGATCGAAAACACACTATTTGTCAGGCAGTTTGTAGTTCAGTGAAGTTGTCAAGCAAGGCGACGAGAATTCATGCTATACAATGGTTAAAAAATTATACTTGTCAATAATACGTAAAAACTTTAAGGAGAGGGACCAGGGGTCTTGGCATATAATACGAGTGGTCACCGAGGAGAGGGAGGGGTCGAAAAATCACAAAAATAGGTCACGTACTATGGGTATGTTCCCTAAGCATTGTAACTGCTATTTTTAGAGTGTACTTTACCCATTTACTGTTAAGTAAGTACAGCAAGTGTAGGGTTTCCTAACAGTCATGTTATTACTAAAATTATTGTATTTTGCATTTTTCGATTAATATTTTCGCACTCTTCAATGAATAATAAGTACCCACAGAAGTCAAAGTCGTATTCTATGTCTTGTTGGAGTCTTATTAGTCTATTTCTTCCGTGCTGTTTTTTTTTTCGCAAATTAGAAGAGCACGAACAGACTGCCCATCCCTATATCCAACTCTGTTATTAAGTAGTTCATGTAATGGCTTATCTGGTTACGAGTTAAATGTTGGATAGTGATAGATATAATAAATTTACTATATTGCGCTATATCGACTATTTGTATTTATATCGCTCACGGACCAAAGTTGGACCGTGATATCGCTTGTTGAAATACAGCTGACAAATATTAAAATGTTATTGCTAAACGTATCAATCAACATTTTCTGGAATATACCACTTCGCTGAAATTTATTACTTATGTTGGTAGGCAACGTGACAAAACATTTATATTTCAGTTTAGTTATAATTTTAGTTATTAATTTCTGACAAGAACGTAGGTACCTATTAATTTCTTACACTTATGATATGTGCGCATATAGACCGGATAAACTAAGGGACATTATGTCATGCAACACTAAATCTACATAACGCAGCAACGTTGCTCAATGTCCCTTAAAATGCCCCGCGACATTATGTATACGTCACCCGGGGCATGTTGCTTAATCCCGCACCGAGACTAAACACACTTGTCCCGCATTATTGTAATAGGTTCCTTTATGATTGTTGCACCATTTTTCACCGAGTGTTGTCATGTTTACAACGTACGTCTGTTGTGTGGGTAAACACACCGTGCTTCCACTTCTTGGGACACGAGTCATGATTTGTTGCGAGATACTTCAAACCGTGATTATCGAAATAAAGGGCATATAGCCAAAGTGCTTAAAGTACCACATAAAGATCAACAGCGTTCCGTAGTATTGTATCCTGTTTGGCTGTAAAATGTCCTATCATGTGCAATAAACATGCAAAAACATATGTTGACATTCAAATAAAATACAGAAATGACCCGTCGGATATTTGGAGATCACTTAATGGTGTGGTTTTTGTTTTCTTATTGCTTAGATGGTAGACGAGCCACGGCCCATCTAATGGTAAATGGTAACTGTCGCTCATGGACTCAACTATACCAAGAGTATTGTCAAGCCGCTGCTATCTCCTGCTACAACTAAAACACACATGGCCGGTCACACAGGAGATGGTGGTACCCCACTCGGGCCCTAATGCAAGTGAGTACTCCCATTTGGCTCCCAGCCTTATTACCAGTAATATTACAGTATTATTCCAGTAATTGAATTAGTATTTATTTGTATAGATACCTAAAAAGTGTTTGTTGGCATATCACGTTTAAATTACATAAATATCATACCAATCACCTATTTTTGATTGTTTACAACAACATTTTAAAATCCGTTTTGGAAGACAGTTTGTTTGTTCAAACACACACGTGAGCAAATTTAAATTTATCCTGAGTTTACATAAACAATAATATTTTAAGAGTAGGTATGGAGAATAATCTTAATACTGTTTGTAAAGCATATTTTATAAACATGATCGATGTTTTAAACTCACGTTTATGAAATATAGGAACCGTTAAATTTATTTGGATATATGTAGTTGTTCGGTTTTGAATAAAAGTGCATAAAATGTTTAAATAACACATTCATTTTGTGTATTTACAATTGAAACTATATTTTGCATATAACCCTGTTCATCTGGGTACAATTTTGTTTGTACAATGACTCATACCTTATATATGTAATGGAGAATATTATAATTATCTAGGTTTATACTCCGTAGAATAATTGTTGCAAATATTAATTTGTTTAGTGAATGAAACAAAAAGAACATTAGTGCTTTTAATAACTTTTTTGATGTGAAAACATCTAAAATCGGCTGTTGGCGTGACGACGTCGCCACGACAACTTATTTAATTGTTTTAACGCCATCTATTGACAAAATCATCTAATTAGGAAGTGTAATGTCAATCAATAAACCAATAACAGTTTTAATTCGTCTATGGATAACGAGAGGGCGCTTACCAAGAATTGTAAAAATTGATGTTTTCACAACTGCGAGACTTCCCGTGACGGCTCATTTTTTAAAACGCCTACCTATCTAAGAATCGAAAAAACACGGGGCTGAATGTCTCTCCGCTACTCTTTAAAGTTAAAATTGAATTATGTTCTTTGAGAGCGCTTGATTTCAGGTACGAATTCGATCCGTATTTCCACTGACATACTTGGAGGGAATATCTGATATCCAGGGCACCTGGTGGCCACCACCGAAGGAACTGCCCCGAACGACGGGGTGTGCGGTTAGAAACATTTTTTCCCGCCATTACAAAAAAAAGGTACCTGGTGGCCGCAGCAATCGTATTATCAACCGCATAATAATGCATAAATATTCCCTAATGAGGGTAGGTATAACCTTCATTTGCACGATGAACAGCGTTTGGGAGAGCGCTGAGCCTAATAGGGCTGGCCTTAATGATCATAGTTCCGGAGCAGCTGTCGTCGGAGATGAATTTCATGCTCTAACCATGTAAAAATCTGTTTTGCGAGCTTTATGTGATACCTTAAGCAGATAATTTCGATAGAAGTGAAATATATATCAGACCTTATCGATCATCGAATGCATGAGCCTCGCCTTTGCCCTACAACGCTTCTAACAATCAGTGAAGTAATGCGTTTAAATTAGGTTTATAGAACCCTTCCTAATTTATTGAATAGATGGTAAATTTATAAAACAATGTTTTTAAAGTAATAGTTATTATATTATAATTTTTCAACACTATAACATCACAGAAATATTGTATGGCTTGAATAACAGAATTAAAAAAAAATACAATATTGACGTTTTCTACTTCTTCTATACAAAATATTTTGTGAGATCCTTGATTGATTACAATATTCAAAAATTAATATGAGAATATTATTTATCAGCAAACATATGAAAAACAATATAAAGGTTCTTTAAATATTAAACTTATGTTATACTATTTAATTCATTAGCCGGCGTTACAAACTCCGTACATACTTAGGTGATTTGAAAAATAAGAATGCAATTTATTATATTTCACAATCACAAATATTATACTTAAGTATATCATTGCTGATAAAATCTAATCTAAAATCTTACATACTAATATTTGAACTAGAAAGCATTGGAATTTTAACGCACTTATAAATAAATATTTACATCTGTCTTGTTTCAGGCTTGATATAACTGATACGAATGCACTTTCAATGTGTTTTATGTTAGTACTTTTTTAAATGCACACAAAAAAAAACTTCGCATTATTCCTCTAACCGACCTATCAATTACATATTTGCCTTTCCTGCCAAAACTACACTAGTCTAATTAATTCGATTTTAAGACATGTGTCTTAAATGAATTAAGTAGCAAAAAATAATATCCACCATTAGTAAGATAATGTGTAATGGTAGAAATTTTCGACACCATAAGTTCACATATTTTCCTTAAAGGTTATATTTAGTTAAAATTTGATTTAAATCCACATTATTCTAGTGTAGGTAACTGACCAATTTAATCAACTATGAATGATCATAGGAATAACAATGTTAATATACATTATAATTTAAAAGGATACTATAATATATTATATTTTATTATTAATGTTAAAATTATTACCAATGATACGTATAGCTGATGATGTGATAATACTTATTTTAAGGATCTAAATAGTTGAATGTAGTCTATGACCAAAATAAACGCTTTTTACACTACTTCAAATTAAATTCAATTTTGATAATAGATATTGAAGAAATTAATATTTTTTTAAAGTTTGTTTAAAAGTTCACTTTATTTGCGAGGCTTTTAACATAATTCGACCAGCATATTATTCATAACTTCCATTTATTCAAATGTTCGGACGGTTTTCTGTCGACTTTCCAATTTGTCAACTAACACAAATACACTTAAAAGTTAGGTGATAAATAACATTAAAAACACTTTTATTAAATACCTACTACATTCCTGTTCCAGGCAAGATGAGGCAAACCTCATATTCACTATTAAGTTACTTAAACCATAACAATTTATTTAAAGCATCAAAAATTGGCGAACAGTTTCAGTTCATCGGAATCCAGTGGTCGGACTGCCTTCCAATCTGTTTCGGGGTACTCGTCGAAGTTAGAAGTATCGCCATCATAAGATACAGCTGGTATTATAGGAGGCTGTGAACAATATAAAACAATATATTAAAGAGCAGAATATATTATATATACATTCAGTCATATACTTTCTGTATTGGGAATGGATGATTTGTTTATGGTTCCAAATCCATATTTTTGCTTTTTTTTTTGTTGTTGTTAGATTGGCACAACTGTTATGCATTTTGGCGCGGAGTTTGAGTTGCATCTGTTATTTATATTAAATACAGTGCTGATTTTAGTTATATCATATCTAGTGTGTATTGTGAATTTCATAATGGACAAAAACATCGAACAAAGAGTTTGTCTTAAATTTTGCATCGCCAATGGAATTTCGTGTTCGGAGTCACTGAAAATGTTACAGAAGGCTTACGGTGAATCGACTTTATCAAAAACACGTGCTTATGAGTGGTACAAAGCGTTTAAAAGCGGTCGAGATGTGATGGAAGATTTGCCTCGCTCTGGTAGGCCATCAACGTCTGCAACTGAAGTTAACATTGCAAAATTGAAGGAAATAGTGACTGAGAATCCTCATTCAACTTTGAGAGAGATAGCCGCCGAACTTTCTGTGTCTCACGAGTCGATACATACCATTTTAAATAATCATTTGAGTCAATTCCGACCCAACATTCATGAAACGCATTGTTACTGGTGACGAGACGTGGGTTTACGAGTTTGACATGCAAACTAGTCAACAAGCTTCGGAGTGGCGACTTCCAACTGAACCGAAACTGAAAAAACCACGCCAAAGTCGATCAAAACTCAAAGTCATATTGACTGTTTATCGCGGTGTTGTGCACTCGAAATTCTTGCCAAGAGGTCAAACGGTAAATAAAGAATATTATTTGAGCGTTATGCGGCATTTAAGCACAAGGCCATCATTGTGAATGAATTTTTGTCCAAACACTCAACAAATACCATCGAACCACTATATTCACCAGATATGGCTCCAGCCGACTTCTTTCTTTTTCCTAAACTCAAATTGCCACTTCGTGGTACCCGTTTTCAATCGGTAGAAGACATAGAGGAGAATTCGCGGCGAGAACTGAACTCAATTCCGGAACTGTTTTAAAAAATGTTTTGATGATTGGATTATTCGTTGGCGTAAGTCTATCGTTTCTGAAGGAGCATATTTTGAAGGTGATAAAATAAATTTGGATGAATAACAAAATTTTTGTGTATTATTGATCTTTTCCCGGTACTTTCTTGACAGAGTAGTATAGCCACTAGATTATTATACTTCGTCCGCGTGGAATTCAAAATATAAATACGACAGTCTACTGATCTCTCTCTATGCAAAAAATATGTCATGAAAGTGTAAAAAGCAAACAAGTAAAATTATTTTCGCATTTTCAATTTTAGGTACCTAAGCATGTGAGCTTGTGAGAGCACTACTTGGAAGGCAAAACTGCACCTCTCTGAGACTATTTCTTAGACATCAACAACAGAATTAATTACCAAGTTAACACAAACTCACGAAACACCTAGAAATAAAAACCAGTTGAACATAGACTGTGAAAATATGAATTAGAAAATTATATCTACGAGTGGAGATTGAACCCGTGCCTTCTGGACAGGTGTTCGCTGCTCGTAACCACAATTTTCAACCTTATATTAACACTAATCAAACTTCGTGTTCTAGTATATGACCGAGCATCTCAAGTGCTCGTTATATACATCAACATAAGCAACCGGTTTAATTGAATAGACAAATTGTGTAATGTCCACTAGCGAGTAGATAATCATACGCTTTTGTGTAGATACAAATTTATTTAGCCGTCATCATGCGAGAGAACATAAACTATTAATAAAAATGTAAATATATACCTGAATCTTTTTCGTGAAGACGTCAGCCCAATCTATATGCTTGAACCATCTATGCCGTTTGACGTCTTCTGTGCCGCACTGTAAAAACAAAAACCAATTCATATACAAATAGAACATTACCTATGATCATTTATACTAAGAAGCCTATAAAATAAAATAATTTAAATGCAAAGTACCTATGTAAAAAAATAAATCATTTATCTCAAGTGAGAGAATTGGAAATATATATAACTTCTTTACGCTGGGTCGCCTAATGTGTGATACTCATTACTATCTCACACGAGATCCGTTCGAGAGCTGGGATAAAAAAAAACAAATATTTTACAATCATAAAACACTTGTTATCTAGATGACGAAGTGATAATTTTAGAATAGTTATTTGTTATGTGGAATAAAAAGATTGGTACAAATCTCATTTTGATCCATCCATCCATCCATCAGCCCTTCAACGTCCACTGCTGGACATAGGCCTCCGCAAGAGAACGCCACAACGAGCGGTCCCGTCATGGGGGATAATGCCGTAATCGCCACGCTTGGCAGGTGGGTTGGCGATCGCAGTGGATGTTGTTAATACTCGAGGGAGTGCTGCTGCCCACTCCCCCGGCATTCCCTCAGTCGGCTCTTACGACTCCCGTGGGTAGAGAGGGGTGGGACAATTCTAAAGCTGGCCCCAACGGCAATGATTAAGTATTTAGTAATACTGATACAACGTATGGAATGGTGTTCCGTAATCCGTGGGAGAAATTTCGTTCAAGAAGTGTGTCTCAAGGATACTAATACTGTTTTGGAAATCACTAAACCCTCCCCTGTGATTGTCAACTAGTATAGTGGATCCATCTTTTAAGTAGCCTTTTATGCTTTCTTTAGGATTGTGTCACATACCACCGAAGGAATGTAACATAGTTGCAGTGGCCCGCCAATAAAGGCGGAGAGACGGCACACGGCGGGTTTCTTAAGTGGGTGAGGGCCACACACTACCCCGTTCGTTGCCCCGAACGACGGGGTGTGCGGTTAGGTACATTTTTTCCCGCCTAAACAAAAAAAAAGGATTGTGTCACATAACATGAAGCTGTCACTCAATATCCAGGTCATATAGTAGTAATAATCTTTATAATGAAATAAAAAAACTCCAAATTAGCTTGTATACAGAATTGTAGTTGCGTAATTAATTCAATTTATTTTATGTAGATATTAATGTTATTATTTAGATTATAATGGCTACCGGAAGTATGTAATTTTTAGATACGCGATAGGTGAAATGGAGATATTTAACTGTTATACCCCTTTTTACCCCTTTGGGGATAACGGCCTGAAACGGCATACTTAACTAAAATATTTTTAGGAATTTGAACAATTTTAAAATATTTTAGCATGGTGCTTAACCCCGTTTTAACTGCAATTATTAAATCATAAATGCAATGATAAAAACAACTTTTTTACTTTTGCCTTACTGACTACTTAACATTATGGAAAACAGCCGTTTATTTTTGGTAAGCTCATTTACTAATTACGCATTTTTACGTTACAACGTCTAATTGCAAATGCATCTAGTATATCAAATACATTTAACATTCTCGCCTCATACACTATTTCGAGTGGATTGTGTCCAAAAGCAAAATTTATGTGACTTTTGAAATTGGCTATATTCCAGCTGTTCCTTAAATAAGTTCTAATCGGACTCGGCGCTTTGTATGTAGAAGATTTTTAAATTCATTGAAATATATTTGTTTGAGTACCGATATCGAGCAACAAGTAACATAAAAAAATCAAATCGTTGCCAATAGCCAGTGATGCGCATGAATTTTATGATGCATGCAAACTTTTTCGTTATTTTCTTCTTCTTTTCTTTTTTTATTTTATAATAGAACCTAAACCTTTGTGTATATTCGATTTAGTTTTTCATTAATTAATTGTTATTTAAAGGTAAATAATATATCATCATCATATCAAATCAATAATATTTTTATTGCTATAAAATATAATTTGTCATATTTTTATTGTATCACAGAGAATATGGAATTCATAAAGAATAATTCTTTACCGTGAGAAAGACTTTTAAATTTTAGTAACTAAGTCTGCGTATACCTATGTAATTTCCATACACATGATGTATTTTATTGTTATGCATCACGTGAAAAACAAATATTTTATGGTAACTAATCGTCATGAGTCTGCCGTCACAAAAAACATTACACGCCAGGTAAAGTTTTCTCGAGTGTCATAAAAAACAGAAAGTTGTCATATAGAAAGTTGACGTGGAGGTGTAATGTGTTTGATTACGTCGCTATGTTGTAGGTAAATATTCCATGTGAACATGGTTTTAGCGAAACTCGGGATACGGCTCAATAAAATGTCGTTCGCAATCACAACCAGAATATATTCTAAAACGATTGCAGTTCATGCTTGGTTCTTTTCACCGAGCTTTTTGCGGCGATGTCGTCGAGATGTTTAGAAAGCCATCAGTCAGGTAGCTGCCGGTAACATCAAACAACGCTGCTGGCCACTGACTTATGTCTACACATAAATACTCCACATTACTGATGTACCTGCTCCACTCGGTATGTACTAGAAAACTGCGGGCCTTGTTACACGCGATCAGTGGCACCGGCAGTGATTTTTCTATAGGAATTTACCTTACTTAGTAGTTGTTAATAGACCTAGTTTAATAGAGTGTTATGATGTGTATTTACAATAAAACTCCGTTCCTCATAGCTCATAGGACACAAAACATTTTATGTTTTATCCTACTAATATTCAAATTGTAAAAATGTTGTGACAATGTTAGGATTTTTGTACATTTGTAGGTTCGCATGTTTGTCCATCAATTACGTTTAAATGACTGAACGGATGTATATATGTGAGATACTGGATTGACATAACATATGAGAAACTTATTTATGGCGAAAAAATAATAATTCCCGAATTATTGGTACTTTTGGTATATAAGTACATATAACAATGAAACGGATATCAACGGAAATTTGCAGGTAATATATCCGTATACCCAATGTGTAGTAATGTATCCATATTATACCCAGTAACTATAAGTAAACGACTTGATGGCTTTGAACTTCACAGTCCACGAAGTTAGTAAAGTCGTTACTTTATAAGTATTGTTATACTGTGATATTTAAGCTACATTGACTTTTTTTTTAATATTGCAAGCGTAAAGTATTTAATATGTATGCCGTGTGGGGCCGGCTTTAGAATTGTTCCACCCCTCTCCACCCATGGGAGTCGTAAGAGCCGACTGAGGGAATACCGGGGGAGTGGGCAGCAGCACTCCATCAAGTATTAACTACATCCAATGCGATCGCCAACCCGCCTGCCAAGCGTGGCGATTACGGCACTATCCCCCATTCTTGGGGAGGCCTATGTCCAGCAGTGGACTTTAAAAAGCTAATGTATAGATAGATGGAAAGTATAAGTATAATGTAAAGTAAAGCTCATTCTAAGTGATTTATCAAATCGATGTGCACGCTCTTGGAATTACGAAAGACTAACAGAATGAGCTACAATCAGTGATAGTTTGCATATGAACTGACAGAACAACCTACAGTATTTTGCTTGACAAAACATAGACATGTTGCTAAATAATTTAAGCAACATCTCACGTGCAGATACATGTGAACGTAAAAACTTTTAATAAAATAGTTTCAATGAAAGTGGAAATAGAATGCGTGAGCGGTATTGCCACGTTGAGCAATAATAGGTATATACAGCTGTCCAACCCTATACATCATATAATACGTATAAATAACACTAAACACCACAACTTTTATTTTGTACCACAACTATGACATAAAATTAAATAAACATACAAAATTTTAAAAAAAACTTCGCAAGGAGCACAGCTCACATTTTTGTGCCTATCTGGGGGAAAATTATCACAGATAGAGTAGGTACTGAGATTGAAAACATTAAGAGGAAATTATCTAAGAGATTTTCTTGTGATCTTGGAAAGTCTCCTTACTGCATTGCACCAGCATGGGCACTACGGCTTAAATACTACGTATTCTGATGGAAAAGCCGCGCGAGCTCAACAATAGGACGACTATACTCATGACCAAAATCGATGTTGTTCTTGCAATTTGCAAGACCTATGCACTTTAGCAAGAACAACACCAAAGTTAGTATTGCAAATGTAAGCCTAAGACAACATTAACTAAAACCAAGACTCAGGTCTCTCGTGGGACCTTAGTCTTCTTTGCGCGTCACTAGACAGTTACGAGCTGAGAAAGAAAATACAGTAATAGTTGATGTCGTACTCATGGAGAATTATATTGTGTAAAGAGGTTATAATACTTTCTGATATTTACGCGAATGTTACACATTTTGAAATAAAACTACGTTTACGGAATCTATCGCGTTTACTTGATTTTACTACTATCCCGACGTTTCGAATACTTTACAGCATTCATGATCACGGGTGGACTTATATGATAGACGTCCAAGGCTGATATGTTATTTCAACGGTTTATGATGAAACGTTGGGATAGTAGTAAAATCAAGTAAACGCGATAGATTCCGTAAACGTAGTTTTATTTCAAAATGTGTAAGGAGGTTGTACAGATTGGCAACAAGAGATTCAAATAAACATAGCAAATGGATCACGTGCTATCAATAAAATACATGGTGTAACAAAAATAGATCTATCATACATGATACACGTGTATCATAAAAATAATATTTAGAATGTGCACTATTAGCAGAAATATTTTTATAGTCTCTAAAGCGATTCCACTATCGTAATCGCACAAATTTCACCATTTTTTGTTTCTATCGGTTTATGACTTACATTCATAATATACATCGAACTAAATTCTTTTTGATATAAAACACATTTTTGCGTATTTATCATACCAACAGAAAGTTGCTACGCACCTTCATATTCCCGAGTCTTTTCGTCCTGTCCTGCACAAGAAGTTTCTTGATAATGTCCTTGGCGACGGGATCCAAGTGTCGCGGCCAATCTACCCGGCCGTTGAGGATCTTCTCATAAATACCGAATGGATTGTCGTCATAAAATGGTGGGTATCCAACTAACATTTCATATACTAGAACACCTGAAATTAAATAAAACATACGTGTTACGAATAGACTTTTATAACGTTGCACGGCAATGCCTATTGTCTGTGAAAAACATGTACCTACAGGACTGAGTTGTGTTAGTGTGTACTTTGAACTTACACACATGTGCTAGCTTGGGCCGGTAGCCAATTTGCAGATCCTAGAGCTACATAAAATAATTATTCAACTTTGTTAAAGTCACTGAGCTGATTTTATGTACATGCTATGTAGAATTATTAATAATATATGTTTAACTGCCTCGGTGATGCAACGGTAGCGTGAGCGACTGCTGATCATGAGGTCTCGAGGTCGATCCCCGGATAGGGTAGTACCATTAAACTTTTTCGTAAGAAGGAAAAATTGTCAGTAGCCCGGAGTTTGGAAATGTGCCCGGTAGACGGCAATAGGCTCGCCCCCTGTTACGTGGGACTTGACATAGTTGGCGTTGGCGCCTGTACCCCTTTGGGGATACAGGCGTGATGCTATGTGTTTTTGTTATAATGTTAATAAATAATTGGATTCGCATATTTAGCTGCGAAGTTTATAAGCTGAAATAATGAAGACGTAAAGAATATATTCCTCAAGAGTAATAAATTTAATTATCCGGCATTAAAATATACGATGATAGTCGTTAAAACAAACTAATGGCAAGTTTAGTCGACGGGACATTTCATTAAAATCCAATGCGTTTCCTAAGCATTGAGTCAAAGTGCAAAACAATTTTTCCTTAATGGGCTCATTTTTTTTACTTAGACTTACTTCTGTCTTTAAAACTACACTGAACGATACTCTGTAATATAGAGAGTGTACTAACAGAGTAAACCTTCTTGCACTTGTGTAAATATGATCATCATCACTTATATATGATCTTAGAAATGATCACTTCATGATATGGCTGACTATTTCATGAAATGTGGTTACCGCAGCCTATAGACGCCAACAATACCAGAAGCATCACTCGCACGACGCCCTATCCAAAGAATGGGACAGGAGGCAGAGAGGAAAGATAATAAGAGAAGATAGGAAGGATAGAAAGAATAATAAAGAGAGGATAGGGAGGGGGTCTGGGCGATCTTAGGATTTCTTCCACTCGACTTTACAATACAATTATTTTACATTGCCTGGCAAATATATATAAAGGCTGAGCACATATCGAACTTACTACGACATTTAGCGGCATATTGCTATGATAGCGTGATGTGGCGCCATATACAGGTAAGATTTGATAAAAAAATAAACTAATAATAATTTAAGAATCCAGTGTAACAAGACACTTCTTCTTCGCTCCCCTAGGGACTTATAACAAAAAGGATATTTATATTGAATCTTTGTGAAAGTGGAATAAAAAGCAATTCACCAAGCAGAAACATTGAAAATTACTTTCATTATTTTTTAAAAAATATACGAAAAGGCAGGCCGGCAGCCATGACCTTATGACTAGTGTCTGACTAGCGTCGAAAGACAAAAACAAATGTACCTATACTCGTATAATGAACGAATTAAGTAAGTAATGGCTAGCATTTATGTGCGGTATTGGTGCACTCATTTAGAACCAGAATGCAAAATCAAATTAGTATGTTTTCATGATTACAAGCTAACAAAAACCGAAGATGTCCTTCGAGTTGACTATGGAAAGTAGAATGGAAAACTCAAACACTCAAAAATTCACGATATAAGATAGTTTAGCTGTGACCCGGGTAATGTTATGTCCATAAGCGGTGGTATGCAGATTTCGTGAGATCAAATAAAAGAACAATGTTATTGAGCTTTTTCCTAAAAAGAAAAATTCTCAGTAGCAGCCCGGAGTTTGGAAATGTGCCCGGCAGACGTCAATAGGCTCGCCCCCTATTACGTGGGACTTAAATATAGCTGGCGAGTCGTGGGTGTGTAATGCACCTCTGCCTACCCCTTCGGGGAATACAGGCGTGATGCTATGTTGTTTTTTTTTGTTTAAATAAAAGAACACTCTCATCTTCCTAATAAAAGAAAAAAATTGGTTATCCTGGAACGCTAAAGCAAACAAATTGCTAGACATTAGGTGTTGTCACAACTATTTATCGGGTAAATTTTAGTTAAATAATAAAATTGACTTATTTATTTTAGCTAGAAAAAAGTTTAATTCATAATTATTTTTGAAAAAATTAAAAGTAAATAAAAGTTTTTTTAAAAGCTCTTAGCAGTTCTCGTACTTACTAACATACCTTTTTTTTTTTGTTTAGGCGGGAAAGATTATTCCTAACCGCACACCCCGTCGTTCGGGGCAACGAACAGGGTGTGGGGCCTGCACCCACTAAAGAAACCCGCCGTGTGCCATCTCTCCGCCATTGGAACTATGTTACATTCCTTCTGTGGTACTTACTAACATACCTATATAATTATAATTTAGTTAATTTGGGATTAAGATCTATGTATATTACATTTTTTTTTATACTACGCTGGTGGCAAACAGGCATACGGCCCACCCGATGGTAAGCGGTGACCGTAGCCTATAGACGCTAGCAACAACAGAGGCATTACTCGCGCATCGCCATTACCAAGGAAAGGGATAGAAGGTGGATAGGAACTATATTAAGGAGAGGATATGTAAGATACTAAGGAGAGAACAGCGACGGGCTCCGGCACTCTCACTCATCATACGAAACACAACGGTAGGTCCGGTAGGTACTGTTAGTTCACGCTAATCTTTGGTGAGAGGGTGGTATTCCCCCGATCAAGCCGGTCCATTCATGCTGTGATAAGAGGCTATTAGAAAGTATAGATATAAGAATGAATGTAAAATTTGATAATGGTAATGTGTACCAGAGAGAGACAATCGACAGGTCGCGAAGTAGTTTAGATACCGACCTCATACCAGTGTTGTGGGATGGATTTCCACGGAGGATAACTCAGTGTGATCCACACATAGTTGTTCTGAGTCTGAGTGGACTACCTTATGACCGTAAAGTGTATGTTGGTGAAGTCTCCCGAGATACAGAAATTATTCCCTAGTACATGGACCTTTAAGAAAAACTAAAAAGTTTTCTAAAGGTTAACCTTACGGACATAGTGTACCTATGTTTAAGGAAACATATTTACCAATAAAAAACACAATAATGTCCAACGGCCTGTACTAAGGTTGTTTCGCGTGAACCCACATTATTTCAAATATTTTTAAAGCTTACATTGTAAGTTTAATTTAAGGAAAATATTATATTTATTATAAAGGAATATTCTCAGCACAATTTCCTGAGGCACTGCTCTACACTGAGATACCTACTTGATATTTATTTTCGTTTACTAATTTTTTGCGGTCTTCTTCTTTAGTTATATTATATACCTCTTAAGCATAAAAATTTGAAAAGTTACGAGAACCGTTCAGATAAATATTTCTCTGAAGAAAAATGTTATACTCGTATATAAACTAAATTATGATAATTCTAATTATAATTTCCATATTATGCCTTCCCACGCTAAAATATACGTAGAAAAGTTCATTAATTATTATTAATTATATTATATTATATTATATTATTAATTAGTAGTTAGTCGTGTGGGGCCGGCACCAAGAATAGCTTCACCCCGTCTCTTCCTATGGGAGTCGTAAAAGCCGACTAAGGGATTACCGGGGGACCGGGCAGCAGCGTTTCAGCGTAAATGTATACTAAATAGATAAGCCCTATAAGGTATTAGCTCGCCTAGTATGGCGAGCTAATACCTTCTTCTAATAGCTTCTATGTTTACAATATTAATCAAATTACGTGATTGAATTATATAATAACAGTAAAGTACAAAAATCGTGACAGAGCTATTATTACAGTTTATATTAGGTATAGCTAAGCAGTTTCCTCGAACACAAAGTGGTCGATGCCGTGACTAGCCCCTGTTTTGGATTACGCTACCGCAATGATATTTAATGGCAAAATATTATTTGTATTCAGTAAAGCAATTTAGTGATCACGAAAATTTAACCCTAACACGATTTATTAAAATATTGAGCTGTTCCGCCATGACAGTTTTATTATACAATATGTTTTTAGGACGCACTGTAGTATTTAAAAAATGTAGCATATACCTACGATATTTCATTTAATAAAACATTTTAGAAAATGGATATAAAATCCATATTTGGTGTGTTTTATGCAGATTGAGTGGTTTAAAATTGTATAATAAGTATGTATGTGTAAAACAAGTTGATTGTCAATAATATCTTGTTTTTACGTAAATATTTAATATTGGTTTTCCAATTCAACCGTATTAAAGAGTGTCTTAAATGAAAACAATCAATCATATTGATTGAATCGAAATGGAAAGGAAAATCCCTTAATTTTCCGCCTAATAATCATGGCTACTGAAATAATGGCTAACAAACAGCCATCCACATTTCACTGCAAATTCTGAGTCGTATTATACCCCTATAATACATACGACCCTTACACGTAACAGTAATGTTGGCATGTTTTAAAATAATCGTCTCTGAAAAGCAATAGTCTCACAAAAACAGTAGTAATTTAAACCATAATTATAAGTATATGTATAAATATATATATCAATGTAGTAATTAATTATGTTAAAATAAAAAAGTTTAAGAAATAATAAAGAGCCACTCTGAGAAAATTTACGTTCTTTACAGAGGTTATATCGATAGTGTCTGAAGTTTGCCAACTGGTAGTTCTGGCACGAGGCCAGTCTGGTGGAGTATCAACTAACAATAACTAATCTATATGTTTAATCTAGCCGTGGAAAGTCGGAGTCTGTTTAGGAATATAGCTGTTCTAGCCCCCACTACAATCGTATTCAATACTGCTCTTCATAATGTTGCAAAAAATGATCACGCAGTTCTTTAAATATTCTATAAAATGATGGACCCAGTCAGGCACAGCAAAGTTATAAGAGGGTGCCCGCGGCTCCGCCGCAGTCAAAAGTTATTTTTTAGGTTATATCTCAGGTTCCCTATATAGTAGCTGGATAAAATGTATACCAGTTTTTAAGTCTAATCGAGAGCTATCAAATATAAAAAGTTGCATCAAAATCCGTTCACAACAGACAAACAGACAAAAATCTAAAAAAATCGTTTTGTGTCTAGTCACGCCTATAATTATAGCCTAATACAGACATTTTTTCTCAAATATCTTAAATGTACAGACATAGCTCTGTTTCAGCTTTATATTATGAGAGAAGAAGAGAAGAGATGAGGAATTCTTCTTTTGTTTTTTTAACATACAAAATATTATGTAAAAATTGTACATCGATTATTTTTAATATTTACTTTATGGACTGTAATAAATGCCGATCAAGAAATGTATTGGCTTGGATGTGTTCCTGATAAACCCACGAAGGCCACGAGCGATGTGTAGTAGAAAAAAAAATAGTATATATTACTTACCCAAAGCCCACCAGTCAACAGCTTTATTATGTCCTTTACTTTGTATGATTTCAGGCGCAAGATATTCTGGAGTGCCGCATAAAGTCCAGGTCCGATCCGTAAGCTTCTTAGCAAATCCAAAGTCTGTGATTTTCAAATGGCCGTCCTTTGCTAGGAGAAGGTTTTCCGGTTTCAAGTCACGGTACACTATATTGCGTGCATGAAGATATTCTAATGCTGACACTATTTCCGAAGCGTAAAAGTTTCCTGCAAAGAAATATTTCATTTATGTATTTTTATAATATCAAACACAATTCTCCTATATACTTAGTATACCTATGAGAAAATTCTCTGTTCTACAATAGAGCATAAGAAAACTTGATTGCAAAGGTAAGCATCCTATTATACATTAGCTCACAGAGTACAGTGCCAAGCCCGTGTTACAATTAACTATACTTGAAAAAAAAACAGTGATACCTACTATTTGCTTAAATCCAGGATTCGAACCTAAGACCTCTCCCATCACTTATCTATATAATTATTACATAAATATCCACAGGTGACACCTGACATGTCAGCGGCCGTAAGAAAGAGAAAAAATGCACTTGTCACTACTTCAATAATAGGTACATCCTTGCTTAGATAAAAAACATTAAAATATGCTTGTATGAACAGCATACATTTTTAAGGCATACTTTACTATGTTGTAAATAATGTTTTATATATCTGTTTGACAAGTTTTATTATATTAATTGGAGTATAAAACAGATGTATCCTTTCAAATATGAGAAAGCATGTGAAAGTTTTATAATTGACTTCTTAAATAAAAAAAATTAAGGGTTTTGTTACACATAAAGTGACGAGCAAAGCTCAAGCTTTATACTAAATGATTTTTGACTGTCTGTCTGTTTTAGTTAATCTCGGGAATGGTAGGACCGATTTGGAAGGGACATATAGTTGCATATACTGCATATACTGGCATATAGTTGATGCTATAAGAAATAAATTAGGCTCCTTTTATTACAGGCTTTTTAGTAGCTTCACCTGTACCTATGTTTGTTTGTTTGTATGTTTGTAACCGACTCCTTTGGGCACGATTTTGACCCACTTTAAACGGTAAGATTTTATTCAAACTTTGTAGATTTATCGAGGGCCGATGGCAAATTAACAATTTGATGAGATTATCTCATTATCCTAATTAGGATCGTCAGAATTAATTATAACGGAATCTTCCAACGTGATTTTCAACCACTTCAAAACGTCGGATTGATTTGAAACTGCACACTTATCAAGGACCGATGACAATGCAATAATTTGAGTTATCGAGTTTATCGGTTTAAGGGTTCCGTAGCCAATAATGAACCCTTATAGTTTAGCCATGTCCGTCCGTCCGATGAAGTTTAAAGGCAAATTATCACGGCATAAGTAGGTTTTATTTCTTTTAAATAACAGTACCTACTTTTGATACAATTTTGTGACTAAAAAAAATCATAGTTTAAAAAACTAAAATAACACGCTTTTAATAGCTAGTTGAACTAGAAAGTAGTATTTAGATATTTTTATATATATTTTTAGCATTTAACATGCTTAGCACCATACATTAAACACAAAGTGAAAAATGTGAAATCGAAAATCTAGCTCTTGTCAGGTAATAAGGTTAAAGTTTTTAAGGGTATTTTTTGTATGGAGAACGCAGTAGGTGTATAAATAATAAAAAAACAAATATGTAGGGAATAACTGCCTTTTTCTATAAAATAAGTAAATGTTTGAAAATATTATCAATATTCCCATCTATTATATAATGAAGAGAAGATAGAAAAAATTGTTCATCGAAAAGTTATCTGTTACTTAGTAGCACTAAAATAAAACATATATAATATGTATAAATACGTACTACAATATATATGAAAAAGACTAGGATGCGTAAAACAGAACCTTTTAATTATTCGTATTAGATATACGTCTTAGTACATAATATAGATGTTTATTTATTACGAAGTGAGATAGTTTAGAATTGTGCCAAAAAAGTATTTACAAAAATAAGCTAGCCTTATAATAAATTATAAACATATTTTGTGTGTACATATGGAAAACAATAATTTAAAATACCCTTATTTTATCATTCATTGATAAACGTTAAAAAGTTTTTATTTTATCAACCAAGAGTGGAATAATAATTCAATCTAAGTAACTGTCTCTGCAATTTACATATTTTATGATCATATGGCCAGTAAAACTCTCGTAAAAATGCACATAAATTATGTTTAAAAAATAACGTCCACACTGAACAATAAAAGTGCAGAGCGGAAAACGGTAGTTTTGCCATCATTAAGACACCACAGTCGCCTGTCACTGGCCCATTACTATTCCACGATTAACCACAAACAGCTTCGTAGAATCAAATTTAATGTATTCGGACCATAGACATTACAAATTATCAGTCTAATCAAGGTGTTTTAGCTCCGCTATCTGTTTTAATATTTTTGATGTGAAACATCTAATGCGGAGGGAGGATAAAATCGACTGTTAGCGTGGCGACGCTTTTCAAATCAAATCAACTTGTCCCGTTCAAATCATGCAAGTTAAATTTGACACACTTCCCGGTTTCCAATTGAGCTGAAATTTTACACGCATATGCATATCACGTGATAATGCAATATTATGATAACATGGAGCTGATCTGATGATGGAGCTGGAAGCTAGACATATATAATGAAACGGCGCAACCCTATCGAGTTTGAGCTCATATGATTCGTCTTGACAAGTACTTTGTCTCTAGGTGGTATCCAGGGTCTGATGATGGAGCTGGAAGGTGGCCACAGTAAATCTGTAATGAAACAACGCAACCCCATCAAGTTTGGAATCGTTTGATTCGTCTTGACGAGTATTTTGTCTTTAGATTGTATCCAGGGTCTAATGGTGGAGATAGAAGGTGGCCATAGGAACTCCGTTATAAAACGCCATAACTCCATCGAGTTTGGGCTCGTATGATTCGTCTTGACGATTACTTTGTCTTTAGATGGTATCCAAGGTCTGATGATGGAGCTGGAAGATGGCCACAGTAGTTTTGTAATGTAACGACGCAACCCCATCGAGTTTATATTCGTTTGATTCGTCTTGAGGAGTACTTTAGTACTTCTTTAGTACTTGGCAAGTTATAATCATTTTATTTCTACAAAATAATTTCGATGTTTTCACATCTGGTAGACGTCCCACGACTTCTAGTTTTTTTTAGAGTCAAAGGCAAACATTACCTTTTGCCAATACAGAAACGTTCCGAGTGGTATTCCAGTTGAAGAACACTTACTGTAGAATTGAATTTTGTGAAGGTAATGCGTTTCATCACGCATCAATACATTGCCATGTACTGTCAGGTGAAATTTATAGTCAGGCATCATTCTTTCATGTAAGTAAAAAATATACTCATAACATAAGATTTTAAACTATCGCGTTTCATTACTATTTTAAATACTATAACGGGGCTTCTATTTACTGGCGTATCTATTTACTGGTAAAATACCTTTTTATTCCCGACGTTTCGACTAGATTTTACCAGCTGTCACCCGACCCGTGACCACGGCTAAGTAAATAGATACGCGTTAAGACTTGTTATAGCATTTAAAATACATACTCATAACAATAAAAAATCAACTTTTAAATGTATTAGCTTACATCTTCGAAAAACGTTCCCGCAATATTTATCAATATTTTATTTTGCATTTTGAAATCACAATGTGACCGGTGTTTCACGTAATAGTAAAACAAATTATACATCCAAGGATTTGCCAAATCACGTTTATTTTTGTAAATTGTAATATCAACGCCAGCTGAGCGGCCGTGCCGTCATTACTGTATTACTTGCTAAATTCAAAATCTCTTTTCTAAACACAATCCCAATCTTAAGATTTATTAAAAAGATTAATGATGATGATGAGAAATAAAAGAATAAATTGCTTCTCCCGCTACAACCAAAATACACCGAAATACTTCATAGCCCGATCGGTGGTACGGACCCGCCCGGGCCCGCACTTGGTACCCGGCCGACAACCAGCAATGCAATGGGTGATAACTGCTTACTTTCTTTAGTCACCTGGTTCGACCAGGCGGGAAAGAATGTGGTGGTGACACTTGTATTGTTAGTCCGTCACCACATGGACATATAAATGTTCTGGGCATACTTAAATGTGTAGATGTTCTAGAACATACATATATAATTTATGAGACCTAATAAAGACAGAGATAGTGGGCGAACATAGATGATGATCTCACACGAAACCGTAACCACCGAATATTGAATAGTACCTACTACCTACCTACAACCCATAATTGGTTTTCCTTTTTTGCACACTATGAGCAGGCAAAAATGACAATGGACTACAGGACCGTATATGTATATTACTTATAAGCACACCACCATTTTTTTTAAATACACATTGTATCAGTTTCTTTTTAATCTCAGAGCTTAATTTGTTTTCCTTTTCTCAATTAGGTCAACACAAACTGAGCGTGTTCTTTGAAAAGCAATTTAGTTCACAAAGTAATGGAGCTTCCTGACACAGTTTCTTATTTCGTCATATTTTTTCACGTATTTTACAACCACTCTGAAGTCACATTTTTAAGCGTTTTTATAATATTGCTTATGGTAGCAGACAAGCCACGTCCCACCTGATAGTGATTCATAAACTCGACAATACTTAAAGTACTACCAAGCCGCTGTTAACCATCTCATTTCGCGAATGAAAAATGAATGAATGGACGGCTATCTACAACCAAAACAGGGTGGTGCTACATGGTCAGTCACAGGTAGACACTCTCACTTGGTACTAAACCCTACCACCAGTAATACAATGGATCAAAATATATAAAAAAATCGTGCCACCATCTAGTATAAATTTTAATTGCAAAACTAAACTTACTATTATATGCAAATTATGCATCAGATGGCCTATGTCTAGCAGTGGACGTTAAAAGGCTGATGGATGGATGGATGGATCCATCCGATAGATGGCATAACTCGTAAAGACATTTAAAAGCATTTGTGAAGTGGCGATGGCTTAGCGATCTAGAGAACTTCCCGAGATTGAAAGGGACGCAGGTTCGAATTCCGCTCGCAGTAAAGCTCTCATTTCCATTTTTTTAAATAATTTGTTTTTTAAAGTAGTTGAGAATGTCAAATAAAATACAGACCAAAATGAAATGGGTGATTGGATGATTACTGGTTATTTCCCTTAGTCGTTCCGTGTGGACTAAGAATACAAGTGTCGCCACCCCATTCTTTCCCACGGGTGTTGTATGAGGCGACTAAGGGAAGTAAGCAATTATCATCAATTGCATGACTGGTGGTAGGGCTGGGTACTAAGTGGGAGTACTCAATTTTATTGGTATCGGGTCCGAGCAGGTTGGTACCACCATCTCCCGTGTGACCGGCCATGAAGCACATCGTTGCGTTTTGGCTGTAGCAGAAGATAGCCGTTTATAATTCATTTCATATCTGTGAAATGAATTGGTGAGCAGCAGCTTGACAATACTCTCGGTATAGTCGAGTCCATGGGCGACGGTTACCTACCATTTACCATCAGGACCGTGGCTCGTCTGCCACTACATGCAATAAAAAAAAAGTCGCCTCGTGCAGCACCCGAGAAAAAGAAAGGGGTAGTAAGTAACATTGTATTCTTAGTCCGTCTTGAAAGACATTAGGATAGGCATGTTTAAGAAGGTGGTCAAAAAAATAAGGTGTAACGGTAATGTGCTACCATTGTCAAAAAGTGGACATAGTTTGCCGATATCAGACCAGGGCGCTAACCAGTGTGCAATAAACAAGGTAAAGATGATGTTGAGATTTAATATAAGTATACTTACTAATTACAGCATACATATATTTATGTGCGTGTAAATACACGTGAACACGGACGGATTCAGTACGTAGTGTCGGGATGACACGGGCGTCAAGATGTCTGGCAAGCAGAAGTAGCCAATTGGCGCAGACATTTTTATTGTAAGCGCAGTTTATAACCCCGCGTCATCGCTCTAAACCGACGTTCATAAAACAGACGAAAACGCCTTTAAACCACACGGCACTCAGGGCGAATTATTACTTAATCTATGAGTGAAGCCCGACCATCACTCGTTCACCTCTCGCGTCACTGAACCCACATAAGCTCCTATTTCTGTCTCGTCTTTTCTCCAGGAATACGAGGCGGTCGTTTACCGTGTATTTTTATGATTTTTGCAATTCTATTTTACTAAGCATATATCCATCAGCTACTGCAGCTAATTCATTAGACCCAAAATTAAAATTATTAAGAAATAATAGATTTGAATTATAGATAATGTTTGATTTATAATGCGTATTTTCTAATAATATTATACAAAATTGCTCGTAACTATTTGTGAGATAACACAAACAAGTTTTAAATCATCACGTCATAAATAAGTATCATTCCAAATTATATTGATTATACTGATTACATCAATTTAACAAAAGAAGTCTGTCATTTTTTGACCACTTTGAAATACTCATAATCGATTGGTATAGGGGCAGCGTGCAAAAGCAAGAAAGAATAAGTCTTAACTATTCTAATTTTACAACTCTTGCTCAGGCACGTCGGTAATAATTCTACACAGAACAATACAGTAGTATTAAGATAAAAAGTAAGACTATTGCAAGTAGTTTATCTGTCAGTGTTCTTCAAATAAACATCTGTCACGGTATCATTATTTTATATTATTTATGCTAGCCATAGTAACATTGTAATCTTGACGGCTTATCAAAGTGTGTTACTAAGGAAGTAAATACTGCGTTTATGATTCGAGCTTTTATCAATGTTTTAAGTATATCATTTCACTTTCAGGAGTTCTTCAATAAAATCTCGGAGTAGTGGACAGTGTGTGATACAGAGCATCGTGCGCACAGATCGCACGGGTTGGTACAGTTGCCTGCTTGACGTTGGCATTTATCCAACTGTTATTTATTTGGTCCGCTCCAGTTTATTTATTTACATCAATTAATAACCGAAAGTCTCACTGTTTTCTGATCTAGTCATCTAAGGTGGAGGACATCCAATGGCTCGTGTACTAGTTCCTTCTAGTTTGAGCATCTAACCTTGCAGTCAGCAGCGATGTAAATACGCTACAAAACTTACATGACAATAGACTTATTAGTAAATAAATTTATTATAACATTTGAGTGAAGTAGAGAGATTTATTTGAGGACTTGTAATTCCGAATAATAATATTGCAGATTAAAAATTGAAAAATAAACATTTAATTTAATAAACTCGAAACGAGTCCGAGTCAAGATGAAGATACAAAAAAAATTGGTGATTTGTAAAGCTTAAACTTTATCCTTAAGCTGAAGCACTAAAATATATTTTATTTATTCATTTAATAGGTTTTTTTTCGTAGACCTGCTTCCATACTTCTCAGTTCTACCCATGGTTGACTGGTGGAGGATGCCTCAGACATTAAGTCTGCCATTACGAAATATCTTATATTTGTTTGGATAAATAAATAACGTACATAAAGTATATCCAGCCTTAAAGATTATAACTACTCGTAATTAATGGGGACACATTTAGTTAAGAATCCCAAGTTACTACCGAGAATTACTAAAATATTTTATCATCAATATATCAATGGAAAATTAACAACATTTTTGTTGATATGAAAAGAAACATAAAGTATATTCACCAATGCTGTTGCTGAATCTGCCTGCGTTCCTCAGGTAAGAGAACAGTTCTCCTCCACACACGTAGTCAAAGAGCATGTAGATACAGGAGTCGTCGTGTGTCCACCACCGCCTGCAATATATCAATACAGTCACCAGCTGTCACACGGCTAAAACTGTCCACATTTATACTAATTAGATGATCAACCTAATTGGTTTTGATATGTCTGCCAAAATCTTTTGATAACTCTTCATTGCCAATGGTTTCTCATCGCGTTTATATTGTTTTGATAGAATATAATCAAAACATCTTAACATAACTAAATTAGAAAGCATTATTAAAATCTGCTGGTCTTGAAATCATGATACCTATTGTTTTATAAGAGAAACATTGTTTTAAAAAGATTCATTTGAAACGTTAAACAAAACGTCAATAATTATTTTAGAACGTCGTCTATTAACACATCTATACAAATAAATAAAAATTAAGTGTCTGTTTGTAATGTCTAAATAACTTTATACTTACTATGTACAAGTGAAAGTATATGCGGTAATTAAAACAAAAAAAAAACAATTTGTAAGTTTTTATCAATCTCTCTGTCTATCTGTCTGTTTGTCCTGGCTTATCTCCAAAGCGGCTGGACCAATTCGGACGTGACTTTTATTTGTAGATAACAAATAAGAAGTAATTTTGGTTACTTTTCTTTTGAAGTAGAATAGGGCTTAGTGCAGAAAAAAAAAATTTTCACGCGGACGGAGTCGCCGGTAGCAGCCATAATACTAACGCACTACGATAGGTACATTACTACAAGCTTGATAAATTTTGGTGTGTGTGAGCACCTGCGGTTGATCACATACACAGAGAAACCGCTTTAAGGCCGAGACTCCACCAAAGCGGAGACGAGACGAGCGGAGAGGAGATGTTTTTTAAACAACCAATAGAATTGCGTTATTGAAACATCTCTCCGCTCAGCTTCAGTGGAGATCGCTATGCGGAGATATGTAATATTTGTATGGCGCGATGGAAGCGCAGATGTGAGCTGTGGCTAGCCAGCACACATCTCTGCTACACTACGCATTTCCGCAGAGCTTCGGTGGATTCACCCGAGCTGAAAAACATCTCTTCTCGCACAGGACACAGCACACCGCACACATCTCCGCTTTGATGGAGTACCGGCCTAATACCGGTTCGGCTGGTGTATCAACACCGCCGGACTGTAGATACAAGCGCGTCGTATTGTTTACATTTTACTAGTACCTACACAAGTAAAGAATAGTGTTTTATTATACTGTGTAAATATAATTTACTGTACTGTTTGTATGAACAATGACATGAAGAATAAGAGCATAATATTTTTGTTTAATACTCTTTTGACTTATTAATAACTTCCTGACGATTTTTCCGCATCTTTTGAATTACTTGAGCAAAATATTCATAATTATTTTAATCTTGAAATAAAATGTGATTGGTAGCGATACATTTAAGAGAGCATCTAGATGCTAGATTGTAAATTCAAAATGCTATGTGCGTGGTTTGTATTAGATTATTTAAAAAACTGTTAGATTTAGAAGTCGACTATTTTATTTTAGGGTATATCTCAGGTTCCCTATACAGGAACGAAATAAAACGTAGGTATACCAGCTTTTCAATGACAATTGTTTTCTCAATTCCACAAGTTTTTGCGTTTAGTATTACCCAAATACAATTTAAAAAAATGAAAAGCTATAAATATTTAACGTAAGTAAGTAATTTGTAATAAATATTCTATCATGAGCAGGTACTTAATAAAAGTTTCATGAATGTTTTGTCTATTTATGCTCCTGTACCAACCCTAGGAAAATATGTAGTTATTATTGCGCGCTCTTTAGAAGCTTTATCTCTGTACGTTTATTTTTCATGCTATTAATATGAGTAAAACAAATGGATCGTAATTAATTCTATAAGTTATATTCTAGGTTTTGTTCTAAAAACTATAACATAAATAGAAAGGGTCCTAATATATACACATATTATATATCAGGTGTACCTATTCATCAATACAACCGATATTATTATGCCGCATGGAAGCATGTTTCGGCGCTAAAGTGGCTTTTAGAATTCTCATAAAATATTCTAATATTGCAGTAATAACAAAAATACGCCACTAATGTACTCATCAAATACTTTTAAAATAAAACGAATACACATTCATATATACAACTTCTTGTGTAGGTATATAACAAAGAGGTTTTCAGGTTAATGTGTCTTGGAAAAGTGACAAACCAAAATTAAAGGCAACCATTACATTAGCCATAATTTATAGCCTTATATGACATTTCATTTATAACCGCAAAATATATGTAATATTTTTCTTGTTTTCTAACAGATAGCCTTGATGCGCTGTTCTAACAGAACATATTGTAAATACTACTTTTGGTTAAGTACATCTCTGGTTCCCGATATAGTAGCGAGACAAAACATATACCAGTTTTGAAGTCTAATGAAGAGCTATAATCTCATTCATTGCAATTAGTTAAGTAAAATTTAGCGTAACTATAATCTATAATGTCTCAGTAAGAATTATAATGTCTCAGTAAGAATTATATCCCTAGGGATATAACTATATACCGTAATATAGTTCTATGGAAGCGGTTCATAACTGTCTTACTAGGAATATAGTTATGATACGAGCAAGATCTAGTAATATAACTATCTTACTAGACTAATCTAGTGGAATGATTGTCGAAACAGCAACGGCATTGCATTGAACTTGCGCGCTCGCACGTCTCTGGTCAATTGTTGTTCGGTAAATACTTGCACATAGTCCCAAGCAGGGAGGCGACTTCGTGCTGTCACCATTGCAGCTGCGATGAGGTCACGGCACGGCACACGCTCGAGATGGGCCCGGCTTGGTCCAACCAGCGCCGGCGTGAACTCCCCGAGGCAATAGGTTGGAACCTTTCACTACCGATCGTCAGGGAGGTAAATAAATCCCGTCGTTTACCCGAACCGCAGCAACTAAGGCGGCGAAGAACCGACTACTACCTGCGCTTGATGCCGCCTTAGCTGAGGCCGTGGGTGGATGAACCGGGGAACGTGCGCCACGTCCGTGTGGTGACGGACTAAAAATACAAGTGTCACCACCCCATTCTTTCCCACGGGTGTCGTATGAGGCGACTAAGGGAAGTAAGCAATTATCATCCATTGCATGATTGGTGGTAGGGCTGGGTACCAAATGGGAGTACTCACTTGGTATCGGGCCCGAGCGGGTTGGTACCACCATCTCCCGTGTGACCGGCCATGAAGCACATAGTTGCGTTTTGGCTGTAGCAGGAGATAGCCGTTTATTCTTTCATTTCATATCGGTGAAATGAAATGGTGAGCAGCGGCTTGACAATACTTTCGGTATAATTGAGTCCATAAGTGACGGTTACCATTTACCATCAGATGGGCCGTAGCTCGTCTGCAACTACATGCAATAAAAAAAATAAAAAAAGCTGCTATTTCTTACGCTGTCTTCCTGATACACTGGTTCGCCAGTACAGGCAGAGAGACGCCACACAGCTAGTTAATTTAGTGGGTGGACCCCACACTACCCTGTTCGGTACCCCGAACGACGGGGTGTACGGTAAAGGACATTTTTCGCGCCTCAACGAACAAAAAGGTCAGTTATTCGGTGATGACGACGATAGTGTTTTCGGGTGTAATTCTCACAGATGTTTGCTCGATTTTAATGAGAATAGCTTATAATATTGATTTCATAAATACGAGTACTTTACGCAGCGATAAATAATGATGAAGATAATAGCTCAATACAGCGTTTTGAAGACGAAATTCGTGAACAATGAGAGGAGCAAAAAACCTAAGGGACGTGAAAAAAAATAGCCGAAGTTATAAGTTGCATTGGAGAGTATGCAGCGCCAAGGCTAACCAGGAAGATAACTCATAACTACCACTTTTATGCACACCACTACGACATTGATACCTTTTTATTTAAAACTAGCTGCTACCCGCAACTTCGTCTGCGTGGAATTATTTTATTTTTTAGTACAGAATCCTAATTATTGTTCTAAAATAAAAGTAGTGATCCCCGTCCCGTGAGTGCCGTCCAAATCGGTCCAGCCATTCAGGAGTTTAGTCATGGATGTGTATTTGACGTATATGCCTCTTATCTATTTGAATCTATTCATTCACAATTTCATGGGTTTTTTTTTGCGCGCGGAATCGTAATGATTTTTCCAAAATAAAAATGAAAGTCCTAAGTCCTGTCGCCCTGTAACAAAAGCTATCTGCTAGTGAAAGTCCCGTCTAAATCGGTCCATCCGTTCCTGAGAATAAGCGGATCTAACAAACAGATAGACAGACAGACAAAAGCATTAAAAATTGGTAATTTGTTATAGGTAGCGTATATACTCTCGTATACATTTAGTAAAAAGCATGGACATATAAAAATATTCAGACATAGTCTCGCTAACACAACTTTGTGTCGTCCAGAGTCGGCCAGTTCGTTGTACGTACATGCCTACACGCACACATTCAAACATTAGTCAGCCATTGCCCGAGTAAACGTTATCACAGTCGGTACGTCTACGCTGCAAAAAAATATTAAAATACAGCATGTCTTGTATGGTGAAATGGTGTAAAAACCGTAATGACCGAAAGAAAAAAAATCCAGGAGTCACATTTCATAGGTAAACGAATAATTTAATCACTTAATCCCTATTTTATACATTAAAAATAATATTAATACACTAGAACAAAATAGTTCAGTATTGCTAATATTCACTAGTGCAAATTACCCGAAATATGGGAGTTTTATAGTTCTATATTTATTACTTTTTTATACTCTGATTTTTTATTTTGTAGAGTAAAATGATATTTGATTGCCACGTATTGTTAATAGTGTTGTTGTAGTCTGCGTTATCGAAAACACATTATTCATATTTTTTTATTATAATAAATTTTTGGCCATGTGGGGCCGGCTTTAGAATTGTCCCACCCCTCTCTACTCACGGGAGTCGTAAGAGCCGACTGAGGGAATACCGGAGGAGTGGGCAGCAGCACTCCCTCGAGTATTAACAACATCCACTGCGATCGCCAACCCGCCTGCCAAGCGTGGCGATTACGGTATTATCCCCCATGACGGGACCGCTCGTTGTGGCGTTCTCTTGGGGAGGCCTATGTCCAGTAGTGGACGTTGAAAGGCTGATGGATGGATGGATGGAAATTTTCTGATGGTTTATTAATTTGAATTTGCGTAGGTCAGTAGTATAAGTAGCGTGAATTTGTTATTGTAGTGGCATTTACAAAATCTAAATTAAAGTAATCATACCTATTGTAATATGTTTTAACGTAATAAAATTGCATTTGCGAGTGTTATTTATGTTATATAAGAAAATCGCATTTAATGAAAGCGACCTAAAATAAGGTGGTAGATGCCCACCGTATATGTCTATTTGTCTGTTTATTAACATTTTAGTCAAAATGGAAAAAAATAAAAGAGAACTTTCTTAATCACTATTTATTTCTGAATTATTATTTGAGAATCTGAGTCTGTTACATTTACTAAGAATGTTCATCATTTTATTTCGTTAGTTTATAACATACTTGATATATCTCAACTACCATTGCAGTGTCAACAACTTTAGCCCGCCAGTAAATAATTATTTAATTTCGGCCATTTTAAAACTTTTGTTATTTCTTACGACATGCCCCTTTACCTGTGTCCATACACATTCGCTGGAACAGAACATAAAATAAGCCTAATTAAAAATATAGTGGAAAAATATTTAACAATTCGATTTCACCACATTTCAAAATTAAAGGGTACAAGAACTTCTCAAAGTAAAAGACAACATTATAAAAAAACTACTCAGCTTATGGGATGTTAGACATTATAAAAAATATATAATAAAAAAGTAAACAAACATCTTTTTCTTTTAACATATACCTACAGTAGTCACAAAGGATCTTTGTGTCTCTGAAGTTGGCTGCAAGACGCTGCGTAGTAGCCATTTTTGTGTCGCAAGGCATGTGCGTCGTCTACAGTTTGCATTAATCGAATGATGTTCGATTATAATTTAACAATTGTAATCGATAATTATATAATTCATCTAGATTAACGCTTATTCACTGAAATCGCTCGTATACCTACTTTTTATAGAATATAAAAAAAATAGTACCTAAATACTTAGATATGAAAACATTATGATCTCATTCGATTGTTTTGTTAATCAAGTAATAACATTTGAATTGGTCAGCACTTATCGTATGATTCTGTCAAAATTCCCATTTAGCGCTCTGTGCCTAACTTCAGAGACGCAAAGATTTGTTGTGACTACTTGTGACTACTACGAGTATACTCTTTCTTCATACAGATTTGTGCAGTATGTTTTAAATAAATAAATACAGTAAAACAGTGTTTTTTTGCTACTATTAACCTTTTCAAATAGTACGGTATATTTTATATACATTACCAATAAATTTGTCTGCCAATCTGTATTTGTTAAAGGGTAAATTTGGCTAACATGGTATCCCTAAATTCACTCACACATAGATAGCCGCCGCCATTACCTTGCCTCAATTCTGTCTTAGCGAGACGCTGTCCGTTTCTTATACGTCCATGGTAAAAACTTGTTATTTAGACATACAAACAGACACTTCAATTTTATTTAAGTATTTGATTAGATACCTAAGTAACTAACCAGTTATGCAAATCAAAGAAAACATGTACCTATATTTATTTCACTAGCACTAGATTATTCTAGATCTATCTATCAACCTTAATAAGTTCCAATAAAATTGATCCATTTCTTGTTGGTCAAACCGAAAATTTGTACCTAACAAAATTATAATAAAAACTAAATACTAAATAGACGCATAACGGCTCTTTCTATTTTCCTTTGTCAAAAATTAAAAAAGTGACAGTATCAAAAGGGTCAAAGATGTTGAGAATAATCCATCCATCCATCCATCAGCCTTTCGACGTCCACTGCTGGACATAGGCCTCCGCAAGAGAACGCCACAACGAGCGGCAGGACCGCTCATATGGGGGGATAGTGCCGTAATCTCCACGCTTAACAGGCGGGTTGGTGATTGCAGTGGATGTTGTTAATAATCGAGCGAGTGCTGTTGAGAATAAATACATTCAATATTTTTGATTCCAAGTACCTAGCTAATTTATGTTTAAGTATATGGACTCACGTCAATGTTAAACATCCAGTCACTTGGGAATACTCAGTCAATTTCATCCGAAATTGCTAACGTACCCCGCAGTAAGTTTATACTAAAGGCTGTGTGAGTGTTACTTTTAAATAAAGTAGTAACAATACCTTTCACATGCGTAGAATCTGTTTAGAATTTTTGGATAAACACCAAGAAAATTAATTACATTGCATGATTGATAGGCGAAAATTAAAAAAGTCTTAAAGATTTTTAATAAATTATCACCAACAATGTTAAACAATAATAGGCTAGAATAGATATTGCGTTTAACCGTCATAGTAGTATGTTGCCAATATGAAATTTAATTTGAACGTGACATGTTATACCTGTAGCATTTTTTTACAGACAACATTACCAGAAAGCACAGAAATTATGAAAAACATTACGAGGTGTTTTAAGTTCGCAGAAAAGGAGGTAAAAAGCTTAAAGTTTGTAAAGCATAGTTTTATATGGAAAAAAGTCCAGAGGGTATTACATCTGTTCCAGTGTGGTTTAACATGATTTTCCTTGCTTGGTAAGGAACTTTATAACAGTGCAGGACTCGATTTGTTTAATATCACGTTTTCACGATAGTTCAAAGTTTAATGGCCTAATTACTATAATACTTAATATTTGTACTAATAATAAAGTTACTCAATTCATAATTACTAAAGTTAGTCCGTGTGGTGACGGACTAAGAATACAAGTGTCACCATCCCATTCTTTTCCGCGGGTGTTGTATGAGGCGACTAAGGGAAGTAAGCAATTATCATCAATTGTATGACTGGTGGTAGGGCTGGGTCCCAAGTGGGAGTACTCACTTGGTATCTGGCTCGTACGGGTTGGTACCACCATCTCCCGTGTGACCGGCCATGAAGCACATCGTTGTGTTTTGGCTGTAGCAGGAGATAGCCGTTTATATTTCATTTCATATCTGTGAAATGAATTGGTGAGCATCGGCTTGACAATACTCTCGGTATAGACGAGTCCATGGGCGACAGTTACCATTTACCATCAGATGGACCGTCGCTAGTCTGCCACTACATGCAATAAAAAAATTAAAAAAAAAATCCCGTTACCTAACTGCCCATTCCGCGAACTTAAAAACGCACCCTCGTATCATATATGTATTTGCAGACTCATGAATAATTATAAAAAGAAAGTTTACTTACAGGTTTACTATAAATGGATGATTGATTTCGGCTAGTATGTTTTTCTCGTTCATGACATGATCGACTTGCTTGAGGCGAATAACATCTGCCATGGACAGTATTTTCATAGCCAAATATTCATCAGCAGCTTTATCACGACACAGACACACACGACCAAAGGTGCCTGTACCTGAAATAATGCAGAAAACTAGTTATCTATCTATATTTTATCAAAAACGTTTACGTAGTACTCTTGAACCTAATGTGCCTTGCCAATCTTGTCAATTACCATTATATTTACTAATATTATAAATGTGAAAGTGTGTTTATTTATTTACGATATTTAGGTACCGTAACTACTTAACTAATCATCACGAAATTTGCCATACATACATATAGTATAGAGTTGGGAGTACAGAGAAGGATACAGTCTACTGGTTATCTTAGAAAAATGGAGGGTTCCCGTGAAATTCCTATTTTGTGTAGGTTGTTTTTGCGCCAGGGGGTGACGTGTTTTGGATTTTATGTGGCTAGTTTTAATATTTTGAACATAAGCTAGTACATAAAACAAGAAAGACCGGAGCGGAACCTAGCCCCAGTTCTTATTAAGTATAAAGTGACCTAATAAAACATTACAGTTTACTAAATAATTATAATTTGATTAGTTAAGCACGGGTTATCCGGTTCATCTGTTTTACATTATCAAAATGTATATCTAGGTTAAAAGCCACCTTTATTGGTGAAAGAGCTTGTTTCGATAATATGTTGGTTATGCTAATTCCTAAAAAATAAATCACTACTAAATATATAAATAAAAATTTGACTATAAAGCGGTTCAAATCGTTTTAATAAGTTATTCTTACAACACGTTATACTTTTATTTATTTATTTAATTATTCTTAAAAAAGTACTTATTGTATTTTCTCATAAACTTTTCTACAACCTCATGGAGAAATGCAAATATATACTTGATATTTTTCTACTTGATATTTTTATCATTAAAAGAAAACCATAATTTTGTATTCTACTCATGGAAGCAGTTAGTTTTCAAGACGAAATATTTAAATTTCTTTCCGTATTCGCTATTGATAAAAATAACTTTCGAGACAACGTTATTTTCACGAAATTTTATGTTTATCAGTTCCTTTATTATGGTGAACTAAAATCATCGTGGAACCTTAATGCTGCGTGTATTTATCAACCCGCATTAGGTTAGAGTGATGATGGTGATGTTCTCCACTTTAGTATTCCACGTTTACTGGTAAGCTTTTGTATCAGTGAACATATCAGTTTCCATCGGGATGTTAGAAATTTGTATAAACAACATTCTCGAATTAAAAATGGACAGGAAATTGTTATCTTTACCTTTATCATCACACTGAGAAAAAGTGAAACTAAAATTTCTTGTTATGTAAATCTATAAAGGTTTTTTATTGCCTCTAATATATATTGACATGTCAACACTTAAGTGTACCTATTAGTAAGACCAGAGGCATCGATATGTTAATGTTTACGAGAAGAGATGTCTTCACGACTCTCCCCAAATACCAGCACTAATAACTACAAATGGCACGCCTGACTGTAGTACAGTCATTTGGTACAAAAAATACCCTTGGGATTACCTGGAAAGATTTCCCGGAGTTTGGAAAATTGTAGTTTTATAGATTTTGATGTGCTCTTTTCGAATTTCAACTTTGCCTTTCGCGCCACCATATTGGAACAAATGGCGCCTAAAAGCAATTTTTTGATGTTATAGAATCTCCTTTCTGACTCATTTTACGATACGATTACGATAGAGTAAGTGACGCGAAACTACTAAATGACTGTACTCTGCGCGGGTTAAAACCTGGCAATACTACGTTAATTATAAATGTTTTAATAAAAATGTTTATATTTATCTCGTCTCTATTTACATGATTCACCTTTTTTTTTCAAAGGGTTATGTAGACGCCAAATTGGTGATTGGGTTATAAAGTAAGACATGCCTCTTTTGGTTGATTGTCTGTATATGAATATACTTATGTACATGCATAATTCTAAGTTAAACTAGACCGACTAAGAATGTATCGTACCACCATCCTTATTCTAAACCGTAAGTAGTTATTCAGTCTTTTGTTTCGTTCTTTCAACGTTAACTGTTATATTATGACAAAGACAAAACACGGAATAACTATTCAGAGGTTATACAACGATTATTAGTAAGGCAGTTGGTGTTGTAAAAACTAATTAAGTAATATCAATCAATCTAACAATGTTGCACTGTCATGCGCAGCTATTTATTAATGTTGTGAAGGTTATCTTTTTTCTTTTTTTCTTTCTGATAGCCTAAAGGTAAAACCAATGACTGCAAAGACAATAGTAGTATGTTCGATCTCCAGTCCGAGGAAGATACCTCGCAAAGTACACGCCTCAGATTTTAAAAATTTTCGGTAGGTATTAGGTATGTATTTCTCGTCAAATTACCACTGACTACTTCTGAAATATGCCAACCCATACTGGACCAGCGTGGTGGACTTGGCCTTAATCACTCTTACTCTGAGAGGAGACCCAACACTGCGCCTGAAATGGGTTGAGAAAAAAACTGGCAATACGATTATTGAAAAAAGAAAATTGGAAAAAAAGAATAGATAATGTTAAATCCGAGAAGTGAATCCTAAATTTCTGTAATTATAGGTCAGTTCACATTTCCAGATCAGTCAGATAGGATGGTAGATCTTAACAATTATTTTCATTTGCAATAAAACGTAAAATGTGGCTAAACAAAAACAAATGTTTTCATAATTATGTTTGTGAATCATTGGTGAAACACGAATTTAAGTGTGTTACTGTTTTATAAAAACAAGTCTGAACATATTAACTAGAGATGAGTCAGATTCCCAAGTCAATAAGTTGGCAATCTGGGTACCTACTACCTACATGATATCGCTTATCAATACTAGGTAGGTACTATAATAATATAATCTGTGAGCACAACTGTAATTTCTTCATTTTTCTCAAATTTTGTGATAGGTAGTCATTTTACGACTTCTAATTCTACCAGTATGTCACTGATACTGGTGATCTTGTAATCATTCTGTAATAGTCGTTATCAAAAAAAATTATCTAGACCGATAAGAGAGGAAAATTTTTAATAGTTGAAATATTTTTCAAAAACAAAAATGTCTGCCTACCCCGCAAGGGAGATGGCGTGATGATAAGTAAGTAAAATTTATCGAACAAATACCAATAAATGATATAGTGTAACTGACCCAAGCTTTACTGTTCCCTTAAGGTACCGCATCATATAAATCAATCTCAAAGTATTTTCAATTATTGCTTGCCTGCTGATCATCAAAGCGTTTGCACTTTATTTAGATTCTATCTAGTACAGAAATTACTGATGTCTTGGTGGTATTAATAGTCGATAAAAAAATGAAAAGCAACTATAGGGTTTTTAAACAAGAACTTTGTTTTTTAAATAAAAAACAAAGCTCTTGTTGATAAACCCTATAAAACTATCGATAAACAATTTAACAATAACATCTTTTCAATTAATTTAATTTTTAGTAGGAAGAAAGATCCTAATTTAAAAAAATTTAATTGAAAAAGATCATCCGGGCTCCTTATAATAACTTATTGTTATATACCGCCGAAGAGCGCACAAACTTTTATCTTTTCGTGCCTTTTTAACTAGAATTATTTTTTAAATTCTAGTAAAACTTCTTTTTAAATAACATTTTAATATATGTATATCCACATTTATGTTTTTTTATTAAAGTTAATATTTCTAATTATTTCAGCTCATAATATTACGTCTTTACGTAGGTACATTTTAATAAATATACATAATTTATTTACAATTCAAGCTCGTGTATTTGTTCTGGCTATTTTGACCTACACAACAAGCCCTGTAAGCGAACGGAGATCCTAGTTTTCTTGAAAGCTGATCTATCGCAAATCACGTCAGAGTTAGCAAGAGGCTTTGGTATGAGTCATAAAACAGTTTTAGTTCACTTAAAACAAATTAGAAATGTGAAAAAGATCTTAAACTGTGTACCGCATGAATTGATTGAGGCATACCAACAAACACGCCTGGAGTGCTGCATCACTTTACTCAACTGGCACATTAATGAGGGAGGGAATCTTCAATCACTAGAACACCAAAATTAACAGAGATGAGTTGCATTTTTATAAATTGTAAAGAATAAATCTCGAAATAAATCAAGATAGGGAAAGCTACAACAGATTATCCGATCACGAAGTATGTACTTGTATGTTGACGCACTGATTTCAAAGATGTTTAAAAGAACTTTTGATCAAATCTTGAAACAATCAATCAATGTAATTTACCTCTATATTTAATATACCGTCTACTCCATATTTTAAGCCAGTAAGTGCAAAAAAAAATTAGGTAAATGAGATATTTCGGAGAGCTAAAAGAACATAATAAGTTAAAATCTTGAAAACAGGTCTAATGTCTAGTCAAAGTCTAGTATATACGAATTATTCTAGAAGGTACTAGTAATTTCTTTTACTAGTTTATAGTACAGATGCGAAAATACCTTATTAGAATGTAGACTCAGTAAAAAAAAAAGTACAGTGTCATGGCTAAGATTTTAAGACAGTTAATGTACAAAATATTTTATTTTTTATGTTTTTATAGGTAGGTAGGTACTAAGACTACTATTTAATAATATACTATTTAACTGTTCTCATATTAGGTATATCATTTCTTGTATTAGAATTTATTGTAAGCAAACTTATCCACGTTCTTCCAGTATTTCTTTATATCCATTACCATGAAACTGAATACATAGAACCAAACACATTCCATTGCAGGCATAAAACCCCAATCCCTAACGCGTGTATTGATGGAATACATTAGATTTTATATTCAGATACTTATAAATGTAACATTTCTATGCAAATGTTCTTTATTACCTAACGTCAATACCACATATACAAGTTTAGTAAGTAGGTACATTTTTCATCTACATTACAAGTATGTATATGTGATATATACTCGTATATATATAGAGCTTTATAAAGGAACTTTTAAACAGTACATTACCTTAAAATGTTAAGTACTTACAGCATATTATACTTCATAATGCTTTTATTTTTTTCACTGGCCAGTTACAATTTCTAAGAAATAATCTAGCTATTTATTTACATGAAACAAACGCAGTGGGGAACTAATAATACAAGGAAGATATTATCATGGGGAAAACCAGCTAACGAACATAACATGGGCGATATCTAAATAATAAAAACAATTTTATTTTTATACCGAATGACTCAAATATTTTTATCAGTTATTCACTTTTATCACTAATGATTAGTCACTAGTTTTAAATAAAGAAAAAAGCAAAGCTTATAAAAAAGGATTTGATCGTAATGAAGAGGATGATATATATTTTGGAAGATATATTGTATTTTTTCTTGGATGAAAAGATTTCTAGACCCAAAGAATCCTAAATAGTTTTGATACTGATAAATGCACGTGTGTCTTATTCGCAACGTCGCTTCACGTAAGTTTCATCGTTTGTCAGCACAGTTTTTATTTCTTAGGATCCAATTACAAATTCTACTTATTACTCATATTGTGAGTACATTTACCAGCTATCATCCATACACAGTACTTGACAATTAATAAGAAACAGAAACATTATATGTAGCGGGTTCTTCCGAGAAATGTACTTGAACTGTCAAAACATTATGTCATGACCAACGTGGTGCGGCCCTAATAATGTAATGGATGTATTTGTTTAAAGCAGATGTTTACCTGCTATATGTTATCCCGTTTAAATAATTATTTAATCTATGGTACTAATACTCTCTGTTTAGGTTAGGAAGAATGGTACAGCATCTGCGCGTCCAAATTTAAAAAAATACCAAGTTATTGACATCAACATTGTGTATCAATCATGATTATATCCGTTTATTCTCTACATTAACACAAATAAAATCCACTTTAAATTATTGTATATTATTTCGCTAGCTCCTAGCTTTACTGTGTTGCAGGAAACCAGTACATATTATTATAAATTAATGTCCAATTTTAAAATAATGTTTTAAAATTAATGTTTAACTTTTTATTATAACTGGTGATATCTAGAGTAATATGATTTATTAAAAATAAATCATATTACTCTAGATATATAAGATCAGCAAATCACAAGAAATAATAATGTGTCCTGCAGAATAGAATGTCCATACAAACAGCCAACCCGCCACGTTGTTAATACTATTAGAAAGCCAATGTTCGGGCTATATTTGCGTAACATTGGTTAACGACCATTACGCAGCGGGCTCATCTACGCACTTTATTTTCTGTCAGTTGCGCAAGGTTCTGACCAGATTCTCAGTAAATTAGAACAGGGGCTATGAAGCAATCTTTCGAACCAAGGGAAACATGTAACTCTTCCTATTAACGTCACAAACGTAAACTTATTACTCCGTTAAAACTTTACTACGTCTCTAGTTTATAGAAGCACTGTCATGTTTATATGTATCTTTTTAAATTTAATTATTTATATTAAAATGTAAATACACATTAAAATACTGCATACACAATTCAACAAAGGAAGAGGTCGTAGCCCTTTTTTTATTAAGGCGGGAAAAAATATCCACTAAACAAGCCCTGTGCCATCTCTCCGCCTGTATGTGGATCACTGGAACTGTGTTACATTACTTCAGTGGTCAAGAGGTCGTAGCCTAGTTGTGCACTTGCAGTTCGAACGATTGATGAGGTTAAGTAACTTTCACTCGGGTGGCAGTCAGATGGGTGACCAAAACGTGCCATCTCTTCCGTGCTTCGGAAGGCACGTTAAGCAGTCATTATAGTTTATCAGTCCTGCATATAAAATCTGACTCCGGTCTTGTTCTAAAGTCGCCAGTTGACTCCTTAGTTGGGTCTTGGAGGTCTGCTAGGCAGCTGTGTAAATAATGGTAAATCAGCTTAAACTGAACAGATCGGAAGCCGTACCCAACAAAAGGATACGGCTAGGGAGATGATCACAAAATTCAACAAAGATATGTTGCTGATCAAAACAAATAACTCATCCTCACCAAAGTATAAATTGCATTAAATTTAAAAAAGAAATGGTATCTATATGTATATTCTATACAATAAAATTGTCAGCGTCGATTCTACTAAATAATTTTTTCATCTCTCTTCTCTGCCTAACGTCAAGAAATATGACGTACGAATGGAAATATATTTATTTTATTACCTACACATAATATGTCAATGAGGTTAATGCTCCATAGCGTGTTCTCAGAAGGGATGATTCATTTACCAAAACAAGATCACTTACACACTAATAAATATTACTTCGCATGTGTTCAATCTAATCTTCAGAAACATGAATTAGATTTGTCTTCACCTCTACAGATACTAGAACAATGTGAAACTCGATATTATCTTCTCAATATAGGTATTTGACAAACTTGAAGCATTTTATGAAGGCACGCTGTTTAAGGTAGTATAATTATTGCCAGCAACTGTATTCCCTAATCGGTAAATTAATATTACAAAGGCCTCACCTTTTTTTAACGTTTAGGTGGGAAAAATGTAGGTACCTAACCGCAAACCCCGTTCGGGGGTAACGAACAGGGTAGTGTGGGGCCCTCACTCACTAAATAAACCCACCGTGTGCCGTCTCTCCACCTGTACTTGCGGGCCACTAGAACTATGTTGCATTACTTCAGTGGTCCGCCGGTGGCCTATCCTTTCGGATACCCTCTACCTACTCCCTCTACGCATCCACACATGGAGCTTCGCACCTTCGCGGGAGGCCTTGCGGGTGGCGGACGTTCCCCGATCCATCCACCCGCAGCCTCAGCTAGGGCGGCATCAGACGCAAGTACTCGCGCCTGCGCCGCCCCAGTCGCTGGTGGTGGTTTGGGTCAGCGGAAGGCAAACTCTCACTTGCCCTTCTGCCTTGCCTTCTTACAATACCATCTTCTAAACAACTCTTGTGGTTTTATAGCACTTTTCAAAGTTGTTTTGATCTGTTGAAAACATGCATATTAATTCACATCTAATACTTTTTATTTTATTGAATTATCTAAACTTATTGAGGACATCTGATACCATCAAGCAAAACATAAATATAATTTTATCGAAGTAACTTAGGAAAATTTTTAACCGCTTTCACTTGTATAATGATGGTATTTTTAAAACAAGATTGTATGGCGCCATTTAATGATTTAGGATTGTGTAGGAAGCTTCTGGACCAAACTGGTTAAACGACGATAACAAATGTTGTTTACTATCATAGTATCTAAAGTATTAAATTATGCTAACATATTAAACTATGTATTTATTCTTCTTGTAGACCCGGTGGGAATGTTGGTTTTGCATATAATAACAATACAGTCAATCGTCACATCAAACGTCGTTGAACCGTTTGATAAAATGATAAGTTTTGTTATCAATCGAATAAATATACATCATACTAGCAATTACCCACGACTTTGCGAACTTTTGATTTTAGTTTTTTTTGCAGAACCCTAATAATTGAAAAAAATCGAGTAGCCAAGAGTTACCCGTTATAAAATCATGCAGCTATCTACAAATGAAAGTCCCGTCCAAATCAGTCCAGATATATCAGAGATTGGAAGGAGAAAACAGAAATACTAAATTATTTTTTAGTCAGATAAAATGACTGTATTGGACTATGTGAGTCTCCTGATCTGCTGTTGCTGGTCGAACCGAAAACATTGTTTTAGAATTTTTGTCTGTTTGTCTATTTATCTGTTTGTTTGTTCGCACATCACTAAACTTTTTTCTGTTTGATAGATCTTAATTAGACTAAAAACCAGTGGGCCTAAGCAAGTTGCATTCTATAATCGCTAACGCTATAGAAAACTATTAAAATGTATGGGAATTTATTATCTTTAACGCTAAGTCACGTGACTTAACGTTAGAGATGTCTAATTTCCATACATTTCAATAGTTTTTTGTAGCGTGATTATAGAATGCAACTTGGCTAGGCCCACTGGCATATATTTAATCCCGCTACTATATCAGTCATCTGAGATTATAACTTAAAATGTTTATAAACTCTTATATATGGCTACAAAATACTACTATATGTATAATTCCAATCATAGTTTTTTTTTTTATTTTACAGTTTATTTAGATCTAGCTATACCGACTGTTTAAATTCTTTACTTTATCGGTAACATCCGAAAAAGACTGAATAAAAGGTCCATTATGGAGTGTCGTTTTAAAAAGGCTTATTTTGTCAACGTTGTCTGATTAGATTGAAAGGACAAAAACAACAAAAAATAAGCCTCTTTGACGTAGAACAGAATGCTGTTGTGTAGATAATTTTCTCGATCAAATAAGCTGTGATAACTAACATAAATCATTGAGAATCATTTGAGAATGTGGTGTTGTGTCCTAATTGCACCACAAAACAAAGTTTTTTTTAAAAATAATAAGCCTTTTTCAAAATAAACTCTTCAATTAGGTATTATTCTGGGGCATTTTCGATAAATAGGGAAGGTAGATGGTAGTGAAGGCCTTTGTATAATATCACTTATGCCAACTATCTAATAGTATATACTACTAGTATATGAATAAAATCATTAAATTTTTAACACAGATAAACAGTGATATCTATTATATACTAGTACTTGTGTAATTAGATCGCGTTCTCTGGACGTCTGGACCAATATTTGTAATACTCTTTCAAAAATGCGATAATATATTTTGTGCCGACCTCTCTGCTTTTCAACAACGCCTTTAATCTATTTTTTCTCAAGGCTTTAGTATAAATATTTGTTCTCAGAATATCTTCTGATAAATATAAAATGTTGATACAATATTTCTAAATCATTATTAAAAGGTTTCATTCTCAAAAAAGCGTGTCAGATATGCTTGTTGATAAATAGTTTACATGTTATAATATTATGATGAGATAAATTGTTTCGTTGACATTCAAAACTACAAAAAAACTGAGTGTATTTGTGTGCTTTTGCTGCGATTTTCTTAAACATATTTCCCAAGGAAATTATAACGAAAATCCCTGAGGCATATTTTAATACAGGTAGTTAGGTATGTTACGTAAAAGCTAAACCAAAAAGCGACCTTTTATAGATATAGATCTTAATTAGACTAAAAACCAGTGGGCCTAAGCAAGTTGCATTCTATAATCGCTAACGCTATAGAAAACTATTAAAATGTATGGGAATTTATTATCTTTAACGCTAAGTCACGTGACTTAACGTTAGAGATGTCTAATTTCCATACATTTCAATAGTTTTTTGTAGCGTGATTATAGAATGCAACTTGGCTAGGCCCACTGGCATATATTTAATCCCGCTACTATATCAGTCATCTGAGATTATAACTTAAAATGTTTATAAACTCTTATATATGGCTACAAAATACTACTATATGTATAATTCCAATCATAGTTTTTTTTTTATTTTACAGTTTATTTAGATCTAGCTATACCGACTGTTTAAATTCTTTACTTTATCGGTAACATCCGAAAAAGACTGAATAAAAGGTCCATTATGGAGTGTCGTTTTAAAAAGGCTTATTTTGTCAACGTTGTCTGATTAGATTGAAAGGACAAAAACAACAAAAAATAAGCCTCTTTGACGTAGAACAGAATGCTGTTGTGTAGATAATTTTCTCGATCAAATAAGCTGTGATAACTAACATAAATCATTGAGAATCATTTGAGAATGTGGTGTTGTGTCCTAATTGCACCACAAAACAAAACGCTTTGCTTTTCAACAACGCCTTTAATCTATTTTTTCTCAAGGCTTTAGTATAAATATTTGTTCTCAGAATATCTTCTGATAAATATAAAATGTTGATACAATATTTCTAAATCATTATTAAAAGGTTTCATTCTCAAAAAAGCGTGTCAGATATGCTTGTTGATAAATAGTTTACATGTTATAATATTATGATGAGATAAATTGTTTCGTTGACATTCAAAACTACAAAAAAACTGAGTGTATTTGTGTGCTTTTGCTGCGATTTTCTTAAACATATTTCCCAAGGAAATTATAACGAAAATCCCTGAGGCATATTTTAATACAGGTAGTTAGGTATGTTACGTAAAAGCTAAACCAAAAAGCGACCTTTTGACAACAGGTTACTTAAAGGTACGTACGCTTATTAATTATATTTACGTCTTATTATTCCCGACCCATTAAGGAGTGAATAGTCATCTCGAAGTTGTTGACCACTACGTCTACCTGGGACAAACAGTCCAGTTATATAGACACGACTGCGAGAAAGAACTCCAGCTCTGCTGGACTGCATTCGGGATGCAGGCGGCACAGGGCCGTTCTTTTGAAGAAGCCTTTGTCCTACAGTGAACGACAGAAGGCTGATAAATAGATAGTTAAGGTGTCAAAGTGAAGCCCGTAAAAATAGCGTAATATAAGGACTAAACGAATAGTGACCCCCAAACTGGAACTTTTACGTGCTAAAACGATAGAATCAAGAAATTCAGCGAATTTTCAGATGATCTTCGGCGTTAATAATGGTAGCTTGTAAACACCATGCACGCAGACGTATTTGAAGTGGACTAATTGTCAAATAACTAGTATTTGTAGTGTTATTTAATGAATATAATACTTAAACTAATTAGAATATGACTACGAAGGTAATTATTTGACAGTCATTGCAGCAATATAAAAGGTATATTATCTTCAATCAAGAGACATAGGATTATATTAATTAATCAGCTTAATCTCTAATGCACTTACGCAGATTTTTAACAGCCGATTGAGTTTATTACGCAATTTTCCTACATCAATTAGTGACGTTTCATATTTGAGTACCGACAGCATCAGTGAAGGGCATTAACTAATTTATTGGTTTACATTTAAACTGCGTACTCGCTTGACCACTTTCACTTTTAAGCATATCGCACGTCAACGACGACACGGGCTAATGGAAATTTATTTTATTTATCTCAATATTAATACAGAAGAATTAAACTTGTGTGAACTTGATTTATGTTTGATATAAAATTCCTAATATTATAAATGCAAGTGAATTTCTTTCTTTGTTACGTTTTCATGCTGTAATTACTGAACCAATCATTATTAAATTTTGCATGCATATAGTGTGGAAAGTGTGAAAAGCAAGTTTTCGTTCTGGAAAAATAAATAGTTTCAATGGAATAGCTATTTTTACATACAGATAAGTAGTGTGACGAAGCGTGATTAGATTCTGAAGTCCACGCGGACGGAGTCGCATGCAAAATCTAGTAATAATTATCTTACACTTATATTTTAAAACCTACTGGTATTGAGTAAAGCCTACAAAATTATATATAATGGACTCCGCAAATGTTTTTGATTAGCAAATAACACAGTTTCTTCCCTCAGCAAGAAAAAGATGGCACGTTCCTCAGGTGAAAGAGTAGAAAAAAACTTCGTCTAGTAGAATATAAAGACAAACGATTTAATTATCATAATTTAGTATGTATATATATAGCATGTAAAATATATACGTAAAATTAAAATATTTATACTCTAAGCCAAGTGCGCATTTTTTCGATTAGATGCTTACGAAACGTATAACGTCGCGATCCTATCACGATACGAGCGTGGCAATGACACTTGTGACAAATCGTAAATGGAGAACGCAATTAATTTAATACGCCCCTTGACGTCAAGAAGAAGCATTTCCGTTGTCTCACGTATGTAGGCGGATCATCTGTTTCTTGCACATTTTCACTTTCACTTGTAACGATATCCGACAGTACCATTTTAAAAGTAACTGCCAAACGTAAAAATATATCTACAAATATCTTTCTTTAATGGCACGCATCATACAATCTCAGACTAGTTAAGATAAACAGACTTTTTGCTATGTTTAATCGGTTTTTTATTGTCCCGACGTTTCGGATACTTTGCAGCACATTGTCCGTGAAAATTTTCGGCAATGTACACACGCAGAGTTAGCTTGTTGATTTAGATACCGAATGTTGGGATGAGGCTATGGTACGATCTATAAATAGTTGTTTTGAGTCTACACAAAGTACTCCCACTTTGTCCGTTAACCGTGTTTGTAAAGATTTCCGCTACACAAGGAATAATCCCTAGCGCTGATCTTTTTATCAATGTCCTTTTATAGTTTGGTCTACTAAAGGTCAATGTAATTCTCATTTTGTGTGATACTATGTACACGTTCCAGTTTATATGTACACGTCCCCCTACCGAACATTCAAAGGGAATACTTATTGCATACTTGCGATCTGAAACACTAATAACACTGACAACACAAGGTTGTGTGTATTAAGTCCCCGCATATAAAAGTAAAAAGACATTTAAGAGGTATTTATAGATTTAATAATTTCTAGTCATTCAAAAAGTTAGAAATCCAAGAAATTATAACAATTTTTTTTTTCAAATTAAAACCTTTTTATAATCGGAACAAAGTAACTGGCTGGTGGTTAACATTATAAACTACTTTTACGGAATCTATCGCGTTTACTTAATTTTCTACTATCCCGATGCTTCGAATACTTAAGCATTCATGGTCGCGGATGGATATTAGTTCATTCTATCATTCCAACAAGAAACGTTTTAAAGTTACCTCTGCATTGGACATCTGTGCTAATTGATGTTATCTACACTTTATGGTATTAGTGTGAAAGTGTGTGTTTGGTTTTTACGGCTAGATTGCATTCGATTAATTTAATTTTGTTGAGCAAAGTCTCAAGTCTGGGGCAACAAAAAAACTTAATTTAAAACTATAGTTTATATGTTTTTTAACTTTGATAGTTTTATTCTTCTCAGTATTCTCATAAACAATGACGATGATCAGTTTTATGTAAAGGGATTTTATAGCAAAATCTAGGGATTTAACTGTTGCGCTAGAATATATTATATTGAATAATAATATTTTTGTATACAACTTCTTTGTATAAATCTTAGGGCAATTTGCTTTAGCTTTATATTCAAAGAGATAAATTATATTGAAAAACTAAAAAAAGCATGTTTTAATAGCTAGGTTCAACTAGCTAAAAAGCAAATAATTATAATAAATAATAATGATTGGAAAATAGTCTAATGTAAGGTACTTGACATGAAATGTTACAAATAGATAATCGGTAACTGTTTATTATGATTATTAAGATATGGTAATAAGCACCCAACTCTTTAAAAACGTGTTATTTTATAAATTATAAATAAGTTTCTTCTATTTTAGTCTCAAAGCAGCATCAAAAGATTATTTAAAAAACCCTATTTCGTTTTCTAAGTATGTGTGGATGTTAATAAAAAAAAACTGATACCAATTTTCTAAATTATTATATCGTCATCGGTCCTTGATAAATATGCAATTTCAATTTAATTCGACGATTTGAAGTAGATGAAAATCACGTTCACAGATTCTGTTACGTAGATTGATAGATAGATACATGCGAAGCTAATAAAAGCGTGTTAAAAATAACCGCCTTCAAAGTTAAAAACCTTAAAGTTTTACTCTGGAAGAGTGAGAAGCACATTTATCTTTCCAAACCTTGGATGCAGTTATATACATACATACCTATGTCCGTGAAGCTTATGACTTTGAACTACCATGGTCATAAGCAGTTTGTTGGCCTCATGCATAAAAAGAACACGTATGTATAATATGTTTATGCAATAAACTATAATTGTATCACGCAATCCAATTACTATTAATAGTTGAATTCTAAGGTCATATAGTTATGAGAAAACATATAGCATTTGTGTTGCTGTAAATAGTCTACATTGTTATTATAAATGTATTATTACGTTCACAATAAGTTTTCTGACGACTCTAAACAATTTCGGTGTGAATTATGTTAAAAGCGGATAATCTATTTCTTTCATAACTACAATACCTATATGTTATATATAGATATAACATATGAGGGGAGGTCAAAAAGTTCGCGGAATGAGAGGGAAGAAGGTTGAAACTAAACACCAAACTATTTTTCCTTTTAAATATACTCTCCCTTAACCCTAATACATTTTTCGGATCTCTCGAATAATTTGTTTATACCATCGAAAAAAAATGATTTGTCTTTGGTGTCAAAATAGGCAGAAATTGCCGACTTGACTTCTTCATCGTCGTCAAATTTTTTTCACCGTAGCACTTTCTTCATTTTTGGTTGTTCCAAGCCACACCGATGAATGGCAGCCGTCGCAACATGGCACGTGTGAACGGGTGGGTTGTACAAAAGGAGCACACCTTTTGAAAGTTTTCCTCTTCTTTTTTCCTTGATGGCTTCTTTCAATCTCTCTAGTAAAGAAGCGTAGTATTGTCCCGTTACAATAACACCACGTTCTTTATAATCAATCAAAATAATACCTTCCGTATCCCAAAAGACAGTCACCATGATCTTTCCAGCCGATTGCGACACTTTGAACTTCTTTGGAGGAGGTGTGCCTTTTTTATGCCACTGCATAGACTCTTGCTTTGACTCAGGTTCATAGTGCTGAACCCAGGTTTCATCTCCAGTAACAATCCGGGTCATAACTTCTTCCTTTCTCTCTCCACAGAGCTCCAAAAACTGGCGAGAGCACTCGACACGCTCGCGTTTTTGAAGTGGCGTGAGCATTCTCGGAACCCATCTTGCACTGACCGTAGCCATGCCAAGATGATGATGTAGGATATTTAAAATACTTGTTTCGGATACACCAACCATTGCTGTGAACTGCTTCGTCTTCAGTCGGGCATCTTCCAATACAAGTTTTTCTATTTTTTCGATGATTTCCGGTGTGGTGGCCTCAATTGGCCGTCCAGAGCGGGGATCGTCTTCAATGGACTCTCTTCCTTGTTTGAAAAGACTGCCACTTGTAAACCATGGTCTTACCAGGGGCAGAGTCCCCCTAAACCGCTTACAGCTCTTGAAAAATTATCTGAGCGGATTTTCCTTGCTTGGTAAGGAACTTAATAATGGCGCGGTGTTCAATTTTCTCTATACTGCCTAACTTCTTCCCGATTCAGTTGTTTGCAGGCCTATAACTCAAAAGTTAATGACCCGATTAGGTCCAAACTTGGTATATATACTGTTAATGAGGTGCTGAACTAGTGACTACCTGGACAAGTAAACCTACCCCCACCAACCCCTCCATTCCGCGAACTTTTTGACCTCCCCTCGTATGTGCAACCTTATACTTTGGAGAAAACATTTGTAATTAAAAACGTTTGATTAACAAGTACATATAAATTAGTGCGCTTTAGAAAAGATGTCTGCACTTCCTTACTCTGAATCTGATCTTTCGCTGCTAGTCCCTAAACTAGCGTGAATATCATAAACAATAATATCGAATCTGTACTTTTTTTCATATGAGTATGTTTGTTTTAACTAGAGCATAAACAGTTACCCAAATAAATGAACATGATACAAAGATAAATCTCTATAAGTCTTGATTGGCTTATATTATTATATCAAATAATAAATAATATGTTGCAAATCTGGTCGCGGCAAATATTTTATTTACCATATAATATGAGTACAGTTTCTACAAATTAAATGGTAAAATAATTTAGATAAAAAATTAAATTTGATGTTCTCAATAGCGACATCAACCTGGCATCGTTTAGGCATTTAGTTTATTCTTGTGAAGTAAAACTGACTTTAAATTCTTTGATCTCATTTTCACTAGGAATATTAAGAGTTAATTGGCATTTAATAAAGCTTCTGCGTCCAACACAAACGAGGATTTGCACTCATAAAACTTCAACAATATTTTCACTATTTCTCTTATGAAACCAGCGACGTGCAACGGCTATTCATATCTCAGTACTAATAAAAAATATAACTCATTTAACGTTCAATGAAGTATTCCAATATTACGCTCGTTATAAACCTGAATATTAAATTATTATATGTAAATATTGACTGGATCATTGGTAATATTTTAGTTGATTTTACGGCCATAATAATAATATTTATTTGTGTTTGAGCCTTGTTCCATTTCGGTGAAGTGCATGATCTATATATAAATGCTATGCGATATTATTTTCTTGTCAAAATATTAGAGGTAACATGGTTCTATTATGGACACGATAGATTAGTGGGCAAATGGTTTTGGATTTTTTTTTCTCCTGTGGTAATACTATTACCGTAATAGTACCTATTCCATCCATCCATCCATCAGCCTTTTAACGTCCACTGCTGGACATAGGCCTCCCCAAGAATGGGGGATAGTGCCGTAATCGCCACGCTTGGCAGGCGGGTTGACGATCGCAGTGGATGTTGTTAATACTCGAAGGAGTGCTGCTGCCCACTCCTCCGGTATTCCCTCAGTCGGCTCTTACGACTCCCATGGGTGGAGAGGGGTGGGACAATTCTAAAGCCGGCCCCACACGGCAGGAGCTATTACATACGTATAATATTTCCTTCATTAGTCATACTCTTCAACTACTAAAAAGTAATAATCGGGATAGAAACTATCATATTTTTAAAGATGTAACAAATCACATACTTTGAAAAAAAAATAAGTTCGGATGAATAGATTCAAAGTTCATCGCGGACATACAACGTGGTAAGATTTTTTTATATATAAAAATAACTTATGCAATAAAACTACAGCATTCATGGTCAGATGGTCACAGGTGAACTAAATGCTGCAAAGTATTCGAGACGTCGGGATAGTAGAAAATCAACTAAACGCGATAGATTTGGTAAACGTAGTTTTATTTCATAATGTGTAACATTCCCGTATATGATTTAGTCTATATCGCATAAACATATCGATTATCATATAATTGTAGATATGTATTTATACGTTTAGTGATTGCAATATGAGCAATCCGGTTAGAGTTAAAATAAGTGATGTAATGCCTCCTACACATTTGATACATATGGCCGCATACTATGCATTATGTATGTTCCAAACTACTTCCATCAGCATTAATCTTCTTGGTCGCCATGGTTGGTGACGTCCTGACAAACGACCTGGCGAGACCTTACACTGAAGGTAACTAACTGAACTACATAAAGACTCTCTATAAAAGGCAAGTTCAATATTATTCGCGCTGACTATTATTAGTCAATTTATTTATATTTAAAAAAATATTAATAATATATTATTAGTTTAATTTGTTTACTTCTCTACAAGCATTAACTTACATTATTTTAGTATCCTTACTGGTATTATAAATCGGAAGTGAGTTTGTTTGTTTATTTATTTATTTGTTTGTGTGTTACGCTTTCACGCTTTGAATTACTTAAAATATAGTACATAGCGAGAAACGCTACTATATCGGCAACCTGAGATATAACCTAAAAACTAACTTTTGATTGCGATGGAACCGCAGTCTTTAAAATATAAGTTAATAACAATACTCGGTTGTTACGTTCTGCATTCAATTTATTAAATATTGAGCACATGATCCCAATTTTCTAAAAATAACTAAAGGATGGTAAATTTTATCCTAAATTTTTGCCCTGATTAACAATATAATTATTACTTACGTAAAATCAAAGAGAATATTATATTGTAAGAAATTCTACTAAATAGGTACATAAATATGTATTAGGCCAGCAACCTGTCGCTAATTTATACATATAATTTTGCTTATAAACCTCGATACCTTAATGGCGTGTTGAGTGAGCGTGCAAATGGCTCCCATCGCCTGATGCACCGATCCAGCTTAAAATACTTCCAAAATCGTTGACTCAACCTTACTTTAATTTGAAATTATATTATTTACTTATTTAAAGTTCGTAGCCAATTGCTGTATTGAATGATTTAGAACAAAAAAATGTCCAGCATATATATATACTATTATATAAATAAATAACTGCTAGTCTAAAAAAATTGTGCAGCCTGTCACCCTAGCAGAAGCAGGGCCGAGATGGCGGCGCACGTGTTCCGTGAGCGTCTCTCGATCGATGAGTGAGAGAAATAAGACGGGATCACCACATACAGTTGTAAAGACTCGCCAGGGGTCGAGAGGAAGTCTTGCGAAGAGACTATACCTCGCCTCTAGCGAAAGGTTGTCTGAAGAAACACCGCGGGACCTTATCAGATACTTACACAGGTTAATAAATCGGGAGTCCGGTATGACGTCCTCGATTTCCAAGGCATATAAAGGATTCCCTCCCGTAAGAAAAGTAAAGATAAAAGAGCTAAATGGTCGTGATTTCAAAACCACTTATTTTTTTATTAGTAGGTATCATCTGTGCGATCTTGAAAACTGCGCTTAATGCCATAAAAAGTAACAGAAAGCTAAATACATGCAAAACTATCTCCGAGCTAATTTTTAAATAATCTTACGCGTTTTAAAGAAGAAATGTGAAAAGCAGCAACAGGATAAACATTTATTATTTATATAACATAGGATAAAAATTTATCCATAGGTATATTATTTTATTTGCATAAAAACAAACTGTCCCTTGTCAGCATTTACATAATAATATGTCTACACTCACTGACTACTGTCATTATTATTTTTTGTTAGTAGTCCGACAAATTTTGTTGCCTTTATGAGTATACATTCTTGTATTATATTCGTGTTCAGTTACTGTAATATATAAGCCAGAATACTATATTTATATTCTATACTCGATCCTTATCTTTAGATAATAGTTTTTACATCAATCACTTGTTACACTTTGGAATTTTAGGACAACTTCCATTTATGAAGTACTTTTAAAATATTTTTTTTGTGATACGAAGTAAAGAAAGCTTTAAAACATTTATTCGCGTCGTTAAGTGATCTTCAGCGACCATATTATGCGCTCTAAACTTCTGAGAAATCACCGCGCAGTTTGTCATTAGTCACTGCCAGGTCGTTATAAGTGAAGTTTTATTAGAATTAGCCATCCTATAATAAACTGTGTTCGCATTACTAAACTATAACCGACACTATATGTAACCGTCTACATCGTGTCAAGGATGAAAGTCAAAGTTGTGAATTTTGGACTAACTCCAAAGTGTCACTGCGTCCATTATATAATTTTATGAATAAACGCATTGAAAGGGGTTGTGCAAGGATTTTCATAGTACGCACATGTAATACTGTATAAAAGGTATATACATTGTACTAAAATAATCCTAAGTACTATCATAGATACCTACATATATTATGTCATACAAAAAAAAATTGAAGTTTCATTTATAATCATATAGCTTCAACAGAATATGTATATACATTTAAGATATTTGAGAAAAAAATAATGTATTTTATATAGACTTATAGGCGTGTGAACATAAAACAATTTCTTTTAGATTGTGTCTGTTTGTCGGTTTGACTGTTTGTTTGTTCGCATCCCAAACAAATAATACTAAACGGATTTTAATGCAACTTTTTTATTTTTATTTGATAACTCTTGATTAGATTTAATAACTGGTATAGATACATTTTATCGCGCTACTATATCGGGAACCTGAGATATAACCTAAAAACTAGCTTTTAGCTGCGGCGGAGACGCGGGCAAAGGCTAGTCATTTATAAAGCTATATATTATAATATTCTTACTAGTTTCGAATTGCACTCGACTCTAGTTGTTTTCCAACTAAATAACTCCAGAATGCTAAACTGCAATGCTATACTTACTAAAGTTTAACAAACAGACGCATTCATTAGCTTGGAATTGCATTCATTCAATGATATAAGAACGAAAATTATTTTGTAAACTAGCATGGCTTACCTACGGTAATATTCTACGTGAGGCTAAACTTCTGCTTCAAAATAAAACAATTATGAGCTCACTCTTGAAATTCTTCACATAGAAGTACATAATGTATGATTTTCGCATGTTCAGTTCTTTATCCCTAAAGTTTTAAGGAGAGGAGTATTAACATAGCCATATATTTTAGATCTATATTTTTTAGCATTTGACAAGCTCCGCTACTTTTTAAAGTATAAATTATTTGCGAATAAGTCGTCTTTTCCAAGCAGCCATATTACCTACATGTATTATGATCTATATTCAATATGTTCTTAGTTGATTTCTATAATAAATAAAACTTTCGCGTTATCTTTATTTACTTGATTCTACACGCGACATCGTCCGCTTTGGCTTCAAAATATAAATACGTCACTTTACATGTTGACATGTACACAAAAACCGCTATCTCACAGTAAGCATTCATTTTTTCGGGATAAAAAGTATCCGATGTCCTTTTTTGGGTTATGGACTATACCTATAAATTTCATGATGATCGATTGAGTAGTTACGGCGTGAAAGCGTAAAAAAACAAATAATCAAATGAACTCTTAGGCTGGAGATTGACTACCACTGAAGGAATGTAACATAGTTCCAGTGGCCTGCCAATAAAGGCGGAGAGACGGCACACAACGGGTTGATTTAGTGGGTGAGGGCCCCACACTACCCTATTCGTTGCCCCGAATAACGGGGTGTGCGGTTAGGAATATTTTTTCACGTCTTAACAAAAAAGAAGGCTGGAGATTGACTATGTCTTTTCAAAAAAATAAAACTAAGTATTTATTACACAAGAAATTATATTTAAGACAACCGCTCTTTTCCAGTGTTCGACACGCAGACTGACTGACGACTGTCAATCTTAAGGAGACCCAAAACTGCTTTCACTTACTAGTCAGGTTAAGCGATGCCTGGGTAGCACTAAGCCTTATAAAATATGGTACGGGTATATCTTTTATTATTTATGACAGAGATATATTGCGTAACACCATGTAAAACAAAATTAATAGATACCTACATCCAATAAATATTTACGATACCTATACATAAGTTGATAATATTAAATCCGCAATATCCGATATCAGTTTCATAACATAGAATACTCTCAGATAATTGTGTTATTTATGAGGCTGCATAATTGTCAACACTGTTATCTCAAAAAACAACAATTTTATTTTCACTTTAATAACCTTCTATAAAAATGCATTTTATTGAGACACAACTAACACTATCACAAATCAAATCAATCCCTTTATATGCATCGTCCATTTATTTTTCCATCGATACCGCCCTTTCTTTTAATTCTACTTTGAATGTATATAATAATTTATGCTTATTGCGCCGTTTAGACTGGCTCGATGTAGTCCAACAATTTTAACCCAACTACGCAATAATTGATATTAGTATCACGGCTTTGAGATAGGTAATTTTATTCAGTTATAAACGTAGAAAATTTATTCAATTAAGTGAATCTAAATTTCTCGTATAGAAGTGAAACACCTCTTCAATTACCGCGTTTAATGGAATATCATTTAAGACGGTAATTTTAAAGCAATCTATACCTAGTAAAAAATAGTTTTTAGAAAATACACGACTAACTCCTTAATAAGATAATTCACTAAACTCCTGTATTCGCACTAGATCCCCAATCTCGTTTTACCTAATAACTACGTTGTATCTACGTTTATTTTCACAATTCATTATTGTATTATTATTGTGTATACTGTATTCAGTAATAGCACCAGCTCTTTGATTAACTTGTGAGCCCTTATCGAATATTTATTAGTTCACCACATCAGTACCTGAATCATAATTTTAATAATTCATACTTTTTTGATCTGTATTTTTAGTACTTGACATGCTTAGCTACTTTAAACAACAAATTATTTGTCAAAGTGGAAAAAGGGAACTTTACTGCAAGCAGGATTTGAACCTGCGTCTCATCTCTTCCGGATTAGATGAGAAGTAGGTTCGACTCCTGATAGCAGTAAAGTTCCCTTTTTACACTTTCACAAATAATTTGTTACTCATTCTATTACTACTATATCAACATTTTTCAAAAACTGTATTCATAAGCTCAGTTTTCTATTGAATAAGTAGTACAGGTAAATTAAATGATATTAGGTATATTTTGAAATAAATAGGTAGCCTACGAAATATATAAATAAATAATCGTATAAACTGTACTATTTTCTTATTACTTTTTTTAAATTCCTGGATGGGTAACTAATGGACTCAACTATACCGAGAGTATTGCCGAGCCACTGCACACCATTTCATTTCCCAGATATGAAATGAAAGAATAAAAAACGGCTCTCTTCTGCTACAGCCAAAACACACTGACATGTTTCATGACCGATCACACAGGAGATGATGGTACCGACCCGTTCGGGCCCGATTGCAAGTCAGTACTCTCACTTGGTAGCCCTACCACCAGTAATGCAGTGGATGATAATCGCTTGCTTCCCTTAGTTGCCTTGTATGACATCCGTGGGAAAGGATGGAGTGGTAATACTTGTATGCTTAGTCCGTCACCACACGGACAGATTATTGAAATAAACTCAATTTTTTTACATTATTGTAATAAGAATTAATAATTTTTGTTTTGCTTAGGTAAAATAATAATAAATATATAAATATAAATATTCACGGACATTTTTCACACAACGTCCTTTGGTCCTCTGGTACCAGATTACGGATATAATACATATACTAGGTTTTTTTTGTAAATACATTCATATAATAGATAGAAAACACCCAGATGCAGTACAAATATCTGTGTTCATCATACAAATAATTGTCCCGAGTGGGAATCGAACCCACGACCTCGTGCACGGAAGCAGGTTACACTACCGACTACGCCACGAGGGCCGCCTAAATGATTTTAGTTATTTTCTGGTCTAATATGACACACAAATGCATCCAATTGACTACCATATATTTGATGTTTTATCACCGAATTACCGTTAGCATGACATTAATAGTAGGTACTCAAGGATTTATTTAATGGTCCATCGCAGACATGCAAAGTCGTCAACACGAGACATATTCATCTATAAATAACTACCAAACGCGCGGAATATAAGTAGGTATAGTGTGTTGTGATGCTATGACAAAACATTGCAGTATTACTTTGATCAATAATATTGTTGATCGAATCACTATTACAACAAAATATTTTTTAATTTAGCATTGGTATGATATAATATCAGATCTCGGTTGCTTTCCAAACTCTATGACGCCAATATAGGTTTGTTATTGTAAAAAATATAAATAATATAAAGATTTCATATAAATGTTAATCTGCATGCAAATTACTTGCAGGTAAACAATGAATATTTAATCGAATCGGACTCTTTTATATTCATTGACAATAAGTTCAGATGGTTCAATAGCCTTTGATCTTTTATGTAATCTTTATTCAAAAATACATAGTAATACTAAGGTACAATATATACATGTTGTTAATTTATAACGCTGGTTAATTTTGTACTTATTTTACTTAGAAATATAGACGCAATAACTACTTAGAAAATCTGTTATAATCATCGCTTTCACGTAAACCACAAAATGTATTTAACCCAATAATTTGTTTTCTTTGTGTTTCAAATAGGGCACGAGAGTTAAATATAAATACAAACCACCAAGAAGCCTCACTCGCTTTCGTTTGGTAAAACTTTTAAGACGTTTGTCACGATTATCGAAGTTGCTATCACTTTAGGTATCCGTTCGAACAGAACGAAAGGGTAAACATCATCTTCAAAGTGGATAACACAGATAAATAATGATTATCGTCGCCATGGCGTCGCGGCGTACTTCCTTTCTGACTATAATTTATCTATGTTTCTAACAATGTCTTGCACACGTGCCTTATAAGTAATATATAGGTACCTAATACTGTTGGGGTAATATAGATTCAATACATTACTACTAATATTGCTCTATTTAATATGTACCTCATCTTAATAGGAAGTGGTACATTATAAAATATGGGAAGAAAACCAAAAAAAAATAATATGAAAAGTGGGCAGTTGAAGGCCGTTTTATGAGAAGGGGCAACCTGAACAAAACTGCCTACCTCTCTGAGAAACAGGCGTGAATCTGTTTCCCAGAGAGGTTATTAATGTATAGAAAAAAAACATGCCCTATGGTTCATCGACTCCTTAAAACAATACTTCCGGATCACAAAACACATTTTCGTTCCTATAAATATTCCGTTGCTATATCTCTTCAACGAAGCATACGAATACATCAAAATCCATGGAATTAATATAAAAGACTTCAATGGTTATTGTAAAATCCTTTGAACATTGTAAATATACATGTTTATCCTTAGTCTCCAGACCGACAGCGGCACGTTTTGGCAGCAATCCTAAACAACAATCCCACATAACAGTCTAATAATTATAATTTCAAACAATTTATCTTTATCCAGGTATCATAAGAGTTATCTGTTATTGAATAGCCTATATGATTTGAGCCGAGTAATGACGCACGATGAACTACTTTCCCATCAGTCATCATTTCAAGTCGTATACGTCAGCGACAGATCTCCACGTCGAGAAAAATTCTAACTACCTAGGTATATTTAAAATGAAAAAGATGAAAAATAATTATAAATGACGTTCTTATGAACATGCGATAAATAAAAAACAAAGAACATCTCGTATATTTCCTTACAAAAACAAGTGTCAAATCTAGGCATTTTTGATTTAGATTGTTTTTAACATTATTTTTATAGCACGTTACAAATACTAGTGGGTTGTTACCAATTGATGTGTTGTTAATACCATTAAAAGCTGCAAGGTTAATCATAAGGTATAAAATTAAAATCTGTCAATACATTAAATGTTGGCCGTTTTGGTAACAATAACCTATTACGAAAAAATCATCGAAAAATCATTAGTAAAAAATAATACATAAAAAAATCAATATACATTTAAAATCAATTTTCTCCCCTTGGTTTAGGTTTAGGAGGTGAATCAAAGCTGTAAGTATTGCGACCTATTTACTAAATATCTAAAACTAATATTAAACGAAGATACCTATATTCTTTTTTAAATGAGGCCCAATTATTTTAAAGTAAAACTTAGAAAAATTTATTCAGATATGTATATCCAATAGGTTTTTCCATGCGCGCACAAGGGCAGACTTGTATGAATTTATTTATATAAATACGAGTATGGTTGCTCACCTTATAACTACTCCTTTTTGTTGTCTACTAATTGACACCTCTAGCTTCCACTTTGCCAAACAATAGATATATTATTATCACTTTTACGTGATAATAAAATAATAATATTAAATCTCATTACAAAAAAAAATTGTGTCGGATAATTATTATGAGAGCCGGAAGTAATATTATAGCAAACAATCCCACTACATACAGAAAAGAAAAGGAAAAGTTCGTAAAATCCCCCTATGTCGACCCATCTGGCCTACAGTATGCCAATATCCCTTTCATTTCAGACCAGTCTGTACCCAAAAAAATACAAGCTGCGTAAAGACAATATTTTTATTATTTCGGCCTATATTTACACGTCACACAATGACGTCCGTGTCCCGAATGATTCGAATATTTGGCTTAGATGTACTGACGTCCGGATCGATAATACGAAATATACATTCATATTATAACCGTTCCAACAATAACAACCGCACGTATTATAATGATCAAGTTGATGAAATGTGTGGATGTCCATAAATAATATAACTTGCTTTACGGTTTTCATCGTAAATACATCAAAGGACTGATGTTCAAAACATAATAATAATGGGACAGAATAAATAAATAATTTTGACAGAAACACGTATTGTATAAATTTTAAGTATCCGTAACATTGACCGTAAAATTTGTGATAACTGGAGCTAAGATTTTCCAATGCTTAATATAATAATATCCATCCAAATATATAAATTATACAATTTAATAGGTACTACTATAGATTTTGAGGTTTAATGTTTCTTGTAGACTTACGGGGATGATTAATAATTAAGATTTAATAATTACGTGCTCCATCCATCCATGAGCCTTTCAACGTCCACTGCTGGACATAGGCCTCCCCAAGAGAACGCCAAAACGAGTGGTCCCGTCATGGGGGATAATGCCGTAATCGCCACGCTTGGCAGGCGGGTTGGCGATCGCAGTGGATGTTGTTAATACTCGAGGGAGTGCTGCTGCCCACTCCCCCGGTATTCCCTCAGTCGGCTCTTACGACTCCCGTGGGTAGAGAGGGGTGGCACAATTCCAAAGCCGGCCCCACACGGCGAATTACGTGCTGAATAGTTCAAAATATGTACGTTATATAATTCATTAACTTTAACTGCCTCTGTGGTGCAGCGGTAGTGTGAGCGTCTGCTGATCATGAGGTCTCGGGTTCGATCCCCGGATCGGGCAGTGTTATTGAGCTTTTTCATAAAAAGAAAAATTCTCACTAGCAGCCTGCAGTGTGGAAATGTGCCCGGTAGACTACAATAGCTTCCCCTCCTAGTAAGTGGGACATAAACATAGCTGGCGAACTGTGGGTGTGTAATACACCTCCGCCTACCCCTTCGGGGAATACAGGCGTGATGCTATGTTATATAATAGCTATATATGTATATTCTTAACAAACTTCACGGTCCATACCTTGCCGGTGTTATTTGTTGTTATACATATGTATCTACATACTATATTGTATATTGCTCCAATTGACGCACAAATCTGTGTGATTGATTATCAGTCTGTCGTCTATAGTGCCTACGTAAGTCTTAAGCAAATTAATCTTTTGAATGAAAACAAAGTAAGTAACAAGTTTATATACAAGAAATAAACACATCTCTCAACTCCCGCGTCGTATTTGACGTTTTATTAAATTGTCAGAACAGTAAATGAACAATTCTCAGAAGCGTGGGAGTTTCAACACGCCTTGTGCTCTAACAATGTAGGTCGACGTCGGCGGAAGAAAGAAAATATGCACTTTTCTTTACAATATTTATTGATTATAAATATATACTTAGAGTAGATTACTAGGTTACGTTCATTACAAACAAAATATATTCGTATATAAATTTAATATTTATAACGCGTTGTGTAGTGTAGTCCTTACGTTAAGGGATATCGCTCCCAACGCCAACAAGTGAAGTCAAAAGACTGAACCTTACTGCACAAAGTGCACAACGAGCTATTCTTACCCAGTACCAATTGGTCACTGCTCATTGATCACTAATTACAAATTTGTCAAATATAAATTATACGTACATACATACTATAATAAAGTTGCAGCAGTAGTAGTAGCTAGTATACTTAGTTCACTTTGTCTGCGTAAACTTCGATTTATTTTAAATATCTTTATGTAAGGAGGAGACATAAATTGTCTCAAAAAATGAAATCTTGACTTATATGAAATAAAACACGTATATTCTGCACCAGGCCAAGCTTTATTAATCCGTGTTGTTTTATGTTCTATGATATCTTTCTCTTATCGTCCAATCTCCACTTTTGATGTATGTATCAAATCTTTAAAGCACAAACACCCAGTCATACCTACTTTTTTATTATATACTAGATACTGCACGCGACTTCGCCTGCGTGGACTTCAGAAAATAGATACTACGGCACACTAGTGAACTCTACTATAAAAAATGGTAAAATCATCCGGTTTTTGTGGGAAGGCAAATTTTTGCTTATGAATGGAGTAACCTGGGACACAATGTAGCCTAGGTCCTTTTCTGGGTTCTGGATTATATATGTACCTATGCTGAATTTCATCATTATCGATTTAGTAGTCATACGTGAAATCATAACAAAAAAAAACGCGCTTCTGCACTTATGATAGTAAGAATATATAGAAGTATAGAATATATGATGAAAAATATAAAACGGAAAGAAAATCATCGATACTTACAGCCTTTTTAACAAGGTAATTAACGTAACAACTATGATGATTGCTATTTGTTTAATATGTTGTCTTATTGCCGTGCTGTGTGGGCTTTAGAATTGCCCCACCCCTCTCCACCTATGGGAGTCGTAAGAGCCGACTGAGGGAATACAGGGGAAGTGGGCAGCAGCACTCCCTCGAGTATTAACAACATCCACTGCGATCGCCAACCCGCCTGCCAAGCGTGGCGATTACGGCACTATCCCCCATATGAGTGAAACACATGTTGTGGAGTTCTCTTGGGGAGGAATATGTCCAGCAGTGGACTTCGAAAGGCTGATGGATGGATGGATGTTGTCTTATTAGTATTAACAGTGGCCTAAAGGCCAAAATAAATTTGAACACACTATTGATATTTCTTTCTCATAAATATGCATGTCTCTATGTTGTATTGTTCATATGACCTAATGACAATAATCAATTATGTTTGTTGTGAACTTCCTATATGCTCTTTGTTTTGTTGAAGTCGGAATTTTACTGTTTCTAGTTACATTAGATTTTAGAGTAAGTATGTATAAATTATTTGTGAATAAAGAAAAAGAGATTTTTAGTAGGGGCGGGAAACGAACCACGCATCTTTTCCAATCCGGGGAAGTGCTCTAAGCCACTGAGCTACCCTACTGACCTTTCGATCATCCCAAATTCTTAATAACATTTGTCTTACGAATAATGTCTTTTTCTTTATTCACAAATAATTTGTACTTTAAAAAGTAGCGGAGCATGTCAATTGCTAAAAGAAATAGATCTAAAATAAGTATGTATATTTAAATTAGTATATATAAATAGTATAAAATAAGTCGCTGTCCGCGTGTCATCTGTTTTCCGGTTGCTACTTCTGAAACTCACAAAGAAGCTTGAAACCATTTTCATTGTCTTTTGTGTATTTTTTCAAGGCCGTTTCGAACGTCCCTCTGTCTGGTGCAGGTGTTGTCGGGGCACGGGTGCTTCAGTGTACCTGCACATAGTCGCAAGCAGGGAAGCGACTCCCGTGTTTGTCACTATGGTTACTGTAACGAGCAGCGCCGTGTATTCATCTTCAGGAACTGGGTCGCGGTCGCTACCTCCAGCGGAAGATTTATCCGCAGGCCCAAACCGCTACCAGTGACAGAGGCGGTACAGGCGCGTGTAGCAGCACCTGCGCCGCCTTAGCTGAGGCCGTGGATGTATTTCCGGGGATCGTCCGCTATCCGAAAAGCCTCCCGCGCAGGTGCGACGACTCCGGTATGCGGAAATGTCGTTCATAGAGGGTATCCGTAAGGATAAGCTGCCGACGTACTACTGAAGTAATGTCGCACCGTTTCAATGGTCTGGCAATACAGAGAAAAACGGCACACGATGAGGTTATTTAGTGTGTGAAGACCCCAGACTACCTGTTCATTACCCCGAATGACGGAGTGTGCGGTAGGTACATTTTATCCGCCTTAACAAAAAAAGGTTTGTACGTCCTAATTAAACTATTCAACTAGAAACATCAAGAAAAATCTAGTTATAAATATTCCGCTAAAAATTAGGACGGATCGCAAAAATAATACATCATTATTTATGTGATTAATAGCTTAGTCTGGTCAACAAGTTCAAATTGGTTTTAATTCCTCATCCTAAAAATATTAGCAATAGTTTATTGGATTCGGATTGACGTCTAGAAAAATGTGTTTTTATGATTTTATTGCACATAAAAATTTCGATTACTATTAGCAAATAAGATAAAAATGTCTACCCGCAGAAATAGCCAAAATTATTTTCAATTTTTTGTAAAGAAAGCACTCAATGTTTTTTCAATGTCAATGTAAAAATTTGTTACAATCACCTTAGTCTGACCGTAACAAGTTTGACTCACGTCGTGATAACTCAGATTATATAACTTACGACTATCACTTAATCCTCAAAGAACGTAATTATATTTAAGTTTTATCAGCGGTATCACAAACTAAGTGTCTAAAAAAATTAACAAACATAAATTTTATATATAGGTAGTATGGCATATGGGACCAAGTGGTTGTGAAATCTGTTGACAGTCAAGTTCCCATCCACAAATTGTTGCTCGGTCTTAAATCACTTGCACTTCTCCGCTTTCGAGTTTGTTGACTCTACGGTACATTTCACTTTTTTCTTGAATGTCTCGGCTGGTTATTCGCCGTGCCGAAAATCGTATTTGATTACGCAATGTTGTTTAAGCAAACTTGTCTACGATTATTACGCTACTCGTTTATTTTTCTGACTTTAGTTCAAAATAAGATTATATTTGCACCTGTATAACACGCATGTTAAAAAGTACAGTAAATAAAAAAAAACTAAAGTATTACCCGTTATTACCCTGTTATATACAGAATTAATAACTACCCCCGCCGCCAACCCACTTCCCTAGTGTATGTAGGTTCCCTGCACGCAACTAACAAGCATTTGTGTGATCCATAAATATCCGATCTGAGTATACACATACGTGTCCCCTGTATCCATCAATTTTTCTATTATGAATATTGCCAAGACAAACAGATTGTTTGGTGAGGGATTTGCTACCATAACAAAACGTAGCTATTGAACATTATATAATCGTGGGCGTGTATTCAAATGTCTTCACACAAAAGAAAAAGTAGAGTCTGAATATCAAGAGTAAAAGAAATAAAAGTTAAGGTAGTTATTAAACAGATTGTTACACAAACTCATTGTTTGTAATTACGAATAGCTATTGTACTTAATACTAATTCATTAGTTATTTTTTGTTGTGTACGTATCACTATGCCGATAAGCACGTGGCACGCAATGTCATGCTTAATTTACAAACACGTAGAGTCATGATGGCGAAAATACACGCAAATTTTACCATATTAATTTCAACTATTATTTTTATAGCATTAAAGTTCCGTGATTCCTATGAAGCTATAGAGGCACGCTGATATTTATCAGCAGTAATTTACCAAGCCTACCGCCGAAAATGGTAGGTACCTACTCAAAAAGTACCAGCGAAAACTGGCTTGACATGAAACCGTTCTGCATTGAATCAAAGTATTTTTAATAGGAAAAAGCAAAAGTAAGATATACTTAGTCGGTGGAGAATACGACATAGAATCTTACTGTTCTGTTTTTAACAAACCTAAAATTGTCTTCTCAAATCGTTTTGCATTTTGCAATATACCTATTATAAAGCAGGTATATTTAACAGCATTCGTGTGCTACTAGCACTGCGTATAAAAGGTTAAGTTATTACAATTTACATGCTCCTAAAGGTAAGATAAGAACAACGTATGTAAAGAAGCGAAAATTAACTGCTCATAAACATCAGACAGTACATAAACAAATCTTTTTGCAAGTTTAAATCTTGTACGAGTATTATTGTAGATGAAGAAATATGTACTGACCAAAAGCGTATTTTTAGATAAACGTACTATCATCAAATGTTTTATTCCGATGTAAAAAAAATTGGAAAACTACCCGCATCTCAATTATCATATAATTTTGGTTGTACAGAAATAAATAATTAAGGAAAATAATAACAATATTGGTCAAGGTCGCTTCACTCATGCGCCACGATATATATATCTTGCCATGCTGTGGTGACAAGGCGAATATATTAGGTATACAAAGAGTTTCATACCTACCGGGTGTAAATGACATCATACCGATAACTCCGGGCAAAGATGTCACCAAATAACTGTAATAATATGCCCCATACCATTTTCGTCGACTACGACGGATTACAAGGAAAGTTAGCAATTTTTTAACTGCATCGAATCATTAAAAACTCTACTTAAAAACATGACGAAGGGTACAATCCACTATAGTTTTTGGAGTTGATCGGTGATTAATGGGGTTATTACCTAAAATCGAATTTAAATGGAACAATAAAACGCTTTTATTTAACATTCAATTAAAAAAAAAAAAAAGAAATTGCAAGTTTCATGAAAAGGCCGATGCAAATTTCCACCAACTGAGGGTTTAGAATCAAATACCCACTGAACCCCACGGGTGTCCATGGGTACTTGATATGTATCAATTATCATATCAGTACGACATCATTTACACCCTGATAGTTTTCCTTTTTAAATAAAAACTATAATATTATCTTATCATTGCTACTTATAACAATAAGACATTAAAATGCTCTAATTATTTACATAATGTTATGTTGATATCACAGTTGGACACGCGACACACTAACCCACATGTCTCTTGTTAATCACGCTCAACAAACAATTGCTCACGTGCATTAATAAGTTATGATAAATGTTATTTCCTAAGCGTTTATTTATTTAATTAACTACTTATGTCAACACACAACTACTTACGGCAACATAGCAAGATGGAAGAGGAAAGCAAACCTAATGTTATTGCAACCCATTTGAATGACAGGTATTCTACAGTCTTCTAGCTTGAAATTTGCTTCACGGTTTTTTGATTTATTTATGTTATAAATCTTGTTTATTATATGATTATAACTATTAAATACAATGGTCGTTTGTTCCGTGAGTGCCTGTGATGTAAATCATGCAAACAATTCTGATAATTGCATGTTTCACAGGTAAGTTCTCAGGATGATATCACAACTTAAATGCTTTTATTTTAGGTCATAATTACTGATATTTTCTGTTTCAGTTACAGATTGATTTCAATTTCATTGTTACTGTTTATATTTTACATAGAAATATGTCGCATTGTTACATATTTGCAAGATTTTAGTAGAAAAGTTTTTAGGTACATATACACTAGGGATTGACTTCATCGACAAGGTATATTGTCGATATTTATCCTAAATGTTTATAACATTTTCTCCTAACACATTAATGGAAAAAATGCAATAAAAGTTCTACAGCAGATATTGTCAGTCAAGTCGATTTAGTTATTTTAAAAATTATAAGTAACATAATATGTTGCTAAAAGCTGAGTGTATAATTCCCTTATAAAATGCATTATATCGTTGACTGACGTTGCTGGTGAAATAAATAAAAACGAATTAATTATGTTTGTTTTAATTTATTATGTCTGTTTTGTTTCATTAGTTGAAGATGATTATTTGAATGAGCGAGTTCGTTAAAGAAACTGATTTGTTTTATCATTTTATCGATAGTCTAACTCTTAAAACTTACATCACTATCCAACGCACACATTGACAAATTAAAATTGGTTACGCGTTATCGAGCTGTCAGGTGATCTAAACGTTATAAGGCTTATAATACATACCTTTTGCTTTACATTTTATGTGAGAAAACTGTTAATACAGTAAATACGAATAACATAAACATTTATTCTTAAGTTGTTCCTTAAGAATTCACTACGTCTAAAGATTGGGTTGTATATTTGTTACGTGCAAATATAGCGTGATTGTTACAGGTTTGGAAGAAATAAAGTTACCGTTTAGCTGTATCAATACGATTATGTACGATGACTATCTTAATTAGCTCAAATTCTTTTCAACCCTTTTTGTTCCACTATTGGGCACGGGTCTCCTCTAATGGTGAGAGGGATTTGGCTAGTCCACCACGTTGGCCCAGTGCAGGTTTGTTTTTCACATTAAACCTATCTTTAAGATGATAAACATTTGACAACCAGGTCTTTAAAAGCTTTCATGATCCTGCTCGTGACTGTTATTTTCGATTTCACATTTTTCACTTTGTGTTTAATGTATAGTGCTAAGCATGTCAAATGCTAAAAATATCTAAATAGCTTTCATGATAATATAAGTCATTATCTATATTACAGTAGATTCAAAACTGTCAAGTTGCGGTATGGCTCGTGACAGAATCGTTAATGCAGTAACTGGAGCACCAAGCAGCGTATAGCACACAAACTAGTTATAAACAGAATTTTGTGCTCTGTTTCCCAGTCACAATTAGCCACAGTCTCTATACTAGACTACAGAGCTTGGACTTTACCTCTGATGTATAGTTATTAAAAAATAAATATGAGTAACTACAAATACTTGGAATCCTGCCCGTGTTAAAACTTGAGTAGTATCTGAAATATATTCAGATAGTACTGAACTAGTCTAATAAGCACTATATACAAGATAATTGTACGGGTATGGATGTATAAATAAGCTGCTACAATTAAAGTACCTGCAAAACACGTTTTTCTCAAGCCTTTTCCCTACTTTAATTATTGTACTTCCACAGAGATTTCTGCTAGATAGCGTATCGTGTATGTGTAGCAATTCTTAAACGATATGTGTGTGCAATACAAATCTTTGTAGTTTTCAATCAGAATACAGATTAGTTTGTTATTACCATATATCAAACGTGATATCGCTCCACTTTCGCTATCAGCCACTCTACTGTTATTAAAACTTGGAACGCTCATAAATGTTTTACGTACTTTATTTACGACTAATGGTACTTTATTTTGTGTTCATATAGCAAATGACAGGTTTTCAAACAATATTTTAATTTATAGTATTTAGGATTAACTAAAACTTGGCAACACTATGAGTCTGAAATTGAAGATGATTGCCTAAACACTTTATGGGGTAATCTTGTTTTTATCACACCGATCCAATATTTGATTTAAGTAGGTATCACAAATTTTTCACATGTAATGAGTCTAAATACTCTAAATACACTGAGTCGACCATTCGTAATTATATCCGTGAAGTCACTTCTAACAACGAAATTAAATATACCTTCACTATCCTTTGCCCGCGGCTTCGCCGCAGCCAAAAGCTGGTTTTTCGGTTATATCTCAGGTTCCCGATATAGTAGCGAGATAAAATGTATACCTACTAGTTTTTAAGTCAAGGCCTTTTAAATAAAAAAGTTGCGTCAAAATCCGTCCAGTAGCTTTTGCGTGATGCGCGAACAAACAAACAGATAAACAGACAAAAATTAAAAAAAAATTGTTTTGTGTTTAGACACGCCTATATAGGCCGGAAATTTTTTCTCAAATATCTTGAATGTACAGACACAGCTCCGTTCAGCTTTATAATATTACCTACACTAGGTAATATAAGACCAAATTATTTGTGAAAGTGAAACAGAGAGCTTTACTTCGAGCAGGATCTCAGGAAATAATTTGTTCTTTAAAGTAGCTGAGCATGTCAAGTGCTAAAAAATCAAAATTATTTTTTTTTGGCCGTGTGGTGAAGAATATATGTATCGGGCTCGAGCCGATTGGTACCACCATCTCCCGTGCCGACTGGCCATGAAGCAACCCGGTGTGTTTAATTGTAGGGGGAGGCAGGCGTTCACTCTTTCATTTCATGCCCACGAAATGAAATGGTGAGCAGTGGTTTCACAATACACTTAGTAGGTACCTACCATTGTTCGGGTAAAATAGAACTATTGTTATGTCGATTTTATAAGCGTAACCCTGTGCAAAGGACCTCAAAGGACCTTGGATATAAAGAAGACACCATAATTATAAACTATACTATCATTAAACACAAAGTGAAAAATGTGAAATCGAAAATAACAGTCAGGAGCAGGATTTGAACCTGCATCTTCTGGATACCGTCCAGATGCTTTACCAATTCAGCCATCCTGACAATTGCTCCTGACTGCTAATTTCGATAACACATCATACTCAACGTCTTTGGGTGACGCCTGCGCCATCTGTCGGACGTATTTTCATACATTATACCGACCAGGTAAACTTAATTTTACAATTAAGATTTTTACCTAATAATGACGCAAACCCTATAAATATTTATATATATTTGTAGCATTTGACATGCTTAGCACTATACATTAAACACAAAGTGAAAAATGTGAAATCGAAAATAACAGTCAGGAGCAGGATTTGAACCTGCATCTTCTGGATACCGTCCAGATGCTTTACCAATTCAGCCATCCTGACAATTGCTCCTGACTGCTAATTTCGATAACACATCATACTCAACGTCTTTGGGTGACGCCTGCGCCATTTGTCGGACGTATTTTCATACATTATACCGACCAGGTAAACTTAATTTTACAATTAAGATTTTTACCTAATAATGACGCAAACCCTATAAATATTTATATATATTTGTAGCATTTGACATGCTTAGCACTATACATTAAACACAAAGTGAAAAATGTGAAATCGAAAATAACAGTCAGGAGCAGGATTTGAACCTGCATCTTCTGGATACCGTCCAGATGCTTTACCAATTCAGCCATCCTGACAATTGCTCCTGACTGCTAATTTCGATAACACATCATACTCAACGTCTTTGGGTGACGTTTAATGTATAGTGCTAAGCATGTCAAATGCTACAAATATATATAAATATTTATAGGGTTTGCGTCATTATTAGGTAAAAATCTTAATTGTAAAATTAAGTTTACCTGGTCGGTATAATGTATGAAAATACGTCCGACAGATGGCGCAGGCGTCACCCAAAGACGTTGAGTATGATGTGTTATCGAAATTAGCAGTCAGGAGCAATTGTCAGGATGGCTGAATTGGTAAAGCATCTGGACGGTATCCAGAAGATGCAGGTTCAAATCCTGCTCCTGACTGTTATTTTCGATTTCACATTTTTCACTTTGTGTTTAATGTATAGTGCTAAGCATGTCAAATGCTACAAATATATATAAATATTTATAGGGTTTGCGTCATTATTAGGTAAAAATCTTAATTGTAAAATTAAGTTTACCTGGTCGGTATAATGTATGAAAATACGTCCGACAGATGGCGCAGGCGTCACCCAAAGACGTTGAGTATGATGTGTTATCGAAATTAGCAGTCAGGAGCAATTGTCAGGATGGCTGAATTGGTAAAGCATCTGGACGGTATCCAGAAGATGCAGGTTCAAATCCTGCTCCTGACTGTTATTTTCGATTTCACATTTTTCACTTTGTGTTTAATGTATAGTGCTAAGCATGTCAAATGCTACAAATATATATAAATATACTATCATGTAAAGGCATGTCAATAAGAGCACACGTAACAGATTTTCTTCTAGTTATTGCAATAATGAGTGTACTTTATACATTAGTAAGTTTTATATATTTCAGATTTAGAATACAATTTCTACTTATCTTACTTTATTTTAATTTACTTGATTATGTTGTATAAAAACAAACAGAAAGCTTCAATACGCAAAGCATCGTCCTACCGACCGGGTCGCGGCGAGCTCAGCGACCTTGTCCCATATTTCGAACACCTAGAATCAGGCCAAATAGCAGTCACCTGCATTTGCACTATACCCGCTCATCGACGATAGCCATATCAACATCGATGCTGTCACGTCCTTGGTCTATTTATTTATAATGTATATTAGCCACCGCAATCAACGGTAAACATAAGTAATGAACCACGAGTAAACAAACTAGACATAAGGAGTAACAATATAAACATATACATTGTATCAAATAAACATGTTCATATTATGATGTATTGTTTATATTTTCATGTCATAACAACAAAATTAAATTGGGTGATATTTTTATCCAGAGGTAGACCTGTTGTTTTTATGTTGAGCAAAAACTAAAGGGCTCACAATTACAGCAAAAGGTCACAATGTATTAAAATGATAATGATACTAGATAATAATTATTACTAATTATTATAATCAGACTTTGAATGGTCACTCACAGATGTTTTTAAAAAGTATTTGTTTATTATTCTTGTGACTTACAAAAAGAAATTCGCAAAAAAGCCCGTAGATATTGCCATCTATAAATTTGTGAAATATGTTCATAGTAGACAAGAAAATAGTCTCATAACATATTTTAAAATACGATTACTAGGGAGACGATAATAAAGATCATTGCGTAAGTAGCTTTAACGCGGCGACATAAGAATGACTTTCGTTCACCATTGTTATAAAATGTATTATGACGTGGAGTGATTAAAGCACACAATATGCATACATATTATTGAAAATGTTATATAATTCGATAAATCACGTTATAGTTACACTACAGTTGATGTGAATTATTATTAGAACATACGAGTGACAATTTTTCACTTGACATAATTTATTGGATTTGGATTGAACTTGGAAAAGAACATTAAAAATATTAGGTATACACAGAATAACTAATGTGTAATTATGTCATTTGTGAAGACCGAAAGTAGATACTATTACCGTGCCGAAAGTGCTTTTACACGGCAACTAGGTACCTAGGTACCTACCTACCACCTTTTTTTTTGTTTAGTCGGGACCTACCTATGTGAACTAAAGATCAATATTTTTGTTTAATCTATTACTATTATAAAACTGTAACAGAACGGTGTCTGTACATTCAAGATATTTGAGAAAAAATGGCTGTAATAGGCTATATAGGCGTGTCTAAACCCAAAACAATTTTATTTATAATTGTTGTTTGTTTATCTGTTTGTCTCTTTGTCTGTTCACGCATCACGCAAAAACTACTGCACGGATTTTGACGCAACTTTTTTTGTTTAATAGATCTCAATTAGACTTAACAACTGGTATACATTTTATCCCTGAACCTGAGATACAGCCTAAAAACTAGCTTTTGGTTGCGGCGAAGCCCCATGCAAAGGCTAGTATTATTTAAAACTAGATACCTATCTATGGAAAAATTCAACTATGATTAAAATTCTGTCTAAAATAAATTTTGTCAAGTCGATTTGTCAAAAAATATAGACGCTCAAGCATAATATAAAGTGGTTAAACTTTTAAATCGTGCTTGTTAACAAATATTCATTGAATTTTTCATAGTTCTAGTCAAAGGAGTTCCTAGAAATAGTTATTTCATACAACAACAAATCAATATTTCAAGCCAATGGATAAATCACATTTCAGACCTGTAATCGTATAGGTATTTGTAAGTTAAAAATTTCATAAAATTTTGTCGTCACAGCAAAATGTAATAAGGATATAAAGGATAATAGGTATGTCATTTCCTTCTCTCACTCTCTTATATGTCTCGCAAAACGCCGGGATGTGTAAGTAATCTTACAAAACGCCGGGATGTGTAAGTAATCTTACAAAACGCCGGGATGTGTAAGTAATCTTACAAAACGCCGGGATGTGTAAGTAATCTTACAAAACGCCGGGATGTGTAAGTAATCTTACAAAACGCCGGGATGTGTAAGTAATCTTACAAAACGCCGGGATGTGTAAGTAATCTTACAAAACGCCGGGATGTGTAAGTAATCTTACAAAAACACACAACAGCTGAATTCTATTTGTATACGAAGAAATAGTGCTAGCTAGTGTAACATTTGGGAAGCAACAAGCATTTGGAAATTCCAAATTAGTTCACCAGTCAAATTATATAGGTGTGTAGTATTATAAAAGTGCTTATTAAACATGATCAGCAATTGTCAATCTAATTTAATTGGTTTACCTATATATCTTTGACATTAATGTAACTTTGACTATATCTAGACTATATAAGATAGTCACACTGTCTTATAAAATTATGACGAATGAATCTTCACTATTAATAGAACATTGAGTTCTGGAGTCATTGGCATACGTATAGAGCTTTCGTTGTCCAGAAACACTGAGAGGTAGCCAATTTTATTTTAGAGCCAGGACACAGAAATAAAGAGTTAGATATTAAAGAACAAATCATTTGTGAAAGTGGAAAAAGAGAGCTTTACTGCGAGCAGGATTCGAACCTGCGTCCCGTCAAATCCGGAGAAATGCCCTGGACCGCTAATCTATTGTAGTCATATCTTTAAGATCAAAATAGGTAATTAGAGATAATTCATTATATATATCAGAAAAAAGTATGTGTAAAAGAAGAGAAATATTGGAATTCCTACATAGATTTACATAATCGTGCTGTCACTCACCGATAGTCTTCAAAATCTGAAGATCGTCAAGTTCGTATTCTTTCTCTTCCTCTGTATATTCTGACTCCGTGGTCGTAGAATCCTGTTCCTCTGTGGACGAAGCCACAGATAGGGATCGCACTTCTGAGCTCAGCTCTGAGGTGCAGTCTCTCACAATTTTTGCACTGGCCATCATCATTTTAAAATAGTCCTATTCACAAATGGAGAATAAAAAATAAGAGCTTAAATTACAACTTATTCATATTTTGCCAATGCGATATATTCAACAATTAACAGATACTACTTTAGTTAAGATTGTAACGTTTTTTTACAATACTAAAAATATATTTTATATTGTTTATTTAAATACGCGATATCGTGAAGATTTGCGCGATTATCATGAACGGTTTAAGGCGTTCCACACGCGCAATGGCTTAAATGTTACTGAACGTTCACTTCGACCGCTGTGCTGTGTAGCTCGGTCCGACTCTACCGCGACGTGATACGAGGACGGCCACGATAAAATAGACGCTGACAAACTCCTGCTTCTATAATATTTATAACAATGTTGTTTTTTCTCTAACAATAATAACATAATATTTAAAATAATAACGTTTTTTATAAAACAATTTGTTCTCTTTTATTACACCTCTGTCTTTTAGAAATTGTGTCATTTTTTTTCATAAGTTATCATAGCGGTGAAGAAAAGCTGATAAAACTTATATACATCTCCTCGAATTCTGACAACCTGGATTAGTTTAGCGTGGTGCACTATAGCCTAAATCCATCTCATCCTCATAGAAGACCAGTGCCCAACATTGGAAAAATAATGTTAACTGCTAAATAATTGTTATCTTGTTTTAAAAAATTGAGAAATAAATCAATTATTAAAATTACTGTAAAAATTGTCTATTATTCATTGCAAATGAATCAACTTTTTAATGGTTCCTTTGTTATATTAAAACTTATCGGATTTTACATGGCACACAGTTTTGTATAAATAAAAAAAATAGGGGTTCTCCTAGCTTTGTAATTAAATGAGGTAGCATTGATAGTCTGGCGGTAAAACCAAGGAGTACTAAGACAGAGATATTGATTTCGATCCCTGACGCTCACAAGGACACCTTTCGAAATTTCTAAATTTTCAAAATTATGTATATATTTATTTACGGTATCAATACGCGGTAAAGAAATACATCATGAGCAAACCTGCATGCCTAAGAGATTTTCTCTACGGCTTGTGAAGTCTGCCAACCCACACAGGGCCAGAATGAGGAACTACGCCCTAATCCCTCTTACTCTGAGAGAAGGCCCGTGTCCAATGGTGGAACAGTAATTCATTGAAAAAATAAGTTAAAAAGTAGCAATATATATAAATAGGTATACATAAACAGCTCTATAAACTAAAGAAGGATATGCTTGATGCATTTTGCAAATGGAAAGGAGCGCCAAAATCATATTATGGAAGGTTAGGGATTAATAACAAAATACAAGAAGAAAAAAATCAAGGTGATGCTACAAAATATTACCATAGTAAATAAATAAATATTCACGGACATTTTCACACAGCGTCCTCTGGTCCCAAACTAAGCTTAACGCTTGTGCTATGTTATGGGTACCAGATTACGGATATGATACATATAATTACTTTTTTTTTTGTAAATACATCATCAATCCATCCATCAGCCTTTCATCATCCACTGCTGGACATAGGCCTCCCCAAAACGGGGGTTTTACCATAATCGCCACGCTTGGCAGGCGGGTTGGCGATCGCAGTGGATGTTTTTAGTACACAGGGGAACCATATTACATTCCTTCAGCGGTCCGCCGCCGCGCCGGTGACCGAGCGATGTAGCCTGCCGATGCATTCATCTATTCTTGAAAAACATATTCATCGTTAATTTTACAATTATTTCATTTTCCGCCTTTATTTAAATTACATTTTATTTACGCAAAAATATATATTTCGTTTTATTCTGAAGTCTAGCCTGATAAATACGCTTCATAAAAATATATAAATTGTATGATATTAATAACAAATTATCAGAAAACCCGAAATATCCCTAAACGGTGTTGATGAACTCTACTGAATAATAATTGTCGTCAAGTTAAAAAAAAAACATGTTTTGATGTCTTTGTGCGTAATGTTTACACGAATGCATGACTACGATAACCAATATATTTTTAAGACTTTCATCGAGTCTCATTTAATTCTAATGAAATTCATAAAAATAGAGTACATTTTAGTTTGTTTTCTACAAAATGTAAAAAAGCATAACGTGCCTGTACTTTGATGTTATAATCGCATTCGCCTGGTGACGGACTAAGATCTATAGATACTGTCACCACCGCTTTCCACTCCACGATGTCGTCAGAAGCGATTGAGGAAGTTAATATAAATATAAAGCTCAAAATATTATGCGAGAATTAGAAAACTCAATAAAACCCCATGCCACCATTTCACTAACATACCTAATATAGTAGGATGTTTACCCTCCTGTTGGTGGATGTTCAATTGTGGGATGCTTAGGGACTCCAGACAAACTACGTAACAATGAAATAATTACTACATAATAAATAAAGACAAACAAAGATAAAACATATAACTTGAAGTTTAATTTATTATGAAAAAGTACGTGTATAGAAATAAACAGATTAAATAAGGAAGAAGATAGGCTATGTACCTATATCCCCAAAGGAGGTCACAAGATACGGAAGACCTTAAAGTCTAAAATAGTACTATCTCTACAAATAGAAGTAGGTACTAGCTTAGTTATTTTAAATACATATTTGATTTTCATATCATAATATGTGTATCATAAGTTTAATACACAGCTTCCGTAACATGGGACTAAAAGCACTTAATTATTTAGCCTAAAAAAGCGGACTTTGAGAGACTAAGAATACAAGTGCCACCACCCCATTCTTTTCCACGGGTATGGTGCGAGGCGTCAAAGGGAAGTAAGCATTACGAGAGGTAGGATTGGCTACCAAGTCGGAGTACTCACTTGTTATCGGACTCGAGTATTTCGGTACCACTGCCTCCCGCGTGACCGACCGTGAACCAGCTCGTTGTGTTTTAGTTGTAGCAGGAGATAGCCGCTTATTCTTTCATTTCATATCTGTGAAATCAAATGGTGAGCAGTGACTTGACAATACTCTCGGTTTAGTTGAGTCCATGAGTGACGGTTACCATTTACTATCAGGTGGGCCAGGGCTCGTCTGCCACTATACGCAATAAAAAAAGCAAGTAAGCATTACGAAAGGTAGGATCGGCTACCAAGTCGGTGCACTCACTGGTTATCGGGCTCGAGCGGTTCGGTACCACCGTCTCCCGTGTGACCGACCGTGAGCCACCTCGTTGTATCTTGGTTTTAGTGGGAGATACCCATCCATTCTGTCGTTTCACATCCGTGACGTGAGCACTTTCTTGACAGATAGTTACTCTAGGTATAGTCGACTCCAAGAGCGGCTACTTACTACCTACTTATCATCAGATCGACCGCTGCTCGTCTGCCCCCTAAACCAAAAAGAAGTAAGCAATAATATCCTCGCCTTGTCAGACTATTAGATACAATACTAAATAATTTAATTATATCCCTGAACGCTCTAAAATCTCTATAAATCAATCCTAAGGTGCATCTGATTAAATACGCACACACCAAAAACAGAAACAGTCAGGACACTTTTATTTTTGTTAAAGCAGGAAAAATGTACCTAACCGCACATGCCGTTGTTGAGGGCAGCGAACAGGGTAGTGTGGGGCCCTCGCCTACTAAATAAACAGGCCGTGTGCCGTCTCTCCACCTGTATTGGCGGACCACTGGAACTGGAAGACATTACTTCAAAAGTCTGCCGGATCAGTCAAGAAACCTACTTGATTTAAATATTTTGTCGTTGTTTAAGGAACTAACGTGTCTAAGTCTAATCCCACTAATCTTTATTAGGTACAAGGCAATACGCATCATGTTTAACAAAGATTTAACATCATTCGTATGTATTTAGTAGAGTGCACAATGAACAGCTACAATTATGAAATAATTCTACAGCTCGTATAGGAATGGTGGTTTAAAAATATTGATAATCGTACAATCGGAACTAAACTTGTTTTACACATTTTATAACCAGGCGCTATTCACCTATTTAGTACTACTGCACTTATTCGTATTTAAATAGATTCTGCGCGACTCAACTCCATTTAATTCATTAATTGCACTTGAATTGATAATGACATTAAATTAAATTGTAAAATAGAAAAAAAAACATATCATGAGGATACAAATCCATAAATAACCTAATTTAAAAAAATATGCATAGGTACAAAGCTACAAAGTATAACGAAGATGTATAGGTAACTCTCGAATGAAACGTAATTACGATGATAAGTACCAAGTAGTCCATACTTGCAACTGCTCATTCACGGTACAAGAGATACTCATGATAGTACCTACCTATAGATGGAAGGAAGTTCTAACTTATCACGTTTTTCTATTTCACTTTGCAAAAATCGGCTAAATTGACCAGCGTGTAAATGCTTAAAATAAATCCTTTTGCTATTTAATAAATAACATAGTCACTGCCCATGTGTCCGTTCTGCCGCTTACTTTTCTAAACCACGCAACAGATTTTAAAATGGTTTTCACTATCGTTTAGGCATTTTTAAGATATATTTATAATACAACTTTTTTCAACAATGATACTCAGTGTTTTATAAAGTAGTCTTTTTTTATTAATAAATTCCATCAGTACTAAGCAAGAATAATTTATAATAACTGTCATAAACATACGAGCTTAGATAAATAACCTACATAGCGAGCATACCCGTACCTACTCAGGAAGGATACTCTGAAAAAAGGAGGCTATAGATACAGCTGACAACAATCCTTTCCGCTGGTGATTCGAAACGACATTTAGTTCACACTATCTGGTAATATTCCATATAACTAAGGAAAGCCTATTGGTAAGACCAAGGCCTGCAACTGCGGTTTATTAGTCTGCAGGACCTCACAAGGCACACACTTACGGTTACACAAATTAGCGACGCAAATCTGTATGCATATCGACGACAATGTAAAGTCTACCAAACAACATTGGGGCATTGTTTCTCACAGCGTTAATGGACTGGCTGGACCGGGAAGTACTAACTACCCCCTCACAGAAAATCAGCGTAAAGCAATGAGACGTACATATATCTGTTCTTTCGTACAGTGACAGTGAATGAGAGTGCCGCAGGCTCTCAACCACCCTCTCAGTTATCCTTACTGTTCACCTCCTCATTTCTTCTCTATCATCCTTCCTCTACACCTCCTGTCCCTTTCTCTGGAGTTGGTAAAACGCGAGTGATGCCTCTGGTGTCACTGGCTTCAGCAACCGCTTACCGTCAGGCGGGTTTTATGCATATTTGCCACCCTCTTAGTATAAAGAAATCCTTACCTATGAGGTCAGGGCCCAAAGCAGGACTAATAGGTTATGAAGACAAGCGATGACAGGCTGTCGTTTACCCTCTCACAGATCAGCGTGAAACAACCATAAGTAACGGGCCCCTATACTTGTTTCTCATGGTGAGGTAGCGCGCCGGAGGCCCAAACAATCCCTCCCCCTTTATCCTCTTCTTATTCTTTCCTCTCCACCTCTTATACCTTTACTTGAAGTTGGTAACGCGCGAGTGACGCCTCTAGCGTTGCTAGCGTCTATAATCTACGGTAACCACTTACGATCAGGTGGGCCTGCTTCCCTACCGTTTCTGCACACACTTCAGGATCTTATAGAAAGCTTATGAAGGTTAGTTTTAGTAGCTACCTGGTTTCCACTGTCCAAGCACTCAAATTTCATGGAATTATTTCCGTACATAAAGTTATTTAAGGACACGATACTTATTCCCCAAAACTAATATGTCCAATTTATTTTATATTTTGACAAATAAAACCACACAATTAATTTTATAATTTTATTTGCACGTAAGCATGCCAAGATAATCAATATCTTATAACTTTAATTAATAGTATCACTGTTAAATCCGATATACACGTTTCTGGCAATTACCCTAGGAATAAATACAGTAAAAGTAGGAGAGACAACTAGTTAATTAGGTACACCTATAAATTAGTACGCATAATAAAATATATTATATTATGGCATAATATACAACTTATATCTTAAATTATATAATGAATTATGGAATAACATGTTAATATGTAAACGTTAATTAATGATTAAAAATATAACAAGTTAAAACAATAATGTGAAACAATAAAATTTAGTATCATAGCCAAAAACTAAGCTTCCAAATATTGCTCTGTTTACAATAAAAATTTGAAACATTGTCATCTAAATTTATTGTTTTATTTTGATTTACAAAAAAAAGTTCTTATTGAAAAACACTATACAATTTGCGACCTACAAAATGATGTACGAAGACTATTAAACAATTTAGCACCCCAAATACCTAGGTCAACTTACTGCGCACCAGATTTGACATGTTAAACATAATAACAGTTACTGCACTGAATCGCCACAAACACTGTGCGTAATATTCGGTATTTTATCTGGCAACAAAATAATAATTAACAAACCACGTTTTTTATTTTGAAATTAGAATATTATATTCAAGAATATTAAGTTCGGGGGCTGTATGCGCTGCTTAACGTGTCACATACACGATGGGTGTTTAAATGGTATAGCTTAAAAACCTAGATGAGTCTTTCTCAAAGTGGGCGATAACGTCCTTTTGTAGATGCTGGCAGTCTACATAGGTGGCGTTAAGGGGCCTAGAAAATATGAGAGGTATTGAAGTGGCTTATTAAATACTTAGTATCATTTTAATTATTACTACTACTACTACTTATCAACACGCCATTTCCCTTGCGGGGCAGGCAGAGAGAACAGAGTGCCAAGAGGCTCTATCTCTCGATTCCTCAACATTCATAACTCTCTTCATACACGCTCGCCGGTTTCGGAGACTCCTGACTCCACCCTCCTTCAATACATGACCGATTTGGTCTAGGTAGGTGAGTCTCGGTCTCCCCCTGTACCTAGATCCTTCCACTTTTAATTATTCCCGTTAATTAATAAGTTTCTAATTAGAAACTCGTATTTATAATGTAAGTTTGAACTCAAAAGAAGGAGGCACATCAGATAGCAGGGTCCTGCTCCTGACTGTTATTTTCGATTTCACATTTTTCACTTTGTGTTTAATGTAAGCATGTCAAATGCTAAAAATATATATAAATATGTTAAAATATGTTTTTATATTTTATTTTGAAGACCTGCACTAAGTAATAATCCTTATAGCGCGGGGGACTTTACAAACAAGACTTACGCAAAGAGTTGTCCTTTGTGGGAATCGAACCTACAACACTCTGGACTGGCCGTTATCTAAAACACTCCACCATCTTTCCAGTAAAAAATACAATAATAATGTGCAAGCGCATTAGTTTGAAGAGAGCGCGAGGACACACTCGGCATGTTTGGGATGACGTCGACCAAACACTTATCTTTGCGGCCGGCTAAGATGGAAATTGCAACAACAAGTTGACATTTTGATGAAAACGAATCTATTATTACATTTACTATCTATCACAATTCACAAACAATAACTATTACGTAAATGTAAGTGTTAAGGCTGATAACATATACTCGTATACATGTAATGTTTTTAAAGTCATATTATCTTAGAGCTTGATATTCATGCTGTCACTTAATGTTTAACTTTCTATACCGCGGTTTAAATTCTCGGCTTTTTGGCTATGCACTTACATTTTATTTTTAAATATAATTCTACAAGGTAAATTATGTAAATCAAATAATTTTCAACAATAACAGTTGACTGAAATGGACAAAATAAATATTTATATAGGGTATATACATTATACACACGCTTGTGAACAGAATATAAACTAGCAATATTATTTTAAATAATCTCATCTTGTTATACGATAACTGGAAATATATATAAGATTAAACTAGTTTTTTATGTTTTTAATAGTCATTCGGGATAAGAGCTCGCCGTGCTAAGATCTCCAAGGGAAGGGAGATTTATGTTGTACGGCAAAGTTTATAATCTCGATGAATACAAGATAAAAGTAGAAGTTTTATGGACACTATTAATGCACTATTGAGTAAACATGTTAGTTTAACACATGTGTACATACAAATACATGTGTACGAAGGAGATGCGATCTTTTACCCTCAATAAATTTATATGCGTTAGCCAATAAAATGATTTCCGAGTGCATTTTTATAACTGCCTCGGTAGTGTATGCGACTGCTAATCATGAGGTCTCGGGTTCGATCCCCGGGTCGGGCAATCTTATTGAGCTTTTTCCCAAAAATAAAAATTCTCAGTAGCAGCCCGGAGTTTGGAAATGTGCCCGGTAGACGTCAATAGGCTCGCCCTCTATTGCGTGGGACTTAAACATAGCTGGCAAGTCGTGGGTGTGTAATACACCTCTGCCTACCCCTTCGGGGAATACAGGCGTGATGCTATGTTGTTTTATTTTTTAGATATACTTTTAAGGCGGGATAAAATGTTCCTAACCGCACACAGCGTCGTTCGGGGCAGCGAACGGCGTAATGTGAAGCCTTCACCCACTAAATAAACCCACCGTGTGCTGTCTCTCCGCCTTTATTTGCGGGCCACTGGAACTATGTTACATTCCTTCAATGGTGTTTCTTAGATATACCTAAGACAGAACTTCATGCTTATTTTCTGAGAAAGTATAAAACTTCTTCTTGTCCGTGTGGTGACGGACTAAGAATACAAGTGTCACCACCCCATTCTTTCCCACGGGTGTCGTATGAGGCGACTAAGGGAAGTAAGCAATTATCATCCATCGCATGACTGGTGGTAGGGCTGGGTACCAAGTGGAAGTACTCACTTAGTAACGGGCCTGAGCGGGTTGGTACCACCATCTCCCGTGTGACCGGCCATGAAGCACATCGTTGTGCTTTGCCTGTAGCAGGAGATAGCCGATTTATTCTTTCATTTCATATGAAAATGGTCAGCGGCTTAACAATACTCTCGGTATACCGAGATTCAACTATAGTTGAATCTATGAGCGACGGTTACCATTTACCATCAGATGGGCTGCTGCTCGTCTGCCACTACATGCAATTAAAAAAAAAACCTACGTGATTATTTCGGCTTTGAAGAGCACGAGTGTGATAGGCCATTTTATTCCTCCGGCGTTCATTTACCCGCGCAAGAGACCATGTTCCGAGTTACTGGATGTTTGTCCTCTGCAAAGTATACTAATGGGTTCTGATAGTGAGTTCGTAAATTTAGACTTATTTGTCAACTGGCTTTTAGAGTATTGTGAAGCCGCTGCTCACCAATTCATTTCACAGATATGCAATGAAATACAAACGGCTATCTCCTGCTACGGCCAAAACGCAACGATGTGCTTCATGGCCGGTCACACGGGAGATGGTGGTACCAACCCGCTCAGGCCCGATACCAAGTGAGTACTCCCACTTGCCAGCCCTACCACCAGTCATGCGATAGATGATAATTGCTTACTTCCCTTAGTCGCCTAATACGACACCCGTGGGAAAGAATGGGGTGGTGACACTTGTATTCTTAGTCCGTCACCACACGGACAACGTGTGCAACATTTTAAACATTTCAGTCACCCAACCCCCGAGGAAGCTGTACTACTTGTTAGATAACCATTTATGCTCCAGCGAACCACGTCGTGATGGTTACACTTCGACGTCATGGAAGTTAAAATCTGCAACCGTTAGACGTTGGAGAGTTCACAGTTAGAAAATAAGCAATTAAATGCGAAAAATGGATGACAACAAAACAAAAACAATAATGGAATCTCAATGGATGACACAGCACCCAGGTAAAGAAATAACGCAATTTCAAGTGAAGAGTTCAGTCAATGCTGCACTTAAGCAGGTCAAATGCGGAATCTAGTTTCTGAACCATAGGAATATTTTCATTTGCAGACGATGCTTTTAATGATGCGGACTTTGCACCTGTCTCGATAATTTATGTCTTTTCCCGACCCAAAAATGAGACCAAAGAAGATAATTTTAATCAACCCTCGATAGAAAATGTACCCGAGGTGGATGAACTTAATTTGACCCTATCCTACTTAATAATGATAAAATACAAATGTAGAATATTTCTACCAGCGAAATATATAATTATTCATAAAGTATTCATTAAGAAATAATCGATTGTCCCATCTGCCTGAAAAATATGAAGATCCACCTATAGAGGATTAGATCCAATGCTATGTATGCAACAAATGATTTCATGAAGAATGCACGTCTTATGTGAGCTTTTACGTATGACTACTGCGATGGTCGTTAGTTTAATAGATATTGGAATATTGGATATGCCTATTTATTAAGTTTTCTTTTGTAATATAATATATTATTGTTTATTTTTAAACTATCCTGATTTGAATAGTAACTTAATTGTAAGAATTAGGTTTAAAGCCGTTTCATATTTAATTGATCTCTAGGTAATACGATCGCCTTGTTTACTAAATATCTACAAACGATCTCCTTATTGTATTTTATTGTTTTAATGACAATAATACAATTAATAAAGAAAAAGTACTCTTGAATTACTTTATTTCGACTTTGCTTAGTAAAATACTTCTTGCATTCTAAAGAGTTTTTTCACTCGTCTCCCACAATTTACGTTTAGTTACTCCGTATGCGGACTTTTACCCACCAAGCTGCGTGCCCATAGAATAGGGGAGTACGTATTCTGACTTAACATCATCATTGTATAATTCTAAGAAATCTATGCCCTTAACCATGATATAAACTTATGTATTTAGTAAAGCATTAAATACTCTATCTAATTTTCATAATCACATTCCTAATATTAAATTATTTTGTTTTGGTGTGATCAAGAAAGTTAAAGTGCGTGCTCTTCACCCGAATGACTCTTATTTGTTTATTCTCAAGTTTGTTCAATTTTTATTTGTGTCTCAAAATTGTCGCACAGTATGTCTTAATTGTTCCGCGCGACGTTAGTTAATTTACCTCGTTTTATTGTGACTAATCATATCGTTTTAATATTACTTACTCAATAGTCACGAAAGCCATTCTGTCAAGATTTTCTTTGGCATATAAGGTTTTAATATATATATATATATACAAACATATACAGACTTAATCATAATAATGGCTTAACGGACTGCACTATTTGGGCAGTTCAGATTCAGATTGCAACCGACGTGCTGTGTTGTGATTTTCATTCCTATTAATTAAGTGATACACAATTTTTCGAGGTCTAATTTATTTTATATTCGCCACTTCTATATTTGTCCTACGTGACACAGAAATTTATGGCCTAGTACGGGTGTAGTTCTACAAAATAGACCACAAAAATTTGAAGTTTTAAAGGTAGCATTTTGTGTAACATACGAGTATGTATACATTACATAACATATATATTAATATTACAATTGTAATAATTTAATAATAAACGGCTATCTATACATGTATTCAAACAGTCAATTGTACAATTAAATTAGGTTACAAAAGAAAATAAAATTTACATCACAATCTACATTATATCCCAGATAAAACGAATAATAATTACGTACATAAAGTTACTTTCTACATGTATATGAGTTTTATAATTATATTGGATGTTTTAACACAAAGTGAAAAATGTGAAATCGAAAATAACAGTCAGGAGCAGGATTTGAACCTGCATCTTCTGGATACCGTCCAGATGCTTTACCAATTCAGCCATCCTGACAATTGCTCCTGACTGCTAATTTCGATAACACATTTTTCACTTTGTGTTTAATGTATAGTGCTAAGCATGTCAAATGCTACAAATATATATAAATATTTATAGGGTTTGCGTCATTATTAGGTAAAAATCTTAATTGTAAAATTAAGTTTACCTGGTCGGTATAATGTATGAAAATACGTCCGACAGATGGCGCAGGCGTCACCCAAAGACGTTAAGTATGATGTGTTATCGAAATTAGCAGTCAGGAGCAATTGTCAGGATGGCTGAATTGGTAAAGCATCTGGACGGTATCCAGAAGATGCAGGTTCAAATCCTGCTCCTGACTGTTATTTTCGATTTCACATTTTTCACTTTGTGTTTAATGTATAGTGCTAAGCATGTCAAATGCTACAAATATATATAAATATATATTGGATGTTATTTTTCTTCAGGAAACAAAATGATGTTAGATGTTAAGACTTGTAGGTTTGGTGTTTCTGTTTACCTGTCACAAACTCTACACATATTATACTTGTTAAACATGTAAAAATTACCTATTATACATTTATGATAAAAATTAATCCAGCGTGAAGGGCTACTGCTAACTTCTGGTGGTTCTTAGACGACGGACAGAACTTCATAGACGTCACGTCGGCTAACGGGAAGCGCTCAGGGAACGGTTCACGCGTTGTTCCAGCAATTTTCTGCTGAATATTCTGTAACAAAATATGTTAGGTTATTTGTGGGACTCGAACCAATAATGATTTTCAAACTACGTTCCAACTGTTTCTCCTGTTGAACTATCGTGTCACTTGTAATCATAAAAATATATCTTTATTTTACCATAATTAGTTGTGATTATGGGCAGCATCTACTCACCTTATCTTTATCCGTAATCGGCTGAAATTCTATGCCATATTTCATAACAGCATCACTGTACGTAAGTGGCTCCATAATCATTGACAACTCGTCGTTCTTTCTCTTTCTTTTCTTAACGAAGGGAACCATCTGTATTATTGCTATGCTCTGTAAATATACCAGATAATATTAACAGTTTATCAATATTGTTATTTAAAACTAAGTCAACAGTTGACATAATTCAGCCTCAAGTTCTTAAACACGCATTTAAGTGTAGGTAATGTAATGTGTAAATGTTTGCCGTGTGGGGCCGGCTTTAGAATTGTCCCACCCCTCTCCACCCATGGGAGTCGTAAGAGCCGACTGAAGGAATACCGAGGGAGTGGGCAGCAGCATTCCTTCGAGTATTAACAACATCCACTGCGATCGCCAACCCGCCAGCCAAGCGTGGCGATTACCGGCACTATCCCCCATTCTTGGGGAGGCCTATGTCCAGCAGTGGACGTTAAAAGGCTGATGGATGGAATGTAATAGTTTTCCACTTTCAATGTTCCTATAATAAACCATTTGAATTACGACACATGCTATTATGTTATATGTACGAGTACATGCATGTCTGCAAGTAGGTAGTGACATGGTGGAGTCGAGCACGCGTGGATGTATGTGTGTTATGCAGGCACTTGCCAGTGCAGGTCCGTGTGTGTACTATGTACGTATGTACCTGCCGGCGCAGGTCCGTGTGTATACTATGTACGTATGTACCTACCGGTGCAGGTCCGTGTGTGTACTATGTACGTACCTGCCGGTGCAGGTCCGTGTGTGTACTATGTACGTACCTGCCGGTGCAGGTCCGTGTGTGTACTATGTACGTACCTGTCGGTGCAGGTCCGTGTGTGTACTATGTACGTACCTGTCGGTGCAGGTCCGTGTGTGTACTATGTACGTACCTGTCGGTGCAGGTCCGTGTGTGTACTATGTACGTACCTGCCGGTGCAGGTCCGTGTGTGTACTATGTACGTACCTGCCGGTGCAGGTCCGTGTGTGTACTATGTACGTACCTGTCGGTGCAGGTCCGTGTGTGTACTATGTACGTACCTGTCGGTGCAGGTCCGTGTGTGTACTATGTACGTACCTGTCGGTGCAGGTCCGTGTGTGTACTATGTACGTACCTGTCGGTGCAGGTCCGTGTGTGTACTATGTACGTACCTGTCGGTGCAGGTCCGTGTGTGTACTATGTACGTACCTGTCGGTGCAGGTCCGTGTGTGTACTATGTACGTACCTGTCGGTGCAGGTCCGTGTGTGTACTATGTACGTACCTGTCGGTGCAGGTCCGTGTGTGTACTATGTACGTACCTGTCGGTGCAGGTCCGTGTGTGTACTATGTACGTACCTGTCGGTGCAGGTCCGTGTGTGTACTATGGTACGTATGAACCTGCCGGTGCAGGTCCATGTGTGTACTATGTACGTACCTGTCGGTGCAGGTCCGTGTGTGTACTATGTACGTACCTGTCGGTGCAGGTCCGTGTGTGTACTATGTACGTACCTGTCGGTGCAGGTCCGTGTGTGTACTATGTACGTACCTGTCGGTGCAGGTCCGTGTGTGTACTATGTACGTACCTGTCGGTGCAGGTCCGTGTGTGTACTATGTACGTACCTGCCGGTGCAGGTCCGTGTGTGTACTATGTACGTACCTGTCGGTGCAGGTCCGTGTGTGTACTATGTACGTACCTGTCGGTGCAGGTCCGTGTGTGTACTATGTACGTACCTGTCGGTGCAGGTCCGTGTGTGTACTATGTACGTACCTGTCGGTGCAGGTCCGTGTGTGTACTATGTACGTACCTGTAGGTGCAGGTCCGTGTGTGTACTATGTACGTACCTGTCGGTGCAGGTCCGTGTGTGTACTATGTACGTACCTGTCGGTGCAGGTCCGTGTGTGTACTATGTACGTACCTGTCGGTGCAGGTCCGTGTGTGTACTATGTACGTACCTGTCGGTGCAGGTCCGTGTGTGTACTATGTACGTACCTGTCGGTGCAGGTCCGTGTGTGTACTATGTACGTACCTGTCGGTGCAGGTCCGTGTGTGTACTATGTACGTACCTGTCGGTGCAGGTACCTGTCGGTGCAGGTCCGTGTGTGTACTATGTACGTACCTGTCGGTGCAGGTCCGTGTGTGTACTATGTACGTACCTGTCGGTGCAGGTCCGTGTGTGTACTATGTACGTACCTGTCGGTGCAGGTCCGTGTGTGTACTATGTACGTACCTGTCGGTGCAGGTCCGTGTGTGTACTATGTACGTACCTGTCGGTGCAGGTCCGTGTGTGTACTATGTACGTACCTGTCGGTGCAGGTCCGTGTGTGTACTATGTACGTACCTGTCGGTGCAGGTCCGTGTGTGTACTATGTACGTACCTGTCGGTGCAGGTCCGTGTGTGTACTATGTACGTACCTGTCGGTGCAAGTCCGTGTGTGTACTATGTACGTACCTGTCGGTGCAGGTCCGTGTAGGCGGGGTGCGCGCGCATGACGCGCACGAGCGGCGCGCTGGAGTGCGCGGTACGCCCGCACCACGCACAGCCACAACACGCTCGGATTCCACCCAGCCGCCGGCCGCTTCCATACCACTCCAGCTCGTTCACCGCTTGGATCACTGCCATATAATTCGTAGCATATAAATATAATATTTGTCGCAGAGCGTAATATTTCAAGATGCCAATGAATGGAATGTCAAGCAATCACTAACACTATTATTATTTTCATTACTAGACTATTTGAAGTAATTTTTGATTATTGCTTGAGCGTGTTTAGTTGTGATGCGATGATAGACGTCAGGCACAGGTAGGTGATGGCTGACAGCTGACGGCTGACGGATAGCAGTTAGTCAATTTAAAAGAGGGCAGACGTCACTACGATTCATTCGATTGGCAAGAGCGCGAGCAGTCTGTCGTGGTCGTAATATAACTAACCTTACTGCATTCTATGTGATTATTTTGAGAATTACATCCTAAAATATTGTAAGCATCACTTGTTATTTTGTTACCAAAACTAAGCTCCATAAAGATCTATCTAAGAGTATGATTTCAAGACTACCCTCATGTCTGACCATCATTCTGATGAACATGGAAATGAAGATGTGCCCCTGCCTTCGTTATATAAGTACGAACAAATCGCTGTAATTAACAAATAAAAAGTCGGTGTGCCTCAAAGCCACAATGCATTTCAGCTGGACTAAAGCATACCCAGTCATTGGACACTACTAGTCATTAGCCAAAACTATTGTTTACAAAAGTCATAGCAACCGTCTCACATGTTGCATGATTTGCTTTAAACACATAAATATCATGATTGTAGTCTAGACAACGCGTTTAGTGTCTTGGTCTCCCTGTGTTTACTGACACCTTTATCACGATTAGACGAAACGACAGGCAGGTTTAGTGGTGTGTGATGCCGTTTAGATTCATTTAATATATTAAAATCGATGTTATAGAGTAATTCCCAGGTGTTAATGTTAGTAGAGATAATTTCTAACATAGAAATAAAATATTTTCACGCAGAGTAGACAATGGAAGTTGACGAAATTTGGCGCAAAACTTCAGTACTTCTATATAAGCAACATGAGTTTGTTAATAAAAATACTTCACAAAGCTGTTTTGAATATTTTCAATCCTAACAATACATTTGTCATATCTGGGATTTAAATCGGCATAATACATCAACATAAAAGCCATTTCATTTTATTAAATAAACATAGTTAATTAGCTATGTTTATTGTGCAGCAAATACTTTAACGACACTAATGTGTAAAAGATTTTGCTCATTTTGTAACTAAGCTTCCTAAGACAAAATGAGGAATGATTATATGATCCTAGGATTACCTAGACATTAGACTTAAAATTTGCTTTAAATGGAATAAGCGACAAAAAAACCTTGAGGAAATAAGCTCGCAAATATGTAAAAACCTTAGCCTACCTAGATGGAGTTTCACTCTTATAAACGTCATAAAAATCGGGCGGGAATTATTATGCTAGTGTGCGTGACAGCTTTCATTACGCAATTTGTGTTTGTGTGCATGCGTAATGATACAAGTATCAGTGGTAGTATTAAATTATGGGAAAATTATATTATCATCGATGCAAGACATTCTTATACTATAAAATGTTTCGTAGGTATATAGTCAATTAGGTCTTTCTATTTACTCTCATAATCTTAATATATTATATATAAAAATATATACTATATGTATATAACCTCTTCTTTAATGAGAATACTACTATAACCCACGATAATTATAAATTTAAAAATGTAAACAATCTTCATCATTAAAATAAATAATAATATTACAAATAGTAATATTGTAATTATTTCCGAAAATGACGACTGTGCAGCTTTATGGATCCATTAAAAACGCAAATAATTATGTTAGGTAATGTTTCTATTACTCTATCGTTAAAATATCATCAAGTTTGCAAGATTATGCGGGAAATTTAAGTTTATAAGCTGGTATCACATGAAAAAATACGCACTATAATTAATTTATTTTCGGAATATTTAAATGACTTATTTAGCCAGTTGGTCAGTGGCCGTGTGGGGCCGGCTTTAGAATTGTCCCACCCCTCTCTATCCACGGGAGTCGTAAGAGCCGACTGAAGGTATACCGGGGGAGTGGGCAGCATCACTTACTCGAGTATTAAAAACATCCACTGCGATCGCCAACCCGCCTGCCAAGCGTGGCGATTACGGCATTATCCCCCATGACGGGACCGCTCGTTGTGGCGTTCTCTTGGGAAGGCCTATGTCCAGCAGTGGACGTTGAAAGGCTGATGGAGGGATGGATGGATTTAGCCAGTTATTGTATGAAATAATGTTACTAACCGATGATAAGAGATATCTTTAGTGCTCATTTTTGTAGTTTCGTCACACTTTAATTACACACGTTGACATTTTAAATAACACACTATTGCTACTGGATACGACTTTGTCAAGTGACGTCACGATTGACACGAACATTATTGGAGTGAAAAGTTCATTCCAATTTTTTTTGACGCGTTTATAACGCCGAGTGTCCATCTAGATATATCAATAATCTAAGGTGAAAGTACATGCCCAATTACGATAATATTATTAGTATTTTTACCTATAATAAAAGACTAATCGTATCGTTATGCAACATGTAACAATACCTTCTCGAATCGCAATGACCACGAGGGAGACAAAAAAGGTATACCGGCGGCCGATAGTGATTCACCCACCGAGATTATCATCGCCGGCCAGTAGCGCGGCAGGCCAGTGCGGCGGGAACTGCACGCGCGCGGCCACGGCGTGCGCGTGCAGCGTGGCCGCGCGCGCCGCGCCGCCGCCCGCGCCCGCGCCCGCCCCGCTCGCGCTGCCCACCGCCACCGCGCCCAGGGCCCGCGCCTGCTCCCGGCTCGGGAACGTATCCACATCTGACATTACAAATTAACTCTTACAATGAAAATAATATGCTTTCTGGCTGACTCCCTCAGTTATTGCACCGAGTGAGTTTTCACATGGCATCTCAGTACATTTCAACCTATGCCAAGATACACAATTTGTGACGTAAGATGCGCCACTAGGTCATCTGCCATTTGCCCGGAGGAAAGCAGGAGGTAGATGTATAACAATTCTTTTCATAATTACAGTAACGAAGTATTTATGTCCGTGACTCACCTTCGATACACATGGATTGGGCACGCTCATCGAAATACGGATAGATAATGATGACATCGTTTTCAACTGATTTTAAAAGCGGCGAATCATTCATCAGGTCGAAATATGCGACAGATCCATCTGCATAGCCGACTACTACATGAGCATGACCTTTTTGCTGGAAATAGAATACAAATCATTACTTACGATTAGTAGTAGCCATAGATATAGTATAACGTATAGATCACCAAAGCGTGTGAGCGACAAGAAAATCTTATACGGCAACATAGCAAGATGGAAGAGGAAAGCAAATCTAATGTCATTGCAAACCATTTGAATGACAGGTAGTCTACAGTCTTCTAGCTTGAAATTAGATTCGCGGTTTTTTTATTTATTTGTGTTATAAATCTTGTTTATTATATGATTATAACTATTAAATACAATCGTTGTTTGTTCCGTGAGTGCCTGTGATGTAAATCATGCAAACAATCCTGATAATTGCATATTTCACAGGTAAGTTCACAGGATGTTATCATAACTTAAATACTTTTATTTTAGGTCATAATTACTGATATGTTCTGTTTCAGTTACGGATTAATTTCAATTTCATTTTTACTCTTTATATTTTACATAGAAATATGTCGCATTGTTACATATTTGCAAGATTTTAATAAAAGTTTTTAGGTACATATACACTAGGGCTTGACTTTATCGACAAGGTATATTGTCGATATTTCTCCTAAATGTTTGGAATATTTTCTCCTAACACATTATTTGAAAAAATGCAATAAAAGTTCTACAGCAGATATTATAAGTCAAGTCAATTTAGTTATATTCATTATAACACATTTAACGGGTCTATACGCGCATTAAACTTAACAAAATACTATTACGTAATGCGGTTGACGCCGGTAAAAATCTGGAAACGTTACGTTGACGACGTCTTCTGTATCATAAGAGGTAATCAGCAGGATGTAGAAGGAGTAAAAGAACACCCAGAATGCATACACTCGAAATTAAAGTTTTCTGTTGAGATGGAAACAAACAGATCGCTGGCCTTCCTTGACATAAAGGTCACAGTCAAACCTGACGGCTCGCTTTCGCACTCGGTTTATAGAAAACCCACACACACTAACAAATACATGGACGCGTCATCTCACCATCATCCACGTCATTTAAAGTCCGTTGCTACATCTTTGGTTAACCGAGCCCATTACCTATGCGACCCTGAACAACTCAAAGAGAAATTGTCGCATGTACAAGAGGTACTTAAGAAAAACGGTTATAAAATGGATTGCAGACGACCCAGACGCAGATGCAAACGGCCATCTAATTACGATGTAGACAGACAGCCGGTGTTCTTACCGTATGTGAAAGGGATAACTGATAAAGTTGGAGATGTGCGGCGGAGGCTATCAATAAAAATTATATACAGGGTCTGTCGTAAATAATGGATAACCCGTTAACCGGAGATAGCCCTGATGTCAAGCTACAAGGAAATCGACTCTTTATTTTAGGATTGCCATCGGTGTGAAAACGATAGACAAATTTGTATTATTTTAAAATTTTCCTTCTTTGCTCATTCATTCGGTCACCATTTCAACAAAGTCACTTATTTTAATGTACTTTTTTTGTGTCTGCTGAAACAGTTAGTATGTTGAGGAATGTGAAATGGACAGTGCGCTTCTTCTAAGTAACAACGGACATCAATGGTCCTTTTCACTCGCAGAGGGCCTTTTGTTGTCGTGTTTGTTAATTTTTATGTTGTGTCCCTTGAGGGCTCTTTGTTGTAGTGTTTGTCCGTTTTTATATTACTATGCTGTAACTTTTTGAATTTGGAATACCTAGTGTTTTGATTGAAAATTTTGAAGTAATTTTCTAGTACTTGCTAGTCGCATGCAATTTCTAACTATGAAAATAAAACAGTACTGTGGCATAGTTAAACGTTAAATTGACAATTTAGTGCTAAATAGCGAATTATTATTCAATAAACCATATTAGGAGCCTAAATCATCGTGATTTCACACATTTCTTGAAACCAAAATGTTGACCTTGCTAAGTTATTTCGCTTGTGTAACTAATATTGCTTATAAAGTACGCATGTATAACACCTTTTTAGAATGTACATAAACTAGGCATGATTTTAAAATTATGGGCAGCTATAGCATAGTACATTTTTTTCAGTCAATGTTAAAATTTTGACATAAAGAAAAAAATTAACTTACAAAGTGCTTAAAATGTAAAATTTGTCAGTATTTTACATTAATAATGTCTAATGTAGTAATCTAATATAATAATGCAAGTATGCAGGAGTCAGATACAAAAAAAAGTACATTAAAGTAAGTGACTTTGTTGAAATGGTAACCGAATGAATGAGCAAAGAAGGAAAATTAAAAAAAAAATACAAAATTGTTTTCACACCGATGGCAATCCTAAAATAAAAAGTAAATTTTCTTGTAAACTGACATCAGGGCTACTCCAATTAACGGCTTATCCATTATTTACGATAGACCCTGTATACACCCTTATCTAAAGTGGCGCAACAAGTCCGTACAGCAAAGCATATTATCCCATTCCGAACACTAGGCTTTTACAAATTTGACTGTAGCTGCGGGAGCTCTTATATCGGCCAAACAAAGAGATCCATCACCGAGAGAGTGAAAGAGCATATCGCAGCCATAAAGAATAATCAGCCCGGCAAGTCAGCGATTGCGGAGCATCTACTGGAATCCGGTACAAATCACTGGATAGCGTTTCACGACCCTAAGATCCTCTCCACGGAACGTTTCTACCCAATGCGTGAGGCGATAGAAATCAAAAAGTACCGAAATTTCAATCGAGGAGATGGTTTTAGGTTGTCATCATCGTGGAACCCCGTAGTGGCCAAGTGTCCGCGTTGTGATTTGTGTCTCAGAAAAACGGTCGACACCGTTAGTGTTGTGTGTAGGGACCTTAATACTTTGCGGTCAGAAAGTGAGGGTAATTGAAGATACTCTCACACAATATAAACAACTCAGCCGAAACGTCGAGGTTAGTCAAAATAGTAGTATTTTGATAAGTTTAATGCGCGTATAGACCCGTTAAATGTGTTATAATCGATTTAGTTAATTTAAAAATTATAAGTAGGTTTATGTTGCTAAAAGCTAAGTGTATAATTCCCTTATAAAATGCATAATATCGTTGACTGACGTTGCTGGTGAAATAAATAAAAACGAATTAATTATGTTTATTTTAATTTATTGTCTGTTTTGTTTCATTAGTTGAAGGAGCGAGTTCGTTAAAGAAACTGATTTGTTTTATCATTTTATAAATAGTCAGTCTAACTCTTAAAACTTACATCACTATCCAACGCACACATTGACAAATCAAAATTGGTTACGCGTTATCGAGCTGTCAGGTGATCTATACGTTACTATATCTATGGTATTAGCAACCACGCAGTGGAACTTTTATTAGATCAACGTAGATATGCCATTCTCCGACTACGAGCCCCGATGCAAAATAGTTCGTCTAGTATGGAAAGTAGTGCAAAGCGTAAAATATAGAAAGTAAATATTGGTAAAATAATTAAGAACGTTTAATAAAAAGTAAACCACAATTTGAGGAACATTTTAAAGTTTATTTTAACATAACTGAAATTCATGACTTTACATGACATAAAAAATTTAAAAAAACATTCTAAAAAACATAACGCAAAAGTATTCGTCTACCCTTGTCACTCACGCAAAATAGTTCGTCTACCACTTAGTTGTGTCGCCTTTGCTCTCAATGACAGCTTTAATGCGAAGAAGCATGGTTGCAACCAACGCTGCACACTCCTCAGGCGTAATTGACTCCCAGACAGCCAAGAGTTTAGCCTTTAAGTCGCTCTTCGATCTTGATGGATTTTTACGGAGAACTTTTTTCATTTTCCACCATAGGGTTTCGATCGGCGACAAGTCCGGTCTGTTAGATGGCCATTCGATTGTAGGGATGCTCTTCGCCAGTAGCCACGTCTTTGTTGTCCTTGCAGTATGGCAGGAAGCACCATCCTGTTGAGAAATGAAGGAATCTTGATGCTAGTGACGGAATAGAGGGCAGTAAATTGTCTTCCAAAAGGTTTTGATAACTTGCAGCACTGATAGAACCATCCACAAACTGCATACCACCAACACCTTGTGCAGACATGCAGTCCCATATCATAAGAGACGCCGGAAACTTCACTTTGCGTTTGAGACAATCAGTAGTGAAATGCCTCATTTTTGTTCCGAATCACTTTTTTCCTTTCATCGCCGACTGTCACTTCAAATTCGGACTCGTCACTCCAAATGATACTACGCCACTGATCGGAAGTCCAATTTAAATGATCACGAGCAAACTTCCACCTCTTTTTCTTTTGTACAGCAGTCAACAGTGGTTTCTCCTTAGTGGTGTAAAATCCGTAACCCATTCTTTTTAGGACTCTTTTGCAAGTATCAACTGAGACGTCTTTGTGAATCATGTCCTTTCATTGCACCGTGAGTTCTCCAGCTCGAGCACGACGATTATTTTTGATAATTTTCTTCAGGATTCTGTTTTCTACTGCACTTGTGATGCGTGGTCGACCAGTTTTCTTCAAACAAGAAGTCGTCCTATTCTTTTTATAGTGCTGAATGATAGATTGGACTGTAGACCTGGGAAGTATCAAGGCCTTAGATATTTGGTAACTTGATTTGCCAGCATCGACGCCAAAAAACTTTTCGCTTTCGAAGCTCTTCACACACGGGTTTGCCACAACCCATTGTTATTTGAAAACTAATGAAAAAAACTGAAATTTTTTAGAATTTATACTGTCTCACTTAACAAATGACACAGAATTACTTTTACAAATTTAAATTATGCAACATAATTGTACAAAGAAGGAATAATCTTATTTAACTCACCGATAGACGAACTCTTTTGCATCAATTAAAAATTAGACGAACTATTTTGCTTATAACTTCTTCGAATTTAAAACAGAATATGTATAAATTTAAAAAGCTAAAATTGTTTATTGGTTCATAATTAAAAATGCCATAAGTATCGCGACATGCGATAGTAGAACAGCTTAATATTTTATATAGATATACAAAAATAATGAAGTTAGAAAAAATCTCACAGAGAAAATTTCACACTAGACGAACTATTTTACATCGGGGCTAGTATTATTGATATAGCAACTATCATATTTTAGTTAACGCGTCAATAGAAGACCAAAAATATTCGCTGATAAACCCAGATTTATAGACTTGGCTAATTCCGTACCAGAACTTAAACGTAGTGGTTTATAGGTATGTATATAAATTAATATGACGAATGAATGTTTTATTCTATCACTGTTACCTTTAATTTATAGCTAATATAGTAGATTTCATATATGCTGGTTTCCAAATTACCCAAGTATCTCAAAAATAGTTGAACATTTGTAATAAAAAAATATCTGTGGGAATACACAATAATTACTCATGACATGGCCAATTTATAAACATATACTAGATTTTTGCCGCGATTGTAACGCGTGTGCTCAGAATATAAATACATTACCCTACGGTACATTCATTATCTCTATGTAAAGATAACTCTCCCACGGATACCATTATTTTTTCTTGGCTGAAAAGCTACTAGAACCTGGCTATATGTACGCAAAAATATCAACATGATTGGTTCAGTAGTACAGCGTGAAAGTGTAACAAACAAAAAAAACTCACTTTCAGGTATATAATGTTAGTAAGGATTAGTATAGATCACTATAATTATGGGCATATATTTTGGGATTTTTGTGGGATTTTACTTACCGAAGACCACTTGATGGAAGTTGCTTGATAGACCTGTCTCTTAGAACACATCACTAATCTTAATTCCACGAGTGGTTTTAATTTACAAAAAACTGGACTCCTGCAAAATATAAAAATCTCGTGTAAAATAAATTATTTTCATATTATAGGGTAAAACAAAGTATAAACGCTGCTTCTAACTACGAGTACATAAGTACGTTGCTTCTAACTACAAGGTCTGCATCCTAAATCGTACCAAAAGTATTATTAAATTTTTAGTTTAGGAATTTCTTTACTACGTATAACCCTCCGCAAAACAAAGCGCGAGGTGACAAAAATAAATAAAATATTACATTAGCGAAAACATATATTTAGAAGTGTTTGTCTACTTTTTATATGATTTATATCTATCCTAAGAATAATGTCTTCCGATAAAACTGTGAATGAACAAAAATTTAATATAACCTTAAGTTATAAGTTTTTGGGTACAAAATTATTATTCGTAAGCATCACAGTTTCGTTATAGCCGCAAAATGCTGATGATCGCGAACTTATAGACTACAAATAACAAAATTATTTTTCAAAATATTCATAATAATGTAAAAGCCTACAAATTACTTACTTTTCTTTTATCGTAGGTGGATAAGGCACGGCAAATACATATGCGGATCCATTGGCACACGCTACAGCGAATAAACCTAGTCTAGGAGCTCCATTTGACGCATCATAATCTTGGGTTGAGTTTGTCATATAGGTCTCTTGGGTGTTGTTTGAAGTGTCAACTTTTTGAGTTGTGTTCGACTCATCAGCTTCTTGGGTCTTGTTCGACGCATCTACTTTGGTTTTGTTTGTAATATTCGTGTTTGACGCATCAGGTGTGTTTAAAATGTCTCGCGCACCAGAAGGACACCAGTCTAGTGCCCATATAGTACCGTATTCCAGCGCTATGCCCATTACAAATTCTGGTACACCACTGGAGAAGCGTAAATAATTTTGATTTAATGTCTAAAAATATATACTTAGTAAAATAACAGCGACTTTACAATGTATATGGTTGACCAACATAGAGACTTCTAAAAACAATTAAAATAAAGAATATCAGAGCCCCTCGCCTATATTATCCATAATATGAAGATTTGACTATAAGCATGTTTGGTAACATTAAAAACAATATATATTTGGGATTGCTGCTTAAACTTGCTAAACTAATGTAGTGTACATACTATATATCCTCATAGCTAGAAGAATATATTGTGCCCCACAACAGAATAATTCAAATTAGGTTTGCAATTAATCAAAACAATATAAATACATTACTTACGATATTGAATTCCCACAATCCCAGATCTGTATGAGTTCAGGCATTGAGGTAGGTATGTCATGCCATGAGTGTCTTGGAATATCTGGTGCGAGGTGGGTCACGACCGATAGATACTCTCGAGACGAGTCTGAATACTCCCCAACAAACGGTGGCACCCAACATATCTCCTGAATACAAGCTCCAGTGAACATTGTGATTGTGTCTGAAAATTACAAAAAAAGCTAAAAAAAAAGCTATAAAAAGCGTATCTTTATCAAACTAAAGTGAAAGGAGCCAAAGTAGAAAGTGTAAACCAAAGTAAAAGAAAAATATATTTATTTAAATTTATGAATATCATGGCTGCAAGATATGTAGTATCTTAGTAGTCTGTAGCATGGACATGACATAAAAAAAACTAATATAAATAAAAGACTAGAAACAGCACATGCACGACCATTGTTTAGCGGTCCATAACGTAATTAAGTGAGCGGATAATTTGAAAAGTCTATTTCTCAAATATTTCTACAAAAGATAATGCCGAAAACCAGGCTATATTAGATATCTTAATTATATTTTTATTTAAAGACCCTGAGTACATTTACAATGTTCTACAGTTAATTTGGTTAAGACGCAACAATAGCCAAACTCTCATAGAAAAATCGGCATTCCCCTTTAATATTTATTTTAGGTTATAAATTATTTTACCTACGAAATTAAAACATAACCAAAAAATAGTCCAAATCTGAATTAGCACACCAACATTTGAAAAATTATAACAACGATAACAAACATATCAAAAAAAAAAATATTACTAAAACATAATGATTTGGCATAATCAATGAAGTTATATCCAAAAATGTTATCTATATTTGTAAATTGATTGAAATATCACCATTTTCATTCCTAGCTTCGAATCGCTTATAGGCTACCCATTCATTGCCCATGCCATATGATACTTTACAAGATTCTTCCAAAGGCGGCATGAACTTCATTACGTCCGGTTCCAAAAGTAATTCACATTCATATTTATGCCACTCACTAAATAGATCTTCATCGGTAAGGTGTAGTTCAGCACTGAAATGACAAAACAATTTATTTTAAATAATATTATTGTATAATATAATACTAGCAGAACCCAATAGATGTTACTAGCTGATGGCAAGTTTTACCAAAATAGATACCGCACTTGATGTGTTCTAATCTGCCTACAAATGTTTAAGACCATCATTTGAAATGTAAAATAACCTACCATCATTTGAAATGTAAAATAACCTATTTTATAGTACAAACGTAAAGCAGCACCGTTTCGTAGTATATTACAAAAAAAATATAATGAATTATTATAGTAATCGATGAAAAGATATAGGAATTTATCGGTCTCATATTGTATACCAAAATCCATTTTTACATCTATACAAATAGCTTATATTTCACATTCCAGAAACTAGTATTTAGTAAAATATACTTACAACTGTTCAGCACTTTTTCTTATATATGTATTAGGGTTCTTAATATGATATGGCAGTCGTTGTAATTTTGCTGAAAAAGACATCCATACTATTATTAATAATAAAAAATATTCTACAAGAAACTGGCCTCTTGGCTCTCGGAAACCCTAAACCCATAGTAGAGCTCGATCGAGGAAGTACCACCCTCTCACAAGAGATCAGTGTGACAAAACAACAATAGGTACTCCTGCCGTTGTGTATGGTGAGTGACAGCTCCGGAGGCCCAATCTATCTATCCTCTCCTTATTATATTTCCTATCCTCGCCTTAGTATCCTACATATCCTCTCCTTAATATCCTTCCTATCTCTTGGGGTCGGCGACGCGCGAGTGATGCCTCTGGTGTTGCTAGCATCTATAGGCTATGGTAACCGCTTATCATCAGGTGGGCGGTATGCTTGTTTGCCAGCCACATACACATTATTTTTAATATTTTTTGTTGCAATATTTAATCACCCTACATAGCATATCACTGTCGCCATGAAATATAACGTTATACATGAATGCAGAACATTATAGATATTATATAAAGCATTAGGTCCAGGGGTCACGGGCTTTTCTAGATATTTATTACAGAAATCACTCACTAGATTCTCCATGCTTTTTGGACTTTAATTTTTGCTGGTCCCTCGCTTCGCGTTCTTCCTCGGAAATATTAGAATCAATGTCAGTATCATCATCCTCTTCAGAGAAATTATCTAAATCAACTGACTCGTCAGAATCAGTCTCTTCGAACGTCTTATCTACACAAACGTGACTGGACATCTCTGATTCTACTTCAGAATTAAAACTACACTTTAAGCAATTATAGCCCTGAAAACACATTAAATTTGTTTTTATAGCTTTATGACAATGATGTTTCAAAACATTATTTTGGAATACTATAGTTAATACTCACATTATCAATGCTGGTGCTATATTTTTCTATGACAGTTATAGCCCTGAAACATTTTAGAAAATATATAAATAAAATAAATATTCACGGATATCTTTCACACAACATCCTCTGGTCCCAAACTAAATTACGGATATAATACATATATTACTTTTTTTTTGTAAATATATACATATAATAGATAGAAAACACCCAGTGCAGTACAAATATTTGTGTTCATCACACAACATTTCAAATGGGTTGAATTGGCGGTTCTCATGTACCACCTGAAGGACAAAAAAATGGTGGCAGCCTAAGAGCAGAATTGTGTTACCCTTCAACTTTTTCACTAGTGTCGTAGAAACATTATAGTAAAGTGCATTTAGCCTTAACCAAGTGGATCGTTGGCAAATAGTCGCTTTATTGGAATAAATTAAATATCTTACTTTTCCGCAGCCTTTCTTCGTCCGCCCACAATCTCAACAGGCTCATCATATTCTTTTGTTTTTAGCTTTCTTTCTTCAGCGATCAAGAGTCTACGCTCTGACGCCAAATCTTGCTCTTTATGCATAGTCATGTGCTGACTTTTATATATACGCAAATATTTATTGTTGCATATCGTACACACGCTCTTATATACATCCATTTCCTGGAAACAATAAGTGTTAACTTTTTCTTATTTCTTGATTCACATTATGAACATAATTTACTCTACTACAAGTTGCATAAGCGTTTGTAGAATACAATAATCAATGTATGAGACATAAGGCTACGACAACGTAAGCGTAACCGACTGTCAATCGTGTACATTGATTATTCTATTTCTACAATGTTTATGCACCTTGGTTAGGGGTCGTCTGTAGTTATAACTTCAAAAAGTAATACTTATTTTTAAACGTCATTGTCCACTTACCTCCTCAGTTTTTCTACAAGTGATGATATGAGCATAAAAACCAACCGCAGACACCCTGGTGGCGCCACATGTTTTACAAACTAAGCCTTTGTATCTTTGGTACTCCTTTATATAAGGCTCGACCACGTAAGGGAGGTTGATGTCCTAAAACAATAATATACTCTCAATTTGATACATACAGCTGAGTGAGTGTATAGTATGCGTCAATAAGTCAATCGTGTTTTAATATACCTGGTTACTGATTTAAAAAAGTATTTATGCTATCAATAACATTCTCACTTGTAGAATTGTATTTAAATAGAGATAAGTGAGTTTGAATGGATTCAGCAGAAAAAACAGGAAGTCTCTTTGACGCCGAAAAACATGCTGTTTTTATAGATATTTTTTTAGAGTAAATAAGATGATAAACCACTAAAACATCATCGAAAATCATTGAGAATCGAGTGGGGACCGAAAATTGAAAATAAGCCCTTTTGATATGACATTCAAGAAGGCCGAAGATCCTTTTTTGGTCAAAGTATGTGGTATACTGCTGGAGTTTCCCGGAGCAGGACGGGAGACTTTACTCCACCGCTGGTTAAATCGAAGGCACGGCAACCTCGGTTTTCGATTGACGCAGGTACTTACCGGACAAGGGTGTTTCGGTAAGTACCTGCATCGTATTGGTAGGGAAGGAGCCCCCAGATGCCACGAGTGTGGCGCACAAGTTGACGACGTGTGCCACACTGGAGGAATACCCTGCCTGGGGGCCCCAGCGCCGCGCCCTGTCTGTGGCAATTGGAGGAGACCTGTCGCTGCCGGTCGTAGTAAGCCCAATGCTCAGCAGCGGCGGGTTCTGGTCGGCCGTTACCTCCTTTTACGAGGCAGTGATTACACGGAAGGAGGCCGTGGAGCGAGAACGTGAGACGTCAGCCCACGCTAACTCGCTGCACCGGCGGCGGCCAGGGGTAAGAAGACGTCGCTACGCTCACCTCCTCCAACCGCCTTGATGACAACAGACAGGACGTGGCCAGCAGGCCATCCGCCTGGGGCGTCAGAGTAGAATGTCGAAAGACGTCCCTCTGGCGCCCACCTAATAGGCGTAGAAGGGGCCGCTGTGGTTTTAGTGGGTATTCCGGGCGCAATTAAGATCCGAGCGCCCGGCGAGTCCTACATACCCCCTGTTTCTCACCGGGGGGATGCGTAAAGGCATTTCCACAGCGATAACAAAAAAAAAGATAATAGATTGATGCTGTACTGTACAGGATATTATCGATTGATTTATAAGTAACAAACGCGTATATTCTGTGTAAGGTTAACTGTAGTATAATCTTACAGTTCTTAACGAGTTCTAAGCTCCGAGCGTTAAAACACGTAACTTACTATGGGAGTGTCACCAACTATCCAAGCGACGTTATAATGCTCCTTCATAGCATGCTTACGCCAATGTTTAGACTCCACTTGTTTGAAACAGACAGCACATTCTACAATATCTGTAAAACAATTATAACTGCATTAGTATTCTGGAAATTCTACCGTATATTAGCGATGGGCTATTATTACTGAAATTAATCGAATTAGTCGATTGTTCAGTTTGGTCGATAAAAGTCGATAACAATCGAGGTTAGTCGATTGTCATCGACTCAACTATAACTACTAATTTGTCGCGCAGCGCCATACGCAGCGCAGTTATTACTATACTCGTACTACTAAATAGGTAAGTAATTACAAAAGATAACGCGCCGGCGTTTGGCGCTGCGCGACAAATCAGTAGTCCGTGTGCCAATACTTACGACAGCAGTTACTAAGCAATTGGCACTTTCAAGAAAATCCCATACTAACGATCTTTTAGGCATTGCGTCAAGCGGTCATAAGCCATAACACGCGCGGTCTTGCGCTAAAAAAGTCAAAGACCAACTACTATCATATCAAGTAATACTAGTAATAGGTACTTAAAAACAAAACAACCATCGCAACCCCGTCCCGCGCGCGCACCACCCCGCGTCCTCACGCCGCACTGCACACTGCATTGTAGGACGCAAAGACTACAATTGTTTAAATGTATACTGGGTAAAGCGCATTGTTATTTTTTAGTAGTTAGTAGTTTATCGATTGTTATTCGAAAGATCATAGCGAGGAACTACTAAATCGATAATCGAATGCGCAATGGCACAATTTTCGATTCAGTCGATTGTTTTTTTTGCAACAATCGCCCATCGCTACCGTATATCTTATAATAAGCAACACAAAAGAATTATTAGTGTAAATTATCCAAGTTTTCACTACGATTTAATATAAATGAATAAACATTTTAGGTTGACTTTATGTAGTAAAAAACTAACAAACCGTCATTTTTCAAAACTGATACTTTTCCGTCGCAATTATCGACATGCTGTAAATAAGATTTAGCATATATTCTGGACAACCCACATTTTTTGCATATCAGCCTACCAACTTTTGTAGAAACATCTATTAAATGATTTAGTACCATTTCTGGATTATTTATATCCTGCAACAAAATGACAGTTTTAAAATACATTATTAAATGTTGTTTTTATTAACCCTCAATGGTTAGGTATAACTGAATTAAAAAAACAGTTCCCATATAAAATTTTTTGCTTTTGTAATTTTTCTCCTTTCCTACATTAATAGCAATGATTCACTATTTTAGGCAGATACAATTATGAATTGTACCATTATCAAATCTACTTGAAACCATCATTATTTTAAAATTATTGGTCATCCAAAGATTTTTTTTTTTACCCAAGTTGTTTAAACTTTGTTTAAAAAATAAATTATGCTAATTTTCCAAAATGAATTAACTTGCATATTTTTTAAGTACTAGTAATATTTTATTTTTCACTACTTACAAGGGGTGGTTTTCCAGCGATCCAGGCCAGGTAATTGTGTTTTATATGTGCATGACCTACCCATTCTGATTTTGCAACTTCATCATTGCATACCCCACATGTTACTTTGTCTATATGAACATCGCTCATGTCAAATCTGTCAATTTCAGGCTCGATCTAATAACAGAACATATTTAATATTAGGTATTTATAACAAAAATCATATTGAAACAAATTTTGAATAGGTGATCTAAATCATAATATTATACCTTTTTACATTTAATTTAATTTAAAATTAAAAGTTATAAGCTTTAAAAAATTGTATACTTTCAATACTAATAATAGTTCTCTAATACTTAGTAGTTTTCTAGACATCGATGTGCTGCTAGACTAATGCAGTTTGCATGTTCTTGTAATTCAAAAGGACTGGGCGATACAAAAATATATCGACATATAATACTAGTAGATTTAAAACTGTATTAGACTTCATTACGCAAAAATGATTTTGCTTGAAATGTGGCAAAATAGAAAAATTACAAACAATAATACTAACCACAGTTTCATTACAGTGTGAGACGTGTTGTTGGAAGGACTTAGAATATTTTTTTACTATTTTACATCGGTGGCACCTGAGGCCACCTTGCGCTCTTGCAATATTTAGTAAATGTTCCTTAACTGCGTTTTCGTCATCTACGTCCTGAAAGGATTTGTAGGGATTAAGGCCGCGTTTCCACTATGTTGTGACGACAGATAATCGTGCAATTTAAAACGTCATGACTCGTATATTTAAATGCAGGTGTTCACATACAAGACTACGCACTATTAACTGTCGTCCATGACCTTTTGCTATGGCGAGAATGTCGAGACCCTGAGAAGGGCAACCACGAAGGTCTTAAAATAATAAAAAAGCATCACGACTTATCGTGACAGCAATCTCGTGTCGTTGTTGCGTTTATCTATCGCCACGATAATAATATCGACTCCTCGTTGCCACGTTTACCCATAGTTGGCTCGCTTTGTGCGTGTCACTCAATACTATTCAGACTCTTGCCCGAGGAGAACTTGTGTATACGATGGCGAATACTATATCGACACTATATGATATTAATAACAGATTAGACTGTACCACGTTGAATAACGAGATTAAATTGGTAGTACCTAGATTCATCTACCAATGTAGAGTGCGCCACTACCCTTTGCCTTACGTTCATGCAGAACAAATGCTGGTAGCCGTGCTCCTATTCAACGTGTTAGACAAATGTATAATACATTTTTCTTTGATATTGATATATTTCACCTATCTAAATATATTTTTAAGAAATAAATTTTGAACAAGCTTAGGAATATTAATATAAATTCTAATTTATGACACTTGATAACTATTAACTAATTAAAGTAGGATATACTATTTTGTTTTTAACACTAGGTAAGTATATATTATTTAAATACCATGTAGATACACAGATTAGTTAGCTGTGTAGAGACACAGCTAACTAATCTGTGAAAAATGTTGTGGTTATTGCATTTACTAACATTATATAAAAGCATATCATTGTTTAAGCATATATTATACAATGTAATAACGTTTATTTTCCCAAATAAAGTAAAATAAAATAACATAAATATCACTTGAAGTTTTAATTACACTTGTGGAACAGAGAAGTGTCATTTAGGACTAAACTTTAGATATCTATAAATACAAAGTTTTGAAATTAGCTGCGTGGGGAGAAATTTGTTGCGTTTCCGATCCAAAATTCAATACATTGGGACAAATTTACAATTCCGTGTGGTAACCGACTAAGAATACAAGTGTCACACCCCCATCCTTTCCCGCGGGTGCCATACAATGCGACTGACTAAGGGAAGTAAGCAATTATCACCCATTGCATTACTGGTGGTAGGGCTGGTTACCAAGTGAGAGTAGGTACTCACTTGGTATCGGGCCCGAACGGATCGGTACCACCGTCTCCTGTGTGACCGGTCATGAAGCACGTCAGTGTGTTTTGGCTGTAGCAGAAGATAGCCGTTTATTCTTTCATTTCATATCTGAGAAATGAAATAGTGTGCAGCGGCTTGACAATACTCTCGGTATAGTTGAGTCCATGAGCGACGATTACTACTTATCATCAAATAGGCCGTGGCTCGTCTGCCACCATTAGCAATAAAAAAAATTAAAGAAAGGAAAATTTGGTAAGTTTGTGAAGCTTTTTATTTATTTTAACACAAATGTGCTGTTGTGTTTTGCCAAGGTACGGAACCAATTTCTGATACAAAATAGTCAGCGGATTATGAGCGCACTGCGTTTGGGCAGCTTACGTTTGAACGCACGATGCGTGCGTGTTAAAAGCTTTTGCGATCGCCTACTTCCTGTCTTCTTTGGTATTAGGTAGTATTAGTACCTACCGTTTTTCACGCTGATCTCTGTACTGGTACTTCTCCGATGGAGCCAGACTGATATTGTAGGTGTAGCACTAAAACAGGCTTTTACGCAAATCCTATCAAAAATGGACATCATTATCAAGCGAGCGAAGCCGCGATTAATGCGCTAGTTACATTACATATGAAAATGTATATTAAATGATAATAATTAATAATACCGCATAAATATAAAAGTATATAAATATATAGATACAAACCAGTGGTTTTTCGCCTTGTTGCCAAGCCAGATATTGGTGTGCCTTGCCGATGTGGTCAATCCACATTGCTCCCAACATCTCTTGTTCACAAACAGCGCATTTAACAATCTTATTAGTTACATCTATCGATGGGTCCACTTCTTTTGCGTTCTGAGGATATAAACTATTTCGATGTATCTGTAATTTTATGTTTCAGTTTAATAATGTACTTTTCTTAGTTACGTCTATAGATATTTCTATTTCCGTTACATAAACATTCTGTTAACCCTGTAACTACAGGTTACGTATAGTACAAAAAAAATTGGGAGGTGCAGGAGAATCGCGACTAGATTTCCTTTAACATGGCAGTACATCAAAATGCACGTAAAAGTCTAAACAATAGGCTATTAAAAACAAAGTGTGAAAATTTTAAATCGAAAATAACAGTCACGAGCAGGATTTGAACCTGCATCTCCTGGATACCATCCAGATGCTTTGACAATTCAGCCATCGTGACAATTGCTCCTGACTAATTTCGATTACACATTCATCCCTAACGTCTTGGGCGACGCCTGCGCCATCTGTCGGAAATATTTTCATACATTATACCGACCAAGTAAACTTAATTTTACAATTAAGATTTTTACCAAATAATGACAAAGGTTTAAAACTAAGCCAATCGGTTTTAAACAACAAAGGATTTATAGTGTTTTAAGTAATTTTTTGAAGAATTAAAATGGTTCAACAATGTTTTATTAATGATAACTAGATGGTATTTATGTCATCGAACGTAAAACTGTATTTCTATTTTAAGTGTTCCCTCGACTTACTTTATCTTTACCGATATTTTCGGTATAATTACTTCACCGGAATTGTTGAGTGTTATGCCCAATGTGGCATAGGCATATATACCCAAAAACCGTTGTAGTAATATTTACTACCTAAACTGTTAATCTAGTTCATTGGTAAAAACGCGCAGGCACGCTGTGCATGCGGAATATCAGCAATGAAGTCACCCTTTGAAGTACATGTTCTTCGTGTATTTTAACAGAAAAGGTTAAAAATAATAATTATCTCAAATGTTTTATTATGAAAACCTTATATAATTGTGGTATAAGTAAATTTTATTTAAAAACGACTCGTGCTTATTAAAAAAATCAATAACTACAAACCGAACTTCCATCACAGTTCTTGACGTGTTGTTGAAAGTTTTTAGGATACTTTTTAATAATACCGCACCGATTGCACACGAGACCATTATACTCTCTGGTAATATTTAGCAAATGTATTTTGACTTCATCTTCGTCTACTACGTTCTGAAACAATTTATACGGATTAAGGTGTTTTTATTTCATGGATCTGCTATTAAGTATAATATAGTAAAGTTTGCGGTAGGCTTTTATAATATCAAGAACATAGCCCAAAAGTTAGGTTTGCCAATTATAAAATTACCTCGACCACTGTATTCTTGTATTTTAGACTAGCAACCCGCAATTTCGTCCACCTGATTCTTAGAGGATCCCTAATTCTTGTTTCAAAATAAAAGTAGCCAAGTTACTCCTTCTAACATCAGCTATCTGCCAGTAAAATTCCCATTCAAATTGGTCCAACCGTTTCGGAGATTAGCCGAAACAAACAGACAGACCGACTCACAGACAAATAAAAAAGTATAAATTGTTTTTTGTTACAACTAATATAAAATATATTTTCATGTGCATTTAGTAAAAAGCTGTCTTTAGACATTACAAACAGACACTTTAATTGTATTTATTTGTATATTTATATAGATAGATGGTGACTAATAATCACGTATCTGATATCAGTCAACATATCAGAAGTATTCATTTGATCCTTTAACTCTATAAACATTTAATTAATTTATTAAAACTTAAGGAGGATGACATACTTTCTATATTTTTGGCTGATGCTCTACTTATATGATATGATACGACCGTTTTTAATATAACATATCGCGTTTTAAATATCCACTGTAAATAAATAATTACAGCAAAAATTGTAATGCAGTATAGTGATGGAGGAAGAGAGTCTAATAGAGCAAAATTTTGCGTAACGCAAATTAAAGCTAGACTTAATTTATAAATGACCTCTAGTGAAAAATTAGTAGACAATAAAGCAACAAAATGAAATAACATTTTATTGTTTTTATATATCACTAATAATATTATAAATTTGAGTGAGTTTATTTACTCGTTACGCTTTCACGCCGCAACTAATTAACCTAGCATTATGAAATTTAGCAATATATACAAACCAATGGTTCTTCGCCTTGTTGCCAAGCCAGATATTGGTGTTCCTTGCCGATGTGGTCAATCCACATTGCTCCCAACATCTCTTGTTCACAAACAGCACATTTAACAATCTTATTAGTTACATCTATCGATGTGTCCACTTGTTTTGCTTTCTTAAACTGATTACTATTCCGATGACTCTGTAATGTTTATTTTTTAGATTAATAATGCACTTTTCTTAGTTACATCTATAGTTGTTCCTATTTACTAAGAGTATTCATTGTAAACTCTGTAACTTTCTACTTTATGTACCTTAAATAAAGCATGAAGAGGGAAGAGAGTTGCAACCAAATTTCTTTTAACATGATCTTACGTTGGAAGTCATGTAAAAGGGAACTCTCTAAACAACAGGATATTAGTCCGATCGGGGCTTTGGGTCTTGGGAAGTTTAACTAACTCTATAAAATAAATGAATAAAAGTACAACAGTCTCTTTTTTAGTTTCAGTATTGAGCAAAACTTCTTACTTTCTAGTGATTTTAGGCAGTTGAACAATGTTTTTCATGTTATTATAAGATAAATATTTAAAAATAATTTTGCTAAAACTTTACGTACATAAAACATTATAATATTGCATCTTAAGTATATTTGACTAACAAACGACTTGTGCTCATTTTAAATAAAAATCAATAACTACAAACCAATCTTCCGTTACAGGTCTTGAGGTGGTGTTGATAACTTTTAGGATACTTTTTATTAATACCGCACCGATTGCACACGAGACCATTATGCTCTCTGGTAATATTTAGCAAATGTATTTTAACTGCATCTTCGTCTTCTAAGTTCTGAAACAATTCGCACAGGTTAAGATGATATGGTACTATTTCATACGATCCAACGTAGAAAATAATTAAGTACTATTAAGTAAAATATAGAACAAAAGAATGGGTAAATATTTTATTTTTAAATGTATCACTCTCTACAAGATCAACATTAAATTTTGCAAACATATAGTGCAAAGCACAAAAAACAACATAGGAATTTTATACCAGAAAAATGGACGGATCCTGCGGGATAGCTATATTTGCATAGAGATAATTAAAGAGCCATACAGTTACAGTTCGTATAACCCATTTTCAAAAAACAGCAATTAATAAAATATAAACGAACCAATGGTTCTTCGCCGTGTTGCCAAGCCAGATATTGGTGTTCCTTGCCGATGTGGTCAATCCACATTGCTCCCAACATCTCTTGTTCACAAACAGCGCATTTAACAATCTTATTAGTTACATCTATCGATGTGTCCACTTGTTTTGCGTTCTGAAAATGACAACTGTTCTGATGACTCTGTAATGTTTATGTTTTAGTTTAATAATGCACTTTTCTTAGTTACATCTCTATAATTGTTCCTATTTACTAAGCGTATTCATTGCTAAATCTTTAAGTTTTACTTGATGTACCTTCCATAAAAGTATGAAGGTGGAGGAGTGTCGCGACCACATTTCCTTTAACATGGCCTTACGTTGGAAGGAATGTAAAAGTCTAAACAACAGGATATTAGTCCAATCTGGGCCTTTTGGTACGGGAAGATTAAATAACTCTATAAAAATAAATTATTAAAAGTACGTGAAAACAAATACTAAAGACCACGCACGCACGACTATTGAACAGCGGTTCGTGACGTAATTGAACGTTTTAGCGGGAAATATAAAAAGTATTTTTGTTTATCAATTTATTCTGCAAATTTCATATTTAATTTACTAGTCCTTTTTTAATTTGTTTGTCATGGGTACCAATACGACTTCGCCGGAATACTCATATTCTTTGTTTAATGTACTGTTTAACTCTTCATCTCCTTCCTATCTCAAAGGTCGTTTTGAATAACTTAATGACACACATAGCAGATGTTTAAGGTCATCGGAAAATATGAAGTTGAAAATACCTTTACATTTTACGAACTTTTATGGCAAATCTTTTACTGTCACTGCTATTAGTCTGTGAAATGCTCTGCCGGTGTAAATAACGCGAGCAGAGACCCTAATAAAGTTTAAAAAAAGGTTAAATTTAACTAAATTTAAAAAAAGGTTGCCTGGAAGAAATTACTTTTAGTGATAAGGCCGCACATTGTACCACTTATGCATAGTAGAAAGAGTGGGGAAGTAGGCTATCTCCGGCCCATTCCGAGATATAATTACCTACCATACTTGCCTGTCTCAGGGTTGTCACTTTTAGCTAAATTTTAATTCAGTGCCTAGAATTTGGCAAGGGCCGGGAAGTTGTATTTTTTACTTGTAATCGTTTAGGTAAGTGGAAATAAATAAATAGGTATATTAAATTGTGAATGAATACAGATTCAAATAGTTTCAAGAGTCTATATACATCGAATATACTATTATAAAGTTGTAACAGAGCTGTCTGTACATTTAAGATATTTGAGAAAAAATGACTGTAATAGGCAATATAGGCGTGTCTAAACACAAAACAATTTTTTTAGAATTTTTGTCTTTTTGTTTGTTCGCGCATCACGCAAAAACTACTGGACGGATTTTGATGCAACTTTTTTTATTTGATAGCTCTTGACTTAAGACTTAAAAACTGGTATACATTTTATTCCGCTACTATATCGGGAACTTGAGATATAACCCAACAACTAGCTTTTGGCTGCGGCGAAGCCGCGGGCAAAAGCTAGTCGAATATACATCCAATATACATAATATATCTCAGAAACAAACATTATATGTTAGTAAGTTATACATAGGTATTACTGATACACCAACAAATCCTACCTATTTACTAATAGGTAAATACTCCTTCGCCGTGCGCTTAGTACGTAATAGTAATAGTTTATTTCAAAAAATAATATGTCAACCTTAAAATAAGATAACTTAAATACCTATAAGTCATATATAGAACACAATATAAACATTATCTACTAAGGTAAGGTTAAGTGCTTGATTCACACTGTCCTCCGTACTAGTCAAAACTGTATCACGGTAGAACAGGCTTCCTCCAACAATACAAAACATTACTAGTTTATTACAACTTATTAATTAGCTTTGCTTAGTAAATTATTTTATAACAAGAAAATAATCTAAGGTTACAAGTTACAAAAGTATAATCAAATTTGTTTTTCTTTTATTTTTTTTTAATGCGTGCGATTATTTAAGAGCTAAAAAGAATCATAGAAAATTCAACCCTCCATTTCACTCAACTATTTCTTAAATGGATACCTATACTAAGCAAAGAACACACGTTTTTTTGTTTTGTTGGGACGGGAACAAATGTACCTAACCGCTAACACGATGGGGTCGTTCGGTGCAACGGACAGGGTAGTCAGTAGTGTGGTGGAGCCCTCACCCACTAAAAAAACCCGCCGTGTGCCGTCTCTTCACCTGAACTGTGTTACATTCAGTGGTAAGCAAAGAACACATCTGCCAAACTTCTTAGACCAGTGGTTTAATTTTAGTTATATGAATTTTATCTGTAGATAAGAATTTAATGTAACCAATGTAAATATACTAATCAATAATTCATTTGGATTTATAGGTGTATCTGTAATACTTATGTATAACTAACATAATATATAATGTTTATATATTTATTTATATATTTTATTTATTAAAAGTGCACATGGGCATTTGCTCGGATGAGCACAGATAGATGGGCATGGAAAACCCTAGAGTGAAGGCCGTGAAGGAACACCAGACAACGTGGTTGACCACCTAAGCGATGGGTAGACGACGTCCGATGACATGCATGCTGTGACTGGATAAATCAAGCAGCAGACAGAGTGGCCTGGAAGAAATTGGGAGAGGCTTATGTGCAGTTATGCACCAGGAGAGGCTGATGACGATGATGAATTAATTGAGTAATTGTTAACCGCGACTCTTTCCGCAAGGCATTTAGAATTTTCGCGGAATAGGCTTGAAATATTTAAGTGATCTAATGAAATAGGATTCAAAGATTTCGAAAAATATATTCATTCTTATTTTAATTGTGAGATAAATAATACATTTGATAAAATAAATCTACAAAATACAACAATCCGCCATAATAGCTTTAACACCAATCAGAGCGAATGACGTCACGTACTAAGGCGTGACGTCATTCGCTCTGAACGTTATTGTAAAGTATCTTACATTCTCTTTGACTCTAATGTTTACACTGCCGTACTGAGGCGTGACGTCATGACAAGTGGCGTCTGTATAGACGTGAGTTTGAAATTTAAAAATTAAATTTCATTTTATTGCATAAAAAACCAATATTTTTACAGAAATATATTTTTCAGTTATTACTTCTGAATATCATAGAATGGATTTTGAAAAACAGTCATCATGTCTATTCTAATTTGTTTTCCAAAATGAAAGTAACCAAGTTATTTTTTATAACATCGGTTATCTGCCGGGTCTCCTCTCATGGTGAGAAGTAGTCCACCACGCTGGCCCAATGCGGGTTGGTTTGCAATCTGGACTTCATCCAGATTGCAAACTTTATTATTCAATAGAAGTTTTAAACACCAAAAATGTGCCTGATCTACCCCCCTCACAAACTAGAACCTAAGATTGGCATCACAACCCATCACACTGCTCCGTAATTTAAACCCACCAAAACTTTGCAATGGTACTAGATTGCGAGTGTTTGCAAGGAAACGTTCTAAAAGGACTTTTAATGACCAGGGGGGTTAGGAAGAATCTCATATCTCACATGTCGATCGTATCGTGATCACTGTAATTGGTTGAGAAATCACCGTGATTGGCCAACGGATTATTGCGACATCACGCGTCGGTTTCTCAACCAATCACAGTGATCACGATACGATCGGCATGTGAGATATGAGATTCTGCCTAACCCCCCTGGTGTGGAAAAAGTGAGACGGTATTTATACCACGAATTCCCATAATACCGTCGATATCTTTCCCTTTAAATTCAAGACTTCAATTTCAAGGGTGCATTATTTATTTTTTAAGAAATTCCTCGAGGGCGAAGTCGCGGGTAACAGCTAGTTTTAAATAAAGATAAATAACTACAAACCGAACTTCCTGTACAGGTCTTGACATGGTGTTGAAAACTTTTAGGATACTTTTTAATAATACCGCACCGATTGCACACGAGATCGCTATGCTCTCTGGTAATATTTAGCAAATGTATTTTAACTGCATCTTCGTCTTCTAAGTTCTGAAACAATTTGTACAGGTTAAGATGATACGGTACTACTTCATACGATCCAACCTAGAAAATAACTAAGTACTATTAAGTAAAATACAGAACAGAAAAAACTAACGAAAGAATGGGTAAATATTTTAAGAAACTGCAAGCATATAAGGCACAAAAAACAACATAGGAATTTTATACCAGAAAAATGGACGGATCCTGCGGGATAGCTATATTTGCATAGAGATAATTAAAGAGCCATACAGTTACAGTTCGTATAACACATTTTCAAAAAAACAGCAATTAATAAAATATAAACAAACCAATGGTTCTTCGCCATGTTGCCAAGCCAGATATTGGTGTTCCTTGCCTATGTGGTCAATCCACATTGCTGCCGCCATATCTTGTTCACAAACAGCGCATTTAACAATCATATTATTTACATCTATGGATGTGTCCACTTCTTTTGCATTCTGAAAATGACAACTATTCTGAAGACTCTGTAATTATACGTCTCATTTAAAAACACTTTCTCCACTGAACATGTTTATTTTAATGTGTATCCCTAACTTTTATAAAGCTGTAATAGAGCTGTGTCTGTACATTTAAGATATTTGAGAAAAAAATACTGTAATAGGCTATAATATGGGCGTGTCTAAGCCCAAACCCTTTTTTTTTTGTCTGTTTGTCGGTTTGTCTATTTGTTCGTTCGCGCATCACGCTAGAACTACTGAACGGATTTTGGTGTACCTTTTTTTATTTGATAGCTCTTAATCAAGATCGGGTTCGATCCCCGGGTCGGGCAATGTTATTGAGCTTTTTCCTAAAAAGAAAATATCTCAGTAGCAGCCCGGAGTTTGGAAATGTGCCCGGTAGACGTCATTAGGCTCGCCCCCTATTACATGGGACTTAAACATAGCTGGCGAGTCGTGGGTGTGTAATACACCTCTGCCTATCCCTTCGGGGAATACAGGCGTGATGCTATGTTTTAATCAAGAGCACGAAGACTTCAAAACTGGTATACATTTTATCCCGCTACTATATCATGAACCTGAGATATAACTTAAAAACTAGCTTTTGGTTGCGGCGGAGCTGCGGGCAATGACTAGTTTAAAATATTAATCGTAGCACCGTAAATGCGAACTATAAGACCGAAATTATTGAAGACATGAGCTCAAGCACCCAGTCTAGTACATTGTATTTTGATATTTCTGTTGTGTATGATGCTAAAGACATGGGAGGATAATAAGAGGTATTTATTAGATGTTTTTGTTATTTATTTATTAATAAAGGAATACAGATAACAAATATACATTATATCGCCAAACTGCGACACATTTTGTAAGCGATCCACGGTTTAACTAGACGCTTTACTACAGGGGGATTGGCAGCACTTGTGTTTGTATATTAAAAACAAAAAAAAAAAAAATATTTTGCATTCATTTTGATCAATACTTACCGAATTATCGGTGCAGCTTTTAACATGTTGTTGAAAAGTTTTAGGATATTTTTTGATAATTTGACATTGGTTGCACCTCAGACCACCGTGCGCTTTAGAAATATTTAATAAATGGTTTTTGACTTCATCTTCATCATCTACATTCTGAAAACATTAGATTAAAAAGATATTCTACTTTATGGCAAAATCTTTTGTTTTTATTCACGTTAGCGGCTTGGCTGTGCCCCTGATGTTTCCAAAGTCCATAAGCGCCGGGTACCACTTACAATCAGGTAGACCTCGTATGCCACAGTTGGCAATAAAAATAAATAAAAAGAAAATGTGGTATGGTGCGCTTTTAAACTTTGTTGGTAGTCACTAAACTCCTCATAAGCCGCAATTTTCTTTTCTTTTTTGTGTTAATTGGTCTCTTGGGTGATTGACATTCACAATTGGATTGATAAAATTATAGTTTAAAAAACTAAAATAACACACTTTTATAGTTAGTTGAAATAAAAAAAGTAGTAAATAATATTATAATAAGTAATGATTGTAAAAAAGCGTAGGATGTTTTTACTATATTAATGAACTATTAAATTTGTAACATTTGATGTCACGCACCCCACGCTTTTTTTACAATGAGTATTTATTACAAGAGTGTTAAATATAGGCTATATTAATGAAATACTATAGATCGGCCGTGTGGGGCCGGCTTTATAATTGTCCCACCCCTCTCCACCCATGGGAGTCGTAAGAGCCGACTGAGGGAATACCGAGGGAGTGAGCAGCAGCACTCCTTCGAGTATTAACAACATCCACTGCGATCGCCAACCCGCCTGCCAAGCGTGGCGATTACGGCACTATCCCCCATTCTTGGGGAGGCCTGGACATAGGCCTGCCAGTGGACTTTAAAAGGCTGATGGATGGATGGATAGTAATTTTCTTAATTGTTTACCTCAAGCAACATATTGAGCATATATGTTGCTGATTATGTTTCTCACGGTAGAAGGCGCCTGTAGTGTGGTATTATATTACCCGTACGGCAATTACCACTTCCAACAGAGCTACTGACGGTTATAAATGATCCTAATAGTCATGGAGATCATTATTACTTATAAGACCACCACGTTGTATAAGGAGAAATACAAACCAATGGCTCTTGGCCTTCTTGCCAAGCCAAATAATGATGTTTTCCGCCAATATGGTCTATCCACTTTGCTGCTGAAACATCTTGACTACAGACCGCACATTTGACAATTTTATCACTTAAATCTGTCGATAATTCCATTTTTTCCACCTCGGAATCTGAATGATCGCTGTCTGACGATTCGTTTTGATAACTCTGTAAAATGTTGTAGTTTAAGTATGTACTAAGTAGGGTAAGACATTGACTTATGATGTATTTATTTAAAATTACCCAAAGCACAAGAGAATGGAAGCCACAAGGCTAAGTGGTGAACAATATTTAAACGAATATTACAAATAAAATTATGTTTAAGTAAACTGTCGCGTTTAATAAATTTTCTACTATTCTGATGTTTCGAATTCTTTACATGGGTTATTTCGTAATTTAGAGTCAGTTCCAGAATAATTAGGAACGGAACACACAGCAGTTGGTACGAAAGGTGATATTTAAACCACTATGCCGTTTGCTTAAATGTTTTAATGTATTAAGAAGAAATATATTGATAAATGCTCAATAGCAGTTGTAATCCGGATAATGCTAGTATCAAAGTTATTAAAAACGAACTTTAGCGGCCAAACCCAACACTTCTTTAGTCAGATATAACCAAAGACAAGACAAGGACAGAAACTAGCCTATTATATTATAATTACACTTATGTTTATGGGCCGGCTTTAGAATTGTCCCACCCCTCTCCACCGATGGGAGTCGTAAGAGCCGACTGAGGGAATATCGGGGCAGTGGGCAGCAGCACTCCCTCGAGTATTAACAAGATCCACTGCGATCGCCAACCCGCCTGCCAGGCGTGGCGATTACGGCACTATCCCTCATTTTGGGGAGGCCTGCGTCCAGCAGTGGACGTCGAAAGGCTGATGGATGGATGGATTGTTTATAACGCAACTAGCTATAATATTTATAGTAGTAAACTCCAGTATCAGATGGTCTAGTAATACCTTTTTTTTTTGTTAAGGCGGGAAAAAATGTTTCTAACCACACACCCGGTCGTTCGAGGCAGCGAACAGGGTAGTGTGGGGCCCTCACCCACTAAATAAACCCGCAGTGCGCCGTCTCTCCGCCTTTGTTAGCGGGCCACTGGAACCATATTACATTCCTTCAGTGGTTGGTCTAGTAATACCTAAAGAAGGACCAAAGAGTCCCAAGTTTAAAGCTGTTAGTATATCAGATGCATGCATTCTTCAAAAATATTTTCTGTTGTTTTCATTCCTTTTTCAGTCCCAAAATTGGGCAGGGGTCTCCTCTCATGGTGAGATACATTAGGCCATAGCCCACCACACTGGCTCAATCCTGGTTGGCAAACTTCACAATCCGTCGAGAAAATCTCTCAGGCATGCAATTTTCGTCACAATGTTTTCCTTTACCGAGCAGTGAAAAAATCTCAAAAAGGCAGAGGTGTGTGCCTTACGAGGTCTGGACCTTGGACTGGAGTCTCTCGATACCACTATATTTGCAGTCTTTGGTTTTACATAATAATTCTAAATTATAAATAATTAAATATTCACGGACATTTCACATAACGTCCTCTGGTCCCAAACTAAGCTTAACGCTTGTGCTATGGGAACCAGATTACGGATAACTACGCCACGAGGCCCGTCAAATTATAACAAAAACCTTCCCTAAATAACGATACCCATGGACAGTGCTTAAACAGGCAGTATTAGTGATTGCTAAGACAACACCTAAATAGTACATTTTTCACTGGGGGGAGAAAGTGATAGGTTTAGGGTGTTTTAAAAGCAATTGCGTTTCTCTCCAGTGATACATATTACTTAATACAACTGCTGCGAGGAAAATTAAAGTCAATTTATTAAACAAGTAGTTTAACAAATTTCAAACGAGAAAATAAACAAAAGAAAGCTTTTCGCTTGTGATATTACTTGTTTTTTTAAATTTACAAAACAATGTAAGTGGCCATTATCATTCAATTTAGACATAGTATATACTTTTTCTATTTGACATAATATACACAAATTTAAATTAGGCAGTATATGAACGTGTTATTAACGTTGTCAAAAAAATTAAAAAGAAACACCACACATATGTAATGGTTTATCATATAGGTTTTATTCTGGCCGGCGCGGATAATTGCGACATCACGCGAATGTTTCTCAACCAATCACAGTGATCACGATACGATCGGCATGTGAGATATGAGATTCTGCCTAACCCCCCCAGCCCCCTGAGGCAGAATGTCATATTTCACGTGTCGACCGTATCGAGATCACTGTGATTGGTTGAGAAACCGACGCGTGATGTCACAATAATCCGTTAGCCAATCACGGTGATCGTACAAGCGAGACGATACGATCGACACGTGAAATATGACATTCTGCCAAATCCCCCTGGTGTGGAAAAAGTGAGACGGCATTTATACCACGAATTCCCATAATACCGTCGATATCTTTCCCTTTAAATTCAAGACTTCAATTTCAAGGGTGCTTTATTTATTTTTAAGAAATTCCTCGCGGACGAAGTCGCGGGTAACAGCTAGTTTTAAATAAAGATAAATAACTACAAACCGAACTTCCTGTACAGGTCTTGACATGGTGTTGAAAACTTTTAGGATACTTTTTAATAATACCGCACCGATTGCACACGAGATCGCTATGCTCTCTGGTAATATTTAGCAAATGTATTTTAACTGCATCTTCGTCTTCTAAGTTCTGAAACAATTTGTACAGGTTAAGATGATACGGTACTACTTCATACGATTCAACCTAGAAAATAACTAAGTACTATTAAGTAAAATACAGAAAAGAAAAAACTAACGAAAGAATGGGTAAATATTTTAAGAAACTGCAAGCATATAAGGCACAAAAAACAACATAGGAATTTTATACCAGAAAAATGGACGGATCCTGCGGGATAGCTATATTTGCATAGAGATAATTAAAGAGCCATACAGTTACAGTTCGTATAACCCATTTTCAAAAAACAGCAATTAATAAAATATAAACGAACCAATGGTTCTTCGCCATGTTGCCAAGCCAGATATTGGTGTTCTTTGCCTATGTGGTCAATCCACATTGCTGCCGCCATATCTTGTTCACAAACAGCGCATTTAACAATCATATTATTTACATCTATGGATGTGTCCACTTCTTTTGCATTCTGAAAATGACAACTATTCTGAAGACTCTGTAATTATACGTCTCATTTAAAAACACTTTCTCCACTGAACATGTTTATTTTAATGTGTATCCCTAACTTTTATAAAGCTGTAATAGAGCTGTGTCTGTACATTTAAGATATTTGAGAAAAAAATACTGTAATAGGCTATTATATAGGCGTGTCTAAGCCCAAACCCTTTTTTTTTTGTCTGTTTGTCGGTTTGTCTATTTGTTCGTTCGCGCATCACGCTAGAACTACTGAACGGATTTTGGTGTACCTTTTTTTATTTGATAGCTCTTAATCAAGATCGGGTTCGATCCCCGGGTCGGGCAATGTTATTGAGCTTTTTCCTAAAAAGAAAATATCTCAGTAGCAGCCCGGAGTTTGGAAATGTGCCCGGTAGACGTCATTAGGCTCGCCCCCTATTACATGGGACTTAAACATAGCTGGCGAGTCGTGGGTGTGTAATACACCTCTGCCTATCCCTTCGGGGAATACAGGCGTGATGCTATGTTTTAATCAAGAGCACGAAGACTTCAAAACTGGTATACATTTTATCCCGCTACTATATCATGAACCTGAGATATAACTTAAAAACTAGCTTTTGGTTGCGGCGGAGCTGCGGGCAATGACTAGTTTAAAATATTAATCGTAGCACCGTAAATGCGAACTATAAGACCGAAATTATTGAAGACATGAGCTCAAGCACCCAGTCTAGTACATTGTATTTTGATATTTCTGTTGTGTATGATGCTAAAGACATGGGAGGATAATAAGAGGTATTTATTAGATGTTTTTGTTATTTATTTATTAATAAAGGAATACAGATAACAAATATACATTATATCGCCAAACTGCGACACATTTAGTAAGCGATCCACGGTTTAACTAGACGCTTTACTACAGGGGGATTGGCAGCACTTGTGTTTGTATATTAAAAACAAAAAAAAAAAAAATATTTTGCATTCATTTTGATCAATACTTACCGAATTATCGGTGCAGCTTTTAACATGTTGTTGAAAAGTTTTAGGATATTTTTTGATAATTTGACATTGGTTGCACCTCAGACCACCGTGCGCTTTAGAAATATTTAATAAATGGTTTTTGACTTCATCTTCATCATCTACATTCTGAAACCATTAGATTAAAAAGATATTCTACTTTATGGCAAAATCTTTTGTTTTTATTCACGTTAGCGGCTTGGCTGTGCCCCTGATGTTTCCAAAGTCCATAAGCGCCGGGTACCACTTACAATCAGGTAGACCTCGTATGCCACAGTTGGCAATAAAAATAAATAAAAAGAAAATGTGGTATGGTGCGCTTTTAAACTTTGTTGGTAGTCACTAAACTCCTCATAAGCCGCAATTTTCTTTTCTTTTTTGTGTTAATTGGTCTCTTGGGTGATTGACATTCACAATTGGATTGATAAAATTATAGTTTAAAAAACTAAAATAACACACTTTTATAGTTAGTTGAAATAAAAAAAGTAGTAAATAATATTATAATAAGTAATGATTGTAAAAAAGCGTAGGATGTTTTTACTATATTAATGAACTATTAAATTTGTAACATTTGATGTCACGCACCCCACGCTTTTTTTACAATGAGTATTTATTACAAGAGTGTTAAATATAGGCTATATTAATGAAATACTATAGATCGGCCGTGTGGGGCCGGCTTTAGAATTGTCCCACCCCTCTCCACCCATGGGAGTCGTAAGAGCCGACTGAGGGAATACCAAGGGAGTGGGCAGTAGCACTCCTTCGAGTATTAACAACATCCACTGCGATCGCCAACCCGCCTGCCAAGCGTGGCGATTACGGCACTATCCCCCATTCTTGGGGAGGCCTGGACATAGGCCTGTCAGTGGACTTTAAAAGGCTGATGGATGGATGGATAGTAATTTTCATAATTGTTTACCTCAAGCAACATATCGAGCATATATGTTGCTGATTATGTTTCTCACGGTAGAAGGCGCCTGTAGTGTGGTATTATATTACCCGTACGGCAATTACCACTTCCAACAGAGCTACTGACGGTTATAAATGATCCTAATAGTCATGGAGATCATTATTACTTATAAGACCACCACGTTGTATAAGGAGAAATACAAACCAATGGCTCTTGGCCTTCTTGCCAAGCCAAATAATGATGTTTTCCGCCAATATGGTCTATCCACTTTGCTGCTGAAACATCTTGACTACAGACCGCACATTTGACAATTTTATCACTTAAATCTGTCGATAATTCCATTTTTTCCACCTCGGAATCTGAATGATCGCTGTCTGACGATTCGTTTTGATAACTCTGTAAAATGTTGTAGTTTAAGTATGTACTAAGTAGGGTAAGACATTGACTTATGATGTATTTATTTAAAATTACCCAAAGCACAAGAGAATGGAAGCCACAAGGCTAAGTGGTGAACAATATTTAAACGAATATTACAAATAAAATTATGTTTAAGTAAACTGTCGCGTTTAATAAATTTTCTACTATTCTGATGTTTCGAATTCTTTACATGGGTTATTTCGTAATTTAGAGTCAGTTCCAGAATAATTAGGAACGGAACACACAGCAGTTGGTACGAAAGGTGATATTTAAACCACTATGCCGTTTGCTTAAATGTTTTAATGTATTAAGAAGAAATATATTGATAAATGCTCAATAGCAGTTGTAATCCGGATAATGCTAGTATCAAAGTTATTAAAAACGAACTTTAGCGGCCAAACCCAACACTTCTTTAGTCAGATATAACCAAAGACAAGACAAGGACAGAAACTAGCCTATTATATTATAATTACACTTATGTTTATGGGCCGGCTTTAGAATTGTCCCACCCCTCTCCACCGATGGGAGTCGTAAGAGCCGACTGAGGGAATATCGGGGCAGTGGGCAGCAGCACTCCCTCGAGTATTAGCAAGATCCACTGCGATCGCCAACCCGCCTGCCAGGCGTGGCGATTACGGCACTATCCCTCATTTTGGGGAGGCCTGCGTCCAGCAGTGGACGTCGAAAGGCTGATGGATGGATGGATTGTTTATAACGCAACTAGCTATAATATTTATAGTAGTAAACTCCAGTATCAGATGGTCTAGTAATACCTTTTATTTTGTTTTTTTTTTGTTAAGGCGGGAAAAAATGTTTCTAACCACACACCCGGTCGTTCGAGGCAACGAACAGGGTAGTGTGGGGCCCTCACCCACTAAATAAACCCGCCGTGCGCCGTCTCTCCGCCTTTGTTAGCGGGCCACTGGAACCATATTACATTCCTTCAGTGGTTGGTCTAGTAATACCTAAAGAAGGACCAAAGAGTCCCAAGTTTAAAGCTGTTAGTATATCAGATGCATGCATTCTTCAAAAATATTTTCTGTTGTTTTCATCCCTTTTTCAGTCCCAAAATTGGGCAGGGGTCTCCTCTCATGGTGAGAGACATTAGGCCATAGCCCACCACACTGGCTCAATCCTGGTTGGCAAACTTCACAATCCGTCGAGAAAATCTCTAAGGCATGCAATTTTCGTCACAATGTTTTCCTTTACCGAGCAGTGAAAAAATCTCAAAAAGGCAGAGGTGTGTGCCTTACGAGGTCTGGACCTTGGACTGGAGTCTCTCGATACCACTATATTTGCAGTCTTTGGTTTTATATAATAATTCTAAATTATAAATAAATAAATATTCACGGACATTTCACATAACGTCCTCTGGTCCCAAACTAAGCTTAACGCTTGTGCTATGGGAACCAGATTACGGATAACTACGCCACGAGGCCCGTCAAATTATAACAAAAACCTTCCCTAAATAACGATACCCATGGACAGTGCTTAAACAGGCAGTATTAGTGATTGCTAAGACAACACCTAAATAGTACATTTTTCACTGAGGGGAGAAAGTGATAGGTTTAGGGTGTTTTAAAAGCAATTTCGTTTCTCTCCAGTGATACATATTACTTAATACAACTGCTGCGAGGAAAATTAAAGTCAATTTATTAAACAAGTAGTTTAACAAATTTCAAAGGAGAAAATAAACAAAAGAAAGCTTTTCGCTTGTGATATTACTTGTTTTTTTAAATTTACAAAACAATGTAAGTGGCCATTATCATTTAATTTAGACATAGTATATACTTTTTCTATTTGACATAATATACACAAATTTAAATTAGGCAGTATATGAACGTGTTATTAACGTTGTCAAAAAAAATAAAAAGAAACACATATATGTAATGGATTTCATAATAGGTTTATCATATAGGATTTATTCCGGCCGGCGCGCTTCTTATTAATGAATTTAATACACTTTTTCCAGTCGCGTATCGTGTGACGTACTTTCTGATTCATTTTCAAATAAGCAACAGGTATTTTCCAAGCAGGTGTAGTAAAAATAAAATTATATATATATTTACCTTACTGCCATCACAGTTATTTAGATGTGACAGATATAAGTTAACTCGTCTGCGACTTAAGCCACATTTATAACAGACCAAACTCTCGCCATTCCTGATGATATGTAGTAAGTGTTCCTTAACAGCATCTTTATCATTTACATCCTGGAAAACACAAATCAATCATTTTAAAATATTAAACCCCATCAACTTAAGTACAATTATCTATCATTCATCATTCTACTATTAATAGTACCCCAGATTACGCCCCAACAAACACCTGCATTAGCTGCCTCATGGCGGCTATGACCTCGTCAACCCATAAATAGTGAAATCTGGTGAGCTTCGCACGTCGCTACTTAGCTTTTTTCTTCAAAAGTTATCTGTTCGTTGAGTGATAAAGTCTGCACATTGCCGCACGGAAAAGTTGATGAATCTTACAAGATGAATATTCCAAAACTTTTCGGACTGTGTCAGTACTCCTAACTAGGAACTTTATATCGCAGAGAGGTGTTTAATTAGCGTTATCAGAGTACTAAAAATTAACCTTTGTCAAAAGTTTAAGAAATGGATAATTTTATTTATAATGATTAGGCAAAGAAATGTGGAGTCTCATATTTGCCGGGTTAAAATAACAAATATTAAGTCGTTTTTTGTACTTATACGTATATAGGTTTTTTTTATTTTCTGTAGTAATACCATTTGACAGTTAATATAATACAATCGATTTGCTAGATTCCATATCGATTATTAAATATTTTATATACCTAATTGGCAACAGAAAATGTTCCGTGGTAAAAAATGTGTCTTTTCGCCCAAATATTTGGGTGAAAAGGAATGTCGAACACTGCATTCATATTATAGTATAGTACTCAATAATGAAACGCTCACAATATTCGCTATAGTAAGAATTTAATATGTTCATGTTACAAATATTCACATTGCATTAAGCCTTCGTACTCAACCAACGCGAAACAATATAGTATCAAAAACAATAGTTACTCTTTGGGAATAAATATTGATTCTTTTGGATTGGGGCGTGAAAATAAAAAAATGTGAAGTCATTATTTTATAAAAGAATCGATAAAAAATCGATGTCTAATATTTTTGGCAACATTAAATATAATGAAGTATTTCACTGACGTACATAGTTTCCATGGTGACGAAACTAAATCCGCTCTAATACAACAAGAACAATTGTCATATTACTTACATATTTGTTGTTTTCGTTGATATTTGGTTTATTTCCGAGAAAGAAAAGAAAAAGAACTTCTTCATCCTTAAAAACGCACACACACATACTTTGGTTGGTCGTTGGTAATTCCCTTTATTATTATTAAAGTAAAACACAAGGTAAGCAGGTAAGCCAGTAGTAGTTAGCAAAACCTAATTTATTGAAATAATACACAGTGTCAGATATTCTGCACTTGATGTTACACTTATTTAGAAAAACCATGGCTTCTTTTAAGTCTTATTTATCTATTTTCCAAATGAAAACGAAAATTTAATAACGGGGCTATTAAATTTCACCCATCTATTTCTAAAAATCCCGGAAAAATATGTAAACAATTTTTATTGTCCTTGGAACTAGATATAATTTTCTACACATACAAGTACTTTCCATTTTGACATAACAATATTTGCACCGATACCAAACTCTATAGTCACTTGGTCATTCCCCTTTATAATAAGAAGAATGACGTCTCAGTCACGATATTTAGTGATGTTTTAAGAAATAATAAATTTACCAAAGGAATGTCGCCAGCTCTCCATGCCAAGTAATTATGTTCTTTGCCGATGTGCTTGTACCAGTTTAAAATTGGTACCGTAGTATTACATACACCACACTCCATTTCCTTTTTATCAGATGTGTCTTGCTCCGACATGCTAACATCTTCATCCAAATTAACCTAAGAACCAAATTTAATTTTAGTTTATTGCAATTTTTTTTATTCAATACCACACAAAACGTATATTACATACATATAAGTTCATCATATTGTCAAAATCAATTCAGTGCAATTAAGTACTTCAGTGTTTAGTAAAAACGTAACAAATATATACTTTCACATCTACAATATTGGCACATATTATGAACAACTAATTACGTTTTCAGAGTTGCTTAGACATATTATTAATCAAGTGACATTAGGTCTCATTTAAATATCTGGCTATAGATATGTACATTAATAATTTTATTTAAAAAGAATTGAACATTAATCGAAGATCAGTCCACGAACTACTCAGGAGTAAATACGTATTAATACTTACGCTTTTTCCATCGCAAGATTCTATGTGCGACAAATACAGCTTGACGCGTTTTCGCGAAAGACCGCATTTGTAACAAGTTAAACCATCCACACTTTGTCTAATAAATTCCTGCAAGTGGTTCCATACCGCTTTTTTATCATCAACATTCTAAAAAACAAAAACGGGTAGGTATTGAACATGAACAGATTTTATATACTTATTATTATAATGGCTGCTACCCGAAAGATTTTTTCCCCTGATTATTTTTCTACCAATACAACAGCCCGCCATTTGAAAAATGTTTTTTTATTCATAGGTTCAGATGGCGCTCATTGATTTTAGTATAACGTCACATAGCCAATAACCAGTAGATAATTAAGATGGCTCTAACGATACTTTATTTGTTAAGCTTTGTTAAGTAGTTTAGAGATTATTAAGATACATAAACATTCATACATAGATATACTCGTATATACGTGCTGAAATTATAACCCTCTTTAGACTTCGCCAAAGTCGGGTAAAAATATGAAACCCCTCCCCACTTTAGTGTCTACCTCCGTATTCTATCATATTATCGTTATTTTGCAAAAATAATATAGGATTATAAACAGTATAAAAAATATATGCTTGCGTCTAGCAAAATATTATGACTACAAAATACTAATCTAGGAAATACTATTATTTGATGTTTCACACATCGATCATTTAATACAGGAAGTGTACTTACTCAAATGATTTTAACAAGATTTTAAGTCAATTATAGAGTCAACTATAAACTGATATTACAACCTGCATAATTCTTAACCAATACGTATAAATATGTCTCTTAATGATACTATAAAACAATCATCGAAAAATCAACTACGGAAATTAAATATTCAGAGCATATCCAACTAATTTACTAAGGAGAAATAATCTCGAAGAATATAAAATGGTCAATGTGTAACCAGAACAAGCTTACCAAAGGCGTTGAACCTTCTTCCCAAGCCATATAATTATGTTCCTTGGCTATATGCATAGTCCATTTCAAAACTGGCACGTTTAATTTGCAAACACCGCATGTTAAAGTCTTCTCATCAGACGTTGATAGACTATTATCTTGGTCTGATGTTGAATCCAAATTATTGCTAGTCAAATCATTACAATGCATCTGAAATTCATCAAAATAATTCAGATAGCAAAATACAAATTATATTACAAAAAATGTAAGTCTTTATTGACCCCCATGTGTCCCACTGTAGGGTACAGGGCCCGTAGAATGTAACTCACTAAATAGTATCGACTTCGTATGGTCTCGCTTGTGATTGGTAAAAAAACCGACGCGTGATGTCGCGATCGATCGGTCAATCATGGTGATCTCTCAACCAATCACAATGACACGATGCGATGCCGATACGATTGAGTGAGATACATTCTATCTAACCCCCCTGGTTTCTTCTCAGAGTGAGATTTTTGGCTCATCGGCGGAGCTAAATTAAATTTTCGAGGGCTCTTTGCCGACGCCAGTCACGTCGAAAATGGAAAGAAGTATATAAATATAGTATACTAGACCGCGGCTCCACCGCAGCCAAAAGCTTGTTTTAGGTTATATCTCAGGTTCCCGATAGGTGTATTAGCAGTATAAAACGTATACCAGTTGTTAAGTCTAATCAAGAGCTATCAAACAAAAATCATATCGAAATCCGTTCAGTAGTTTTTGCGTGATGCCTGAAGTACAAACGGACAAAAATTCTAAAAATAATTGTTTTGGGTTCAGAGACGCCTAAATAGTCTATAATATTCTTTTTTCTCAAATATCTTAAATGTTCTGTACATTTAAGATATTCATCACTCTGTTACAGCTTTTTAATAAGATAGATATAGTTTACGGGCAGAACAGACTTCACAAGCCGTCACATCACACATCTACAACAAAAATTATATTAAAAACTAAAACTATCAACAAGTATGTGCGGTCTTGTTGCCAATAGCAATCTCTGCCAGACAACAACGAGATACGTGATCGTACTTACGCCTTTTCTGTATTAATTAACACCATATTACGCAAGTTATTCTGTGCACGACTGTTATATTTCAAATTACCTAATGCATAAATCGCATCCGTCGTTCCTCAATCAAACATAAACCTAAACTGGTGTTGTCTTAATCTTTTCTCTTATTTTCTGCCAAACTTTCATAGTATGTGAGTTATGTGACACACGCCTTATTCCTCTAGAGCTTTTGAATTCTTGCAAAACACCTTTATTTGTATAAATTGGTACCAGTGTAGTACCACCTTTCCTTAGGGATTGTCTCTTCACGTGGCAACAAAGTTAGCCACGCCCGTCCATCCACACTCAGTAACTTTCATTCTTCAACTATTCCATCAAACCTTTGCTGTTTTTCATACTCGTTATACCATCTGCGCCTCTTTCACACTATTATATTGCGCATGCTAATAGGTATACTATCGATTGGTATATTAAATATTGCTTGTATATAGGTCGATGCAAACTTTTTGCTGACCCAAAAGTAAGGTACAGGGGATCCGAGAGAGCGCGCAGAGATGGAGCAGAGCCGGTTCCTCACCTGCTCACTCCCCGTTCACCACATTCAATTTCTGAGTAATGTCCCCCCAGTTTATAGGTAAATGTGTCACTTTGCATCACACTTATTTCTGTATGCAAACAAATGCTATCCCATAGAAATACTTCGGATAAAAAGTAATTCCTTGTTCTGAATTTTCTATATGCTAAATTTCATTAGTATGAATGCGTAACAAAACAAACAAACGCACTTTCGCATTTATATTATTAGCAAAAATAAGTACTATAGCCTTTGCCTGCTGCGGGGTGGAGTTTTTAGATTATACCTCAAATTCACGATACAGTCGCGGGATAAAACGTACTAAAATTGTATACGCAGAATACAGAAAAATCGGTGTTGTACAGACTAACAAAATAATTAATAATTAAAGATAGCCACGAGTTTCCAGCGAGGACGACATAACATAACAATACTTTTTATTGTACAACAGAAATTTTACACAAAAAAAGGAACTTACTAAGTTAATGTACAAAGGGCGGTCTTATCGCTAGCTGCGATTTCTTTCAGATAACCTTGGTATGGACAAAAATATATAGATATTTTTATATATATTTTTATCATTTGACATGCTTAGCACTATACATTAAACACAAAGTGAAAAATGTGAAATCGTCCACTTTGTCACTTTGTGTGTTTTGTTTGTGTTTGTGTTGTCTTTTTGTTTTGAATCGTTTCACTTTGTGTTTAATGTATAGTGCTAAGCATGTCAAATGCTAAAAATATATATAAAAATATCTAAATATTTAAAGGGTTTGCGTCATTATTAGGTAAAATCTTAATTGTACAATTAAGTTTACCTGGTCGGTATGATGTATGAAAATACATCCGACAGATGGCGCAGGCGTCACCCAAAGACGTTAAGTATGATGTGTTATCGAAATTAGCAGTCGGGAGCAATTGTCAGGATTGCTGAATTGGTAAAGCATCTGGACGGTATCCAGAAGATGCAGGTTCGAATCCTGCTCCTGGCTGTTATTTTCGATTTCACATTTTTCACTTTGTGTTTAATGTTTGGTAGAAAAGTTGTAACAATTTGATCGTAAACGAAAATATTAAACAGAAACTTAAAAGTAGCAAGATTCTAGTGAGAAAGAAAGTTAGAAAAATACCTACAGTAGGCCCTACATAAATATCTAACCTAAAAGTTATACATAATATTATATAAACAACTAAACAGATAAAGCAAATTTAATACATACATAAATATACTACTTGACATATAAGATAATACTTAATATTCTTATATAAATACATATACGAGTATATATACATATAATATATTATATAGGTGATAGCATTGATATTAAACTCTAGATCCACAGTTTCGAAGAAACAAAACGTCCAAAACTGTCGCCAGTTGTACATAAGTAGTTATAGTTATGATATAAATGCATTCTTTCCAAAATTCAACCTTACACGTATGGTTTAAAGTTGTATTTACAAAGCATTATGCAAAAAGCAATAAAATTTTACGACCGAAATTTTTGGGCAGGACAAGGACGGAGTGGAGACGAATATTTTTTTATAATTTACATGTATTTACTTAGTCTATTAAATTTGTTTAATTTATAAATGTGTTCCAAACTCATATTTATACTTTTATCTGATCGTATTAATATGCTTTTAGGTAGAATATTTATTTATATATGTATAAATAAAATAAAACTCGTAAATATAAATTTTAGTTTTTATTCCCAATATAGCAATTCAAATATTAAGTAGTATTCCCAATATAGTTTTTGTTCCCAATATAGTTTTTATTCCCAATATAGTAATTCTAATATTATTAGTAGTACCCAGGTCTATTCTAGTCTAGATGAATGGCGTTATAATAAACATTGACAATACAGTAGTAAGTAAATCAATTTCCTTGAAATAAATGAAGCTTGTTGTAGAGTTGTTTTTTTGAATTAGATTTTAGCTTATCTGTTGTTGTTTTTTGCGATATAATGTAAACTAACATCTATAAATTTTTCTATAATAGCATTTATAAGACTAATTTTATGATTAAAAAGAGCAGGTTGTTGAAGGGAGTGTGTATCAATACCAGAAAATATATTTAAATTGAATGTACATTTTAAAACTAAGGAACACAAATAGGTCTTGGTTGTGTTTTTTGACCATATATGCGCTGTTCTCGTCTTATTATCTCCTCGGTTTTATTATATACAGTATATTCATCTTCACTAGCGTAACATAGACCACCAAAAACTTTTAAAACTATTAGTATGTGACACCATAATTTATACATAATACAACATTTCAACATTCATTATTGAAGCATAAAAGCCATAAATTCAACAATTTAAATGATCATCTTATAAAATACTAGTTGTGCCCTACAAATTCGCTCGCCGCTTTATTAAAAAAAAAAATACATATTTATAAATAATTTAGAGCAAGCTTTATCATCTGATTGGGTCCCTAGGAAAACTAAAATAAAAATCATCATATAAAAGACAATGTTATTGATATTAAAACTTTGTAAATAAAACAATGTCAAATAATTACTTAATATATATAAAAAAAATACATTCAACAAGGTGACTCTATTCGTTTTTAGAACCGAGAACGTCGTATTACACAGACTCGTTGGTCGTATTATGCGATCAAAGTGAGCAAAATACGTTGAAGTATGAGCATAGTTAGAGACCGCCTTTGTTTTAATACATACTCTATTTCACTGGTTCCTACAGGGCCATCGTCGATAATTTGAAACAAAATATATTGAAAAATAAAAAAATGCGACTCTAAAGCAACAAACTATGTATGAAATAGAAATACTGTCTGTTAATAACCGAAAATAAGAAACGCCATCCTTTTTTTGTACTTTTAATGCACTAGTTCGGCATTTATTCATCGAACAATTAGACATTTTGACACGCTTTGTCTACTCGCGCGTCGAAATAATACTAAACGAAAGGAGTGCAGGAAAGCGTAATCTGCACTCATTGATAGTGGACATTTTTCGTGCCTGATTGTGTAGCTTCCCTTTTTTATAAATCAATGGGTGATAGGATATTTTCAGTAACAATATGATGCTACTAATCACTGTAGTGTTGAGAAAGGTAGTGCAATTTAATCAGATTTTTGAATGTGTACACAGTATAGGCACGTCTTACCGGTACTGGTAAAGCATTCCATAAACGTACAGCTTGTGCGGTAAAAGATTTGCTGTAGAAGTTTGTTGACTGTTTAGGAGTTTTAAGTTCTCCGATGATCTCAAGAATAGAATGTGTGTCATGAAGGAACTCGAAATGTTCTTTGAGATAAAGTGGGGTGGTGGGATTGAATAAAGTATTATAAAGAAGAGTTAGAATATGAGTATCTCGGCGAAGGCGGATGGGTAGCCACTTGAGCTTAGCGCGGAATTCAGAAACATGATCATAGTTACGTAAACCAAATATGAACCTAATGCAGAAATTTTGACGACTTTCATATGGAGGGGATTTCTTCCACAAGTTAGAAAGGTTTGATGATGAAATACAGTCACACAGTAATTATAAATAGTAATATTATTTAAACAGCAAAAACTATTTCAATTCTATCCTTGACCCTCCTGTACAAGTGCTACGCCAATAATTCATCATTGTAAGCTAATTTTATCATTTAAATTATTTCGTTAATGTCGCTGATATATTCGTTGCAATCAAATATTGTTCTTTACATTTTAAATCATTGCAGATATCCTTTTGTTTCAAAAATGTTATCTTCTAGTCTTTTTTAAACTTATGTACAAAATAATGGATACCGAGTATACCTAATGTCGTCATGACTGTACCTGCGCGTACTTATGCTCACAGCTGTAATCCTAACCGCCATTGTTTGAATTGATCTTTATTTACCATTAATCTTCGCATGCAATTTAGGCAATTAATAACAAGCAGCTACAGGTATAATTTATTATAATATGACAAATAATTTCGACAAATTTATAGGATACGTTTGTTACGCGCTAGTACAGTCATGTAGTTGATATCATAATATAGCAAATAAAAAGCGAATATTATAAAAGTTTTATCTCACCTTCTTTCCATCGCAACTTTTAATATGTTGTAAGTACGACTTGCAGCGTTTACGACTCAAACCACATTTATAACAAACCAGAGAACCATTTGTTTTTACAATATTCTGTAAATGATGAGTCACAGCAATCTCATCTTCTATATCCTGAAAATAAAAATAAAATTAAACAGAACACAAAGTGCTGAAATGTGAAATGAACCGATAGTCCATTCAGCAAAGGGACTGCCAAACCCAAGTCTCAATCGAAGGCTTTCTTATATTCCACAAAAGGTAGACATAGATGCCGAGTATACTCCTCGATCTTCTGTATAATCTGGCGCAGCATATGTATGTGTGGCTTGTTCGGTAAAGTCGTCGAGCCTGCGCGCGAATCGATCTGTAATGACCCTCGAGAATAATTTATAGGAGTGGTTTAAGAGCAAGATCGGCCTATAGTGCTTCAAGAAGAAACAGAACGACGACAATCCTGGTCCACCACTCTGAAACTTCGTCCCGAGAACTATGGAAACGCCCAACATCGGAAGGGTTTTGAAGACCGGCTTTCCGGCTGCCTTCAGAAGTGGTAATTCCGTCGTCTCCCATTGCCTTTCCGTTCTTTTGTTGTTTGAAAGACATACTGACCTCGTACAGTCTGATAACCGGGATACCTACGGTATAGTGCTGAGCTAGCTTGGATCTAGGATCTTAACCCAAGCCGAAAACAGTACTCTGTTCAACTGTGTGGGTGAAATTATAGTGCTGTCGTTGGTCTTTAGCTTGGTCAAATGGCTCTTCAAACATTTTTGAGCATTGGGTAAACTCTATGCTACTATATTATAATAAATAGTTTAAATTTATTAAACTCTTAACAACTTAGAGAGCAAAGAAGTAAACATTATACATCTACCTATAAATACCAAACCTATTTAGATGTGTGTTTATTGATCTTACCAGAACCTCTCGGCCTTCTATCCAAGCTAGATAATTGTGTTTTTTTCCTATATGTTCAAGCCACGATAAATATTGTACAGTTTCTTGACATACACCACATGTGACTGTGTCTTTTATAAATGTCGATCTTCTAGATGCGGCTTCCTGGAATAGTACACCATTTGTTACGTTAAAGTAAGCAGAAGCACAATATGTGATAGAAAAAACTTTCCCTTTCGACCACAAAAATAGTCCAAGAACATCTAATGGGACGAGAAGAGTACCAATGACCAACAAATATATGTATTCTGAATCAATGGCACTTATACTATATTTTCTACATGCCCGAACCATCGGAGCATTCCTTTTCACATGTTTAAACCAATACCTACTCTCTTTCAGACCTACTCACTCTCTTACGTCGAATTTTACTCTCATGCTCCTTTCTGCATACCCAACTCTAGTTTCCACATAGTTATTGCGACACGTGCCTTCTGGTTGAGCTGGTGGCTGCCGCGAATTTGTTCCAAGGCTCTGTTCACATTATTACCAGCATTTACACCCATACATTACATCCATAAATACCTTGGTGACAGGTATAGGTTTTATACAGACCCATGGAAGTCTAGGGTCAAACATTCGAAAGTCTTGCACACCTGAGGTCAAGCGAACGGACAGCTATAACCCTACTCCCCCATGCTGCCTCGACCGCTCCGCGGTACAATGGACCACAGATATATCCCGCCACCAGGAAGATCACAGGCGTCGCTGCCCTGTTACACAGAGCACGCCTAGCTGTCTGGAGGCTAAGTGACATTGGTTTTATTGTTTACATTTTATCTCATGTTAAAGTGAATAAGGTAGGTATACAAACCTGGTGTCCCAAGCAGTTTCTTGCGTGGATAATGAATTTGTTGATTTTTTTTGTTTGCATATAGCAGTTTGAACATTTTAGATTACTCGTAGATTGCAATCTTTGTTGTAATTTCTCAAACAATATGGGACTGTCAAAATTCTGAAACACATGAAGTAGTAGCTGATTATGTAGAACAAACAAAAAATATACTCAATATTTATTTTTATGAGTATTATACATATATTTATCAAATTCATAATATTATTAATACATAACAGAATAGTTGTCCACCATCTGCTTACTTTACTAAGATTTCGAGATCCAAATACCAGAAATGTTCTTACATTCTTATGCCCAGTTCTAAGTGCAAACTTCCCTATATCCAGATTGTAGCAAAGCTATAAATAGTTGCAGTGACGTAATAGATGATCCCTTAGCTAAATTAAGTAAAATCGCTTTTGATATTTTTTATAATAGAAGGAAATTTAGTAGTGTCATGTAATTTATTATTTAATTGATGATTTCATTTCTGCAGTTTACCGAGTTTGATACTTTTTAAATTATACATACATACTACTTGCTCACCCGGCGAACTTCGTACCGCCATATTTTATTTTCGCGAATGTTTTGCCATGAAAATTATTAAAGAACTAATATCGCTATAAAAAATAGGGAGTTGGCGTTAGAAGCGTGAAAATTTAGTTTTGAATGCCGAATCATAAAAAAATAAAATAAATAATATTGGGCAAAAAATAAAAAATATATTTTTGGGGTGGACCAACCAATCACTTAGGCGTATGAAAAATAGTTTACAACCTATGCTCAAACCTACTGAATATACAAACAAAATTTCATAAGAATCGGTCAAGCCGTTTCGGAGGAGAATGGCGACAAACACTATGACATGAGAATTTTCTATATTAGATTATATATATTTATATATTATTATACATACCAAATATTCCTTTTTTACATTAATCTCAGATATTAATTCATTAGCTTATTAGTTCATTAGCTTTTTAATTAATTAATTTTAGAATCATCATCATTATTAATATATTTTTTTAGAGAAGAATAACTGAATATCGATTGTATTATTTTGTTGATAAATATCGAAAAACATACTACAGGGAAGGAAAAGTAATCTATACTATTATAAAGTTGTAACATAGCTATGTCTGTACATTTAAGATATTTGAGAAAAAATTACTGGAATAGGCTATATAGGCGTGTCTAAACACAAAACTTTTTTTTTAGATTTTTGTCTGTCTGTTTGTTTGTTCGCGCATCACGCAAAAACTACTGAACGGATTTTGATGCAACTTTTCATATTTGATACATCTCGATTAGACTTAAAAACTCGTATACATTTTATCCCGCTACTATATCGGATACCTGAGATACAAGCTGAAAACTAGCTTTTGGTTGCGGCGGAGCCGCAAGCAAAGGCTAGTGGTAAATAAATTTAATTGTTAATAATAATTACCTACATTGTGCATGTGGTGTTAACCTATAATTAATTGTTGTACTTAAGTAAGAATAATTAAGATATATAAGTTTAAAGCATAGTACAAACAGTTGTTGGTTGACCTTCATATGTAAATAACTAAATAAATAGTCATATCTCTGCTTAGACAAAGAATATGATAGACTCGCTACTATTTTGCCACTAAGGATGAAGAAAAGGATGTACATATTAGTTTGTAGCAAGAGTGAGCGAGACACATGTACAAGATTTTCATCCTTATCGCGTATGCGGTGTTTTTATTTCGACCCAATTCAACTGGGTCCAAACAATAAGGTGACCAACCGTCTCGTATTCTGCGGGACCGTGCTGAAACCCGCTTTCTATAAATTTGTTAATTATTATTGTAAAACATTAAATGAGTCCCACATGTCTATTTTACTACTCTATTTTAGCGCTTAAAGTTTTCAGAATAAAGAAGAAACTAAATACTATGAATATAATGAATTTATTGTTTCTCAAAATTTTGTCCTTTAGAGTAAATGCTTTTTTCATACGATTAAACCAATTTTGAAAATTATCTGTCCGTATAAGATTTTGCATTATTGTAGTGCAAGATGACGTTTACGGTTATTTTTACTGATATCGTCAATAACTTTCGGCAAATAAATGGTATGACCGTTACTATTACTATTCCTGGTACCTATCACTATTCATGGTAGAATGATTCCAAAACAACAATAGCCACGTCTCCAGTTTTATTAAAAATGGAAGTTGTTAACCGCTTGCAGGCACTTTGCAGTGTGCCACTTTGTTTGGTTTTGGCTCACCTTGAAGGTTCGCTTAATTGCTGCTTTGTTTTTGGGATCGTAGCAATAAATCTATGTTTCGTCAGCTATAACTATGTATACGAAACACCAAATATGGCACCTGTTTATTAAATCTAGCAAGCATGGCACCAAGTGTCGCGGTCCGTTTTTTGGGCATCAGTCAAATTGTGTGGGCTCCACCGAGAACACACTTTTTCACACCCAAATGTTTGTGTAAGATGGATATATTTGACTCATGCATATACCTAATACCTAAAACTCAAGGTAGGTCACATGACAAATCTCAATCTTTCAGAAGAATTAACAAAAAGTCATTTTGAAATAAAACTACGTTTACGGATTCTATCGCGTCCGCGGTTCTATGTCCAAGGCTGATACCATCTAGTATCTAAGTCCACCCGTGATCATGAATGCTGTAAAGTATTCGAAATGTCGGGATAGTATAAAATCAAGTATACGCGATAGAATCCGTAAACTTAGTTTTATTTCAAAATGTGTAACATTCGCCTAAATATCAGAAAGTATTAAACAAAAAGTCCGGCACACAATTTTTTAAAGTTGGTCGCCTTATCTGTTATAATAGGCAGAATTTAAAAAATAGATATTTTGTAACATCTTGAATTAAAAATTGTATAAGTTTTGTGATTTAGTGATAATTTTTAGAGAAAGTAAACTAGAGAAGAGATAGGAACATTAAACACGGGTCGCTGTTGCATATTAGATTGCAAAAATCGACCACAACAAAATATTAAGTACATCACATGTCATTTCATCGGTAAGTAAGCTTGATTTTGCATTAGTGTTTCAAAAAACGTTCATTAATCACGTTATAGATCTATTTTGTGCCGTGTGGGGCCGAGAAATCGGCTTTGCTTTTATTTTCTCATAGTGTAAGTAATTGCTACAAACTAAACTAAGGAAAATTTAAATACGCAATAGTAAAATTTACCCGTTAAAGGGGGGTACAAGTTAAAGTATGGTATATTATTGCCTCATATCTATGGTACATCTAGTTATGTCAAACTATCGCTATCTCGACACCGCATACCCTGATGACGAGTCTATAATATTCTTGGTCTAAGTATCGCTGACAAAAATATCACATATGTCACAATGGGTATGTTTACTGCCATCATTTGACGGCAGATGGCGTATGATCGACATGCCCATTGAAAAGTGTCATATCCATACAATTTGTAACCTGTGATTTGGTAAATTAAAATTTTCTCGTAATAATATACTTCTGTGTACTGTACCAAAATGTAATAACGCTGATGTACATTTATTTCCCAAAGATCCAACAATAAGAAAAGTGGAAAACGTCGCAAAAATGTTGTGCCTACACCGCATAACGTCTTTCAATTCTTTAATCTTCTAGGTATTTTAACAATATCGCTGATCAACCAGATTAAACACAAAAAATAGCAAACAATTCTAAGGCAAACAAAGCAACTACAATTTGACAATGGCCATCTTGCCGATAGCGCCATCTGTGATCAGAGCTTTGTCCGTGCATCCCCTTTGGACTACCAAAAGCTACGTTAGCGAAATTATTATATTATTTTCTTTAATTACTATCAAACATACTTAATTCTTTACTATCTACAGACTAAGGGTAGGTACAAGATGATTGATCAATTTCGGTATTTTTCTCAATTAATAAACTTACCAAAGAACTGCCCGCTCTCCAAGCAATGTGACAATGTTTATTTGCAACATGATCTTCCCAATTAGCTTCAGCGAGAACTTTATTACAAACACCACATTTAATATTTTTCTTTGGAGTCGGTTCTTCAATGCTAACATTAACAGCTTCTGGTGAAGTAGGTTCGGAGAGCCTACGTTTCTGTAAAATAATGGAAACATCTAATTATTGCTAAAATCAGAACTCTTTCTACTTGCATACTCTTCTTTCAGGGGGTTCATACCTAATTATGTAATTGTATGCAATTAGGTTTGTAATGAATGATAATTGACCCCCAGCATCAATATTCTCATCTAAATGCAACTATTACAGTTTCGGGATTTTCCCATCTGATTCGTTCTGAACATTAGCATCACTATAACTTACTGAATTAATAAAATCTGTTAAGAGAGCGTACTTCTAACGTTGTGCTCAATACGTATTTAATACATGCATACTTACTCTAGAAAAACATTCTGCTGTTGAAACACTACTTGTGTTACTTAACTGATCATCTCGAACTTCGATAATTGTGATTGTATCATAGCTGTAATCAGCATCACATTCCAATTGGTTCTTGTCATCTAGTATCATATTAAAATTGTGCTTTTCCTCTTCTTTCGAATCTTCTTCACTTTGAATATCATTTGAAGAGAGATTAGGATGTATCGGTTGATTAACATCTTGTATATGAGAGTCATCAGATTTTATATCTCCTGGTGTTTGGGAGCTATCCACAGTCTCGTTTGCCATAGCAATCTCACAATCATTTATTAATTGTAATTTATCAGAAGCCTTGTGACTATGGGTTTTGTCATGATTAGTTGTAAAATAATTCCAACAAATGTTATCTACTGTTGTTTCTTCTACAGATTCTTCCATTATTTCTAGAGTATCTAATTGTGCTCTGTTATCATAAATGGAATCATCATGATTATAAATGCTAAGTATTGTTTCAAAATCAGGATTTTTGTAATGATGCCAAAAATGTATATGCTCATATGAATTATCACAATCATCTAGGTGACCAAAATCATAGCATAAGCAAAAGTTTTGTGTTTTTTCAGACAGCGAAAAATCAACAACATCTAATTTAATGTCAGATGTATGTTCTATATTACACACGTGTTGATGTTTTTGAGGTGAATATAAGACTTGTGTCTTCTTTTGCTTTGCATAGGTCTTTAGAACTTTGCTATTAATAGAATGGTCTAGTTTACGCTTATTTCCACCAGGTTTTTCAACACCTTGAATACATAATTTCGATTTAATAGTATTTGTTTTAGAATTCACACTTTCTTTATTATTTTGTTTTTCATGAACTGCGTCTTTCTTACAGTCCTTATATATGTGAGCATGTTTTTTGATGTGTTCAGCTATTTCCTTAACCTTATCCACATACATATCTTTATTACTATTTTCTATTGCAGACTTTAAAATATTATTTAACTGATCATCAAATAATGATTTATTACCAGGCCCAGTCATATGATCACTTGTTTTTGTATCAACCGCGGTTCTTTGTTTACTATTTTCGCAAAAATTTTCAGCATCTTTACTTTGAAATTTTTCAAATCGACATTCGTTATCAGTCTCAGACTGATTTTCAGAAACACTCTTATTGCAATCATTAACTTCACAAGTCTTTTCACTTCCATATGTTCCTTTAGTTTGTTGATGTTTATCAACACGCTTAGATCTAACTTCGTGTACTTTTTCACTATGTGCATCTATATTGTCCGTTATAACTAAATTAGAACTGCCATCCTTTTTAGTATCAAAGTCATTGCAATTAAGACTGTTTTTGTTAATAATGTGACTATCCTTTATAGTTGAAATAATTCCTGACAGTAGCAGACCTGAATCTTTATTAATATTACAAGGTTTTTCTAATACATCTGGTATAGAAATATTCACTTTTTTTGATATAGAAAGTTCAGATTTGACATTACCATCAACATTTTCCTCAGCTGTGTCTGAGCTCAATAGCTTAGAGTGGCAAAAAGGCTCTGAACTTTGGTCACCTGTAGCTTTTGAATCAACTCCTGTATCAAGACTTTTTTTTAAATCAATAATTGTATTTAAGGGTACTGGTATTAATTTTTTAATAGCTGGGCATTGAGATCTGTTCTCTTTTGAATTTAAAGGAGAAATAATTTCTTCTGAGATAATATTTATTTTGTGTTCTATTTCGTTTGCTGGTGCATGAGGATTTATTACATCAGAGAATTCATTTTTGACACCAATTACTTTTAAACTCAAACTTTGTTGTGTATCCATTGAAGAATCTGAATGCAACTGTTGCGATTGATTGCAATCAATATTCTGTTGTACCTGGAAAATTCCTTCACCTTCAGACATTTGGTGGCCATTACTATTCGGAATAAAACCGAATTTTCGGTTCACTACAAAATCTGTTTTTATTGCAGCCTCTTCTGGTGTGTTGTTATTATTATTGATGATCAAATCTTTTGAATCCAAGCCAGTGTCCAGTGAATTAAAGCCAGTGTTGTTATGAACAATTAGATTTTTTTTCTCAACCACTTTTTGTACTCCAGAAACCGCAGTTTTCTGTGTATTCAGTTGCTCTGATTTAATGTTATTACAATTAGTTATAATCATTGTTTGCCTTATTTCTTTTACGTTTGTATCTAGACTGGTAAAATTTTCTTTCAGTGAAATTATATTGTCTTCTACATCACAATTAATCTGATTTGAATAAACACATTTTTCCAAAGAAATATTATCATGGATTTCCCCTGCTTGTTCTATTGGAAAAACATTTACTTCCAAAGAAGTGTTATTATGTTTTATCTTATCTAGGGTCATTTGATTTACACCTTCTATTGAAGAAATCAGATTATTGTTAGTTTGATATAACACAGTAGCATTTTCTTTTAAAGACGTAATATTATTCTCTATCTCTGTATCTATAAAAAATCTAGTATTGTCTTCTAAGCAGGCGAGGTTATTGTCATTATCAGCTTGATGTATTTCAACAGTACATCCTTCTAATGAAATAAGATTAGTTAATGTTTTTGATTCTTCAATAGTACCAACATTTTCTTGTAGAGTAATTGCATTATTCTTAGACTCATATTTTTGTTTTTCTTCTGGTGAAGCTAGACTATTCTCTGTTATGGCTTCAGCAGCCAAATGAATACTATTTTTTAGAGAAATAAGATTATGCTCAGTTTCAGCATTTTCCAAATTGATGGTGTTTCCCACAGTAGAAAGCTTATGATTATAACTTTCTTTTTTAAAGGAATCAAGATTTTCCTTAGTTTCATGTCCTGACAGACTATTTTCTACTTGATATATTTCAGTTGCATTTCCTTGGAGAGAAACGTGATTAGTTACCATCTCAGGATGTTTTACTGGAAATATAATAGGTTCTTTCCCATTAATTTGGATTACTGGTTGATAATTAGATTTGAGACTAACATCCTCGTTGTCCATTGATAATGACAACTCATTCACACATTGAACTTGAATATTGTTCTTTGCTAAATCTAGATTAGAGAAGCCTTCTTTGATGACCTCTGGAATGACAGATAAGCCATTTGTTTGGAAACCACAATTTCCCAAAATATTATCATCATCCTGACATAGTTCTGGTTCAGCATCAAGTCCAGAGATGTTATTTGTTACTTCTATACTCTCCATAGCCATATGTTTATTGTTGGAGACATTGTGGTGTGTATTTTTTGAAATCTCAACTTCACCAGGAATCACATCAGCTATAGTGGTAACAAATGTGGGACTCAAAAAAACAGACTTTTTCATTAGATCTGCAGTTTCTACAATAGATGATTCATTTGATTTATTAACATAACTTGGATTTGGTGTGTTAGTTTGTGATGTATTGTTTATCATTGCATGACCTGTAAAATAAATCGCCTAAATTATAATATATATAATTATATTATTACCTCAGTACATGCATACCTACATAATAGAACAAGTACTTACACTGTACTGAATTTATGCAATTAGAAAATTGTTGAACTGGATTATTACTATTGTTAATATGTATGCCCAGCTTTTTTAAAATATCTGGAGGCACCACAATTACATCTGTATTACCATTTGTAGTAGCAGTTATAATCTTTTTTGAACGTTTACGGTGTTTGAGCCTTTTGGAATCCATTATAAAGTTTTATAATTAAGTTTAGCATTGATATCTTGATATAATCTACTGCACTATAATTCATAGAAAATATATATTAGAAATAGTAAATAGTTACCTGCATAAATTTACCAATACTATGAAAAAAAATATTTCTGTAAAAAATATTTATATTCCATAAAACATGAAAATTATATTATTGTAACGAAACATATACAGCAAAAATTATAAATTATAACTAATATCTAAAACAAAAATAATTAAAAATAGGTACTTTTAGACTCAGGATCGAACCACGGTCATCATTATCAATGATCACACGTGTTCATAACTATGCTAGGGAAACAGCGCAGCACATTGTAAAATATCTTTATACTTCTCTAATTCGGAAATTAAGTTATAAAAAAATAATAACTTGTTAGATATAGCCAAAAAACACACATAAAGACACTCCAGAATATCCATTCATAATACCATGAGATATTAATTGATTATGCAAAATGTCTCCTTGCATTCTTTAAATCACATTTGTCAATTTGTTCACTTATTGTATCGGTGACACAGTTTATCCTTTCTCAAATACAATAAATAAATAACTCAAAACGTATCATCAATATTCTATGATTTTTATGAAACTTTTTGGTTAGGTTTGGTTAGAATTTTTTTTTTTTTTTTTAATATTTGTTTTAAGTCATTGGCAGAACCATCAGCCTAACAGTAACTAATAAACATCATTATTCTCCAAACTAGATTAATTCATCAAACAAGTCGTAGTTGAAGTCAGTCTTATATAGTCAGTCAAGTCAAAGTCACGCTACAGTAAACGATGGCAACCTCACTGAAGCTTCTATGGAGTTTTGGAAACAACAGGAAAAACACATTATGTCGCATTACATCACTTGCCAGCACTTATGCACATACACAAATAGTTAATAAGCAAAAGGCCACCACTTTTACACATTAATACTTGAAATAACACAAGTTTAGGAAAATAATGCAGAGCGACGACATTCAATTCAATTCAATTCAATTCTTCATTCTGGCGGTCCCGATGATTTCGCCAATGTCAGGTTTTTTTTTTTTAATTTTTAATGAATTGATAAATATATTTTTTTTTGTTTAAACTTTGGCTTTGTGAAAGATCATGAATAAATCGAAAATGCAGACGTAGAAAAGAAGATCATAATTTAATGTTACTGTTGATAATAAAATCGCTGAGTGTATGTATAAACGGAGAGTCAACATAACGTAAAAGAGATTTGAAGTCAGAAGGAAGAGGAATAGATGAAGGAATAAGATCATAAAGAGAATGAGAATTATTGGGGCAGTTAAAAAAAATATGGTCGTGTGTTCCTTCGTCCAGTCCACATTCGCACAATGATGAATCTCTAACCCGTATTTTGGCCAGATGAACAGGAGTACATGAATGTCCAAGGCGTCAAATTACTGAAGTAGCTCGTTTAGTAATTTTATGATATTTTGAAAACCATGGTTTTGTCGGAATTACTTCTTGAATCGATTTATAATATTTTCCTTTTATGTAAGAAGACTCGATCCAAGATCTGTTCCAACTGATATTTAGATTATTTTTAGCTAATGACATGAGGTCTAGTGAATATGCCGTGAATTCTGATAAACAACCGGTATGAGCAGCTTGTTTTGCGCAATGATCTACTACTTCGTTACCATCAATGCCATTGTGTCTCCAGGACCCAAGCAAGATATATTAGGATTCCCTTGGAGTGGCATCTAAAAAGAGCCTGTTTTATTTTAAGAATAATTGGTGTTCGCGATTTTGAACGAAATGAATTAGACCTAATGGAACTCAAAGAACTAAGGGAGTCTGTGAAAATAATTGTTTTATGAATGTTGTGTGATTCAGCATATAAAATAGCCTGAAGAATAGCTATAGATTCTCCGGTAAATACAGAACATTCACGGGACACTTAAAACTAAGAATGATTTTATATTTAGGTATCCAAACTGCAACGCCGACATAACTTTCATTGGAAATTTTGGACGCATCAGTGTAATCGCTCCAGTTCTGTTCAATAGTCCATCTAAAATACTGTTCTGCGTCCACCATGTTTTTCGACATACCTAAATCAACGATATTTGGTTGGTAAATAAGCGATTCATATGAAGTTCCGAAGAGAGGATTCAATCTGCATTGAAAAACTGGGCAAGGTATTCGAAGAAGTGAGATAAAGCTTTTAAATATGCAGGGGGATTCTTTACGAGCCCAGTAATCGCAAGAAGAAATAAATTCAGATAGTTGGTGTAATTTTGGAATAATAGGATGCGTTGAAACTTGAAGGGCCTTAAAAATAAATCGGTCAGACAGATATTGCCTTCTTAACCTAAGGGGAGGGTCTACACATTCCACTTGTAGAGCGTTAATTGGGGTAGATTTCATTGCGCCAATTATAATACGTAGACAATTAGATTGTATTTTATTTAAAGAATTAAATGCAGATTTATTACACGGCTCTAAAATGAATGATCCGTAATCTAAATGACTTCGAATAAGGGCATTATAACTAAGCTTCTGACAGAATGGATGAGAACCCCACCATGCTCCCGACAAGGCTCGAAGTATATTTATGTTTTTTTCACACTTTGTAATTATGTGATTAATATGATGGCTACCAGTTAATTTAGAATCTAGAATGATACCTAAAAATTTTACCTTATTAATAACCGGGAAAATTTGACCATCAAAAGAAATCTCAATATCTGGTGTTATCCTACGCCGCGAAAAAACAACTACATTTTACTTTTTGGCACTGATATTGATAATCCATGGTTGTGTAACCAATCTTGCAGATATGATATAGCAGAATTAAGACGATTGGTTGCCGCAGAAATATTATCTGCAGTTACATATAACGCTAGATCGTCTGCATATTGAAGTACCTCACAAAAGCAATTTACAGAAAGGTCTAAATCATATGTGTAAATATTATATAAGAAAGGACTAAGCACTGAACCTTGTGGCAACCCTCTAGATACAATTCTAGGAGGATATGATAAATTTTGTACATTGATTATAATGGACCTAGTCGAAAAGTAATTTGAGATATAGTTAACTATTCTACCTGGAATGCCTAGTCGAAGCATTTTCTGCCGAAGTATAGGCAGGAGTACATTGTCATAGGCTGAAGCAATATCGAGGAAGACTCCAACCAGATAATTATTTTTAGAAAAAGCTATCCGTATATCTGTGACGAGAATGCTCAGACTATCCATTGTACTTAATCCTCTTCTAAAACCAAATTGGCTTTTAGGCAGCGTACCTCTACTTTCCAAAAACCACTCTAAACGATTTAAATTAAGTGTTCTAATATTTTTGCCAGAGTAGAAGATAAGGCTATTGGCCGGTATGCTGTAGGATCTGAAGCTGCTTTACCAGGTTTTAAAATGGGGATCACTATATATGATTTCCACTCTTCAGGAGGAATCCCAGAAATAAATATATTGTTAAGAATTTGTAAAATGATATCTTTAGTATTAGGCCTACTGTTGACTACAAAAGAATACGGAATTCTATCTATTCCCGGGGAGGAATCATGTAAGTTTTCTAAAACCATATTAAATTCCTGTTTTGTAAATGGTGAATCAAATGTGTTCGTGACCTGAGGGTTATTAGTAAATATACATGATTCCTCAAAAACATAACTGAGTCTGGAGCCCATTTTTGTGCAAATTGTTCAATCCATTCTGAGGAATCATTGGATGAGATATTCCAGTCATGCATAGCATTCCGGAAACTCCTAACATTTTGCCAAACCATGGATCGTCTCGAGCCGGGTGAGAGAGACTCACAAAATTTTCGCTATCCTGATCTCTTTTTATCCGAGAGCAATTTTACAGTTGCTGCTGCAACGTTTTTATATTTTAAATAATCCTCCAATGTCATATTCGAAGAATAAACTCGCTCAGCAGCCTTTCTTTTTTTGACAGCAGAAGTGCAGTCCTGATCCCACCAGGCTGGAGAAGAAATATACTTACTCTGTGGTTTTTTATAGGGGATAGTACTGTCAGCAGATGAAATTATAATATTTTTCAATAGTGTTTATATTTGATGAATATTGCTTTGGTCAACTGAAGGAAGTAGAGATGAATTAGCATCAAGGCAAGCAGAAAATTTAGACCAATCAGCTTTAGCAGTATTATATTTTAATCTGGGATTGCACTGGGTTGTCGGAATATTAATGTGGGATGATATAATGGATAAGAGGATAATGTCGACCACGAGATTGACGAGGTAATACTAGGGGAACAAATAGATAGATCTACGGCACTATTTAAATTTTGCATGGGAGACACTCGACGCGTGGGAGTTCTATTATTGAGGATACATAAGTTTAAGTTGTCAATTAATTCTAAAAACGTTTGCGAAAGTCCGTCACATTGTTGTGAACCCCATGAAGTGTAATGTATATTAAAATCTCCGAGTATCATAATAGGAGAGGGAAGGGAAGATATCATATTAAAAATACGATTTAAAATTGATATATTGGGATCAGGAATGTAAATGGAAACAAATGTGATATTTAAAGAACGTATAGCAACAATATGAAAGGTGTCTGGGTGAATAGGGAGATTAATTTGAGAAAAAATAGTTGATCTTGAAATGAGAATAGAAGAGCCAGCACGTCCGTCGCTCCTGTCATCCCGGAGACATGAGAAACCTGGTACTCTAAAGTAGGTGCCAGGTCGTAGCCATGTCTCCTGAATAGCAAGAACAACAGGCTTGTATTTGTTAATCAAAAATATGAGATCAGCTTTTTTATGACGGATACTTCTACAGTTCCATTGTAGGATTACTGGGAACATTGTTAATCAATGAAATAAGCTTAGTAAGTTTTTGACGAGTACTAGAAGGAAATTCAGAATCACTGAACTTGGAAAGTATATTTTATGAGAGTAGAAAGAAGTAACTCACATAAATTATCGTTTGGAGAGTCAGAAATTGCACAGCCATTAGATAGAGAGGAAGCAGGAGTCCCTACTATCATCTGATGGGCACGGGTATCATAGCCTGGGCCAGATGCTGGAGAAGGGGGACGTCGAGGGATACGTACAGTTTTTTTGTAAGATGTTATGGGCGAATGTGGAACATTACAAGAAGGCTGAGACATTGAGTTTGAAATGTAGGAATTATTTGATAATGTTGCTATAGACGTTTTGTGGTATCTGCAAAGGTTTTCCTAACATGTGGAAATCTCGCAGAGGCTTCAAAATATGATATATTTTCCTGTGACATTACTAACTTTATAGTTTTTTGATGGGAGTGTTTGGGGCATCTCATATCCTTAGCTAGATAATCACCTGAACAGAATAAGCAGGATGGGTTTTGTTCCGAACAGGAGTCTCCTTCGTAGCCTTTGGAGCATACAAAACAACGTGGTTTGGATTTACACTGCGTGGTCACGTGACCAAATCGGCAACACTTAAAACATTGTATTGATGGTAATACGTATGCCTCTACAGGCATCGAGGTATAAAAGCTATAAATATATGAAGGTAGTTTTTGTCCTAAAAATTTCAAAACCACCGTTTGAGTAGGGGTCCAGGTAACAGTACTCTCAGAATTAATTCTTCTGCTGATTAATTGTCGTCAGCGGGTCTACTTTAGAGATGCGCAAACTAAATCACCTATGAGATCAGGGATTTATAATTTTTCTTCGAAAGATTTAAATCACTCTTTTAAATCTTTAACTCTTTTAAATCTTTGGTTACGAATGACGTTATTCATTCAGTTGATCATAAGTGATGCAAATATCTATTGATTCATGTAGTTATTCTCTCATTCCCTCAAGTCGCAACTGGTTTTGAGCTTTTTACTTGAAAGACAGAGAGTCTAAGTTTCTGTGTACCTATCGTCATTGTATTTCAAGAGTGCGTTTGTGCGTGCCTACAACTTATGTTATCTCTTTTCAATTCACAATATCCTTTATCTATTGTCTCATTCTAAATCTACGTCCATCATTCCATCTATTCAATCCTAACGTAGTGAGCTAGTGAGTTAAAGATGTATTTTCGAAACCAAAGATTTAAAGATTGATTACGCATTTTGAAAGGATTATACATCTTTTGTATCAATCACTCCTGAGTTACACATCTCTAGTCTACTTACATGTACCACAAACAGAGCTACATCAGTATTAGAATAGATACGCTTACTTGACTCAAAATCCGGGTAAGTGTACGTATACTGAATCGTCGGCGTGGCGATGGATGGATTAGATATATTTTTCTTAGTAGGAGGGTATGAGGTCACGTTTTTAAGCTCATTGCTACGCTTGCGACTTGCCAAGCTGAAATTAGTGACATTTTCAAAATCTATTGTATTTGGTAAAGGTTGACGGAGTCGTGGTGACACTAAACGGGGGATATCTTGTGCGAGATCATACGGAGGCGATCTTGACCGCGACCGTGATTGAAAAGATCCGCCGCCAGGGTCAGGATGCTCGACATCCATCTTTGTTAGGTATAAATTGTGTATTAGATGAGTAAATTCTCAAAACTCAAGTTTATTAGCCACCAAACAACAAGTAATAATATATTATGACAGCCATACAAATAATCCTTGTAATATTTTACCAAAATACACAAATCTTTCACTCTACCAATCTTTGCTCATGACAATCCCATTCGAGCGACGACATGATCTTCTTCGTGTTCCCACCAAAAACTCTAGGTTCGGTTAGGATTTCTCCACAGACTATATCAGTGGATTTGGATTTCTCGCGCAAACAGTCTGCCCAGCTCAGACTATCTAGACCTCTTGAGTAATATTGATCTGTGATCTAGACCGTCAAGATCTAGACAGAGCGAAGAAAATTCTTTGACATGTATGAGCGAGAACATAAGATACAATTTACTGGTGCAAAAAACAGACAAAGCCATAGATTTTTGTCTTTGTCGCCGTGGCCAGTTTTTGGGATTGTCACGATGTCAAAATGCTTTGTCTGTCACGATTCTACTGACATAATCGAACATTTATATAAAAATTCGGCTATAACATTATATTTACGTTGTTATCAGTGTTTTGAGAAAAAGACTACGTGATAATAGTGCTTGTAAAATAGTGTACTATGCTACAAATGCTACAGCGAGCGAAAAATTACAGGTATAACATTTCATTCAAATGTATCGAAAATGAAATAATTTCATGATTTAATGCTATAAAGTCTTAGAATAATTACACCTAGAAACCGAGTCCGCCTCGGTAAAGTGAGGCAACTCAAACCTAGCCATATTGGCTAAGTTCATTACTCAGCCCGTCAGTGCTCAAGGTCGTGTCGTATCGACAACTACACCCGAAATTTTTATTAAAAATGACGGTTAGTGCAGTCAACGGATGTCACAGTACATCGGAAAAGCACAAGAAAGATAGTAACATTACATTTCACGGGTAATTAATGCGTCTAAACTTATATTTTTACGTAAAACATTCATCAAAATGAAAAATAAATTTCAATAATTTGTCATGGCACAGTTTATGAAAATGTTGCCGACACGGGGAAATATTCTCCCACATTTTGTTGTTTAATTAAAAGTGAAACACGTCTCAATTAGGCAATTAAAGGCGCAATTTTTTAGGGTTCCGTACCCGAAGGGTCAAAACGGGACCCTATTACTAAGACTTCACTATCTGTCCGTCCGTCTGTCACCAGGTTGTATCTCAAGAACGGCGATAACTAGACAGTTGAAATTTTCACAAATGATGTATTTCTGTTGCCGCTATAACAACAAATACTAAAAACAAAAAATAATAATATTTAAGGGGGGCTCCCATACAACGTCTGTCTGTCCGTCCGTCTGTCACCAGGTTGTATCTCAAGAACGGCGATAACTAGACAGTTGAAATTTTCACAAATGATGTATTTCTGTTGCCGCTATAACAACAAATACTAAAAACAAAAAATAATAATATTTAAGGGGGGCTCCCATACAACGTCTGTCTGTCCGTCCGTCTGTCACCAGGTTGTATCTCAAGAATGGCGATAGCTAGACAGTTGAAATTTTCACAAATGATGTATTTCTGTTGCTGTTATAACAACAAATACTATAAACAAAAAAATATAATATTTAAGGGGGCCTCCCATACACAAACGTGTTTCTTTACTCGTTTTGGCTCTGTCTGTCCGTCTGTCTGTCACCAGGCTGTACCTATCTAAAGAACGGAGATAGTATACCTAGTCAATGGTACGGAAACATTCGTGCGCGAGTCCGACTAGCACTTGGCCGGTTTCTTCTTTTTGATTAAATTAAATTAATTAATAAGGAAACTGAGACAAAAAACAACAAGTTCGCGTACTTCCGCGTCACTTACTTATAATAATAATATGTAATTTTATGTGTTGATTTGGTTTTAGGTTTCCTTCTGATTATTTTTATTTCACTCTTTTTAGTGCATCATGCCGGCAATATTCGTGTATTCTGGTAAATAGGTACGTTACACTGTTTAGGATGTAAACAAAACGGGTAACGACCAAGTAGTTTCGGTAAACGAATTGCACTTATATTTCTGTATGGGATCTATGGCCTTTGTCATCAATTCAGCAGTAAGAATTGATGAGTTCCAAATAAATAAAAGGTGTAATCTAATTTGTAATGTGATCACAACTATAAGTGTGAAATAGTTTCAACTTCCCTATTTTTAGGGAAAATTTAATGTATTATCAACATTATTTTTTCACTGTGTGCGTTTCGTCAAGCGTAAATGCAAGTACCTTATGCACACATAGATTATATTATTGCCTCACTTTTAACGGGCCACTTTGAAGGGAACTATCGTTCTAGGTGTAATTATTCTAAGTATAAAGTGATCTAAAATGGGCTTTTTTTACTCGAAATTAATAATTGCTACTAAGATACACTCGCAAAACAAGTTTTCTAGCTAAATTTCTATTACTGAGAATTGTTTCGGTGTTGCCTAATTGCGAATTTAATTTGCCCAGTTTTCATTTTACTAATAAATTTCCATCCATCCATCAGCCTTTTTACGTCCACTGCTGGACATAGGCCTCCCCAAATTGGGGGTATACTGCCGTAATCGCCACGCTTGGCAGGTGGGTTGGCGATCGCAGTAGATGTTGTTAATACTCGAGGGAGTGCTGCTGCCCACTTCCCCCGGTATTCCCTCAGACTTTGAGCCTTGATACAAGGTCAAGATTCAGAGACCACGTGTCTGTTCTGTATGTCATCACTGGTAGCACACACTGGTCGTAGACCTTCATATTCAGACACTGCAGAATATAGGACGAGAAGATCTTCCTTAAATCCTTAGCTTTTCGAACGCTACCCAACCGAGTTGAATCAGAGAAAAGGCTTTACAACTATCACAATTGTTACTATTGCTCTGCTTTTTTAATTGAACTAGCCATTGGTTCTTCTAATAATGCAAAGGACCTGCTATTAATTTTATATTCATTTCTAACCAACAACAAGCTGAGACACCGAAGTAATTGGTATGACATATTATGTTTATGTTCTGGACACATCCATGATAAATTAGTGCCAGCAAGCATAGTAGTTGCAGAATATTCAAAAATATCATCTTCATACAATCGTGACTTCACCTCCAAATCAAAAATTTTTGTTGCGTTTTCTATTGTCTCGCAGAGTTTTAGTGTGGGATAAGTCAATGATTTCTCTGTCCACCATTCCTTTAACTCTATGTATCTATACATTGAGTTGTGTTCCGGATCATCAGCGTTGATTGAAGATATGCATGTTTTACAGTGCATATCCCTTAACAAGCTTTTAGCTATGAACCCACTAACATAAACAGTGGGCTGCTTCGCAAATACTGATAATTTGTTTTCTATTACTTCCAGTAAATCCTCATCTTCTTCTTCTGAAATGTGTAAAGTAGGAATATCATCATCCTTCCTGCTTTACGATATTTTTTGATGTCTTACAAATTTTTTTTTGACTATCTGTTTTGGCAAAAACTATTTCGTGAAAATTAAATAGGATTTCATTTTCATCCTATTCACAATTTGTTCCTCGAGTCAGAGGTGTACTGAGGCGTGTGAGGATTGACGCCTTTAATGCTGATGTAAAATGATGACAAGGTGGATTTTTGTTTTTTATGTTGTCGTATTAACCCAAACAAGTTTTCTAAAGCATCTTGATTGCATTGCCGCAGATTCATAAATTTAAATTTGTGTTGTTCTAAATATTTCCATATATCCTGAAGGGAAGATATGTTTATTATAAAACCTTTAATGCAACGGACATTGCTTAGTCTGAGCTTGCTATTTGATTTCAGGAAATGAATCGTGTTTAATTTTTTTATATATTCTTATCAACGTTCATGATGAAAGCTGTTTTTTGTGACATTTTGACGAATATTTTTTTTATGTCTTTGCGAGATCCCGGCCCATTCGTGCAAGCAAATAACTTATCCAAGTCTACTTGCGCAGTTTGTAGGATTTATTGGCTTTTATTTATATTTTGAATACTCTCCGCCATTAACTTTAATATTGCAGAAACTGTATTACTCAATAATTGAGCAGCAAGTTTCACTTTCATTTTGCTTTTATATTTTAGGTCTATGTGAGCTTTTGTTATTTTCAAAAAATGTAGGGTATTCTTATTTTTTTCTACTAATTTCACCAAGTGAGACCACTGTGCTTTTTTATTATCCATCATCACACACCGCCTTTGAAAAAATTATTCCGAATTGATTAAACAAATGGGGGACATCATAAATGATAAAAAATTTTTCACTGTCGACATAAAAATAGTTGGGACTCAATAGGGTTTCCACAGAATTTTTTTAATAAATTAATTGCTCCTACATCTGTGGGTCCCTGATCGCACACTGTCGATAGTACTTTGAACCCAGCCGCTATCAGGGCTCGTATAACTGATTTTATGATTACTACTAATTTTTCCGTAGAAATGGTACCTTTGACAAAGTAATGGGCTATATAATTTTTATAGGCTGTTTAATTTTTTTATGAAGACCCTGAAACATAAATACCAAAGCATGGTTTGCTATATTTTCAGAACGACCACCCTCATTTCCAAGGTCTTGAAATCCATCTACTCTATCAGTAGTGATGTTGTATATTAGCCTCTTTCCCTCAACATACAGATAGAATCTCCCAGGTTTGCAATAGGGGTCAGCATCGCGTAGGCGAAAGAGGCGCTCCACGCGCGCAATGGCAAAAAATTTTGGCGCTAAAAAAATATTTCCTACTCCTTCACTTTCAATGCTATCTACTCTTGAATTTTTGCCCGATACAGTTTATTCATTCTGTAATCTGTGTATTATTTTTACCTACGCTATATATAATGTATATAATGGCACAGAACAATATTACTCAAGAGGACAATGGACTCGAACCGTGCGGTAATAAAGTCGAGTTTTCAACGGGAAAGTGAAATAAAATTAAAATTTTTGGAAAATTTTCGTTTTATAACGTCATTGTTATTATAATAATTAGTGGATAGTGTTTTTAAGTGTTTTAGTGCTTAAAATAGTTATTATACTTGACAATAAACATGGATTTTTCAACAATGGGTAAGTAGATTTTTTTTTATGATTTTTTTCATGAAGATTCCACCCGTTTCGGCGCGTGGCCTCGCGCAGCCTCGCGTGGCCTTGGCAGTGTATCGCTTGGCACGCGTAAGACTCCCGGGAGTCTAACGTGATTCAATCGGTGGCCATTTCGTTAATTAAAATAACTCATTTTTTATCACTATCTGATAAGTTTATAGCTTTTGTTTTTAGCTACGCCATGGTAGATACGTCGATGCCAGGTTGAAGTTTCATATTTTCTAGTACAATTTGCAGCGTTCGAATATTATTTTGGCATAGGGATAAGTTGGCTGAGGTACCTATATGCTTTTGGCGACTTTTTATAAATGGCAAGAGCTACACTTTTATTTAATTTATTCCAGCGTCTACCTTGTGGACCACGATTTTGGTTTTTAATTGTCGAATCTATAAAGCTTTTCAAAACTGGTGACGATATGTTTTCTATTTTATTGATTCTTTTTTGTAGGATTTTCAATTTACTTTTGGTTTTACTTATTATCTTCATTAAATTCTTTTCTCGAGGTGTCACTGACACAGGCTCTGCAGCGGAGTTTGAAGGTCCTGTAAACAATAGAATCAGCTAAGTTATATTTAGCAGCTACACAAAACAATATTGTGTGTGTGTGTGTGCAATTATTACTTTGAAGGGATAACTTTGCAACCACCGAAAGAATATAACATAGTTCCAGTGGCCCGCCAATAAAGGTGGAGAGACGGCACACGGCGGGTTTCTTTAGTGGGTGAAGGCTCCACACTACCCTGCTCATTGCCCCGAACGACGGGGTGTGCGGTTAGGAACATTTTTTCCCGCCTTAACAAAAAAAAAAGGGATGACTGCAACACAACTACATGAGTTATAACAGAACATGTATAAGTTACTTGGACTATATTCTATTTTGTTCTTTGTGATAATTGAGGTTTCCACAGCTGATGTTGAGGGCTCTATTTTAGACGTTGATGGTTCTGTAAAAAATGCAATTAATTTAGTTATAGCTTTTAGTAATCAATCTTTGTGTTGTGCCGTATATGGCTTTAGAATTGTCCCACCCCTCTCCACCCATGGGAGTCGTAAGAGCCGACTGAGGGAATACCGGGGGAGTGGGCAGCAGCACTCCTTCGAGTATTAACAACATCCACTGCGATCGCTAACCCGCCTGTCAAGCGTGGCGATTACGGCACTATCCCCCATTCTTGGGGAGGCCTATGTCCAGCAGTAGACGTTAAAAGGCTGATGGATGGATAGAAGGAATCAATCTTTAAGCTAGTGGTAAAGCCTAGCTTATCCCAGAATCAATAGTTCAGCCTGATCAGAAAAGTAACACGTTCTCACAGAAAATTAGCTTGAAACAACACAGTAGGTACTTTTATACTTACGAGGGCTATATTCTCTTCTTTTCTTATTGCTTGACATCGAAGGCTCTGAAACTATTAGATTGTACTTTTGTTATACTCTGCTAATACCTATATTTATAAAAAAAAACGCAACGCAATCTTTGGGGACTGCCGATAGAAGTGAAAACTAAGTAACTTGTGAATTGAATCGTCGAGCTATTAGATTATTGTAAAGAAGTGTTTTGCCGTGTGGGGCCGACACCAAGAATAGCTCCACCCCGTCTCTTCCTATGGGAGTCGTAAAAGCCGACTAAGGGATTACCGGGGGACCGGGCAGCAGCGTTCCCCTGTGTACCAAAAACATCCACTGCGATCGCCAACGCGCCTGCCAAGCGTGGCGATTACGGTAAAACCCCCATTTTGGGGAGGCCTAAGTCCAGCAGTGGACGATGAAAGGGGAAGTGTTAATTACCTTCTTACTTAAAAACCAAAAATAAGCTCTACGATACAATTCACATGTTACTTAGTTTTCACTTCTATCGGAGCGTTCGGTGACGATGACGCGAGTTCCATGTTTTTTGTTCACTTAAAAAGTGCTCAACGCGTCTAAAGAAGTTTTCACTTCAAAAAAATCAAAATTTAGCTATTTTTATATGTTTTTAGTATTTGACATACTTAGCCATATAAATAAACACATAGTGTGAAAATGTGAAATCGAAAATAACAGTCACGAGCAGTATCCAACTAAAACAAAATTTAATGGTTCCTTTGGTAATTGTATTATTGATTGTCGTGACCGATACAAAACACATTAAATGTATACACTCACTTAGATTTCGTGGACTTTTGTTGCATTCCTTCTTTTCATGAATCAACGTAGGATCCTCTGTAATATTTTGAAATATAATAACCAAAATAATGGTAAGTTAATTATTAGAAATTTATATATCACTTACTTTTTAATAAAACTTACGTAATGATTTATCATTATTGAGAAGATAATAGCTATGTTCTTTTAATATATTGTATTCACTAGACACCACCGTTATACCTGAAAAAATAAATTTTCAACAATAAGTCCAATAGTACAGATGCATAAAACTATACTGTGTGTGTTAGATAGTGTATCTAGTCTACCTGTGTAGTTTAGGCGGGAAAAAATTTACCTAACCGCACACCCCGTCGTTTGGGGCAACGAACAGGGTAGTGTGGGGCCCTCACCCACTGAAGAAACCCGCCGTGTGTAGTCTCTCCGCCTTTATTGGCGGGCCACTGGAACTATGTTACATTCCTTCGGTGGTGGTCACTTAGGCAGCCTAAAGGTGTTATTTAGGTTACTAATGAAAAAGTGAACTATAAAACCTGAACTTACTAGATAAAGCAAAAAACTTTGTAACTTTTGTATTCTTAGTTCGTGTGGTGACGGACTAAGAATACAAGTGTCACCACCCCATTTTTTCCCACGGGAGTCGTATGAGGCGAAAAGGAAGTAAGCAATTATCATCCATTTCATGAATAGTGGTAGGGCTGAGTACCAAGAGGCCTGAGCGGGTTGGTACCACCATCTCCCGTATGACCGGCCATGAAGCACATCGTTGCGTTTTGGCTGTAGCAGGAGATAGCCGTTATTCTTTCTTTTGCTACAAATGGTGCTTAGTAGGTTAGGTCATTTAAAAGGCTACCCGCAAGATAGGCTACCGGTAAACCATTGAAGTAGTGTCTTACAGTTCCAGTGGCGCACTAATACAAGTAAAGAGACAACATACGGCTTATTTAGTTGAGCCCCCTTATTACTCTTTTTTTGTATATTACTGGAATTCCATCCCTTCATTAAAACAACAGCGGCTCCTACCACGCTATTTGTAAGGGGCACCGGAAAGTCATCTTTCGACATTCTACTCCCTACATCACAGGCGGCTGGCCACACCCTATCGTCATGAGGGCGGTGGAAGGTGGTGGGTGTGCCGTCACCTCCACTTCCCTGGTCACCGAGTGAATCGGCGTGGGTATATACCTCAACCCTATAATTCCGTGGCCTCTTGCAACAAAATTACGGACTCACAGAAGGTGGCCATAGCAACCATAACCCATCGCCGCTGAGCATATTTGTGACTACGGCTAGTAGTGACAGGTTGTTGAAAGAGGTTCAGTGTAATTGAGCCACTTTAGAACTCTTTTGTATAGATTTATTCTTTTGTGCATGTCATGTAATTTTAAATAGTTTTTCTTTGTTGTTCCTTTTTGTCTGTCAATAATATATTCATGTGTGTCACCTATCATGACTACTTTTAACTAAATGTATATTAATAAATCTTTATAACTTCTATCTATTAATTTCAATGCTTGTTTGTTTACAATTTGGGAAAAGATCCTAACGTTGCAATTATTATTGCAACACAGGTCTCCTCCAATAGCAGCTGATAGGGCGCAGCACCAGTGCCTCCAGGCGGGGCCATTCTTCCAGTGTGTGGATTGTTAAATGGCGCACCATACTTATAAGAAAACAAGTTGAAGAACCGGTATAGATTATTTCCGTCAAAATAAAAAATAAGGTTAAAAGAAACTTACTTGGGTTACTGGATACATAAATATGCATTGGAAATTCCAACAATATATCATCGCACAAAGGTTCAGGAATCATTTGGGATGGAACAGCATTTCGGGTTAATTGGGTCTTTTTTTTCTTAAAGTCCGTTTTTTAAAAGTGATTACCACAAATATATTTAAGACTGTGTAACTTTTCGATTGGAACGTAGGCCAAATCTTCTTTTCCGCAAATTTTAACCCATTTCTTGCATCTGAAAGTGAAATAAGTGTTTTGGAAATACTAAATTACTGGTGATATCAATATGACTTCAGCATACACCACACTGAGAGTGAAAAACACAGACATAGTAGGTATTACTAAATATAAAAGTAACCATGGATTTCATGAACCCATTGGAGGTGCATTTTCAAAAAACATTTTAGTGTTCGCTTAACCCACTCAGAAACCTAGGCGAAAATTTCTAGTTTCTAAATGATTATGTGTTAATATGTCTATCAGCTTATACTTTTATATTACATGTATTTTAGACGACAATTGTGATATGGGACATTGGTACGGATCGTGGTAAAAATTGAGCGAGTGCCCTAACGTGCGATATTCAAAAATGTGTGAAACATCGGCACTGTACTAGTTGGCCAAGAATGATATAAGAAAATATTTATTTGGAGTTATATGACAATAGAAACTAAGATCATTGATATATTAATGACGAACAGCCGGTTTTTTATACTTAGCTATCTTCATCCAGGGGAAATTTAGCCATAAATCTTCGTTTTTCACCCATTTTTCGGCTGGATCGATAACGACAAATTTCCCAAATTTTGTAATGCATTTCTTAACCAAATAACACGACAAACTACACCAACAAATCACAAAATAAACGTTGTAATCTAACTAATTTAAAAGCCGTAATTTCATAAATATTCACATCCGCTTATTTTAAAACTCCCACTCTTTAGATAATCTTTATTCTTTGCTTTAAACAAAGAACTCCCAAGAGAATTCCTACTGACTGACATCTGTCATAGCCGGTACTCGCTAGACAAGGACATGTAGGTGTGAGCAAGAAGGATATAGTCGCCATTACTCGCCATTAAAATTTGATTCCGCCTATAGAATAGATTTCGTAGTAGAAGGCAGAGATGCGCAAACTAAATCACCAATGAGATCAGGGATTTATAAATCTTTTTCTTCGAAAGATTTAAATCACTCTTTTAAATCTTTAACTCTTTTAAATCTTTGGTTACGAATGACGTTATTCATTCAGTTGATTATAAGTGATGCAAATATCTATTGATTCATGTAGTTATTCTCTCATTCCCTCAAGTCGCAACTGGTTTTGAGCTTTTTACTAAACGACAGAGAGTCTAAGTTTCTGTGTACCTATCGTCATTATATTTCAAGAGTGCGTTTTAGCGTGCCTACAACTTATGTTATCTCTTTTCAATTCACAATATCCTTTATCTATTGTCTCATTCTAAATCTACGTCCATCATTCTATCCATTCCATCTATTCAATCCTAACGTAGTGAGCTAGTGAGTTAAAGATGTATTTTCGAAACTAAAGGTTGATTACGCATTTTGAAAGATTATACATCTTTTGTATCAATCACTCCTGAGTTACACATCTCTAGTAGAAGGAGTTTTGGCGGGAACACGAAGAAGATCATGTCGTCGCTCTGCATTATTTTCCTAAACTTGTGTTATTTCAAGTATTAATGTGTAAAAGTGGTGGCCTTTTGCTTATTAACTATTTGTGTATGTGCATAAGTGTTGGCAAGTGATGTAGTGCGACATAACCTGTTTTTTCCTGTTGTCTCCAAAACTCCATAGAAGCTTCAGTAAGGTTGCCATCGTCTAACTGGAGTGGGAATTTGACTTGACTGACTAATTTTATATGACTGACTTCGACTATGACTTGTTTTATGAACTAAACTTACGTGTGATGAGAGAATAACGATTCTTATAAGTTACTGTTAGGCAGATGGTTCATCCAACGCCTCAAACAAATTAAATAAAAAAAAAGAAGTTTCGTGAGCCTGTACCACAGAACAATATTACTCAAGAGCCTGTACCACAGAACAATATTACTCAAGAGGCCTGTACTCAGTGCTGTGACCTCTTGAGTAATATTGTTCTGTGGCTGTGACTGGGAGTGAAATAAAATGTCGAATGTAACCTTAAAACCGGCCGCATTAACATTTAATTTAAAAACTGAATGCAATATTACGAGAGCACGTGCAGGAGTAATGAAGTTACCCCATTATGAAGTCAAAACTCCAGTATTTATGCCTGTTGGGACACAAGTCTGTATCGATACATCTTAACCTAAGATTTAGTTTTTGGCGGAATTATTTAGTTCTTTGTGTTTTAGGGTACTATGAAAGGCCTTTTACCTGATCAGCTTGAAAGTTTAGACTGTGAAATAATATTAGGTAACACATATCATTTAGGCAATCGTCCAGGCACAGATGTGCTAACAAAAGCCGGAGGCCTACATAACTTTATGGGTTGGAATAGAGCACTTCTTACGGATTCAGGAGGTTTTCAAATGGTATCTCTTCTCAAATTAGCAGAAATAACCGAAGAAGGTGTAAAATTCAGATCTCCTTATGACAATACGGAAATTATGCTGACACCAGAGAGATCAATTGCAATTCAAAATTCTATAGGTGATTATTCTGGATTATTGTTTGTATTGTGTTAGATTAGTCAAATGATCAACCACTAGCAGTCATGGTTTCATGAGTATGGATACTTAAAGGGGAGGGGGTTGGGGTAAATAATATTATTATTTGCTTGATATGTAGGTATACACTCATGACAGCAGGAAGGAATGGAAATTACCAACCATTGATAATTTGTATTCTTTCTATGTTAACATAAGAATAAAGCCCTATATTTGAAGCAAATATTTTATGAAGATACTGAAGGAGATTTCAATCATATTATTTTGGTTTACATAATATAGCTTTATAAATTATTCACAAATTAGAAACTACGGCACAAATCATCTTAGACTTTAATATCTTAGATAGTATTAGTCTGGAACCCTGAAAAGATATAAGCCAGTTTTTCCCAGATAACTAAGTTTGCAGAGATTCCTGAAGGATCGTAATTTTACATAGAGATAAGGTGTAAGAAACATATTTATATTATTTGACCCAATTCTGAAGTCCACATGGGTAGCATCTAGTAAATAATAAGGTTTTTACCAAGACCTAGACTGAAATGCGGTCACCATTGTGACTGTTATAATTTTTAGTTCTTAGTAATAAAGGCTATTTTATTTTACTCATAAATAATTTTATAATTTGTAGGTGCTGACATCATTATGCAACTTGATGATGTTGTACAAACCACATTCCTTGATTATGACCGGATCAAAGAAGCTACAGAAAGGACTAGTCGATGGTTAGACAGATGTTTAAGTGTACATCAACGGCCAACGGAACAGAGCATATTTCCTATTGTACAAGGCCTTTTAAATAAAGATTTAAGAGCAAAGAGTGCCTTTGATCATATGACAAAAGATGTGAATGGATTTGCTATTGGGGGGCTTAGGTAAACATTTTAGAATTAACATTATTATTATTTACAGTTTGCCTCATTGGAATATTTTCAAGTGCAACAACCTAGATTGCAAAAAAAAATGTTATTGGAAAGTTAAACTATCATGGTTGCCTTGGGATTCACTGAAATAGGCAATATGCGAGTGTGTAAGCGCTATGATTATCTGTTTGCCAAGAAAGATACAAGATTAGGTTTATATTAAGTTCATTATTTTTTATTCAATAAAAATTAATTATTAGGTTAGGATAGTAGGTTACACTGCCTCATGTTAAGTGATAACTTCCATTCAAAGACCTAATGTTGCCAGCATCACATATAAGCAGCTACGGCAGGTAGCTGCTTATATGCTTTATAGGCAATGATAAGATCTTCATCTACAACAGAAAGATTTTACACTGCTGTTTTGATTGAAGACAATTATAGTAGCCAAATCTTTATTTAGAATAATCATGAAATTTTCTATTATAAATATGATTGAAGTATCATACACCCACATGTTAATTTACTCCCAAAGTAATAAATTGTGAACCTATTGCCATGTTTTGGGTATCATCTGTAATAGAACTGTCTGTATATTTCTGTACACAAAACATTATTTTTATAATTTGTCTGTTTGTTTGATATAACTACTGGATGAATATCGACGGAATTTGATAGCTCTTGATTAGACTTAGAACCTTGTATAATGTTCTATCTCGCTCTCTCGAGGTGAATATCTAGACATGCGGTAGCGTGTCAAGCCAAGTTCAAGCTAAAGACTCGGCGAGCAGTACCGTGTGCAATATTATTGTGTTGTTTGACCCCCTAATAACTCAAAATCTATTTCACATATACACTCATTTATTGAACTCATATATTTTGGCTCATATTGAAACTTGCGAGATACATTTATGTGCTCCAAATTTCATAAATACACCTCAAATGGTTATTTAGATATTATTGTCCAAAAATCGTGATTTTTATCACTGACCTATAGATCAAAACTCTAGCCCACTTTCAGATGACCTAGAAAGTTCAAATTTGGCATCCAGATAGCTAGTTGGGTTGAATACAAAGGAATAAATCAGAAACTAGTAAATTTTTATCATTTATTATAATTTTTCAATTAATTGATTCTATTAGGAACAAGTACTTACTAATAATTTCTGTACAAAAAGTAATGATATCCCATCAAAAACATAAATATGAAATGAGAGTCAAGTTCAATATTATGATACATGCCTTGTTTATTGACTTCAACGAGAAAAGAAGTGAGATCTAAATGGGTGCCAAGTTCTATGGTCAGTCCTGAAATTTATTTACTAACTAACTTATCATCACGCCATTTCCCTTACGGGATAGGCAGAGAGTACAAGAGTGCCAAGAGACTATTCTTGCATACATCTCTCCCTTCCTCAACATTCATAATTCTCTTCATACACACTCGCCGATTTCGGAGACTCCTGACTCCACCTTCCTTCAATACATGACCGATTTGGTCTAGGTAGGTAAGTCTCGGTCTCCCCCTGTACCTACATCCTTCCACTTTCGCATTGTATATCTTCTTAACTAGTCGCTCGTCCGGCATTCTTTCCACATGTCCGAACCATCGGAGCATTCCCTTTCGCATCTTTACACCAATACTCTCTTTCATACCTACTCGCTCTTTTACGTTGTCGTTACGAATGCGGTCAGTCAGCCTCACTCCGCAGATTCTTCGCAGATATCGCATTTCGACGGCATTGATTTTACTCTCATACTCCTTTTTGCATACCCAACTCTCAATTCCATATACATAGTAACGTTGGGACAAGCACTGTCTTGTGTATTGCGACCCGTGCCTTCTGGCTGAGGTGGTGGGTGGCGAGAAGTTGTCCCAATGCTCCGTTCACTCTATTTCCCGCATTTACTCTTCTCTCTATACCTATCAGTGGTGTATCTTCCTTCCTGACTGAATCCAAATCCAAGATATACAAATTCATCCACTTGTTCCAGTACACCATTGCCGACCGATACTCTGACATCTGTTCTGAAACCAGAACCTCTTTCAAAGACCATAATTTTGATGTTGCTCACATTCACACGTAGGCCCGTTTTCTTACAATCTTCTGTCATTATGTCGACTAGGGTTTGCAGGTCAGTCGCAGACTGCGCTAATAGGACCGCATCGTCTGCATATAGCAGCGAGTTAACCACTGAGTCGCCCATCTGAACTCCCACATTCATTTCATTCATCCTTTGGAAACATTTATCCAGATATATGATAAACAGTCTGGGAACAGACGATGCCGGTACCGAATGCTGATCTGTTAGACCACATGTGGCACAAGCATCACCCTGAACATCCGCATACATATCTCCAAAATATTCACTCCATCGGCTTAACAATCTTGTGTTTGCGTAAGAATGTCTCCAACTTTAGACCTTATTTTATTAATTCTGAAAGCTGACCTACCACTCCGAGATTTCTTCACCTCCCTCCAGAAAAGTTTGGTGTTGCTCTCGAAGTTTTTGGTCAGCCTTTCTTCTGCAATCATATTTGCTCTATCACGCTTCTCTTTCACAAAGGCTTTGGTGTCATTCTTACGATGCCGGTATATTTCCTTTTTTCTGTTCGTTCATACTTGTATTCAGATTCAAAGAAGATACATAGTCCAGCCACGCTTTCTTCTTTTGGTCTACGGAAGCCGCTACTTCCGTATCCCACCATGCATCACCTTTCACTTTCCTATGCTTCTTTGAGCATCCACATACTTCTTTCGCTGTATCTACCATACTATCTTTCAATACTCTCTAGCATTCTTCTATGTCAGATTCAGGCTGGCTTGCCATTGTCAGCCGTTCGCGGACTTCCTCTGCATACTTTGCTCTTACACTCTTCTTGCAACTTTTCTATCTTTATTCTTTCAAGCCCTCCGAAGTGGACACGCTCTCGCCAGTGTCTTCACTTTCTGAGCAGACCACTCACAAATATAAATCCAGAACTTCCCTAACATTATCCCAGAACTTCTCTAGATCCGATGCCACCGAAGAGCCTATGGGAGCATAAGCTGCGACCATGAAGACCCTTGTGACACCTAGTTTTATTCGGACCCATAGAAGTCTGGAATCGAATATTCCGTAGTCTTTCACACCTGAGGCCAAGCGAGCGGTCAGCAACACTCCCGTGCTGGCCCGATCGCTCTGCGGTACACCAGACCACAGAGCCATCCCGCCACCACGAAGATCACAGGCGTCGCTGCCCTTTCTCTTGGTCTCTGTTACACAGAGCACATTAAGTTGTCTACCCCACATGACGGTTACCAGCTCGTCTAACTTACCTTCCATACCACCTCTTACATTCTACGTGCCTAATCGACACTCTACTCCCCTCGACTCGCCAAGCTGGGCAAGGCGTGATCGCGGCATCTGCCATTGTTCGTACCGACGGGGGCGGGTCGGTACGCGTCGCCTCTGGGTTCACGCCCTAACCCGTACTACGGTACGCATTCGAGCCGGATTGCAGCCTGTGCTAGGCTGGCAGGGATCGCGACGAGCACGCTCCGGACTATGACCCCCAAATAGCAACATAAATATTTTATAACAACTTAAAATATAATTTCTTCTTATAACTTAGGATAATATATTGAAGCCTATGGTCTAACTTGGCTTGTGCAGTATGTGGTCTAGCTTTGTCCTAAAGTAGAAATGGACAAGTATTTAAATACACTCAAACTTCATATAGAATTTCCAAATTTTGATAGGATTGCAGATTTGCATTTAAGGACTTTAGATGACCTACTGAGCTGGTTAACCAACACTCATCAGGTGATGATGGGCCTTTCAATCTTTTCCTAAGCCCATATGTTTCATGATTTAAAATAAATTTAACACGGTGTGAAATCGAAAATAATTTACTAGCAGGATTTCAACCTTTTTTTTTAACGGATTTCAACCTGCATCTCCTGGAATACCGTCCCAGATGCTTTGCCAATTTAGACATTGTTACAATTGCTCGGGACTGCAATTGAATAAATTTCGAAGCATAGAAATATCAAAAACGTTTAAAATAAGTTTATTTCGTGTTTTAGTGGAGGTGAAGCTAAGGATGACTTCTGGCCCATGGTTAGTTTAAGTACAGGAATATTAGATAAAAACCGTCCTAGATATCTAATGGGGGTAGGTCTAGCTATAGACCTAGTTGTATGTGTAGCCCTTGGAGTTGATATGTTTGACTGTGTCTTCCCAACTCGAACTGCAGTAAGTTCATAAATAGTTAGTCATATATAATACTATTTACAATTTATGTAGCCAAGTACTAAAAATTGTTATCCAGACATAATATATTATCTTTTTTTTTGTATTACTTGGCAATCATTAGAAATCATAATTTATCCTTCTTATAATCAGTATTAAAATAAAATAATGTAATGAATTATGAAATAATACATCAGGAGCTGGATTATTGTACTCATTAAAGAATGCATGTTTTCAGAGATTTGGATGCGCTCTTGTCGCCAGGGGTCAATTAAATTTAAAACAAAAACAATATGAGACTGATTTGAGTCCAATAGATGATGATTGTCCCTGTTCTACATGTAAAAACTATACCAGAGCATATTTACACAGTATTGTGACTGTAGAGACAGTTGCTTGCCACTTAATTTCAGTGCATAATATTTGTTATCAGGTAAATATTTTGTATGATACAATAAAATTTTAATTAAACATGGCTAAATTATGTGTATGGCAATTACACAATTATGCAACTCGCCACAGTACAAAGTACACCTAGCTATATGAGATTTTTTGGAACAAGTATAAGCCTGGAACGCTCAATAAAGGCCGGCGCTCACTTGACGGGATGGCACGGCAAAGTATCATCGGAACGCTGAGGGACGCTTCTCTATACTGCACATTAATGAGGCCGGCGCTCAATTACTTGTTTATCCATTCGGTTTTCACGTTGTTCAAGAGTTGGTTGTGTATTAAAAAAATATGAAAAGGGATTTAGTGATAATAGCAGTTCTCGTTGAAAAGGAAGTGAAAAAAAATACGTGCTGAAATTAAAATAATCTGGGTACATAAGCTACGGAGACAAAGATGTACAAAAGGTGAATTTAGAAACTTGTTCAATGATTTCAAGACGACTCATAACATCTTGAGGCGTCTTGAACCGCCCTCCGCACCGCGCTACCTGCACTCGCATCTGTAAGTACTACGTACATACCAAGGCGTGCTGAAGCCCGCCGAGGCGTAGGTACTGAAGAGCGACGTGGCGTCCCGAAGCCTCTGCTTGTAACGATCAACGAAATTTGTGTGCCAATCTATTATATATAATTCCAGTGTCACTGTTTGTCCGGGATGAACTCCGAAACTACTGAACCGATTTTAACTTCTTTTTTTTAAATGTGTGTTTTGTTCCAACTTAAGAGATAGGATACTTTATACCTATCTCAATTTATAATTGCAATATTTATTCATGAGAAAAAATATATGGCGGTACGAAGTTCGCCGGGTCAGTTAGTAGTATAAGATTCAAATTAATTTCCTCTTACAAAAATCCTTTGCCGTGCCATCCCGTCAAGTGAGCGCTGGCCTGAAGTATTAGGTCGATAAGCACTGCTGTAGTGAAGCAATAGATAATTATATATAAATTATTTTTATAGATGCAGCTAATGAAGACAATGAGAGAAAACATTGAAAATCAAACATTTCCTAACTTTGTTCAAAAATTTGTAAGTGATTATTATCCTGATGGTAACTACCCAAGTTGGGTTATCAATTCCTTGAACTCAGTTGGAATAAATCTGCTAAAACCATATTTGTTTGATTTTTTTTTAATCATAAAACGTATCTATTAGTTAAGTACCTACCTTCTTAATTTCAAATAATAATAAATTCCCATAGCTGGACCATGTGCTATGAATGTATCTCAATTGTATGGTCAATGATTCAAAGAAAAAAATACTGTGAATGTTGGAAAAGAGAAGTTTAGTGCGAGAGGGATTCGAACCTGCGTATTATCGACATGGCCAGAAAAAACTGTAATTTCCATACAGTTTATAACCTCAGACTAACTAAAAAATAAAGACACCGCATTGTCAACTAAAAAGTGAAGCCACTTTTTGAAAGATGTGTGCCTGAAAGTAGTATCACCGGAAAGAAATATTTGGATAAATTTTTAAAAGTTTTATGTTTAAAACAAAGGAAGTAAATAAAGTAAGTTTAGAGAAAATCATATAGGGAATGTTATGGCGCTGACGACGTATTCATGTACGTACGAATTTGGGGTAATTTTAAATAATATTCTGGTAACACACATGGTTTACGACACTTCGTTATAATAAATAAATATAATAAAACTAGCCTTTACCCGCGGCTCCGCCGCAGCCAAAAGCTAGTTTTTGGGTTATCTCAGGTTCCCGGTATAGTAGCGGGATAAAATGTATACCAATTTTTAAGTCTAATCAAGAGCTTTCAAATAAAAAAAGTTGCATCAAAATCCGTTCAGTAGTTTTTACGTGATGCGCGAACAAACAGATAGACGAAAAAAATCGTTTTGTGTTTAGACACGCCTATATAGCCTATTACAGTCATTTTTTCTTAAATATCTTAAATGTACATAGTTATATTACAGTTTTATAATAGTATAGATAGATAAATATTCACGGACATTTCACCCAACTTCCTCTGGTCCCAAACTAAGCTTAACGACAAGCGTCACACAAATGGGTACCAGATTACGGATATAATACATATAGATATATAATACATATAGATAGATAGACAAAACCCAGACACAGTACAAATATCTGTGTTCATCACACAAATAATTGTCCTGAGTGGGAATCGAACCCACGACCTCGTGCACGGAATTCGGTTATACTACCGACTACGCCACGAGGCCCGTTTGGCATGGTTTTGTTTGTATTTGTGTGCGTGAGCGCGCGCGTGTAACTACAAGTTTGGCGTGGTTTTATATGGCATCTGGATTGTTCGCAAAGCTGTCTATATTTTTTAGTTAGTCTGAGCTTAACCTGTAATTTGATAAATTTTAATTTTCTCGTAATATGCCACTGTGTACTGAACCAAAATTTAATAATCCTGATGTACATTTATTTATCAAAGATCCAACATTAAAAAAGTGGAAAAAGTCGCAAATGTTGTTAATCTTCCAGGTACCTACTACATATTTTAACAATATCTGATGACCGATTAAACAAAAAATAGCAAACCACTCTCACGCAACCAAAGCAACTACAATTTGACAGTGGCCATCTCGCCGACAACGTCATCTGAGCTTTGCCCGTGGAGCCCCATTGGCAACGCATCTGGGACGGTTTTCCAGGATGCAGGTTCAAATCCTGCTTGTGACTATTATTTTCTATTTCACATTTTTGCATTTTGTGTTCATTAATATTTATTATTAATGAATAATATAATATTAATGAATATAATGACACACAAATATTATAAAACGGGGCTCGTGGCGTAGTCGGTAGTGTAACCGACTTCTGTGCATGAGGTTGTGGGTTCGATTCCACTCAGGACAATTATTTGTGTGATGAATGTGCTGCATCTGGGTGTTTTCTATCTATTATATGCATGTATTTTCAAAAAAGCAATATATGTATTATATCCGTAATCTGGTACCCATAGCACAAGCGTCAAGCTTTGGGACCAGAGGACGTTGTGTGAAATGTCCATGAATATTTATTTATTACATATTATGAATTTTACAATAAAAATGGGACTAAAACCATTATTAGTTTATACGCGCAATCCATTCGTCTTAGGTACTTAGTTGTAAAAAAAAATAGGTACACACTTATAAAATAATGCCCACATAAAGTTAACAAAATATATACTGAAATATTAAATTTTACTACAAATTATTTGTTAATAAATTTAATTGCAGGTACATATTTTTTCTTTAATAAAATGATTATTTATTTAATATTTTAACTTGAAAGTATTTGGAAATTGGTTTGTTAAATGTGGTTCTATGTATTTAAGACCATATTACCCATATAAACATTTAGATACAAATGTAGCTAGTATACAAAAAATAGTGCTAGCAATAACTTACAGTAACATTACATGTTAAACTAGTGTTAACAGGCACTTGCTTTTGTTTAGGTACATACCAATTTATGAAAAAATAAAGTTTGAATTATGCAGTCATGATTCTCTGCATAATGAAAATAGTTCATGGTAATTATTATTTTACCTACATTAAATTTTTGAAGGTTCAATGGTTTTCAAAATTCTAAGGTGGTTAATAGAAGCTAAATTATATTTAAATGTTAGATTTTTGTACGAAATTTTATGTGGAGTATGTTTTAATTTGGTTAAAATTGCTCTGAAATCATTCACAGACAAGGTTAATGTAGTCTATCCATTAAAGGCTCGTTGATCATCACTAGATAGGAGATATAAAAAATGGTGAGATTCCTGCACATGACAGTTTTTAATTACAGTTAAAACTAATATTATAAATGGGAAAGGGTGTTTGTTACGCTTTCATGTCATAACTTTGATCAGCATGTAATTTAGCATATACATATACTTATAGTCCAGAACCCATAAAACGACATTAGCTAGATTTTATCCGAGATATGTTCATAGTTCCTGTATTTTTGCATAGAAAGCATAAGTATGCCATACAGTGACATATTTATCCTTGTGAATGGAGTACAACAGAATATACAAATACTAAATAAAATCATTAATTTAATAAACATTTTTTATAATTTATATTACATGAAATCATCAGAATCATTTCCATCATAATTTGTTGTCATGTTTTCCTTTTTCATTAATGTTGAGTAACTTCTTAATTCTGCTTCCTCTTTCTTTTTCTTCTCTTCTTCCTTCTCCTTATCTTTCTTTTCTCTCAAAAGTTTCTTTTTGTCTTCTCTTTCCAATCTGTCTCTAGTCTCCCTTTCAAGCCTAAGATCTGGAAATGCTTCTTTCTTTGTTTTATTTAGCCTATTTACAATCTCATTGCACCTTTTGGCAACCCTCACTTTCCTGACATCTTTGTCTTTATGGAATGCCACCTGTCCCGCCTAAAAAATATTTAACCATTGATGTGTGTTTTAATGAGTAATCCATTCTAATAATCATTAAATTACTTAATCATTATTCAATTACTAATTGTTAACATAAACACATTCAAAATTATATCCCATAAAATATGTTAGTTTAACTTTTAAAAATACTGATTTGACTGAATTTAGCCTTGTAGCGTGTCTCCACTGAAGCGCACATTTATTAGATAACCTTTGGCAGTTATTGTACATAACATAACATGATTTTATCAGCATTTAAGCTTTTAACAAGGATGCAATTACTGATGACCTTTTTAAAGCAGTTTACAACTTCAGGTTCAATGAACCATCTTGCCGATTTTAATATTAAAATCTGCAGGTTGGTTCAATGGAACTAAGTAATTAATTAATAAATTAGGTACCTCCATTCCAGCAGTTTTCTTTAAATTTGACCACATGGTATAAATTATGTCTATATCATTCATTTTATTTCCCATAATAGAATTGGCTTTGACTAATTGACAGGCATCATCCAGAACAGAATTTGGTATGTCATCTATAGTTTGACCCTGAAAGCAAAATTTAGAATAGCAATAATATTAATAAACAAAATAAAATAGACACACACCTGGATCTCTGAAGAGGTAGGCTGAGATGTATTTTCAGACTGTTCCGCCTCACATAATAGGGGATGAGCCTATTGCCACAAACTTGAGGATTTTTACTTTATATGAAACAATCTCAAACACTTGTAAACAACAACACTGACAGTTTTTATAGTTGATCATGCGACCAATTTGTGTGTTTTCATACATTCTTACCTGTGCTAAGCGGAGATACACGTGAGCAGAAGACACTTTGTCAACATGAAACCATACGTCCTCAGGCCACCCCCACTTGATTAAGTCTTCATCTGCAAACCAAGTTAATTAAACCTAGCTTAATAAAATTAAAACATGTTCACCACAAAGACAATGCCGGCATAAAACTAAATCATGCTGTGACTATACTTACTTTCATGTTTATCAGCGCCCATAAATAAAGTAACTGGTGGGGCCACCACGTTACTTGTAAAATAAAACACCATAATGATAATGAAAAAAAATGGAATAAACAGTCGACACCACAATTTTCAGAATAATTAGTAGGTAGCTCAGTTCACAAGTTCACATCACAACACAAATTTGACAAGACAACCTTCAATTTCTATAAACTATCTGTCCAAAGAGTATGTAATATGCTAACTGTCACTGTCAAGTCAGTTTATACAAATTATCATTGAGCTCTTTTTTTGTTTCAGTGTATATCTCATGGTAATCCGTCGTGTTGGACTCATTTTTCACCGTTTATTTCTCTTTCACCGAACAAATTTCCTTCGTTTGACGGTCTACCTTAAATTAATACTCGATATTGGCGAAATTGTGCTCACACTGCCACAACAAGAGCCATTAAACAAGAAGATAAGATAAGATCATTGAGCTGTAAACAGGGGGAGAGAAAATAACTACAAATTTACTGAGAATATCGATATCGATACTTCAGTCCAAGCGATCTATAAATTTTTGGATGGACAAAGGTTTTTTTAATTGCGTAAATTTTTATCTACCTGTACCTATAATTATATCTATGTGTGTCAAATTGCAACTCAATCCATTCAGTCATATGAGCTAGTGGTTGATAGATCAATCAGGCATGCCTTCTTTTTAAACAAACAGAAAATTAAGGGCATAACACTATTGAATAGATTTGGGTTGTAAAAAGCATAAAGAAATAAATAATATTTAGATATTTTTATATATATTTTTAGCATTTGACATGCTTAGCACTATACATTAAACACAAAGTGAAAAATGTGAAATCAAAAATAACAGTCAGGAGTCAGTTTTTCACTTTGTGTTTAATGAATAGTGCTAAGCATGTCAAATGCTAAAAATATATATAAAAATATCTAAATATTTAAAGGGTTTGCGTCATTATTAGGTAAAATCTTAATTGTAAAATTAAGTTTACCTGGTCGGTATAATGTATGAAAATACTTCCGACAGATGGCGCAGGCGTCACCCAAAGACGTTAAGTATGATGTGTTATCGAAATTAGCAGTCAGGAGCAATTGTCAGGATGGCTGAATTGGTAAAGCATCTGGACGGTATCCAGAAGATGCAGGTTCAAATCCTGCTCCTGACTGTTATTTACGATTTCACATTTTTCACTTTGTGTTTAATGTATAGTGCTAAGCATGTCAAATGCTAAAAATATATATAAAAATATCTCAATATTTGAAGGGTTTGCGTCATTATTAGGTAAAATCTTAATTGTAAAATTAAGTTTACCTGGTCGGTATAATGTATGAAAATACTTCCGACAGATGGCGCAGGCGTCACCCAAAGACGTTAAGTATGATGTGTTATCGAAATTAGCAGTCAGGAGCAATTGTCAGGATGGCTGAATTGGTAAAGCATCTGGACGGTATCCAGAAGATGCAGGTTCAAATCCTGCTCCTGACTGTTATTTTCGATTTCACATTTTTCATTTTGTGTTTAAAATAAATAATAATTTAATCCTGGGTATAGACGTTCATTCTAAGTCCAAACATCAACAACACACACAACATCTATATAAGTTTGTGATGTGATGACATGAGGAGAAAAAGATTTGAAAGTGAGATATTACGATAGCTAAAAACAAGTATATGTATATAATATTTTATTCCATCCATCAGTCATTCGACGTCCACTGCTGTACATAATAGGTCTCCCTGAGAGAACGCCACAACAAGTGGTCCTTTTTTTTTGTTAACACGATCCAAAATGCAAGATTACGCACGTCACTGGGGTACTAAGGGGGTCCAGGGGGTGTCGGGCTTGATGTCATACAAGCTCGACTCTTATGTCAAATTCATGAGCCACAATACCGACTAAAAGATGACCGCGACGGCTTCTTCCGTCATAATGGAGTGTCATAGGATCGTCTACAGACATTACACACCGATGCTCTAGTGACTACATCCAAGGGTGCCTTGCGGTTTCAACCAGGTCGTCAGTCCTTCTGGCGAGAGGCCGTCCTATGCTGCGCCTTCCTGTGAAACATCTAATGCGGAGAGAGGTGTTAGCGTGGCGACGCTTTTATTTTACTTGTCCCGTTCAAATCATTTGTTTGTTTACTAATTCTTGACACCGTAACTCCTTAACCAATAATCATATATAAAACTCTGGAGCACAGATTAAGACAAAGGCTACTAACTATTGTTTAAGTGGAGAAGGTGGAGGTCTCCTGTGGGATGGCTATTTTTGTGTGGATTATTTTTATGCCAGAGCATGACGTATTTAGATTGAAGAACTACACAGGAGTATGCTCGCTGTAAAATTGTCGGAAAGAAGGATCCTTTCAGATAATTTTATTTAATAATGAAGATTGACTATAACTAATAAGTTAAGTTGAAAGTTTATTGTAGGGCCAGCTAAAAATCAGTGTTTTGCAATTAGTACAAAAAAAACTGAACTGGCTTTTTGTTTTGTTATTTCATTTAGTGGCAGACGAGCCACGGCCTATCTGATGGTAAATGGTAACCGTCGCTCATGGATTATTGTCAAGCCGCTGCTCACCATTTCATTTCATTGATATGAAATGAAAGAATAAATGGCTATCTCCTGCTACAGTCAAAACGCAACGATTCATTTCTTGGCCGGTCACACGGGAGATGGTAGTACCAACCCGCCCGGGTCCGATACCAAGTGAGTACTCCCACTTGGTACCCAGTCCTACCACCAGTCAACAACTACCTTTGTTACACTATTGATATTTTATATTTGTTAGTTTTTTTTTAGTTCTTTCTAATCTTGTGCAACAAAAGAAAATGCTTTGAATGCTAATAATAATACAATTCAAATGATTAATCGATTAGATAAATTCATAAAAATGAATATTTAATACTATGCTGCTAAGCCACTCTCCTCACCACTTCATTCCGAGCAAACAAAATTAATAAATGGACGGCTTCTTCCCACTATATAAAAATTTGTGACGAATAATAATCACAAATTATTAGTGGTGGATGCTAGGTTGGAACCTAAATAGCGCAAATTAAATCTTTTTAAAATAAAGGATATTTATACCAATATTTTTTATAATCTCGATATATCGATAGTTGTTGGTTCTTCCTGCATCCCTAATTGACAGCTGACATAGAACAGATAAAAATTAAAAAAAAAAACTAAATAATCACAGACATTTTCACCCAACGTCCTCTGGTCAATTCAAGTCCCAAACTAAGCTTAACGCTTGTGCTATGGGTACCAGATTACGGATATAATACATATACTATTTTTTTTTGTAAATACATACATATAATAGATAGAAAACACCCAAACGCAGTACAAATATCTGTGTTCATCACACAAATAATTGTCCCGAGTGGGAATCGAACCCACGACCTCGTGCACGGAAGTCGGTTACACTACCGGCTACGCCACGAGGCCCGTCGAGATAAAGGCTTTGTTCCGCTATAAATTGTGAGCACTGTGATATTACGTGATCAACAGCTTCCATAAATATAACAACTTGCACTATGGAATATTATTATTATTATTGAATATTGTAAATGAAAGATACCCAAACATGGAAAATGTAAAGAAATTGTGTTTATTGCAGTGTAAAACCAATACTTTGTATGAAATGAAAGTAATAACAGATCAGTATACTGGACTGCATTTCGTTATAAACAGTAACCAGTATAGCTAACTATAAAGGGACGACTTCGCAGTATACTAAATTGGCATCACACCTTACAGTGCTTGCAGTTTATATCGGAACACACCCATTACACTGTGATCGTAACTATTAAGATGGCGGACGACAGCCAAAGTAAGTCACTTTTACTAGGTATGTAAAGATTAGGGCGCCTCTCATCATCTCCTCATTTACAGCTCAATAACGAATTATACACTATAGTATTATTATAGATTATTATATACTCTATACTAAATGAGTAAACTCTTAGATCTTAGACGAAGAATAATATAGACTCGCTACTGTTTTGACATTAAGGATGAAGAAAAGGATGCACATACTAGGTTTTACCAAGAGTGAGAGAGACACAGGTATAAGTATATTTATCCTTTTCGCGTATGCGTATTAATCACGTTATATACGCTAATATTACATGTTCTAATTCATTTTAAGCAAAATATAAGCATAACTGCAATTTCTTGTCCTGTCATTCTTTTATCCGGCTAAAACAGGTAGTACATTTTTAGTCAACAAAGTTTTAATCATGATTATCTTTTAAAATTATTCCGGTTATCTATTGCTATCTCGACACTGCATACGCTGATAGCTTGTCTATAATATCCTTCGTCTAAGTCTTAGATAAATACTAGTCTGAGGATTAATAGGTAACCTATTTTTATTAAGAAAAAATATACCTCAGACTAAATACCTCTAGACCATGGAAGTAACATGTATACAACTGGAATGCACACTGTTACCAAAAAGCGGTGCTAGTGAGATAGTAGGTACGAGGTCAATTTATCTCACTCTATTCGGGTGACCATGTTTGAAAACAAATAGAAATTTTAATTTTTTTTTATTGTTAATATCGGTTAAACTAATTTTTGTTGGTTTTGCTCTCACGCTTCATGTAGTTAACCGACTTTGATAAATTTTAATAAATTTTTATGGAAGCTAAACTTTAAAAAAATACTAATATATATGTTCTAGTCATGCTTATATACCTACATTCAAAGATGCCTATAAGACGTATTTCTTAGTTTATGCAAACAAACAAAAACCTACCAACTGAACTATAGTTAGAAGTAAGAAAATAATAAAAATAATATTACATTTGAGGAAGTTTACTTTATTGTAACTGACAGTTTTTTGTTAATTTTGTTTTCGTTAACTGATTAGCCTTTCTGAGTTAAAAAACTTAAGACTTAGATTTGAATGAACCGGAAAAGGAAATTTATTGTCACCCTAATTGTTCTATAGTAAGGCTTAGCACGACCAGCGAAACCAACCGCGCTATTTTTAAAAAAATTGATGTAAATAAATAACACGATTAAAAAATATATATTTTACATTACAACGTTTTACATTGCATTAAAAAAAGATGTCAGAAATAAAAGCACAATCGAAAAGAAGACTCACATGAAATTATTTTTGTAAAGTTATATCAACACAATGTGCCTGTTTCGTGACGAATTGACACGTTCACCTCATATCTGAGTATACAACCTCGTGTATTATAATAGGGTACGAAGCACAAATGGGCCATCAGATGGTATCATGATACAATATCATACATCGTGGAACATCTCAATTCGTATATTGAGAAACTCATACAAATTCCTTAACATACAGCGTGTAATAGACAGCAAGGCAAAAAATAAACAAACCCGCTTTTCTATAGGTATATTATACGATGTAAACTGAAATTTACCATAGAAACGAATATTTAAGGATTTATGGTTAATTAATTTTATTTACGCTACGCAATGGATAGCTAACAATTTATCGAATAGGATGGCCGCGTGTGGCGTATGCCGTTCCGCTGTGACGCGCGCGAAGGCGAGCTCATGCGCTGTACCTACATACACCGCTAAAGTATCTACCTACCTAGCGTACCTACGTGGCGTAGCGGGTAGCCGTTTGTGCATGCGACTGCTGATGACGAGGTCTGCGATTCGATTCCCGAGCCGGGCAAAGTGTTGTTGGGTTTTTTCGTAGAGAATTTCTCATTAGCAGCGCGGTGTTTGGTAATGTGCTCAATAGACGTTAGGCTCGCCCATATTAGGATGTAGGTACTTAAACATAGGCAAATCGTGGGTTAGTAAAACTACCCCCTGAGGGATACAGGCGTGAAACTTAAGTTATGTAAACTCAAGCTGAGCAGAACCAACCTTCGGGTATTAACACTATTAACTTTACTGATCACTAAATTAGGTACAAATAAAATCATTTTAATTAACACCACAAGTAAATACAGCACATTTCTAACTGATCTACCCGCTAAGAATTACCTATAGAATATTTCGTTTGGTTATCTAAATAGCTATTTAGATCTAATTGTTGATTTGTTTCTTACCTACCTAAATTTTAACCTACTTAGGTATGTGTGCACTTGTGCAGCGACAAGCAAACCTATTTTGTAAAATCACGGATTACTTAGGAACATAGTTAGATACGAGTAAAAACAATAGGTAATAACGTAAACACTTATGTGAAACAGTAGTAAAACTTAAATACAAAATGTTACATTATGATGATCTTCTTATAAGATGCGGCTCGATTTGGGCACCTCCAACTTGCTCACAAATCTGTGCACGACGTAATGTTTCCTCGTGAAGACGAGGCATCATGGTGGGATCTGTTTCAATGTCACTATTTAGTTTGACAAAGGCGTCCCTCAAGCGTTGGCGCATTTTAGCTGCGGTATCGCACTCTGTCACAAAAACTTTGTTTATTATGTGGCCCCATAAAAAAAAGTCCAGTGGTGTTAAGTCAGATGAACGTGCTGGCCACGCATGAGGGCCAAATCGGCCTATCCACCTTTCAGGAAACATCTCATTTAAATAATCGCGCACTGGGCGAACGAAGTGGGGTGGCGCACCGTCATGTTGGAACCAAATTCTGGGTAATCGGGCAAGTGAAACATCGTCGTCAATAAGATCCCATTCTTGTTCTAAATCAACACGCAACTCATGTAGAATGCTAGCTAGGTCTTGCTGTAAAAATTGTAAATAGCTTTGCCCATTCATGCGCTCTGGTAAAAGGTAGGGACCTAAAATTCTATTCCGATAAATCCCTGCCCATACGTTTACAGACCAATGCGTTTGATGTCCGGTTTGTTGGTATGCATGCGGATTGTTTCGTGCCCAAATGTGTGTATTTCGGCAATTCCACATACCGTTTCTAGTAAATGTGGATTCGTCAGTCCAAATCACATACGATACAAAGTTGGGGTTTAGCCGCTGCTGACTCGCCCACCATCTGCAGTAAGCAATACGGTGGCCATGATCACCGGGCACGAGCGCATGTACTTTGTGAATGCGATATGGTCGTTGGCGGTCCCTTCGCAGAACTTTATATGCAGTCCAGTGCGAAACCCGTGTTCCATGACGTCGCAAAAGTTTGGCAGTAGTGCGCGTGCCCAGACGTGGATTACGTGCAACAGTGTCCAATATCCTCTGTTCTACGCGGATATTAATCGGCCTGCCAGCACCTTCTTGTTGAGGTACAATGGGAACCAACCAATTACCCAAAACCCGTTGATAAGCTTGAGTAATCACCCGACTGTTCACTGGATGGCGGTTATTTGGGTAGTGCTGAACGTAAATACGTAAAGCCAGAGAAGCATTTCCTCTGGCTTCGCCGTAAGCCATCAACATTTGTCCGTATTCACGAGCAGTGAACAGCTGATTCCCTGCCCAGCTCATGCCTGGTGGTCTGTTATCACTCAAAATAGTTAACAACCACAAAACACGTAGGTAATTTAGTCACGATCAAGGCACATCATGTCAATTTCCGTAGAGAGATGCGGCCGAACTGATCAAATTTTAGTACCTGCATCTTCATTGCTAATTGAACGAGTAGGTATCGATAGTGACGTCAATGAGAAATAATAAAAAACTATCGATTACAAACTGCAAGGCGTTGGTTAAATGGCTATTATTTATTGTCAATTCTTATTTGTTAATTGTAATTATTTAATAGTTAGTTACTAAAATATCTCTTTAAAGCAATAAATAATAATAATTTCGTAAAACTAGTAGAAAAGTTAATTTATAATTTAAATTTCAAAACAACATCTGGACTATTTAGATATTTTTATATATATTTTTAGCATTTGACATGCTTAGCACTATACATTAAACACAAAGTGAAAAATGTGAAATCGAAAATAACAATCAGGAGCAGGATTTGAACCTGCATCTTCTGGATACCGTCCAGATGCTTTACCAATTCAGCATCCTGACAATTGCTCCTGACTGCTAATTTCGATAACACATCATACTTAACGTCTTTGGGTGACGCCTGCGCCATCCGTCGGAAGTATTTTCATACATTATACCGACCAGGTAAACTTAATTTTACAATTAAGATTTTACCTAATAATGACGCAAACCCTTTAAATAAATGAATTGGAAAGCATCTGGACGGTATCCAGAAGATGCAGGTTCAAATCCTGCTCCTGATTGTTATTTTCGATTTCACATTTTTCACTTTGTGTTTAAAACATCTGGACTATGAACTCCTGTGTCACGTCCTGTGTCACGTTACGGGCGACTTTACAAACATAATTTTAATAGTAATACAACTCCCAGTTCCAACTTAGGCCGTATGAGGCCGGCTTTAAAGTTGTCCCATTCCTCTCTACCCATGGGAGTTGTAAGAGCCGATTGAGGGAATACCGGGGGAATGGGCAGCTACACTCCCTCGAGTATTAACAACATCCACTACGATCGCCAACCCACCTGCCAAGCGTGGCGATTACGGCATTATCCCCCATGACGGGACCGCTCGTTGTGGCGTTCTCTTGGGGAGGCCTATGTCCAGCAGTGGACGTTGAAAGGCTGATGGATGGATGTATGGAATACAACGCCAATATTCTTTTAATGAAACGCATCTACGCTTTTAAATTACATCATAGTTAAAGTCTGTCGTAAGTCGTCACACTTTTCGATATCGATAATTAATCAATCTTAGAATCGCCCTAGGTGTTAGGTATCAAAAATCACAAGGTTTGTCGGTGTCGGCATCAAAGAGTAGGTAAGTCGGCATGGCGCTTTGACACACCGCCTGCCACCGTGCGGCGGCCGCTTTGTAGTTCATACCTACCTAGCTGCGAGTTGCGAATGTTGCGATTAAGATGACAACGACCGTTCGAGCTACCTACTTGCGAACAGCTGAGTGTGAAAATTTTTGAATAATGAATTACATCGCTGTTTTTTGGAAATATGTAATTGTTATTGATATTAATGAGTAATATTAAATACTTGTGCATTAATTAGTTATTTGAAACAGAAAAATAAGGAAATTTAAAAAAAAAATTGAATTTTCCGGTGGAAATTTCCGTTTATTTTCAACTCGGAATAATGGTCTGAATCTCCTATTTCAGTGTTTGTCATACCGTTACATACACCGTGTATATTTTTCCTGCCTTTCACTATCTTAATAGTGGGACACCACAGAACGCGACTGAGCAGCCAATTAACGCGATTTTTTTCCGCAGTGCGATCAGAGGTATACACTTTCATTCCACAAAACATTACCGCGAAATACAGATTTATGTTAAAATTATTCTCGTACAATTTTATTTTCGCAAGTGCGTGCAGCTTCATACAATTTCCATGAATGTCAAATAATTTTGTGAATAAATCGCGTCAATAAAATGTGCAGTGTGTGCTAAGCCTAAGAATTCGTGTGTCAAAGGAAAGGGACACCGTCACTCCGTACTAACGATCTCATCTGGCTCGCTGACCTTTTCATTTGAAATATAAACCTTCTCTATTGAGCATAAAGTGTATTTTTGTATACACATAAATACAAAGCGCATAGTCCTGTTTGTATTATAGGTCCATGATCTAGACAGAGCGAAAAAAATTCTTTGACATGTATGAGCGAGAACATAAGATACAATTTACTGGTGCAAAGAAAAACAGACAAAGTCATAGATTTTTGTCTTTATCACCGTGGCCAGTTTTTGGTATTTGTCACGATGTCAAAATGCTTTGTCTGTCACGATTCAACTAACATAATCGAACATTTGTATAAAAATTCGGGTTTTACATATATTTACATATTATTCAGTATTTTGAGACAAAGGCTACGTGATAATAGTGCTTGTAAAATAGTGTACTAGGCTACAAAAGGTACAGCGAGCGAAAAAATACTGGTATAACATTTCATTCGTATGTAGTCGAAAATGAAATAATTTAATGATTGAATGCTATAAAGTGATATAAAATGGGCTTTTTTTACTCAAAATTAATAATTGCTACCAAGATACACTCGCAAAACACGTTTTCTAGCTAACTTTCTATTACTGAGAATTGTTTCGGTGTTGCCTTATTGCGAATTTAATTTGCCCAGTTATCACTTTACTAATAAATTTATGAGATGATGCTAAAAATGTACCATTTTAGGTTTCCGTCTAATCCAGATGCGAGATCGAAATGGGTCGATGCTACGGGAAAACGAGGCAACCCACAAAATATCCAAAATATGTTCCACGATATTTAATTGATGTTTCATTATACATAATAAGAAAATAGTAACGTTGGGAGGAAAATCATTGCCAGTGAATATGTTCATGTAAGTATAGCTTTTGAAGTCTTTGTAAGTAAATCTCAATTAATGATTATAACTACCACTGTAGTCATAATCTAAAATTTAGAGAAACTGATTTGCTCTAAGTTCTTATTTAATTAATTAAATCAGCGCTGGAAGGATGATAATTCTTTTCTTATTTGACCCAGAAAAGAAAGAAAAGATAATTTAATTGTATTCTTGTGTACTATTATTTTATTAAATATAACTTATTATTATTTACCAGATGAGGTATCGAACAGAACGGCAGTTTATGGAGCAGCAATACTTACCTTGTATCAAGACTCAAAGTTTTGGTATTTCCCTACGTGATCGAATTCTTATTACGGAGATCCGTAGAACGTGAATATCCTACATAGCCCGCCGGGTTTGCATGCTGAAGTGGCAATGGGCAGGCGATGTCACTCGACGAACTGACAACCGTTGGGGAAAAAGGTTCTCGAGTGGCGACCACGTATCGGACAGCGCAGCGTAATATGGCCTCCCACCAGATGGCCCAAATATATGGTCAAAGCTGCAGGGAGCCATTGGATGCAGTCGGCACAAGCCCGCTAGTTCTGGTATTCTCTTGGGGAGGTAAATGTCTAGCAGTGGACGTTTAAAGACTGATGGTTGGATGAATAGAAGGGGTGATAGATTTACTTTCAAATAATTATTTTGATAAACGTGATTTTCAATAAAATATTTGTTACGAAGAGTTTCTTATTTACGACCAAGTTACAGACCACATTCTAACTATTGTTTAATTTTCCCAAATATGGTTAAATATTTGTCAACCTGGCAACATTTAAAAAAAGGGTGTGAGTGTAACCTTTAGGCGCGATTGAAGTAAAACTTCTTTGGCGTTGACGGAAAAAAAAAACTGCAATTTAAAATATTTTTTGATGTGAAATATCTAATGCGGAGGGAGGGTAAAATCGGCTGTTAGCGAGGCGACGCTTTTATTTTACTTGTCCTGTTCAAATTTTGCTAGTTAAATTTGACACACTTCCTGGTTTCCGATTGAGCTGAAATTTTACACGCATGTGTATATCGCGTAACAATGAAATATTATGATGGCATGAAGCTAATCTGATGATGGAGCTGGAAGGTGGCCGTGCGAAACTCTGTAATTAGATGGTGCAACCCTACCGAGTTTGGAATCATTTATTTGATTCGTCTTGACGAGTACTTTGTCTCTAGATTGTATCCAGGGTCTAAAGATGGAGCTGGAAGGTGGCCATGCGAAACTGCAATTAAATTGCGCAACCCCATCGAGTTTATACTCGTTTGATTCATCTTGAGGGGAGTACTTTGACAAGTTATGATCATTTTATTTCGATAAAATAATTTCGATGTTTTCACATCTGGTAGACGTCCCGTGACGTCTATTTTCTTTTTAAACTGTTAAATTTTTATTCACTGCTATTCACTATTGATCCGTTTGAAAATTTGGAAATAAATAATCCTAATTGATTATGATATTTGCCACTAGCTTGCGTATAAGTCAAGAAGCGTGGACATGGTATATGACATATACCTACGACCAATCCAAATTATTATTTTTAAATAGCGGAAACTACACAGACTATAGTAAGCGTTACTTCCGTCAGAAAAAAAATCCAAGTTACTCCCTAGTCGCGCCTAAAGAAGTTTTACTTCAAAAAAATATTGCTGTTTCAAGTGCGGCTACGCCGTAGCTCTGTCTAGTTCTTAGTTTGAGAAATATAGATTTTATATCCTCTGTCTACGACAGTCTACGTCACTTGGCAAATCTACTACCCGCACTACACCGCTCGCGAAGTAGCCGAATGTTAAGCGAATACGAGAGTGTGGAGGGGTACTTCGCTTTGCTTTGTGCTACCTCGCCTCGCCTCGGATGACTTCCGATCATCTCTCTTAAGTTGGCGGGGGCAAATCAACTTTCTTTTTTTTTTTTTTGCTAATTCGTTTATTCGTCGTTTGTCCTTTATTGTCGCAAAAAAATATTGTTATCTGGCTTTTTATTATTTTTTCAGTCAATCGCAAGTAGTTATTGTTTGTCGGTTGAAAAATACGTTTGTCCGATCTTAAATACCTATAAATTTTTTTTTTTATGTAATTACACCTGCATTAATTTGTAAAACCGTCTATACTACTGCGCATGCGCAAACTTATGACAAATTATGCAGGCTATTTAAAATTTGTTTAAAATAACAAACAACATGAACTATAATAATAATAATAACATACATACATAAGAGAGGTTATATTTTTGCAATTTGGGCTCAATAAATATTTTAAAAATTGAAAAAATGTGGTAATCGGCTGCAGCCGTTCAACGGCCTTGAGCAGACTTCCGATTTTGGAATTCCGCCGCCAAACTGAGGAGGACAGGGAAGGGTTACCAATAAATTAATAAACGATATTATGCTTCTTTTTTAATTAACAGATTGTTCAGATTCCTCACACTGACAATCTGCCATTTTCCTTTTCCCCATCTGAAAAAACATAAGTGACACCTATGACGATAAATTGCAATACGAAATGTTTTGAGTGGTAAATTTAATTTATGATATCACTGAACTTGAGCGAAATACACTCGACTAAGACTCGTAGTTGTGTATGCCGTAACTAATAATAACGATGATCAATTAGGTCACATGGTCAACAGTGAATCAGTGGTACACAGATGATCACACTGATACCTGCTCCGTTTATTAATGTAAGAGTAAAATAAATATGCAATCGTGTCTCGTTTGCGAACCTGCTCTCACTCCAGCTGTCGCTGCGCGGACGCGCTCACCGATAGATGCGACAGCACGACATTTTAGTTTTCAGGAGTAAAAACCACCGGTAAAGTAATTTGAATTTTGTTTATATATCTTATACTAAAGGTGTGTTCCTATATATTTTGTTCTAATTGTTTGTATAGATGTATGTAGTATGATTAAGTGCTAAAAAATTTACGCAATTATTTGTGGTTGTTGAGAAATTTAATTTTGAACTATGTAGTGGAGATATAGTTAACAGTGGATTGATTCACTATGAATATGTGATCCAGAGTGTACCCTCACTTAGATAACGTTTTACTTTGGAACTTAATGGAAGTTTATCTTCTTAACCAATCGCTCATCTGACTCTATTTCCACATATCCAAACCATCAGAACGTTCCCTTTCGCATCTTTACACCAATACTCTCACAGAGATCGCAATTCGATCGTATTAAATTTATTTTTTTGTTCCTTTCCGCATGTCCAACTCTCGCTTCCATTTAATAATGTTGGGACAAGCACTGTGTTGTGTATTGCAACACGTGCCTTCTGGCTAAGGTGGTGGCTGCCGAGAAGTTGTCCCAATGCTCCGTTCTCTCTATTTTCCGCATTCACTCTTCTCTCTATATCAGTGGTGTACCTTCCATCCCGACTGAATCCACATTCAAGATATACAAATTCATCCACGTATTCTAGCAAATCATTGTCTATTGATACTCTGACATTTGTTCTGGCTTCTACTCTTTCAAAAACCTTAACATTGGTTTTGCTCACATTTACACGTAGGCCCCTTTTCTTACAAACTTCTGTCATTATGTCGACAAGGGTTTGCAGGTCAGTCGCAGACTGCGCTAATAGGACTGCATCATCTGCATATAGCAGTGACTTAACCACTAAGTCGCCCATCTGAACTGCCACATTCATTTCATTTATCCTTAGGAAACATTTATCCAGATGTACGAGTATGATAAACAGTCTGGCTGATAGAACGCAGCACTATTTAACGCCAATAATTGCATTAAACCAAGGCGACATTCCATCATCCAGTCGTACACAAGCTCTGCAGTCCATGCAGTACCGTTAGTACCATAAGTACTCTGGCAAAATGCCCCAAAGTTCCTTTCGTAAAACTGTGTCAAATGCTTTCTCCAAATCCACAAAACTTAGTACATTATAGTTAATGTTATTCTATCATTGAGCGAAGACTGAAAAAGTAGAAATTTCCTTTAAGTGTCTGAGAAAATGATGGTTTTGTAGGGGTTACTCATTAAATTGCTAAAAAATAAACATCCAGTTGATTATATGCATTGACTTTTATTATTTAACTATTGAAATTTTCTTTGATCCATTATAAACCAGTAGGCAATCCACTGAGTATCAGGAGAAGTACACACTGGATCAAACCCACTATAATGAATATATATGTGCATCTTTATTATTGTACATTGGTTGTCAGGTTGGCCAATTCCATCGTAAAGTTTAATAATCATTTGACCCTCTGACAATTTTTCGTACAATTCTGACTATTAGTTTTGTAATGTAATATTAGGGGGAGATTTAAACATAAACATTTTAGAGAACAATTTAAAAACTAACTTATTCTTAGATTTCATGTTAGAACATAGATTTATACAATTGATAAAGGATCCTACACGCATTACCCAAACTTCGACTACATGTCTAGACCTAATATTTACCAATTTTAATGATAGGAAAAATTACGCAACCGTAGAAGAATTAGGTTTCTCAGACCATTGCGCTACCATTTTACACACGAACATAATATTACAAAACAACATAAAACAAAATTTTTGGTGGGTTAAAAAGAGAATATTTAGTAAAACTAACATAGAAAAATTTATATGTGAATTACATACTCTAAATTGGTATAAAACAATAACTTCAAATAAAAACCTTGATGAAAATTATACAACATTTAATAATATACTATATAAACTCTTAAATGTATCCCCAAGACACGCATTAAATTAAAAATAAAAATGAAAAATACTGGCTTACCAAAGGCTTAATGCCTTGTAAAAAAAAAGATTACTCAAAACACTTACACTAAAAATAAACAACCCTGTATTATCAAAATATTATAAAAAATATGAAACAGTCCTAACAAAAACCGTAATATCTGCAAAAAAATTAGAATACATAAATAAAATTAAAACATCAGATAATAAAGTGAAAACCATGTGACAAATAATAAACGAAAGAGCCAATAAAACTAAACAAAGAAACGATAGGTTTAATATAAAAATAGAATCTAATAACAATGTGGTACAAGAACCTAAAAAAGTAGCTAATATCTTCAACACTTCTTCGCAGATATGGGAAAAAGAACAATTCAACCACATAACAGCATAGCAAATGGAGCACCTGTAATTTACCCAACAGAAAACACTATGTTTCTGAGCCCAGTAAGCCCCTATGAAGTAAATAAAATAATAAAAAATCTAAAAAACAAAACTAGCTACGGAATAGATGAACTCTCCGCCAACTCTAGTAAAGCAATGTGCAGATGAACTTACCACACCATTCTACCTTTTGATTAATAAAACCGATCCATAAGAACAAAAACAGACCCAAATAATTATCGCCCTATCGCACTCCTACCCACGGCATCTAAAATCTTGGAGAAGGCAATGTGTGACCGCGTTTATTCATTTTGTGAAAAGATTACTAGATAACAGTCAAAATGGCTTCCGTAAAAATAAATCAACAACCTTGGCAGCTTCTAAATATGTACAAGAAGCAATAAATATTGTAAACAATAAAGATTATGCTATAGGGGTATTGCTTGATATGACCAAAGCCTACGACAAAATACAGTTTAATATATTATTAAAAAAATTGCAAGGTATAGGAATTAGAGGAAACGCTCACAAATGGTTTACATCATACTTACAAGATAGGGAACAATTAGTAGAAATAGAATACTTCAATAATAACACAAACGAAATAGTAAAAAATTAGATCAGATACAAAACCAGTAAACGCATCAATACCTCAAGGAAGTGTAATAGGATGCCTTTTATTTTTAATATATATAAATGATCTCCCTAAGATAATAATCTCTATGCTTACCTCATGCCAAAATAATAATAATACTAACGACAAAATTCATTCCCTGCTCTCTTCAGTCATACATTGGATGGATGGCCATAATTTAGAGATAAATTTCACAAAAACAAAGTTAATCACCTTTCATCCCTATCAAAAATCGCATTTAAACCTTATTTCTTTCTTTTAATGACACAAAAATAGAACATGTCAACGAGTTCACTCTCCTCGGATTATCTATAGATACTCACCTAAATTGGATATCCCACGTACAAAAAGTAAGAGCAAAACTTTCCAAATTCGTATACGCTTTAACCGAAATTAAAATAACCACTGACATCCAAACAGCAATCATCACATACTATGCGTATGCCCATGCATGGCTCAGCTATGGCATTATACTTTGGCGAAATAGTACAGATGCGCATACTGTATTCACCTTACAAAAAAACTAATAAGAATAATAACAAATATAGAACAGACAGATAGTTGTAGACCACATTTCAAAAAACACAAAATATTAACTGTCACCAGCTTATACATTCTGGAAATAAGTAAATTTGTCTGAAAGCATCCACAATTCTATAATACCCGTGAGGAAAAGCAAACCAAATATAGTCTAAGACATAAAAACAGATTAAATCTACCATTATCAAAGCTAAAAATACATTCAACCAGCCCTTTATTTATGTCCATAAACATTTATAACAAGTTAACAAAAAAGATAAGGGATGAAAAAAATACAAATAAATTTATGAGCCTTTTAAAACAGTTTCTCATTGATAAATGTTATTATACAATTAAAGGATTCTTTGAAGACAAAATGAAATAGTTAAAATCTTCATTAACACCTACCTGCACACTTAAGAAACCTAACTTCACCATAGATATAATAAATTAAACAAACAGAGCTTTTGTAAACTGACTATTTAATATAAGAGATACAAATAATTACGAAACTTACCTTTTACCTCTTCCTCTTTTCTACTTTTCGCTGTGCCCAACAGGGTCCATAATTGTTACTCTTTTATTTTTATGTTACCACCTACACTATACAATCATTGTGGAATACGAAAATAAATGAATATGATATTATAATGCTTAAAAAAAAAGTGATCCTCTGTTGACCATTTTACCTATATTTCTATATAAGTCTGAATAGATCAGAATCACGGCTGCTGAATTAAATATATTCTTATAAATTCATGACAATATTAAAATGATATTGTATATAAAAAAGAGGCAGATATGTTACAAGCGCGCGACCAACCAAAGTTAATAAAACAAAAGGATTTCCTATCATATGTAAGTGTATAGAAAATTATACATCTTTATTGGCATATTTCAATAAAGATCCATCCATCCATCAGCCCTTCAAAGTCCACTGCTGGACATAGGCCTCCCCAAGAATGGGGGAATCAATAAAGATATTTTTGTAATATTTTTATAAGCCATTTATAGCCTATGCATATGTCAGCGCGACAGTGTACGCGATAATAGTGCGCGTACTAGTAATGCGGGAACAGATTTTAAACGTCATTTCTATGAACGTATCATATCTTGTGTAAAATATCATTGCAATATTGTATATTATTGACTTATCACGTATAATGATTCTAGTAGGAAACCTTTATTATTAACATTTAAGTATTGATAACCAGGTTTTTAAATTACTCAGAATATATAAAACTGTAAACAATTGTTGCAAAACAACAACTGCGAGGCTTATCAATAATGCCTTGATCACACGTACCGAGTAAACGGGCGAGACAGTGCTCTCGGCCGAGTACTCGGTACGTATGAACATAGCGCCGAGTGCTCGGCCGAACAAAGCGGCGAGACAGTGCTCTCGGCCGAGTACTCTGTACGTATGAACATAGCGCCGAGTGCCATAGATAATTCACTTATATACCTGAAACTCTGCATTCTTGGCTCTGGCGTGCAGAGATGCGCAAACTAAATCACCAATGAGATCAGGGATTTATAAATCTTTTTCTTCGAAAGATTTAAATCACTCTTTTAAATCTTTAACTCTTTTAAATCTTTGGTTACGAATGACGTTATTCATTCAGTTGATAATAAGTGATGCAAATATCTATTGATGCATATAGTTATTCTCTCCTTCCCTCAAGTCGCAACTGGTTTTGAGCTTTTTGCTAAAAAGACAGAGAGTCTAAGTTTCTGTGTACCTATCGTCATTGTATTTCAAGAGTGCGTTTGTGCGTGCCTACAACTTATGTTATCTCTTTTCAATTCACAATATCCTTTATCTATTGTCTCATTCTAAATCTACGTCCATCATTCCATCTATTCAATCCTAACGTAGTGAGCTAGTGAGTTAAAGATGTATTTTCGAAACCAAAGATTTAATGATTGATTACGCATTTTGAAAGGATTATACATCTTTTGTATCAATCACTCCTGAGTTACACATCTCTACTGGCGTGGCACAGTACACTAGTACTCAGCTACTGGCTTATCCTTGACTCTTTGGATAGTTAATTTGTGAAAACGAATTAATTATTATCTTCAGCTCAAATTAGCCTCAGTGTAATTTGTAGTTGACCCTCTTAGTTTGAACTATTGTGGATTAATTGTATTAAAGATTGGATCGAGTTACTGTCTTTAAATGATGGAATTAGACCTAATTTAGTTAAGATTTATTGGAATAATTACAGTTCAGAGAATTATACCGTTATACCCGCACCTCTTATTCGTGATTATCATCATGCCAGACCTACCTTCCGACATACTGTTATTTTCGATTCCACATTTTCACACTGTGTTTATTAATATTGAAATCGATTGGCTTTCTAAATATTCTTATCCATGTCATAAAGCGCGCGAGTATAAGCATATCTTTTCTCGTTGGCGAGCGCCGAGCGACTGCAGTTCCAAGTATAGTTATTTATCTATGGACTGAAGTAGCGCAAGTGTGTGGTCACGTACTTCGTACTGCGACCATCTTCGGGCACTTCGCCGAAGTCACTTTGCGAGCAGTGTAGTAGTGGTATGGTACCTTAGACGAAGAATAATACTTCGTCTAAGAATGCTACCGATTTCGCATTTTGACTTTGTTGACATAATTAACTTGACTGACAGTGACACTGACATCTACTGGTCTCGAACTCAAATGTCAGATATGACTGTATTTGCTGTGCTGTTAAGCTGTTTATTGATTTCTAGAAAACATTAAAAAATTTAATAATACGTTTTAAAGATGGCTAGTCCAGAAAGGGAATTGTGTCCACCACCCACAGAAGAAGATGAATTAACACTTCCTAGAGCGAGTATTAATAAAATGATAAAAGAATTGGTACCTTCTGTGCGTGTAGCATTTGAGTCACGAGAACTAATTCTAAATTGCTGCACGGAGTTCATTCATCTTTTAAGTTCAGAAGCCAACGAAGTTTGTAATCAAAGCAATAAAAAGACAATAAATGCGGAACATGTACTCACAGGTGCTCGGCCCAAACAATCACAATATTCTATTACTAACTGCTTTTTAAAATGGGTCAATTCAATTCTTTATTGGCCTTTATAATGTTATGACATGTTTTACAAATATTAACCACTTTTGGTTTAAATACGTGATCCCCTGACACTAAACCCACAATAACCCTCCATTACTTAAATTAGGATAAACGGCAGAATATGTCATCTAGTTGTGGACTATATGTACAAATGCCAAATTTCATCATACTTTGTAGAATAGTTAGTGCTTATAGGTAACACACTAACAAACTGATTTTGAAATTTATAATACATATTAGTAAAATAAATATATTATGGAACCAATCAGGCACAGAAATTTGGAATAAGTGGGCAACTTGTAATTGTGTGATCTCAAGATTCAAATCTACCCAAGATTTACAATTATTGAATACTTTCTGATATTTATGCGAATGTAATAAAACTACATTTATAGAATCTATCACATTTACTTGATTTTTTTACTATCCTGACATTTTGAATACCTACTTAACAGCATTCATGTTCACAGGTGGACTAAGATGGTAGACGTCCAAGGCCTTGGATGTTGGGATAGTAGAAAATCCAGTAAATGGATAGATTCCATAAACATAGTTTTATTTCATAAAATTGTTATTGAGTTTTCCCATCAGGAAATTTTATAGATAATTATATGCTTGCATAATTCTTAAGAAACAAGAGGAAATCTTCCTAAGAGAACTGTTCTATACTAGTTACACACTAAATCATTGCTATATGTAGAACTAACATTAAACGCAAAGTGGAATATGTGAAATAGAAAATAACAGTCACAAGCAGGATTTGAACCTGCATCTTCTGGATGCCGTCCAGATGCTTTGCCAATTCAGCCATCGTGACAACTGCTCTCGACTGCTAATTTCGATAGTATGTTCATACTTAACGTCCTGAGTGAGGCCTGCGCCATCTATCGAAAGTATTTACTTAGGTACATTATAACAACCAGGTAATCTTAATTTTACAATTAAGATTTTTACCTAATAATGATGCAGCCCTATAAATATTTAGATATTTTTATATATATTTTTAGCATTTGACATGCCGTGACAATTCCTCCTGACTGACGCAGCCCTATAATGTTTCTCGTGACTGTTATTTTCGATTTCACATTTTTCATTTTGTGTTTAATAGTAGTAACATTAAACACAAAGTGAAGTAACATGTTTTAAAATTTACGATCTTTAGATATCTTCAAATATTTAATACAATTTCAGCATTGGACAGGTTAGGCTTTAGTGATTACACATTAGAAGCTGAAGCAGTTTTGAAAGATTGCAAAGCTGTAGCTGCTAAAAGAAGACGACAAAGCACTAGACTTGAAAATCTAGGAATACCTGAGGAGGAATTATGGCGACAGCAGCAGGAACTCTTTGCTAAGGTATTTACATATTGAACTGTCAAGTATTAACATTTTTCAGTCTTATGGAGTATTACAATATTCAACCTCGATGTGTGCTAATGGGTAAACACAATAATGGTGCCCATCCATTAAATAAATAGAAGTTGACGCTACGTCTGTGGAAGTGTCGTCCCGAAAGGGTAATACACCGGCGGACCATTGAAGTATTCTCACACAGCCGTTGGTCTGCCAGTACAGGCGGCGAGACGCCACTCCGCGTGTTTTATTTCATGGGTGAGGGCCCTACACGACCCTGTTTGTTACCCCTAACATCGGGGTGTGTAGTAACATTAAGATATTTGAGAAAAAAATACTATAATATTAGGCGTGTCTGAACCATAGACGTAGGATTTTTTCGCTACGCTCAAAAGACCAAAGAAGCGATGGAGCGAAAGATCCTAATGAAATACAAACCGCCGCGCCCGCCGCCGAAATAGAGATTAGAGATTGTCACACAATGTTTACGCGAGTAACAGCCCACAGCGTCTGAGCCTGCTGTTTTACGTCGAACAGAATTTTGTGTATTTGACAATGATATTATAATTATATAAAAAAGAGGGTATTGGAAGAATTATCATACTTTAAATAGAACTATCTTTTTATTCTGCAAGCATGGTGTAGTTCAGTAAGTGTATGTGTCGGCACAAAACATAACAACCTTAATAAATACACATTTCAATAATAATTATAAATTTGTAATAAATGGATTATTACAGCATTAGACACAAGTAAAAAAGATCCTTTTTGATACACAATTTGTTATAAGGGAACAATAAACCTGTCATTGTAACATCAGGTGGGACAATAGAGCATCAAAGATCTCATAGCTACCTACATTTATGTCAATTCATAAATGTTTGCCTTTCCTCATTAATAAAGCCTTTGACATTATAAAAAAATTACAAGAAGCAGGGCCAAATAACATAGAGAATGTTTTTCACTTCACTACAGCTTGACCAAACTTATAGGCCTTTGAAAATGGTAAAAAGTGAAAAAAAATAATAGTACAATGAAACCCATTGGAAAAGTAAGAAAATATAACAAAAATAAAAGGAAAAATAAATTACGTTCGATTTGAGGTCGGGAAGGGGGTGGGGGTGAGCTTTTAAGGGTAAAAATCGGTTTATCACGATTTCCCGCAAAACTAAGAGTGCTATCGAAAAAAGTTAAATGGCAAAATTGTAGGCAATAAAAAGATCTACAACTTTTGTATCGACACTTTTTTACATAACCTCAAAATTTATGTGAAAAATCTAAAAAACCGACTTTTTGGTTTTTTACTTTTAACTTCCACAAAAAAATAATATTTTTTCGCGAAATTTGGTGAAAACTTACCTTTTTATATCTCAAACACATTGTAATTTTTTTGATGAAAAATATTTATTTTTTCTTATTTGGATTAAATATCGAAAAATCACCCTAATTTTCAATCAAAAATGCTCACGGTATATATTACGTACCATAACAACTTCAATCCAGATTAAAAAAAAAACATATTCCTCACAGGCACGTGAAGAGCAAGCAAAACAAGAACAACAGCAATGGCTCCTGTTACAACAACAAGGTCTTGTGGGTGCTGAAGGTGCCCCACAAGCATATGTACCGCCCCCTCCTGGACTGAAGGTCGATGATGAAGAAGATGATGATTATTCCTAAATATGAAATATATTCATAACATTTGTAAAAAATTGATATTAAATCTTGCAATACTTTTTTTTTGTTAAGACTGGAAAAAACGTACCTGACTGCATTTCCCCATTGTTCGGGCCAACGAACAGGGTGGTGTGGGGTGCTTAACCACCAAATAAACTTGCTGTCCGTCGTCTCCACCTGCGTTAGCTGACCCCTGGAACTGTGTGACATTACTTCAGTTAAACACAAAGTGAAAAATGTGAAATCGAAAATAACAGTCAGGAGCAGGATTTGAACCTGCATCTCCTGGATACCGTCCAGATGCTTTACCAATTCAGCCATCCTGACAATTGCTCCTGACTGCTAATTTCGATAACACATTCATACTTAACGTCTTTGGGTGACGCCTGCACCATCTGTCGGGAGTATTTTCATACATTATACCGACCAGGTAAACTTAATTTTACAATTAAGATTTTACCTAATAATGACGCAAACCCTATAAATATTTATATATATTTTTAGCATTTGACATGCTTAGCACTATACATTAAACACAAAGTGAAAAATGTGAAATCGAAAATAACAGTCAGGAGCAGGATTTGAACCTGCATCTCCTGGATACCGTCCAGATGCTTTACCAATTCAGCCATCCTGACAATTGCTCCTGACTGCTAATTTCGATAACACATTCATACTTAACGTCTTTGGGTGACGCCTGCACCATCTGTCGGAAGTATTTTCATACATTATACCGACCAGGTAAACTTAATTTTACAATTAAGATTTTACCTAATAATGACGCAAACCCTATAAATATTTATATATATTTTTAGCATTTGACATGCTTAGAACTATACATTAAACACAAAGTGAAAAATGTGAAATCGAAAATAACAGTCAGGAGCAGGATTTGAACCTGCATCTCCTGGATACCGTCCAGATGCTTTACCAATTCAGCCATCCTGACAATTGCTCCTGACTGCTAATTTCGATAACACATTCATACTTAACGTCTTTGGGTGACGCCTGCACCATCTGTCGGAAGTATTTTCATACATTATACCGACCAGGTAAACTTAATTTTACAATTAAGATTTTACCTAATAATGACGCAAACCCTATAAATATTTATATATATTTTTAGCATTTGACATGCTTAGCACTATACATTAAACACAAAGTGAAAAATGTGAAATCGAAAATAACAGTCAGGAGCAGGATTTGAACCTGCATCTCCTGGATACCGTCCAGATGCTTTACCAATTCAGCCATCCTGATTTCGATTCATCCTGGTTTAATGTATAGTGCTAAGCATGTCAAATGCTAAAAATATATATAAATATTTATAGGGTTTGCGTCATTATTAGGTAAAATCTTAATTGTAAAATTAAGTTTACCTGGTCGGTATAATGTATGAAAATACTTCCGACAGATGGTGCAGGCGTCACCCAAAGACGTTAAGTATGAATGTGTTATCGAAATTAGCAGTCAGGAGCAATTGTCAGGATGGCTGAATTGGTAAAGCATCTGGACGGTATCCAGGAGATGCAGGTTCAAATCCTGCTCCTGACTGTTATTTTCGATTTCACATTTTTCACTTTGTGTTTAATGTATAGTGCTAAGCATGTCAAATGCTAAAAATATATATAAATATTACTTCAGTTGTTTGCCGGTGTTACCTATATTTTTGGGTATGTTCTTAAGCGTGACGCTTCTGGACATGGAGCGTCACTCCTTCGCGTGAGATGTTGTGGGTGGCGGCCGTTCCCTTGTACGTGCACCTACAGCGACTGGGGCGTAGCAGGTGCAAATGTTTGCGCCTGATGTCGCCCTAGCCGAGGCCAGTTCAGTAGGACCGTCCTTTCTGGCCCTCTTCGGCGCCTCCTTCTGCAACATAACGTCCTCACAGAGAGCCGCGACCGTGGACCAATTTGTCGTCGTCAAAAATCGGTCTGAAGATGCTCAGCAGCGAGTGCTCCTCCCCTATTGCCACGCCGTATTGTTGCCGGAACCGTAATGGTGACAAAACGGAGTCGGTTATCACCTTGCGACCATGTGTAGGTATCTCCCGAACAACGATGTCTCAACAGTACCTGCACCACCAGAAAGTTAGCACTCGGTCCCATTGCACTGCCCACTTCTCCAACACCAAGCGCTCCTACATGTCGCAGGCCTTGCCACTGCCCAACTTTCTGAGCAGGCCATTTTTATAGTGACATTTATTATTATTATCTCTTTCATCCATCCATCCATCCGCCTTTCAAAGTCCACTGCTGGACATAGGCCTCCCCAAGAGAATGCCACAACGAGCGGTCCCGTCATGGGGGATAATGCCGTAATCGCCACGCTTGGCAGGCGGATTGGCGATCGCAGTGGATGTTGTTAATACTCGAGGGAGTGCTGCTGCCCATCCATCCATCAGCCTTTCATCAACCACTGCTGGACATAGGCCTCCCTAAAATGGGGGTTTACCATAATCGCCACGCCTGGCAGGCGGGTTGGCGATCGCAGTGGATGTTTTTAGTACACAGGGGAGCGCTGCCGGCGAGTCGGCTTTTACGACCCCCATAGGAAGAGACAGGGTGGAGCTATTCTTGGTGTCGGCCCCACACGGCACGGCTGCTGCCCATTTCCCCGATATTCCCTCAGTCAGCTCTTACGACTCCCGTGGGTAGAGAGGGGAGATTATCTCTTTATTTACATATATTTAACAACTAAATACATTTTTATATATATCTAAGTACCTATTTAAAAAATAATAAAATATTTTAAAATATAAAAAGTGTGTAGACCCACCGGCAGCGGGCACAAGGGCCAAACTGCCAGTGGTTAGGACCACAGAGACAGGAACTTCCTTACGGTGCGTGCCGTGTCCAGAAGTACCGCTTTCTGTATCAAACCCTTCATCCACACGCCCAACGTGAGCCTCTTAAGATGTTGGTCGAGACTCTTGGCTACCTATGAGTCCGTTAACTGAAACTACTAGCGGCACAATGATTGCCGAATCCACATCCCACATGTCAACAATCTCGTGAGCGAAGTCCAGATACTTAATCAGTTTATCTTTCTTGGCCTTTACAAGATTCTCGTCATGGTGATATCAACAATCATTGCCCGGCGCTCAGATCGATCACCCAAATTTGTTGGCCACAAAAGTCTTGTCCGTGATGATTGATCGATCCCAATACAGTATGATACGACCATTTTCGAGAACTGGCTCAGCTACATACCTATATTAAGGCCTATACGTCCACAAGCCTGTATTTCAGAGCAAGTTGTTAGTTTATGATCCTGGCCGCTTGCTTATGCTTGTGAAAGTACTCACCGTTAGCAAGACGAGAACAAACAGAGACAATATGCCTAAGGGACTCGCCAGGATGGTGGCAGGCCCGGCATATGTCAGCTGTAGGTACCATCCCTCAGGATGTCTCCGGTAACTGTTCGTCATGATCCGGTAATTGTGCAATTGCTGACGAAGTTCGTCAGCAATTGCACAGACAAAACCTTCGGTTTCCCCAAATAGGTTACCGAAACGTAGCCAGCCTCGGCAGCCATGAAATCTACATTCAGCCCATGTAAGGCCCGGTAAAACTTTCCGTGGTTCCTTCGTAGCTCCTTGCTCTGCTATACACACCTGCGATCGTCAGTACCAAGTAGGTACCACACAGGTCTGCGCCAATTCTCCTTAGCCAAGGAGTGGAGTGAGTCCGGAACCTACAGCGACCACATCACGATGCATATCCTTATCAGTATGAAGGAAATGTTCCCTAAGTTTGTACACCTCAAGATTGTGCAAGTTCTTGGCATTTAAGAAACCTCGACCTCCAGACTTTCGTGGGATGTACAGCCTCTTCACCGAGGATGATGCATACGATATGCGGTCAATAAACTGCGGACTCTTCTATTCAAGGCGTCAAGTTATTATTATTAAATCTATTTGATTGAATCTATGCTGTAATCATGATTATAATTATGACGTAATTATGTGATCTGTGCATAATGAGAATGTGAGATAATGTCAAAGGTAATAACTTGTCAACAATGGCTAAATTTATTTATTTGTTTGATATAAACTACTAAGTAATCAGAACTAATTAAACAACTTGTTATCATAAAACATGCAGACATTTACAAAATGAACAGTGAATCGAACAAGAAATATAAAAGACCTAAACAGAATACAGTTGCAACTACAAACCCAGGTACCTCTGTATGTAATTCGTACTCCTGAACAGTACCTACCTACTATTAATGACTGTACAGATGGCGGAGTAGTTTAGATACCGGCCTCCCGCTCGAGTGTTGTGGAATCTGTTATTTCGCTGAAGGAGGCCGCGGAGCGGAAACGTGAGGCGTCTGCTCACACCGACTCACTTCGCCGACGGCGGCCAGGGGGAAGGAGGTGGCGTTACGCTCATTTCCTCCCACTGCCTTGACGACAAGGCGTGGCCAGTATATCCAAAGATTACAATACCCAAAAGTATATCTATCCGCCTGGGGCATCGGAGTAGAATGTGGAAGGGGCCACTGTGGTTTTAGTGGGTATTCCGGGTGCAATTAAGATCTGGAGTGCCCGGTGAGTTCCACATACATACCCCCCGTCTGTCACTGGCGGAGAAGGTGCGTAAATGCATTTCCACAGCGATAAAAAAGAAACTGGTTGTCTGTAAAGTCGGTTTACGGACGATAATTTTACGTGATAACGTTATGTTTTCTCAGTTTCACAAGCAATGCATCGGTCACCATACATTTTTCGGAACGCGAGACCCTTTCGTGCGTGCAGTCGGCGTTCATCGATTTATAAGACGTTGACACGTTAAAAAAAAGGGTGTTGCCTTTTAAATAAAATAATAATAATCATGAGTAATTATTATATTATGATTCATTGAACTATATAGTGCCACTCGTGGTCCGCCTACCTTTTATAAGTGGCACCCGGTATAATAAAGCGTTAACTTTAAACTATGTGTGGTAGAAAAATACAATAAATAATAATACCTACAAAAATATTGTGGCGATAAATTATCTGAAACGTCTGCGTCTGAATCCGGTAAAACTCCGCGCCTTAAGAAATATACCTAGAGTAAACTGTATAATGATTGGCACTCTAAGCATATACATATATATATTTTAAATTGATAGGTGTTTAAAAAGTCGGCAAACCTTGATAAAGGGTTCTCTGGTATGTATATTTTCAAATGAAAATGCATTAGTCAATCTAATTAGAGATTATTAATAGGAAAACAAATAAAAACAAGAAATATAGTTGAAATTACAGTCATTGGCACCATGTACAGTTACTGTTATTAAGTCAGTCATTGGCACCTAATAAAGTAAGATTATAACAGAAACTTGGTCAAAAAAAGCACTCATTGCCATTATTTACCTAAAAACTAAGCATATCTAATAATAAATAATCTATGTTACAGTCGTTAATTGATGACCCTTATTAGAAAGTGATGTTTTAACAGTTCTGCATGGCGCCGGTATATATTTATTTTCTTTAGTGCTGCCAGCTATAATATTATAAAACCTACTTTTTTCTGCAAACATTGTTACTATTGCAAATTATGAAAAAAAGTAGAATAAATGTTTTTTGCTATACCAGTTGTTAATATTTGCATTTAAACTCAAAGTGCCAATGACTAAGGGGGTGCCAGCAATACAATAGTTTACCCTATTTCTTATTTTTTAGAATTTCTGCCCTTTTTTCTTATTAAGGCGGGAATAAGTACCTATACCTAACCGCGCTACTTGACATGCATGGGTATGGCCGGTGGAGGTGCGGTAGCTCAGTGGATTAGAGCACTTCCCCGGATTGGAAGGGACGCAGGTTCGGTTCCCGCTCGCACTAAAGTTCTCTTTTTCCTCATTCACAAATAATAATTTGTACTTTAAAGTAGCTGACTGTGTGCTAAAAATATAGATCAAAATGTTTAAAAAGTCACGCCACAAATAATAATTTGTACTTCATCAAAGTCCAGTACAAACAAAGAATAGCCTAATAGGTACAGCCTTTATTTCCCAAATATCTTAAATATAGGTACCGACAACTCTATTGCCACTTCTGTAGTACAAATTTGTAATTTAGTATACCTCAAATTACAGAGACCAAAAGCCAGGAGGATTGGAACCGTGAAACACACACCCGAGCCTTTATGTCCTCTTTTAGCTAAAGATTCTGAATGGGTAGACATAGTGCAGACTGATTCGACAGATAAATCTATTAAGCCCTCAAGCAGCATTGGCGGCGAAGAGGAAGTACTACAACTCGTAACAATTATTTAGTTTCTGTTATTTTCGTCAAGTTTCCATGTAGTCCCAGCATTAAGTAGGTACTTGTCGAAAATGTTTTAGGTCGAGTGTGAAGATGGACCACAGACGAGACCATTGGCCGTTATGTTTCCTGATTTATTAAACAAAGATCCCCAAACTTTACACGGAATGCTGACTAGAGCAATGTCTACAACAGAAGTTACGCGTAATTTAGTAAATCTTGGTCAAAAAGCAAACTTCACTTTTATGAAGAAAGCTGATCGATTGATTCCATTAGATAAGGTGAATTTGCCGTACTTATAGGGTAGCAGCATTTTAATTGTACCATTGTACACGGCCCAGATGACGGTATAAGGTAGTCAAGCCACTCATCGTGTAAATCCACCACTAAGTGAGTTTAGTATCGCCTATGTTACAGATCACACTAAGATGGTCACGGCTGGTAAATAAAACACATACGATGATAGTTCCTACAGTTCTGTTCCGGTAAATAGATTATGAGCCAAAAAAAAATTAATTCTCCATTCATCTGTAATAGGTAATAATTCTGAAGAGTTTATTTAAACTGCACAGAAGGCGGATTGGTTAAACCGACCGCCCGTGCTGAGTGTTAGGGGTTCAATTACCACACAGGACAATTCATCGTGTGATTCACAAATTATCTAGGTGTACTTTGTGTCCGTTTAATTGTAGTAGTAGGTATTTCTAAAGTCTCCCATGATGCAAGGGTTATTCCTTAGTGCCCTGCACTGTTGCTTAAATAAACGCTACTCTTTGGAAATAGCTAGCAGATTAGCATTTGATAGTTCAACTTTTAAGGGCAACTAAGTATAGGATATTAAGCATCACGCTTCGACCCTTTGAGACCGAACAAAAATAAAACAACAAAATAGTCAAGCGCAGTCTAACATAAATGACTAAAAATATTGTCGATGATGATCAAATACTAACTAGGTACTATAGATAATCGAATTAGTTATTTGAAGATTTGGGTTCTTAAATGTTATGCTTTAATGTATGTTATAAATAAACTGCTGGCAGATAAGATAATAAGGGTGCGTTTCCATGACGCGGAGCTGGGTGGAGTGAAGAAGTACAGTGAAAACTAGCAAGTGTTTCCATTGCAGCGAAGCGGGACGGAGTGGAGCTGAGTAGACCAGACCTGCACTAGACTAAAATGCAGCGCACGAGTCATATGCTTAAAAACACCCTCCCGCTCCGCACAGCTAGACTCCGTTTTGTTTTGTTTATAATATATTTTATTTGAGAGTGCGCTCAGCTCCACTCCGCTCCACTTACACTTTCGAGCACTGTGATTGGCCAATTCACGGTCCGCTGCTCCACCCCGCCCAACTCCTCGTAGTGGACACGCACCCCTTTTTTTTTGTTAAGGCGGGAAAAAATGTTCCTAACCGCACACCCCGTCGTTCGGGGCAACGAACAAGGTAGTGTGGGGCCTTCACCCACTAAAGAAACCCGCCGTGTGCCGTCTCTCCACCTTTCTTGGCGGGCCACTGGAACTATGTCACATTTTTTCGGTGGTAGTGGAAACGCACCCTAACGTAGGAATAAAGTTAATTACAAGTGTTTTTGAATAAAGTCTACAGTGTAGGTAATTTACATTATACTATAGTAATACCGTAGCTGTTACACAGCAGATGCTGTTGTAAAATTCATGTTATTTACAGCAATGGATGGAAAGTTTGACTGAAAACAGCAATTCACATTGTTCTGTAAGCTCTGGTCTGCCTAGTAACAGTAAGTTTTCAAAAATCTAGTAGTCTAAATAAAGTTATGAGTACTTTGGTTTAGTGTTGTTATAGATGTGACTTTAATGGCACGTATAGGTAGAAATAAATACGTTCAAACACACAAATTAACAAAATTCACCTTTGTCATAATAATAGGGAAATATCCTTTATTTTTAGTAAGAGGCGTTGATATTCTAATTTACGGACACAAAACTTCGCAACGTACTTAGTTTTGTTTTGACATCAGCGTGTTAATCCAGTTTCCCTACTACTTTAAGAAAGACACCCAAAAGAGATGTTTTTACAGATTTCGATCAAACGCTTTTACATCATTATATACTAGCTGCTACCTGCAACTTCGTTGGCATGGAACTTGTTTTTTTTGTGCGGATAATTATCCAAAATAAGTACCTACTTAGCCACTTACCTATATCATCAGTTATATGTCCGTGAAAATTCCGTCCAAATTGGTCCTGCGGTTCGGGAATGTCCAGCAGTGGACGATGAAAGGCTGATGGATGGATGGATATAAAAACTAGTGACCTGTCCTCTTAGAATGATTAACGAAACGTTAGACGAACTTTCGTTTCGAGTCATGCGTAGGTAATTATCGCACGCACGGGGTCTGAGTTAACGTACCTACTTCTTCCCTTATACTATGGTTTTACCCTCCGTCCCCTTTAAATGTTTCACAACAAAAATGTATGTATCACCAACATAACATATACTAAAACCTTCTCTAAAACACGCTGAGTCTTATGGTATAAGTATTATTCCGATCGGTTCAGTAGTTTTCGCAGTATAACCGAACGAAAATACCGGCTCTCCATTTATTAGTAGTACTACCCGTACAGATAAAGAATGGGATTAGAAATGGCGGCTTATTATGCCGGTTCTGTCAGCATACACGGAATCAATAATGACAATCCGCTAATAACGATAACGTGGACTGTTTTTGTTGTTGTCCGTACCGGCGTGTGTGAGTATAGATAGCGACAGTGTGCGAGTGAGAGATCAATAGAAGTAACGCCATTTTCAATCCCATTCTTTATGTGCACGGGTAGTATAGATATAGATGTTTATGCGCTCCTTCTAAATTTAAACTCTAACTGTGCCAAATCTCATACTTCCTGGTGCGCGCAATGTGCTAAAATAGGGGTACAAAGATTTTTCTATAGTACTTAAACACAAAAATCCCTACCAACCACCGCCGTTATCAAAAATTCAAATTTCAAAACAAAATGCCTATATTCATTTTTTTTTACTCCTGCTGTAATTTGTTAGTGTCAAGTTGGCTACCATTAGCTACCTACATGCGAAAAGTCCAATAATAATTCGATCAGATTGATGATTTCTACTTTTTAAGGTATATCGAACGATTACGACGCAGACACTGAAGTTTCTGTAGATTTTAAAGAAAAGAAAATAAAGAGGAAAAGGTAAATCTTGAAAACCTACCAGTCACGAAAAATTTGCGTCAGTTTAAACATTCAAAAAAAAAAAATCTACAGCTGTCATCCTAGATAATTATGATCATGACGACCAAGAAAAATGAAACTCTTACAATTATTTTATTATACCTATATGTATACTTAGAATAATAACGCTCAGAACGATAGTTTCATTTATAATTCCACTCAAATTTGAAGCAACAACGATTAATGTGTGCGTAAACGTCACGTAATTACATTCAACGGCATCCAAAACATACGATCAAACAATGATACAAGTAAAAACATTTTCCCCAAAAAGTGAGGAAAATGGCACACTACTCCAGTTTTGCCAAACCACGATACTCGTATATAGTTTTCTGATAGAAAATTGTATTTAAGTAGAAACACGGAACTTAAACAAAATTTGTAATTGATTAATAATGCAACTGTAGATAATGGAACTTAAATTACCATTTTTCCGTGTGGTGATGGACTAAGAATACAAGTGTCACCACCGCATCCTTTCCCGCGGGTGACGTACAAGGCGACTAAGGGAAGTAAGCAATTATCACCCATTGCACTACTGGTGGTAGGGCTGGGTACCAAGTGAAAGTACTTACTTGCCTTCAAGCCCGAAGGGGTCGGTGCCACCGTCTCCTGTGACTGTGTGTTGGCTGTAGCAGAAGATAGCGTATACTTTCATTTCATATCTGAGAAATGAAATGGTGCGCAGCGGCTTGACAATATCCTCGGTATAGTTGAGTTTATGAGCGACGGTTACCAATTACCATTAGGTGGGCCGTTGCTCGTCTGCCATCATAAGCAAGTAGTACCATAGTAAGTATATACCATAGTAATACCATACCAAGAAATACCAAGCAGTACCATCATAAGGTAGTATACTTTTCTTTGTCACCGAAATGCTCGGAACATATTTTTGTGTATCTAGTTGGTTTCCAAAATTCTTCGCTTCAAAGATTTGTTGTATCCATCGCGCAGCAATAATCGGATTTGATGGAAATCTAAAAACGAATACAATTAAATAGATATTTTTTGATTCAAGGTAAATATTTTTTCTAAAGCTGGCAATATTTTGATTACAATTTAGTTTTCTGTTTAGATGGATGTTTTACTGAAAATTATTAATTATCAAAGAGTACTTACGAGTAAAATGTAATCTTCCTAACATTATTGTGATTATGAGACGCGTTGTGATATCCTTTCACGGTGCAGTAAGTCATTTTTAAATAAAATTTTGTGAGATGTTTACAATGACACTTTATCATGGACACTGACACTTGACAGATTGAGCAACGCAGTTAGCTTTTTAAGGCTAACTTGAAAGTGCTTCACTCCGTTTGGACCTACTCGGGTTCTAAGCGTTATTATTCTAAGCCTATACACTAGTACCTAGATAACTAAGGTCCATTACTTACTTATCCTCACACCATTTCCCTTGCGGGGTAGGCAGAGAGAACAGTGCCAAGAGGCTCTAATCCTGCATACATCTCTCGCTTTCTCAACATGACCGATTTGGTCTAGGTAGGTTAGTTTTTTTTTTTTTTTGCCAACGGTGGCAGACGAGCAAGTGGCCCACCTGATGGTAAGTGGTAACCACCGCTCATGGACTTTAGCAACACCAGGGGCACAGCCAAGCCGCCGCCTACCGCAACTTAAGTGCTCCTTTCAAACCTCGTTTAAAGAGGGACATGTCGTAGCACCGGGGAAACACCGTAGCAGGTAGTTTATTCCAGAGCTTACATGTATGTGTTAAAAAAGAACGCTGAAACCGAACTGTCTTTGACGAAATCGTTTCCAGGTGGTGTGGCTGAACCCTACCGCGACGTCTCGTGGTTCGGTGGTAAAATGGTGATGTTGGTACCACCTCAAACAGCTCCTCCGAGCATTCCCCATTGTAGAGCCGATAGAGCACACAGAGGGACCCGAAGTCTCTCCGCCACTCCAACGGCTCCAGACCCTCCGTGAGATCGGGATCATCGACAATTCGAATAGCACGCCTTTGCAGGGAGTCAAGTGGGTCGAGTTGGTATTTAGGCGCACCTGCCCAGAGATGTGAGCAGTACTCCATATGAGGGCGGACCTGTGCTTTATATAGCACAAGTCGTTGCCTCGGCGTGAAGTACCGCTTGGTTCTGTTCAGGAAGCCTAGTTTTTTACTCGCCAATTTGGCTTTGTCCTCTAAATGACTCCCGAACTGGACTTTGCTAGAGATGTCGATGCCGAGGATCCCAATACTCTTGGAGACCGGGAGAGTTACCCCTTGGAACTGGGGCGCCACGACAAATGCGTCCTTCTTTGCAGTGAACGCGCAAACCTGTGTCTTCGTGGGGTTGAATTGAACTATGTTCTTTTCACCCCATTCCGAGGCCCGCCCAAGAGAGCGCTCGCTCACAAGTTCGGTCCGTCTCTCTTCCAGCATGTTCCGAGGGACTTTCTGACGGCTGGTATATCGCACATCACCCGTACTGTCATCCACATAGCAATTTATATTCTCTATTGAGAGTAAGTCATTGATATGCAGGATGAACAGTGTTGGGGACAGCACCGAGCCTTGTGGTACGCCAGCATTAACCCCCATTGTATCGGAGCAGCCAGTCTCGGTCTCCCCCTGTACCTACATCCTTCTACTTTTGCATTGTATATCTGCTTAACCAGTCGCTCGCCCGGCATTCTTTCTACATGTCCGAACCATCGGAGCATTCCCTTTCGCATCTTTACACCAATACTCTCTTTCATACCTACTCGCTCTCTTACGTCGTCGTTACGAATGCGGTCAGTCAGCCTCACTCCACAGATTCTCCGCAGACATCGCATTTCGGCCGCATTGATTTTACTCAATTTCCTTATTTTAAGGTTTAAATAAGTACTATCCCTTAATATAGTGGAATATTGAATGTACTTTGTGATATAGTGCGTAAACACTGATGGGGATGGCAGGCGCGTAGGCGGTGCGGTTTGCTGCATCGATGTCAATCGTTGACTTCTAAGTCGGTCTCCTTTTTAGCGTTGTGTCTGACTACAATCTGTTCATGTAGGTAGTAGTGGTCGAAATTGACAAAAGATAGAATAACACGACTCCTATCAAGATAGCTTTCTAGAAGCATTCATGTTTTTATTTTTCTAATATTATAGCTTACTTTATTTGTATCTATATGTAAGTATATGACTACTATTCTACTTTCAAGGTTTTAATGCATGCAATAATGTAGGCACCTACCTACGTTACTCGTAAAATAAAACTGTTATACGATTTTAGATCCATTTCTTTTAGCAATTGACATGCTCCGCTACTTTTTAAAGTACAAATTATTTGTGAATAAAGAAAAAGAGATTTTTAGTAGGGGCGGGAATCGAACCACGCATCTTTTCCAATCCGGGGAAGTGCTCTAAACCACTGAGCTACCCTACTGATCCTTCGATCATCCCAAATTCTTAATCACATTTGTCTTACGACTAACGCCATCTACCGGCAAGCATTACATGCATCCAATATAGTAAGTTTAATTTTGCAATTAAAATTCATATTATTTGAAGGCGCGATTTTTTCAAACATTTTAGATCTATTTCTTTCAGCAATTGACATGCTCCGCTACTTTTTAAAGTACTTTTTAACGTATCGCGCCATCAAATAGTATAAACTTTAATTGCAAAATTAAACTTACTATATTGGATGCATGTAATGCTTGCCGGTAGATGGCGTTAGTCGTAAGACAAATGTGATTAAGAATTTGGGATGATCGAAGGATCAGTAGGGTAGCTCAGTGGTTTAGAGCACTTCCCCGGATTGGAAAAGATGCGTGGTTCGATTCCCGCCCCTACTAAAAATCTCTTTTTCTTTATTCACAAATAATTTGTACTTTAAAAAGTAGCGGAGCATGTCAATTGCTAAAAGAAATAGATCTAAAATGTTTGAAAAAATCGCGCCATCAAATAGTATGAATTTTAATTGCAAAATTAAACTTACTATATTGGATGCATGTAATGCTTGCCGGTAGATGGCGTTAGTCGTAAGACAAATGTGATAAAGAATTTGGGATGATCGAAGGATTAGTCGGGTAGCTCAGTGGTTTAGAGCACTTCCCCGATTGGAAAAGATGCGTGGTTCAATTCCCGCCCCTACTAAAAATCTCTTTTTCTTTATTCACATAATTTGTACTTTAAAAAGTAGCGGAGCATGTCAATTGCTAAAAGAAATAGATCTAAAATGTTTGAAAAAATCGCGCCTTCAAATAGTATGAATTTTAATTGCAAAATTAAACTTACTATATTGGATGCATGTAATGCTTGCCGGTAGATGGCGTTAGTCGTAAGACAAATGTGATTAAGAATTTGGGATGATCGAAGGATCAGTAGGGTAGCTCAGTGGTTTAGAGTACTTCCCCGGATTGGAAAAGATGCGTGGATCCCGCCCCTACTAAAAATCTCTTTTTCTTTATTCACAAATAATTTGTATTTAACTGTTATACGAGTTTTATTTTATCTGTGGTTAATGTGGTTTTTATCAGGACCTGTAAAATATCTACTTATAAATACTACGACGAGTAGGTTTAAGTACGATGAATCATCAATCAAGTAGAATTAGTAATATGCCAAAAGGCATATCATTATCTCATTTTAACGATAATAGTGTAAGAATTGTTAAATAAAACCCATTTTCTGTATATGTTACTTCATTCTTTAAAATAAATAAATTAAAATTAATATAATTTAAGTTCTTATTTCAGCTACCACAAACAAATAAAATATTTATTTCTATAAATGAGAATGCGATGAAGACTGCTACAAGATAGGTAAATAGACTATCGATGTAGTATTTTTAATGCAAGGGCCAAACTAGTTTATCTAACAGTTATTCTATTGAAACTGTGAACATCTGTTCCTGAATATCTGAAAAATAACAATTAGCATGGACGTAGGTATCGAGTATTTGGTCCTTGGGGGCAATATTTTTTTTAATCCTTGGAGCCGTTGTAGAAAATGCGAAAAAAAGGGAGATGTATCTAAATTTCAAATAATTATGTAATTTTAAATAAAATAAGGTTCACGTACGTTGTGCGACAACGACAAGTACGTACGTTTCTTTGTATTTAGAATTACTGTTACTAATTTATACTTAGATGATTATGGAATTAGAGAAAATTTACTATAATCAAGTTCAATCAAATAAGCTTCATAGATGTACCTATACAAATAGGTCAATGAATTGGAAACGCAAATTTTGTTTGCATTTTTAGTTTCAATTCATTCCTAGAAGGGATAATATGCCAAAAGGCAAAATAATTTGAAGTTTGGGTCATCATAGTCCGGAGCGTGCTCGTCGCGATCCCTGCCAGCCTGTAATCCACAGGCTGCAATCCGGCTCGAATGCGTACCGCAGTGCGGGTTAGGAGGTGCCCCAGAGGTGACGCGTACCGACCCGCCCCCGTCGGTACGAACAACGGCAGATGCGGCGATGGAGGCCGCCACCCATCGCGCCTGGCCCAGTTTGGCGAGTCGAGGGGAGCAGAGTGTCGAGTAGGCACGTGGAATGTAAGAGGTGGTGTGGAAGGTAAGTTACACGAGCTGGTAACCGTCATGTCGGACAGACGGCTTGATGTGCTCTGTGTAACAGAGACCAAGCGAAAGGGTAGCGACGCCTGTGATCTTCCTGGTGGCGGGTTAGCTCTGTGGTCTGGTGTACCGCAGAGCGATCAGGCCAGCATGGGAGTGGGGGTGTTGCTGTCCGCTCGCTTGGCCTCAGGTGTGAAAGACTACGGAATGTTTGATCCCAGACTTCTATGGGTCCGAATAAAACTAGGTGTCACCAGGGTCTTCATGGTCGCAGCTTATGCTCCGTAGGCTCTTCGGTGGCATCGGATCTAGAGAAGTTCTGGGATAATGTTAGGGAAGTTCTGGATTTGGCAGAAGCTAGTGAACGCGTGATCGTATGCGGAGACTTGAATGGATGGGTTGGGACCAAGCGTCCAGACTTCGAGGACGTGCTTGGTTCATTTGGTGATAATAAAGTGAATGATGCAGGTAGGCTCATTGCGGATGTATGTATTGAGAGAAACCTTATGGTGTCAAACATATTTTTTCAACATAAGGACATCCATATGTAAACATGGAGAAGGAATGAACAGAGAAGTATGATAGATTTAATTCTGGTAGACAGTCGCCTCCGAAGTAAAATTCTGGATACAAGAGCCTACAGGGGTCCCACTGTCGACACGGACCACTATCTCTTTATTGCGAGATTTTGTGGTCTGTTCAGAAAGTGGAGACACTGGCGAGAGCGTGTCCACTTCGGAGGGCTTGAAAGAATAAAGATTGAAAAGTTGCAAGAAGCGAGTGTAAGAGCCAAGTATGTAGAGAGTGTCCGTGAACGGCTGACAATGGCAAGTCAGCCGGGATCTGACATAGAAGAATGCTGGAGAGTATTGAAAGATAGTATGGTAGATACAGCGAAAGAAGTATGTGGATGCTCAAAGAAGCATAGGAAAGTGAAAGGTGATGCATGGTGGGATAGGGAAGTAACTGCTTCCGTAGACCAAAAGAAGAAAGCGTGGCTGGACTACGTATCTTCTTTGAACCTGAGTGCAAGTATGAAAGGACAGAAGAAAGAAATATACCGCCAAGTAAGAATGACACCAAAGCCTTGGTGAAAGAGAAGCGTGATAGAGCAAATATGATTGCAGAAGAAAGGCTGACCAAAAACTTCGAGAGCAACACCAAACTTTTCTGGAGGGAGTTGAAGAAATCTCGTGGTGAGTCAGTGGTTGGTCAGCTTTCAGAATGAATAAAATAAGGTCTAAAGGTGGAGACATTCTTACGCAAACACAAGATGTGTTAAGCCGATGGAGTGAATATTTTGGAGATATGTATGCGGATGTTCAGGGTGATGCTGGTGCCACATGTGGTCTAACAGATCAGCATTCGGTACCGGCATCCTCTGTTGACATTAGTATGGATGAAATTGAATGGGCGATTAGAAGTTTGAAAAATGGTAAGGCAGCGGGTATTGATATGGTGTCTGCTGAGATGATCAAGCTTGGAGGCTCATGTGTCTGGGAATCCTTCCTGATGCTTCTCAATTTATGCTCAGGAATGGTTCCCAAGGACTGGAGAAGCGCAGTCATCGTGCCCTTGTTTAAAAACAAGGGTTCACGTTATGACTGTGCAAACTACAGAGCCCTAATCTTGACCAGTTTGGCAGCCAAAGTGTATGGTAAGATTATTGAAAGGAGAATGAGGATGGTGTCTGATGAATTTTTGCGTGAGGCACAAGGAGGTTTCAGGTGTGGACAAGGATGCATGGATCAAGTGTTTTCTCTGCGCAACATTGTGGAGAAGCATCTGGCTGTAGGCCAGAGGGTTTTCTGCAGTTTTGTGGATTTGGAGAAAGCATTTGACACTGTTGTACTAAAGGAACTTTGGGACATTTTGCCGGAGTATGGTATTAACGGTAGGCTGCTACAAGCGGTGCAGTCCAACTACATGGACTGCAGAGCTTGTGTGTGGCTGGATGATGGAATGTCACCCTGGTTTGATGTCAATATCGGCGTTAAACAGGGCTGCGTTCTATCAGCCAGACTGTTTATCATATATCTGGATAAATGTCTACAAAGGTTGAATGAAATCATTGTGGGAGTTCAGATGGGCGACTCAGTGGTTAACTCGCTGCTATATGCAGACGATGCGGTCCTATTAGCGCAGTCTGCGACTGACCTGCAAACCCTAGTCGACGTAATGGCAGAAGATTGTAAGAAAAGGGGCCTATGTGTGAATGTGAGCAAAACCAAAGTAATGGTTTTTGAAAGAGAAGAAGCCAGAATAGATGTTAGAGTAGCAATAGGAAATGGTGTGCTAGAAGTGGATGAATTTGTATATCTTGGATGTGGATTCAGTCGGGATGGAAGGTACACCACTGATGTAGAAAGAAGAGTGAATGCGGGAAATAAAGTGAACGGAGCATTGGGACAACTTCTCTGCAGCCACCACCTCAGCCAGAAGGCACGTGTCGCAATACACAACGCAGTACTTGTCCCAACGTTATTATATGGAAGCGAGAGTTGGGTATGTAAAAAGGAGCATGAGAGTAAAATCAATGCGGTCGAAATGCGATCTCTGCGGAGAATCTGTGGAGTGAGGCTGACTGACCGCATTCGTAACAATGACGTAAGAGAGCGAGTAGGTATGAACGAGAGTATTGGTGTAAAGATGCGAAAGGGAATGCTCCGATGGTTCGGACATGTGGAAAGAATGCCGGACGAGCGACTGGCTAAGAAGATATACAATGCGAAAGTGGAAGGATGTAGGTACAGGGGGAGACCGAGACTTACCTACCTAGGCCAAATTGGTCATGTATTGAAGGAAGGTGAAGTCAGGAGTCTCCGAAACCGGCGAGCGTGTATGAAGAGAGTTATAAATGTTGAGGAAGCGAGAGATGTATGCAAGAATAGAGCCTCTTGGTACTCTGTTCTCTCTGCCTACCCCGCAAGGGAAATTGCGTGATAATAAGTTAGTTAGTTATAATTTGAAGTTTTATTTTTGTAATATGATAACAGATTTGAAAAACCTTTTAATAGCCCATTTTATTAGGAAGGCCATTATAGGCTATTACAAAAATAAAAATGTATATAAACAACTCTAGGCGAAAAAGATGAATACTTGAATGATTATATAGATACTTATATAAGAAAACTAAAAATATTGACCAATTCGTAGTACATCGTTACTCTAAATTATTTATAAAAATAATCATATTGCTTTTAGATGAAAACACAGGTTAAACCACAGGGCATAGGTTGGTTATAAAAAATCAACCAACTATGTATCTACCTAATATATCGCGCACAGCCCACAAAAACATGTAGCTAATCGGACTAGTTCTCCTACTTAGAGGGCTGCCTTTTTGAAGTCCAAGTGTCTTCTTATTGCTTTATTTTCTTTTAATTATTACTCAAATATTATAATTTTCAATAGAACTTATTGATTACACCTTCATCAATTAGTGTATACGTATAGCAACTCAGTTAATTTATATTTTGGAGAAGTAGTTGCTGCGAAAGTTGACAAACATTCGTTTAATAGAAACCGGGGACCCCGCCAGGTAACAATATTTTATTCCTCTGGTCCACCAATTTTGAAAAAACATTAGTAATATTGAGTATAAAACATGTAGGTACTATATACAGAATTTAATAAAAATGTTGCCAGCAATTTTCTTCGCAATATGTTCCTTTGGATATTTACGTTTAGTATTAAAATGCATTGTGATACTGATTACTATCGTATCTATGTACCTACCTACTGCTACAAAAATACATCTTTTAGTTCGGTTTTTCTTAAACTATGATGACGCAGAATGTTTGTCATGATGGATAGGTACCATCTTTAAATGTAAAACTGCCCAATTCGACGATTAAGCAGACTGCTCAACAAGGAGCGCTTCGCTAGGATGTACCTGGTTAAGCTCTTTTATATATTTCTTTCAATGATTAATAGGTACAGAGCTGCTTGGGTCACCGCTATCAACTGTATTTTTACGTAGGTCTACACGCTATTCTATCCTAATATCAATCACGACACCCATTTATCATTATAAATGGTATATTTAGCATAACCAAAAGTATACATTATTCAACAACAGAAGGGTGGCGAAATTTCTATGGCAGTATTGAATCGTGTCAACAAGCAAACAGGGTAAGGAAAGTGCTAAAGCAACAAAATGCACCAGCATTAGTAGCCCTTCGTATAACAGAGGGTACACTTACATCATCATCAGACGAAGCTAGACGCGTTTTAATTGAAACTCACTTCCCAGGATGTGTCTTCACTCAACGAATAAATTGTAATGATGAAGTTATCACACCCACAAGACAAGACTGGGCCTATGCCACAGAGACAGTCTCCTTGCACAAAATTCAATGGGCTGTCAGCAGTTTCCATCCCTTTAAAGCACCGGGTCCGGATGGAGTTTTCCTCGCATTACTACATTGGGGTATAACCCAAATCGAGGACAGACTGGTGCATATCTTGAGAACATGCCTGGCCTTAAGATATGTCCCAATAGGATGGGGGGAAGTGAAGGTAATTTTCATCCCAAAGCAGCTCTTCACCTAGTGATAAGTAGGATTGAGGAGACAATAGAGCAAAAAGGCTCTTGTCTAAGTACCTTCATAGATATCGAAGGCGCTTTAACAGGACTAACTTCTCCAGCATATGTACAGCCCTAACTAAAAATGGGGCACATCCCGTGCTGATTGACTAGACAAAAAACATGCTTAGTAAAAGAGTGATTCGTCTAGAAGGAGAGGAAGAAATGACAATGATAGCCAAAGGCTGTCCACAACGGGGGAAGGGCCATTTAGACAATAAAATAAATAAGGTGAGCATAACCTTCTGGCAGTGCTGGAGAATGATTGGGAAGAAATGGGGCCTAAATTCAAAAATCATTCTATGGTTATATACCACAATTATACGCCCTATGCTCACTTACGGTGCTGTAGTTTGGTGGCCTAGAACCAGACAGTAAAGCAGCGAATAAACAACAACGCGTACAACGACTTGCTTGCATGGCAATCACAGGCTGCATGGGGACCACTCCCACAGCAGCAATGGAGGCCATGCTAAATCTACCACCGCTTCCACTGTACATACAGCAGGAAGCAGCCCCAGCATCTCTGCGGCTCAAAATTCTAGGGTTGTGGAGGTACTGTAAGACACAGCATACGGCCTTACTGTAAGAGCTCACTGAGGAGCTCCCTATAATCACAGCGGTAAAACGTGACCGTATACCAAAACAATTTATTTTCGATAAAAAATACAAGATCCAACTGCATGAAGACTGGCAATGCGAGGGAATAAGACCCAGCAAACTTCGTGTCTTCACAGATGGATCAAAAACAGGTAAGGGAGGGAGCCGGAGTTTTCTCAGAAGATTTGAATGTACATACAGCTGCGCCAAAAGGTATGCATAACACAGTATTCCAAGCAGAAGGTCTGGGTATCGCCTTAGCAGTAACAGCAATTACGTCCGGGGAAATAAAGGGTAAGAACATCCGAATACTCTCGGACAGTATGGCAGTGCTACAGGCGCTGAAGAGTCACACGGTCACATCAGGACTCATACACGAATGCCACCAAAAGTTAAATCAGACTAGTAATTGCAATAACATAACCTTACAATGGATAAAGGGAAACAGCGGTTCTTGAGATAATGATGCAGCGGATGAGCTAGCAAGAAGAGGTTCTGATATGGCTGTCAGACCAGAACCCATCATAGTCTTACCTTTCGCCAAACTTCGAACCCTGTTAAGAGAAAGAACTAGGTACCATCATCAACTCCTCTGGTCAAGTCACGGTGAGTGCAGACAGGCCAAGGAAGCATTACCACTGCTGAACGGTCGAACTACCAAACAGTTACTTCGGCTAACTAAGCAGCAATTGCGGATAGTCACGGCAGCTATCACGAACTGGTCACAGATCCTTTAACAAACATTTATTTGTCTTAGGAATCACAGACAGCCCACTTTGCAGAGCGTGCCTGCAAGAGGAGGAGACGGCGGTCCATGTGTTGCAGCACTGCTCGGAGGTCGCCAGATACAGGACCAAATACTTCGGTAGCTCAAGTTCTCTCCGGGAGATCACCAGCAACACCAAGGGACTTTTGGCGTTCTTCCGGGAGCTGGGGAGAATCGAGTGAGGGATTCACACCCACCTACACGCAAAACACGCGCTCAGACGTGGAGTTGCTGAGAACAGCCCGCCGAACCAATAACAATACCAAAATATATTACTTCTAGTTTTACCCCTCTAATCGATTCCCTGGAAGAACGTTATTGCCGTTTGTATGTGAAAATACAGGACAATAAACTGTATAGTGCCCATTTAAAATCTATATAAAGGCTTAGACCATTGTTGAAAATCTACGTAAAAAGAAATGTTAGGAGGGGCGATTCGACTCTAGCGAATAGCTCCATGTTGATTAGTCACTCTTATTCCATCTATATTTAAGCCCAGTCATGCCAAAAGGTACCTACTAACCAACAAATTGTCCAATAATGCATTGTTGACACCAAATTGAAAAGTATGTGGTACATTACCATTCAACAGAAACAGTCCAACTTAAAAATCGAATATTGCTTGTCCTGACTGACGATCAATGCACTGTTGAAATCAGTAGGACTACAGAGCTGAAATATGGGATGCAAGTTAATTTTATAAAGCAAGCATCCGCTAAGAATGGATTATTAGAAATTCTACGATTGTGGGATCGGGAACTTTGTTAAATTTGAAAATACAGCGGCGCACTTCAGTCTCTCTACATATTCACAAGTAGCAGCTTGAAAATTATCACAAATAAATAATGACGTATTTCAGGGTTATTGTATTTTGACATTAAAAGGGCGACGTTTTTGTATGTGTCGATTTTTTTCTAAGAACTTTTAAGAAAACTCAAACTTTATACCGTAATTTTCTCGAAATCTATTTTATGTAGTTGGTACATTTTGGCATAACTATGCAAGTCTTTGAAAAATTACTCTTACTATTCTTCACTTTTTTTAATACCTATAATTACATAATTATTATACTTTATATTTCAATAATATACGCTTACATCGTAAATAATTCATTAGAGATTGTCTCGCTAATCCAAAAAATATTGCTAACAGAAGCACTAAGGCGTGTCACTTATTTATAATCATACATTTGCACAATTAAAAATAACTTGCAAGGCTTTAAACATTTTGATCTATATTTTTAGCACTTAACATGCTCAGCTACTTTTAAAGTACAAATTATTATTTGTGAAAGAGGAAAAAGAGATTTTTTTTTGTCTTTAAGGCAAATGTGATGAGAAAATTGGGTACGACCGCAAGGGAGTACAATAGCTCAGTGGATTAGAGCACTTCCCCGGAAAGGAAGGGACGCAGGTTCGATTCCCGCTTGTACTAAAGTTCTGTTTTTCCTCATTCACAAATAATAATTTGTACTTTGCAAGGCTTTATTTAAATATCCTACTTTCTTCCTGTTGAAATTATGACGCATTCTTATCTTTTCACAGGGCAAAGGTCTAATCGTACTTACAATCTATCAAAGGTAAAAATTCTAAATAGAACATGTACAATTTCAGATTCTTATAGTAATTAAAAAACCTAGTTGGTTTGCGCTTGCATGCATTTATATAATGCATAGAAATACATTTATATACACAATAACACAACCATGAATGTTACTTTGTAGTTTAATTTGAAAATCTTGCAATATTTATTAAATACTAGTCTGCCCGCGACTTCGTCTGCGTGCACTTCAGATTATAAACGGATATCACTCTTCAGGCACATCAATTATCAAGCTTTTAGGGAACAAATTATTTGTGAATGTGGAAAAAGAGAACTTTACTGCAAGCGGGATACGAACTACGAACCTGCGTCCCTTCCAATCCGGGGAAGTGCTCTAGATCGCTAAGCCATCGCAGTGAGCGACGTCCATGACCAATCTCCACATAACATTTGTCTTTACAATCCCGCTCGCAGTAAAGTTTTCTTTTTTCCACATTCACAAATAATTTATTATGTAAAGTAGCTAAAAAAAAAGCTTTTAGGGAAAAAAGTTGCCTATGTAATTTCTCTCTTCTTCTCTGGACATCAAGAGTAATTACAAAGTGAAAGCGTAACAAACAAACAAACAACCTCACTTTCACATTATTAGTAACGGCATGATGTTTACACATTACACAAGATACGGAAATTGGGGGCACACAGCAATGTTAAATAGAGATGAAACGATTATCCGGTAAGTATACGGTTGCTGCCTAAATATACTATCTGGCCAGACAACGGATAATACGCAAATATTCGGCCGGATGCCACAATTAGAAAATAAACTAAAATATTATTTTTATAAACCACCTAAAATATTATTTTTTAAACCGCCTGATGCCTAATGCATCACGAATACGAACGAAATACACTAGGGACAAAATCTGGTGAATGAACACCAACTTTTCTGCATTACGGAATTTCGGTCGTCTTCAGAGACAAGGCCATCCTTCAATAAAGTTTTTTACTATATTCAATATTTGGCCGAATAACATGCAATGATCTGGCAAAAACCGAAAATTTAATATACAGCTGAATAAGACTAGAATACTACTTCACCAACATAAAAGTCCCACTTCAATCTTATACAACGAACGAAGTCTCCTTGGCAAGCGTCCGATAAGATACGCGGAACCGTCAATGTACAGGCTTGAATGTCGGCCGAATGTCCGATAAATCCTTTTCATCTCTATGTTAAGTCTCTGAGTTATAAACTCCATCACACTAATTTCAGCATGCATTAATCCTATATATATTATGACAAATAAACTCAACTATTATTGCATCTTTCACTTTACAACATTCTTCACCTATTATATATACTAAGTCTCTTAATACAATAATTGCTACCAGGCTAAAAACTAGAAACACCAGTGTAACAGTTTCATGAACACTTCAGTTGATCTACTGACCAAAATGACAGTCCACTCATGCAATTGCATATATGTCCTGAGAGTACTGCTTGATTTAAAGATGTGGCAGGTTTCACAACATTTGTCATTTTTTATTTTTGTCATAATATCAATAGGGCAAAAGGGACAGAGCGGGATGAGAATTAGTGAGTATCACACCGCCGAGTAGTGCCAACGCCGCAGCACAGACCCAGCGTCACGCGCGAGGCCTGGGAGGAGCGCCACCGCGGCCATTGGCGCACGCGTACCGTCATTGTGTCGGCTTCAGTGCAGCCAGCTTGCGCCCGCGTGCCCTTGCTTCTTGTCTAGATGTTGTGTACTCAAACCACAACACATTAGGTATTAAAGTGGTGTCCCTTATCATTAGCATTTCACATAATTTCCTGAAAATAAAAGGTACACACCATTAAGTAAGTATACATCCACTGCACAGTAATAATTATCAAAATTCTTGATTGTTTTATGTATTTTCTCATTACCACTGGAAATGAAAGCAGGCTAATATAACAAATTAGGAGCGCATACAGAGGTGAGGATTTTATTATTTATTTACACTTTAGTCCCACTTAATAGGGAGATAGTATGCCACTAGCCAATGTGCACAGTTCCAACTTCTTGCTACAACAACAAATTTCCTATTAGAAAAATCTAATAACAAACTGCATGACCCAGGGTTCGAACCCAGATCCTGAGCTAGAAGTGTGAACAGTATTTATTGTAAATTTTATAAACATTAATTATATTATTTAGATATTTTTATATATATTTTTAGCATTTGGCATGCTTAGCACTATACATTAAACACAAAGTGAAAAATGTGAAATCGAAAATAACCTGGGGGGTTAGGCAGAATCTCATATCTCGAGATGTCGATCGTATCGTGATCACTGTCATTGGTTGACAGATTACCGTGATTGGCCAAAGGATTATTGTGACATCACGCGTCGGTTTCTGCCCCTGCTTGTGATTGTTATTTTCGATTTCACATTTTTCACTTTGTGTTTAATTAATTATATTATCATACTAGCTGCTATCTGCAACTTCATCAACAGACAATAATTTTAAAAATTGCTATTTAGACATAAATATTTTTTTTTATTGCCAACGGTGGCAGACGTGCCAACGGCCCACCTGATAGTAAGTGGTAACCGTCGCTCATGGACTTAGGCATCACCAGGGGTACAGCCAAGCCGCCGCATACCGTGAGTAAAGTGCTCTTCTCAAACCTCGTTTGAAGAAGGACATGTCGTAGCACTGGGGAAACACCGTAGCAAGAAGTTCATTCCAGAGCCTACACGCGTGTGGTAGAAAAAAGCGCTGGAAACGAACCGTCTTGGACGAGATCGTTTCCAGGTGGTGTGGATGAACCCTACTACGACGTCTAGTGGTCCGGTGGTAAAAAGGGGATGTTGATACCACCTCAAACAGTTCCTCAGAGCACTCCCCATTGAAGAGTCGATAGAGCACACAAAGAGATCCAAAGTCTCTCCGCCACCCCAGTGACTCCAGTCCATCCGTGAGATTGGGATCGTCGACAATTCGAACAGCACGCCTTTACAGGGCGTCAAGTGGGTCGAGTTGGTATTTTGGTGCGCCTGCCCAGAGATGTGAGCAGTACTCCATGTGAAGCCGGACTTGTGCGGCTTGTGCCTTATAAAGTGCAAGTCTCTGCCTCGGTGTGAAGTACCGCTTGGCTCTGTGCAGGACGCCCAGTTTTTTGCTCGCCAATTTGGCTTTGTCCTCCAAATGACTCCCGAATTGGACTTTGCTTGAAACATCGATGCCGAGGATCCCAATACTATCGGAGATTGGGAGAGTTACTCCTTGGAACTGTGGCACCACGACAAATGCGTCCTTCTTTGAAGTGAACGCGCAAACCTGTATCTTCGTAGGGTTGAATTGAACCAAGTTCTTTTCTCCCCATTCAGAGGCCCGCCCTAGAGAGCTCTCGACTTCAGACACAAGTTGTGTCCGTCTCTCCTCCAGCATGTTCCCTTTCTGATAGCCGGCATATCGCGCATCACCCGTATTGTCATCCGCATAGCAATGCATATTCTCTATCGAGAGCATGTCATTGATATGCAGGATGAACAGCGTCGAGGAGAGCACCGAGCCTTGTGGTACGCCAGCATTAACCTCCATAGTATCGGAGCAACAGCCGTCTACTATGACTTTGATGCTCCGACCCCGCAGGAAGCTGGCGATCCATTTGCAGAGTCCCTCGGGGATTCCATAAGATGGTAGCTTCAATTGAAGGGCCCTATGCCAGACCCTATCGAACGCCTTCGCGATGTCCAGGCTAAATGATAGCGCCTCACCCCCACCCTCCAAGGCCTCAGCCCAACGATGGGTAAGATACACAAGATCACCAGCGGACCGACCGTGACGAAAGCCACATTGGCGTTCACTGATCAGCTGGTGATCCTCCAGGTACTGCAGAAGCCGGCGGTTAATAACCTTGTCCAAGATCCCAGATAAATACAATAATTTTAAAAATGCTATTTTCTTATAAATAATATTTGATTCATATGCATTTAGTAGTTGTTATTAGACATTAAAAAGAGACACTTTAATTTTACTTATTTATATAGATAATTTTTATACAAAATCTAGGATTGCCAAGCAGGAGGTATTCATTTTAACCCCAGTATGAACTTAATAATGCACAAAGAAGTGGATCTTATGAGTTTTTTGAAATATGAAGTACTAGCTAGAAATATCAAGTGATACCTGTGATTTCATCTGCATTGCTTATTATGTGCTCATAAAAATCAGTGTTTCTTAAAACTATAATAACTTTATGTCTAATGAAGATGACAATATTGCAAAAAGAGCTTAGTGTATAAGCAATAAAATTTTGAAGACATATTTGAAATCTATTCAGTAGTTTTTCTGCAATGTGTGCACAATGGCGAACCTCTATCATTTCATTTATATAGATTTTTGACAAATTGTCATTATCTAAGAAGGAAAGCATAGTCAGGAGTACTGGCATCCTACAATGGGGCATTGTGGTGGACTATGGCCTGACTTTCATCATTCTAAAAACAGAACCTGTACCCTATAGTTGGCAAAAAACATTGAACAAATAATACTTACAAGGACACCAGTTGCGGAAATAGAGGAGTCAAAACCCTGTGTACTATTACAAACCATAATGTTGCAAAAATAAATCCAACTATTCCTCCAACTACAACTTGAGAAGTAGTGTGATAGCGGAGATATACTCTTGCTGTACTGACAAGTAGGGCAAGAAGCACGCAGCCAGTAACAATCACTACCCTCCACAGGGCTGATATTATACTGTTATTATTGATGTGGTGCAATCTAAAATTAAAAAGTAACTTTTAATGCTAACCCTAAAGCTTATATATTTACACCATATTATAATATTTACACCATAGATAGGGTATGATAAGGACACTCATAGGTTCTTTAACACTAATTGTACAGTCTCATTACGAAGTCTCCTTCTCTCTCTTACTCTAATAAATAAATTCAATTTTGAAAAAATAATATGTTCAAAGGTTAACCTAGAAAAGGAATAATGTTCTATTTGTGTTTTAAACATATATTTAAGTCAATCAATAACATAGCTTAGATATAATTATTATTGGAGTTCTTATTAATACTATAATCATTTTTATACATTACAATAATAGTCATGTAATAAAACAATGATTTCTAACATACTAAAAATAATATAATAAACTAATTCTTGCTCACCTTATTAAAACAAAGTACAATACATAAATACTAAAAAACCAGATGAACTGAGCATGGGAGGATGGCATACCATATTCATTGTATAAATTTCCCCGAGATAATGGCCTAGCTTCGCATGCTATGTGTTTTAATATGATGTTCACCACTTCATTCACTAAAGTACCAGTAAAAAAGGCAATCTGCAAATAAAATATTGTTCGAAGTTAAGACATTTTATAGGTTCATATATAAAAACAAAGAAATTATTTTAGAGTTCATGAATATTTTAAGCTGTATTAAAGAAACATTATTACTATTTTACTTTAGACTCAGGCAGCATTAGCAAATTGCTAATGCAAAATGTATTGTTTATTATGTATAAAATATGTTTTTACCTGTAATGAATATTAAACGGAAAATATTATTTCAAATCCAATTTAGTTACTTACAGTGTGTAGATCACGGCGAAATAAAATAAGGGCAACAAATCCAGCACCAATACCAAATGGAGATAAACTTAAAAAAGCAAAGAACTTGCCCATCCAATCTCCTGTAAACGACATTAACTTTATAAACACTTCTAAAAATAAAGGAACGGGGTGTTAGTATTGAACTAATAACTTACCCTTTGGATATTCAACCAAAGTGAGAGCCAGTGGTTGCCATTCAACATCACCGTTATTATGCAAAACATCGCTTACGGATAAAATTTCATCCTCCATTTCTGGTTCATTTATCTTAACCTATAGTTTTGTAAGATAATAAAAACGCTGCAAACAATCTTCAGAATAAATATTATGGAGAAACCTTCGGTCATACAGTAACTTTCCTCGTAAGAAACTGTGTTGACAAAAATGACGTCCTAAATCACATCTGAACACACAACACACAACCCAGCACACAACCAACTGACAGCTGAGCTGACTGATGCAATTTTTTTTTTTTTTGTGTGACGTTGGTTGTTAGCCTCAGATGGCTATGACAACCTTACCCGGAAAATTGGTGAGCGCAGAGGGCTCTCAACCCGACATTTAGGCAACGCTACCCAGGGGCGATGCAATTTCAACTTATATTAGACTTATATAGACGTTCTTACGCTGTGATCGTAACTCTTAAGATGGCGGACGACAGCCGAAGTAATTCACTTTTATTAAGTATATAAAGCTGAGATATAAAGATTAGGGCGCCTCACAAACTAAATATATCTAGACAGAGCGAAGAAAAGTTTTTGACATGTGTGAGCGAGAACACAAGATACAATTTACTGGTGCAAAAAACAGACAGTCATAGATTTTTGTCTTTGTCGCCGTGGCCAGTTTTTGGTATTGTCACGATGTCAAAATGCTTTGTCTGTCACGATTCAACTGACATAATCGAACATTTGTATAAAAATTCGGGTTTTACATTATATTTACGTTTTAAATCAGTGTTTTGAGAAAAAGACTACGTGATAATCGTGATTGTAAAATAGTGTACTATGCTACAAAAGCTACGGCGAGCGAAAAAATGCAGGTATAACATTTCATTCACATGTAGTTGGACATGAAATAATTTATTTATTTATTGTAGGATAATCAACAATTGATTTACACAATACAAATATGCTTCACGATATTTTGTTGATGTTTCATTATGCATAATAAGAAAACGTAACGTTGAGAGCAAAATCATTGCCAGTGAATATTTTCATGTAAGTATAGCTTTTAAAGTCTTTGTACTTCAACTTTGTAAGTAAATCTCAATTCTAGATAATGACTACAGCGGTAGTCAGAGAAACTGATTTGCTCTCTCTTGTGACACCTGCCTAGGGTTTAAGGGTTACAAAATAAAACCCAGGAGTAAAACAAAATTAAATAAGATATATTCACACCCCAAATGGTAAATTGCGCCGTGTGGGGCCGGCTTTAGAATTGCTCCACCCCTCTCCACCCATGGGAGTCGTAAGAGCCGACTGAGGGAATACCGGAGGAGTAGGCAACAGCACTCCCTCGAGTATTAACAACATCCACTGTGATCGCCAACCCGCCTGCCAAACGTGGTGATTACGGCGCTATCCCCCATATGAGCGAAACACATGTTGTAGCGTTCTCATGGGGAGGACTATGTCCAGCAGTGGACTTCGAAAGGCTGATGGATGGATGGATGGAATACAAATTTATAAGGTCGTGGTATTCGTCCTATAGCTAACTTCACCACTTATAGTATTCTCTCTTCCGTGGGACCGGCCATGAAGCCCATCGTTGCGTTTTGGTCGTAGCAGGAGATAGCTGTTTATTCTTTCCTTATATATCGGTGAAATGAAATGGTGAGCAGCGGCTTGACAATACTCTCAGTATAGTCGAGTCCATGAGCGACTGTTGACATTTACCATCAGATGGGCCGTGGCTCAGCTGCCACTAAATGCAAAAAAAAAGTTCTTATTCAATTAATGAAATCAGCGTTGGAAGGATGATAATTCTTTACTTATTTGACCCAGAAAAGAAAGAAAAGATAATTTAATTGTATTCTTGTGTACTATTATTTTATTAAATATAACTTATTATTATTTACCAGATGAAATATCGAACAGAACGGCAATTTATGGAGAAGCAATACTTATCTTGCATTAAGGCTCAAAGTCTTGGTATTTCTCTACGTGATTGAATTCTTATTACGGAGGTAGAACGTGAATATCCGACATAGCCCGCTGAGTTTGCATGCTGAAGTGGCAATGGGCAGACCATATCGCTCGACGAACTGACATCTGTTGGAGAAAAAGGTTCTCGAGTGGCAATCACGTATCGGACAGCGCCGCGTAATATGGCCTTCCACCAGATAGACCAAATATTTGGTCAAAGCTGCAGGGAGTCGTTGGATGCAGTCAGCACAAGCCCGCTGGTTCTGGTGCTCTCTTGGGGAGGCCAATGTCCAGCAGTGAACGTTTAAAGACTGACGGTTGGATGAATAGAAGAGGTCGTAGATTTACTTTTAAATAATTATTTTAATAAATATTGTGATTTTCAATAAAATATTTGTTACGAAGAGTTTCTTATTTACGACCAAGCTACAGACCTCATTCTAACTATCGTTTAATTTGCCCAAATATGGTTAAATATAAGTCAACATTTAAAAAAAATATTGCTGTTTTAAGTGCGGCCACGCCGTGGCTCCGTCTAGTTCTTAGTCTGAGGGGCACCTCCTCCTGTCTGTTTAAGTGTTTACAGCTCAATTTGACAGACTTCTTTTTTTTTATTTGTTTAAGGCATTGGCAGAACCATCAGTCTAGTTACTATTAGTGTTAATATTGTGATTTTCAATAAAATATTTGTTACGAAGAGTTTCTTATTTACGACCAAGCTACAGACCTCATTCTAACTATCGTTTAATTTGCCCAAATATGGTTAAATATAAGTCAACATTTTAAAAAAATATTGCTGTTTTAAGTGCGGCCACGCCGTGGCTCCGTCTAGTTCTTAGTCTGAGGGGCACCTCCTCCTGTCTGTTTAAGTGTTTACAGCTCAATTTGACAGACTTCTTTTTTTTATTTGTTTAAGGCATTGGCAGAACCATCAGTCTAGTTACTATTAGGCTGAAGGTTCTGCCAATCTATGAATACCTACGATGTTTGTTACTACATAACTGAAGAAATGACCTAAAGGTCTAAGTAACCAGGTCATAAAATTACAAAAAAAAAATGTTACTACATAAACATCGTAGGTATTCACCATAGATTTAGGATATACTCCATAGATAGGCTATAAGAGTAAAAGAGAACCACCGAAGCTAATGGTACTGTGATGTGTTAGAACGAGAGAGAGAGTGATGCTGTCAACGAGACCTAAATTTATTTGTTACCGGCCTGTAGCGGCCTTGCCAAGTTTACGCGTGCATGATTTGGCGATTATTTATTGAAATGAAAGTCTTTACCAGTATTATAATAACGTTATAACAATGGTTACTTGTGCAGTACCAGGTTGTAATTATTTAAAGAATGATAATTCACAGGATTACTCATTTCACCAGTAAGTTTACTATTTGCTTATTATCTTCAATTCAAAATAACGGTTACGCAAATGTATCAGATTTGGAGAAAATATTATGAGAAAATTGTTTATTATATTATTACAATGATTTAGTGTTCACGAAACAGTCATATTTGGGAAATTACAAATACGTAAATATGAGGAGATTTATGACCACATTTTTAGTGATGCGATTGATTTATTTGTTGATATCGACTTTGATGGTCGGATAACAATAATATTAACTATAATTAACATACATAATACAACTACAAGTATGATTACGGTTTCATAACTAAATTGCTGAATCGATTTTGGTGAAAGGAGAAATTGAGCACAAATTGCGAAATGTAAATAAAGATAGCATTTGGCAATTTTATAATTAAATGATTATATTTAAGGGTATCTAATTTACTACCTATTATTGATGTGAAACATCATTCGTTTTGACAAGTACTTTAGTCCTAGATGATATCCGCCTTGAATATGATGATTTATGTCCATTTCTGTTATTTTACATGTCATAATTGGAAAAGTTATGATCATTTTATCTACTCATTATTTCTACAAAATAATTTGGATGTTTTCACATCTCCTTCGATGTCTGTGTTTATACTACTGGTCTTGCAAGTTACTGTATATCTAATGTACCTACTTACCTACAATGCATGCATCTAAATAAATAAAACAAATAAATATTAACAACCACACGAAGTACAAATATCTATGTTCATCACACAAATAATTGTCCTGAGTGGGAATCGAACCCATGACCTCGTGCACGGAAGTCGATCAATAATCATCTTTCTTTTAAATACTTATGACTTACGCATTTAAGTACCAATTGTAGAAAGTTGCTAGAAGCAAAATCATAAAAAATTTTAGAAAGTTGCTACAAATTGTAGAAAGTTGCTAGAAGCAAAATCTGAAATTGTTGACTTGAAATAAAATTATCCCTTTCGTCTCACCAACAAGATTAATTAAACAATCGGGTAAAAAAAAATCAATTTACGATCGTCTCACCAGTGAGACTGACGGAAATACACAGGGAATATTATTCGCTTTCTATGTTACTCTCAAAACCTTTTCAAAAGTATTTTTTAGTATCGTACACTGTTATCGATATCGATAACAATCATAACTTCATGCGCAGCACTTTCAATGCACACATTGACAACTCACACACAAATACATAATTGTTTTTTGGTCTCATTCGGTAGTTGACATTGCCCATCTATGGAGTATATCCTAAATCTATGGTATTCACTGATCACAGGTAAGTTTAATTCATCAAACAAGTTAAAGTTAGTCATATAAAGTCAGTTAAGTCAAAGTCCCGACCCAGAAAACGATGGCGATCTTACTGCAGCTTCTATGGAGTTTTGGAGACAACAGGAAAAAACATGTTATGTTGCATTACATCACTTGCCAACACTTATCCGCATACACAAATAGTTAATAAGCTAAAGGTCACCACTTTTTCACATTAATACTTGAAATAACACAAGTTTAAGAAAATAATGCAGAGCGACGACATGATCTTATCTTCTTGTTTAAAACATGATCTTATTAGTGTTCCCGCCAAAACTCTTTTAGACTGACACATACATGATGGACATAGATTCTTTGGACATAGATAATTTTAGAAATGTAATGGAGTATAAAAAGTTACGAACGTAGTTTTCATGCTCAAGAAGCGTTCCGCTCAAGGAAAAGAACAATCATACTTTAATTTTTTAATTTCTTTCATAATTAGTCTGTGATTTCTTTGGTGAATTCGTCGTCAAAATAGAGTGCAAAAATTCTTAGATTATTACAGTAAACCTGAAAACTCCGAAAAATACAACCATGGCAGACTCGGATGTGGTTGACTTAGACCTGACCATCGACAGTTTATTACCGAAGAGTCCTGAAAGGTAAATATTGGGACTAAGTCGGAGGCCTTAGGAATTTTATATTCCATTCTAAACTTGATCACATTGTTTTCTTATCGTGTGCTTGATTAATTTTATAAATTAAATCAATAAATGGATACATAGCTACTTATTTATCGAACCAATCTTTATTACTATTATAAGGGGGCTTTGACCTACAATCAATAAACTTAAACAAAGCATCATGATCCAAATATGGGAACACAAGGAAGGATTGGTTCCATTTTATTTGATTCATTGAAACTTAAATTAGCTGATGAGGGTGATTAACATTAAAATGTTTGTAATTTGGTAGCTACAGTAGAATCTGATTATAACGACAGTGAAGGGACCGTCTTTCCGTCAGACTTGACGTTACCAGTAAACCTGTACAAATTTTTTTATAAGCATATTTGGTTACTTATATATTATGCATACTTATACAATGCCAGCGAGCTCATCTGGGGAATTACAACCCTCTTATAGAAGTTAATTTGCTGGATGTATTTCTCAATTTCTTATAGAAGTTAATTTGCTGGATGTATTTCTCAATTTCTTATAGAAGTTAATTTGCTGGATGTATTTCTCAATTTCTTATAGAAGTTAATTTGCTTGATGTATTTCTCAATTTCTTATAGAAGTTAATTTGCTGGATGTATTTCTCAATTTCTTATAGAAGTTAATTTGCTGGATGTATTTCTCAATTTCTCTCCTATTATGATTACCATCCAATATCTCATTGCCTCTTTATCATCCTTCTTCTCTACCTCTTATCCCTTTCCCTGGAGCAAGCTTGCGTAATAGTTGCTTGCTTTCAGTTTTATAAAATAAGCTTACAACTTTGAGATTTTAAAATAAGTCATACAAAGAGTCTGATAATCCCACGGTATTATACTAACCAGATGTATTGTAGTAGTAGCTGAGCATGTCATGTTAGTAATTAAATTGTAAACATCCGTTGATTGAAGGTTGAGTTTGGGCCATTTTTTGGTTTGTTATTTTGTATTTTGATTTCAGACTTTAGTTGCCTGTACATACAAATTATTATGAAGTCTTTTTAGATATTTAATCTATCCATGTTGTTTAACTAAAGTAATGATTGTGTATTTATCTATCCTGTAGCTTGGCTGAAGAAAAAAAAGAAAGTGGCAATCATCTATACAAATTTAAAAACTACAAGGGTGCTCTGGCAATGTATGATGAAGCTATACAGCTGTGCCCTGAAAATGCAGCATACTATGGAAATAGATCAGCATGCTATATGATGCTGGGAATGTACAAAAAAGCTTTGGAAGATGCAGAGAAAGCAGTTGCCATGGATCCCACATTCACTAAGGGATATATACGTATTGCAAAATGCTGTATAGCACTAGGTAACTTTTTTATATTAGTTGAAGTTCTTGCCATCTTTAGGGAATTAGTATTTACATGAGCATACCCAGTCTTTGGTCTAGGGCAAATATGATATTTACTAAGCCAGGGGGGCAGCTACACCACTGAAGCAATGTCATGCAGGTTGAGTCGTCCGCTAATACAGGTGCGAGATGGCTGACCGCAGGTTTATTTAGTGGGTGAGGGCCCCACACTATTTGTTGCCCTGAATGAAGGGGTGAGCAGTTAAGTATGTTTTTCCGCCTTAATAAAAAAAAGGGGTGGGAGCTCTCCACTCAATAATCCGACTTCCGTGAACGAGGTTGTGGGTTCGATTCCCACTCAGGACAAATATTTGTGTGATGAACACAGATATTTGTACTGCGTCTGGGTGTTTTCTATCTATTATATGTATGTATTTACAAAAAAAAAGTAATATATGTATTATATCCGTAATCTGGTACCCATAGCACAAGCATTAAGCTTAGTTTGGCACCAGAGGACGACGTGTGCAAAAAGAAAAAAAAAATGTCCATGAATAAATGGTATTTATTGTTTTGTACAATGCACTAAGTAGTGTAATTCAATGTATTATGAGGAATTAATGAGGTAATGAATGTTAGGCGATATGACGGGGGGTGAGCAAGCAGTACGACGCGCCGCGGAGTTGGGTGGTGCAGACTGTGCGGCGAGCGAGCGCCGGGCCTTGGAGGCGTTGCGCAAGCTTCACGCTGAGGCGCAGCGAGCTATGGAGGCCGCAGACTATCGTCGAGCGGTGTTCTGCATGGATCGTTGTTTAGATTACAGCCCCTCTTCTTCTAAGTAAGAATAATAATAATAATTTATTGATTTTTTTTAGATTTTCAGTCTGTTTGTTTGTTCACGCATCACACAATAACTACTAAACGAATTTTGATGCAACTTTTTTTTTGATAGTGCTTGATTAGACTTAACAACTGGTATATATTTTATCCCGCTACTATATCGGGAACCTGAGATATAACCTAAAAACTAGCTTTTGGCTGCGGCGGAGCCGCGGGTAAAGGCTAGTAATGTTGTATTGTAAACGCGGGCTATTTTTCCGCAACTCGACGTCGTAAGTGCGCCTAATTTGCGTGACGGGTTGCTGGCACTACTCTTGCCAACCTAGCATCACCACAAAGCCTTGCAGACCTTAGACCTAGTGTACCTTTGAAGGGCCTGTAGAACTGATCGGCTGTCAGAGAGTATACGGATCTGGTGGTCCTTTACCTTTCTAGAGTCGATTGCATACGCTGCCATTAAGATGCCCACACATTCTGCCTGGAAGACCGTGTTATGAGCTCCTAATGGTGTAGATATCTGTATGTTCAGGTCCTCGGAGAATACACCCGCACTAGTACCTGACCTTGTTTTAGATCCATCTGTGAAAATTCTCATCTCTCATGGGTTAAGACCTTCACCCGGTTGTTCTTGCAGTTGTATCTTGTACTTTTTGTCAAATACGAATTGCTTGGGTATCCTGTCGGTCACCGCTGCCATGAGCGGCTCCTTACCTGTTACCTCACTGAGGATCTCGGTGTGCGGTACCCTTGCTAGTCTCCACAGACTCAGGTTTTTAAACCGTACCGCACCAGCTGCTGCCTCTTGTTTTATGAAGAGATGCAGTGGCGGCTGGCCAAGAATAGCTTCCAGGGCAGCAGTTGGAGTTGTCCTCATGCATCCCGTGGCCGCCATACAGGCCAATCTCTGGAGTCGTTGTAGTTTAGCTACGACAGTGGATAATTGGGTCCGTGGCCACCACACCACCGCACCGTAGCTAATCATTGGTCGGATTACTACCTAGTATAGCCATAGAATGATTTTAGGGTCTAGGCCTCACCTTTATCTATCATTCTGTGGCATTGCCAGAAGGCGACTGTTGCTTTATCTATTTTACTATTTAAATGATTACTCCAGTTTAACTTACAGTCAATAATTACGCTTAATTAGATACTTAACCTGTGTTGATAACTGGAGTTCTGTTTTGAATAATTTGGGCAGTCGGTAGTTGCCCAGGTTGCGTTTGTTAGTGAAAATTACAATTTCCGTCTTTTTTGGATTAACTGTTAGTTCGTTGATACACCACCGTTCCACGATGACCAGCGCAGAGCGTGTAACGGCGCATACTGTATTTGTACTGTTGCCGCATGTCAGTATCACTAGATCGTCGGCATAACCGACCGTATAATAGTGATTGTTGTTCAGTGTAGCAATCAGATCATTTACTACTAAATTCCACAGTAGCGGTGAGAGCACCCCCTTTCCTTTGGCCACCAGTGCCTTGTGTTCCGCCTGTGCTAAGCTTAACGATCCTTTTGCTTAACATGTTATTTATCCATTGGATCATAACTGCATTTGCTCCATGTCTTTCGAATGCTGCAGTTATGCTAGTAAATTTGGTCTTGTCAAAGGCTCCCTCGATGTCTATGAAGGTGCCTAGACATATAGACTTGCTTGAAATCGCTTCTTCAATTTTGCAAAAAAAACATAAAATGTATATAATAGCTATGTTTAAGCTATGCTTCTTCAATTTTCCATACCACTGCATGAAGTGCTGATTCTGTAGATTTACCTTGGCGTGTTGATGTGGGTGCAGGGGGGCGCCTAGTAGAACCCCCTCCCTCAGGTTCCTGTCGCACGACCTCTCTAGTGTTTTTAACAGATAAGAGGTCAAGCTAATAGGTCTGTAGGATTTGTGGTCCGAGTAGTCGCTCTTACCTGGCTTGGGTATGAAGATCACCTTGACTTCTCCAACTTTTCGGTACGTACCTATGAGCAAGACAGTCGGCCAGAATTGTGGTGAGTATTTGAATGAGTTCCTCCCCGCCCCACTTAACCAAGGCAGGGAAAATCCCATCCAGGCCTGGTGATTTGTATGAATTAAAACTGTTAATGGCCCACCGTACTTTTTGTGAGCTGATAACATCAAGTGTTTGGTGCCATTCTGCTTCAGATGGGATGGCCTCCTCATCTGTCCAGTGGACTGACTGCAACATCTCGCAGTCGGGGGAGTGCGTCTGTACCAAGATATATTCCGCTTCCTCCCGTGACCTAGTGAGGCTGTCGTCGGGCTTGCGTAGGGATCCCAACGTAACCGTGGGCTGGTTACAAAGAACCTTACTTACCCTGTTAGCCTGTGCTCCATTCTCTATATCGGAACAGCTTCTGTACCTGAGACGTTTCTTGTGCCTAGGCTTAGTTGACTTACTACGCTGTCAAGAAAGTACCGGGAAAAGATCAATGATACACAAAATTTTTGTTATTCATCCAAATTTATTTTATCACCTTCAAAGTATGCTCCTTCAGAAACGATAGACTTACTCCAACGAATAATCCAATAATCAAAACAATTTTAAACCCTGTTTCCGGAATTGAGTTCAGTTCTCGCCGCGAATTCTCCTTTTATGTCTTCTACCGATTGAAAACGGGTGCCACGAAGTGGTAATTTGAGTTTAGGAAAAAGAAAGAAGTCGGCTGGAGCCATATCTGGTGAATATGGTGGTTGCTTGATGGTATTTGTTGAGTGTTTGGACAAAAATTCATTCACAATGATGGCCTTGTGAGAAGGCGCAAGCATCCAAGAATTTTCTTTCCACAAATCTGGCCTTTTTCGTCGAAATTGCTCTCTTAAACGCCGCATAACTCGCAAATAATATTCTTTATTTACTGTTTGACCTTCTGGCAAGAATTCCGAGTGCACAACACCGCGATAGTCAAAGAAAACAGTCAACATATCTGACTTTTGAACGACTTTGGCGTGGTTTCGGTTCAGTTGGAAGTCGCCACTCCGAAGCTTGTTGACTAGTTTGCATGTCAAATTCGTAAACCTACGTCTCGTCACCAGTAACAATGCGTTTCATGAATGTTAGGTCGGAATTGACTCGTTCTAGAATGTCCTCAGCGACTCTCATGTGATTGAGTTTTTGCAGAAAATTCAGGTCTTTTGGGACTAGCCGAGCGAAAACATGTTTCATACCCAAGTGATTATTTAAAATGGTACGGATCGACTCGTGAGACACATAAAGTTCGGCGGCTATCTCTCTCAAAGTTGAATGAGGATTTTCAGTCACTATTTCCTTCACTTTTGCAATGTTAACTTCAGTTGCAGAAGTTGATGGCCTACCAGAGCGAGGCAAATCTTCCATCATATCTCGACCGCTTTTAAACGCTTTGTACCACTCATAAGCACGTGTTTTTGATAAAGTCGATTCACCGTAAAGCCTTTTGTAACATTTTCAGTGACTCCAAACACGAAATCCATTAGCGATGCAAAATTTAAGACAAACTCTTTGTTCGATGTTTTTGTCCATGTCCATTATGAAATTCGCAATACACACTAGATATAATATAATTAAAAACAGCACTGTATTTAATATAAATAACAAATGCAACTCAAACTGAAAAAAAGCCAAAATGGATAACAGTTGTGCCAATCTAACAACAACAAAAAAAAACAAAAATTTTAATTTGGAACCATAAACAAATCATCCATTCCCAATACTTTCTTGGCTGACTGTATAGTTATCCCAGTCCTGGTCAGTACCTGTGTTCATTGCTCGGTTGAGTTGTCGCCTCATCCTTTTCCTGTGTCTATCCAGCTCGGGTCCCCACCAGTCGGCTTTTTTTGTCTCGACTGGGCGGTGGAGAGGACAAGGGACACGCCTGGTGATAGCAATCCAGCATGGTATTTGTGAGGACGCTTACCTGCCTTTCTATTTCTGCACTTTCCAGTTTTGTGGGAACTTCTGTCTGCACCAGGGCTAGGCACATTTGTTCCGCGTACCGCATACGATCCGTTTTGCGGGGGTTCCTCCACGGGGTTGCTGTGATTGTCTTTTGAATCCACCTATGGTCTGAGCATGATAGATCTTTTGATACATGCCAGTTCGAGATGTGATTCGAAGCATCTTCGGTTGCCAACGTCAAGTCAATGATTGTCTTGCTGCGTCTGTTTACAAATGTCGGTTCTGAGCCTGTATTAAGTATATTAAGGTCAGTTGTAAAAAGGTACTCAACAAGCTTCTTACCTCTTTCGTTACCTCTCTTCATCCCCCATAGGGGGTGGTGTGCGTTTGCGTGTCAGCTCGTGGGGTGGCGGATCGTCAGCCTCCGGCATGTACACTGATGCAATAACCACCTCCTGAAGACTTGAATCCGGTGCCCCGTGCACTATAATAGCGCACAGGTCTCTAGAACAAATTTGTTAAGGGTTGCGCGTGTATATTTTTAGAAATGTAAATACAGGCTCGGGGATTGTCTGGTCTTGTATGTCAATAAGCTTACCTCCGATGTTCCGGGGTCCGCAGACGGTGCCTTTCCTGGCCCACGGCTCCTAGATCAGGACTATGGTCACCGTGTCGTTGACCTCCAACCATTTAGCTAGTAATGTTATAAATATAGGTTACCACTGAAGTTCTCTTATTAACTAATTTAAAAGCATTGCTGTGTTTATATCTATTATTCCAGAGTAAAGCTCACAAAAGCTGAATGCTTGGCTATGCTTGGACGTTGCCAAGAAGCTCAAGAGATTGCTAATGACTCACTGCGCTTTGATAGTTTTGATGCTGAGGCGATCTATGTTCGTGGGTTGTGCTTATACTTTGAGGTAAATTATACAAATTTTATTTACAGTCCATTATGGCCTTAGTCAAACTTCTTCCAAAGTGTGTGTGAATTGGTCCTGCCATATACTATATGGTTTAAATGGGAGTGTGCGGTTAAAAACATTTTTTCCGCCTAAAAGATTCTTTTGTTTAGGGCTTTTCTTCTCCTGCTGTGTAATTTTTATCTTCGTCGCCACTTATGACATCGGCGGAATGATTGGAGATATGACACTATATATTTACCTTTTTATTGCTTATGGTGACATACGAACCACAAACTACCTGATGGTAATTGTAGATGACAAGTGAGTATTCCCACTTCCCTAACACCAGTAATGCAATGGGTAATAATTGCTTACTTAGTCACCTCATATGACACCCAATTTGTTACAGTGTATGTTATGAAATTATTAGAGATGGGTGAAACTGATTTTTTTTTATTGCATGTAGTAGCAGACGAGCCACGGTCCATCTGATGGTAAATGGTAACCGTCGCCCATGGACTCTACTATACCGAGAGTATTGTCAAGCCGCTGCTCACCAATTCATTTCACAGATGAAATGAAATATAAACGGCTATCTCCTGCTACAGCCAAAATGCAACGACGTGCTTCATGGCCGGTCACACGGGAGATGGTGGTACCAACCCGCTCGGGCCGGATACCAAGTGAGTACTCCCACTTGGTACCCAGCCCTACCACCAGTCATGCAATGGATGATAATTGCTTACTTCCCTTAGTCGCCTCATACGACACCCGTGGGAAATAATGGGGTGGTGACACTTGTATTCTTAATCCGTCACCACACGGACAAACCGAATATGAACTTCGGCCGAACATTCGGTAAAAATACAGATTTTCTCTCTCTCTCTAAACTTCGGTGTATTTTTGCAGGGCTTTCTCGGACATGTCATATTTTGTGTGTAATTTTTATGAAAAACAACATTGTAAAACAATGAAATAGCCAGTGTAATGGTGTCACTGGTATTTAAAATATTTGTGATTATTGATTTATAAACTCCAGAATTAAGAAAAAACTAATTCATTTTTTTATTCTATTACCTATATATTTTAATTTGTAATAGAGAATAATTGGCTATAATAAACCATGATTAAATTATTGTAGAGTATTGGTATACGGACTTATTTCACAACTATGACAGAATTGATTTCTCAAAATTTTAGTAGAAATAGTGCAGGTATTAATTTTTTTTCTTATACCGAGTGTTCGGCATTTAAACCGAACTTCGGCCGAATGCCAAAGTTATAATGAAGCCACCAAAATTGGGTTAAACCCATAGATATAATAACGTATAAATCACCAAAGCGTGTGAGCGAGAAGAAAATCTTATACGGCAGCATAGCAAGATGGAAGAGGAAAGCAAATCTAATGTCAATGTAACCTATTTGAATGACAGGTATTCTACAGTGTTCTAGCTTGAAATTAGCTTCGCGGTTTTTTGATTTATTTGTGTTATAAATCTTGTTTTATTATATGATTATAACTATTAAATACAATGGTTGTTTGTTCCGTGAGTGCCTGTGATGTAAATCATGCAAATAATCCTGATAATTGCATGTTTCACAGGTAAGTTCTCAGGATGTTATCACAACTTAAATGCTTTTATTTTAGGTCATAATTACTGATATTTTCTGTTTCAGTTACAGATTAATTTCAATTTCATTGTTAAAAAACAGTAACATATATTTTACATAGAAATATGTCGCATTGTTACATATTTGCAAGATTTTAGTAGAAAAGTTTTTAGGTACATATACACTAAGGCTTGACTTTATCGACAAGGTATATTGTCGGTATTTATCCTAAATGTTAGGAACATTTTCTCCTAACACATTAATGGAAAAAATGCAATAAAAGTTCTAAAGCAGTTATTGTCAGTGAAGTCTATTTAGTTAATTTAAAAATTAGGTTTATGTTGCTAAAAGCTGAGTGTATAATTCTCTTATAAAATGCATACTTAATATCGTTAACTGACGTTGCTGGTGAAATAAATAAAAATGAATTAATTATGTTTGTTTTAATTCATTATGTCTGTTTTGTTTCATTAGTTGAATATGATTATTTGAATGAGCAAGTACGTTAAAGAAACTGGTTTGTTTTATCATTTTATCGATAGTCAGTCTAACTCTTAAAACTTACATCACTATCCAACGCACACATTGACAAATCAAAATTGGTTACGCGTTATCGAGCTGTCAGGTGATCTATACGTTATACTATATCTATGGTTAAACCCAATGTAAACCGAATTTAGCCGTGTGGGGCCGGCTTTAGAATTGTTCCACCCCTCTCTACCTACGGGAGTCGTAAGAGCCGACTGAGGGAATGCCGGGGAAGTGGGCAGCAGCACTCCCTCGTATATTAACAACATCCACTGCGATCGCCAACCCGCCTGCCAAGCGTGGCGAGTACGGCATTATCCCCCATGACGGGACCGCTCGTTGTGGCGTTCTCTTGGAGAGGCCTATGTCCAGCAGTGGACGTTGAAAGGCTGATGGATGGAAAACTAATTTCGGCCTATGCCTAGAAATGATACATTATTTTTTTAAATTTTAGGACAAAGACGATCAAGCATTCAGGCACTTCCAGCAGGTCTTACGCCTTGCCCCAGATCATAAAAAAGCTATGGAGGCTTACAAAAGGGCTAAACTTCTCAAGCAAAAGAAGGAAGAAGGTTTGATTATTTATACAATATTTATATAAGTATGCGTCATTAATAGCATAATGTTGGTAAACTGCGTATCCTAATTAAAACAAAAGCAATTCCATTGAACTAAGTGGCGCGACAGATCGTCTGCTGTAACTGCTCTGACTGCACAAGTGGCGTAGTTTATACATAGACGTTCCAGGAAAACTGCTGTGGGTTCAATTGCAACGAAATATCATGACATTAACTAGGAATACTGTTCTAGCTTAATTTGAAGCCATGAGTCAATTTCAAAGATTATAGTCGGAATTTTAATTCGATTCCAGATTTGATAATTTCAGTGTTGCAACGTTATGACAAGTACTAAATAGTGACGTTGCGAAATTATTCGATACGGAAATGGAATATTTCCGGATCGATTCCTCTCGTTTATAGTAGTATATCTAAACAACTACTACTTTAATAGAAACTAAGTAAATCAGGAAATTAAATATTTCTGAACGGATAATTTAGTTATGACGAATAATTTTATTAAGGATCTGAGAGTATTTTTTAATAATTGTGTGTGAAACAAATAAAAAAATGTGATCATGAAGGAACATGAGAAATAAAACAAATATATGTATTATGGTAATATTTTATTTTATAAATCGTCGCTATCACTTTCTGTAACATTTATTATAAATGTGTCTGTGATATTGTCAATTAACATATCTAGCCTACTCATTTTTTCCTCTAGGAGCGTGAGGTTATTCCCAATATGTCAGCAACTTTGCTCATACATTCTTTTTCTTCCACAACTTCAAAGACCTCCAATTGCGCAGAAGTTTCATTTTTCACGTACTTGTAGGCGTTGCGGATCATTACTTTTTCAGTAACAGTGAAAGCTTTTCGTGGACATTTTTTTTTCGGGGACAAGAAAACATCCACGTCTTTTTGTGATGTACTTGGCTGAGGATCTATTTTGATGGAAAACCAAAATAAATAGATTCACTCAAAGTTCACAAAAAACTATAAACGTAACAACAAACACACGACACTTGAACGTAACAAAACTTTAACAAAAACCCAACAAAAAAACAAAATATCGATTCGCAATAAAACAAGATATTCGTGCAGTTGTTCAGACTGGGAGAATGAAGCCGAATGACAAGATAAACAAAATGGCGATAGCTGCTCGAGCGCGCACGGGCTGCCAATACAGAAAACTATCTAGGCTCTTTTATTATAAGTTTTGTTTTTAGTATAAAAAACAAAAATATTAACTTTTTTATAAAATAAAGCAGCGGTTACTAATTAATTAATAATTATTATGAATAATTATGTATTTATTTAAATAAAAATCAATAATTTAGTCTTTAATTGGCACACCAATATTATGATTACATAAACATAAATCGCGATTGTTTATCGATTTTTGTGTTCATCACTACACTATTAATATGTGGTATCATTATTTTACAAAATGACAGTAGCTAATGTCAAATGTGGAATCGAATTATAATTCCGACTATAGGTCTTGAATCCGATTAAATACAAATCCATTTTAATTTATCTACTTTAATCTTCTTCTTCCTTCTATCTTTATATTATTTCTCTAGCCTGTTTTTCGGTCGGTCCGCGAGATCTTCCTTATTCCTTTATCCAATTCCTTGATTTGCCCCTCATTTTAAAGTTTATTGTGTCGGCTAACGACGAAAAAGACCCACGGTCTAAAAATGTACCACATCACTTGAATTTAAAATTTAAAATCGTCTAAGAGTTCCTTTAATCGATGCGGAATTCTGCACGGGTCGAGTAGTTTCTTCTTGACGGGCCTCGTGGCGTAGGCGGTAGTGTAACCAACTTCCGTGCACGAGGTCGTGGGTTCGATTCCACTCAGGACAAATTATTTGTGTGATGAACACAGATATTTTTACTGCGTCTGGGTGTTTTCTATCTATGATATGTATGCATTTACAAAAAAAAAAGTAATATATGTATATAATCTGGTACCCATAGCATAAGCGTTAAGCTTAGTTTGGGACCAGAGGACGTTGTGTGAAATGTCCGTGAATATTTATTTATTTCATTTATTGCAAAGGTTTATAGTAAATTGTATAATTTATAGGAAATGAGGCATTCAAAATGGGTAGATGGCAACAAGCTCTGAACCTTTACAACGAAGCATTAACTATTGACCCGAGCAATAAAACCGTTAACGCCAAACTGTATTTCAACAAGGCCACCGTTTGCGCTAAATTAAACCAGACTAAAGAAGCCGCTGAAGCTTGTACAGCTGCCCTTGAACTTGATGAAAATTATGTTAAAGCATTGTTGAGACGCGCTAAATGCTACAGTGAACTTGGCGAATTTGAGGATGCTGTCAAAGATTACGAAAAGCTTTACAAGATTGACAGAAGCAAAGAAAACAAACAACTGTTGCATGAAGCGAAACTAGCGCTGAAAAAATCCAAGCGCAAGGATTACTACAAAATTCTTGGAGTTGACAAATCTGCCTCCGATGATGACATTAAGAAAGCTTATAGGTACTAGTTAGTTGCTATTTACTTATCGCATGGTGGCACAAATTTGGGTTCACTTGGATAAAATGTAGCCACTCATACCAGTAAGAACCTGTGCGCATTTCAAGTTATTTAATTCTATCTTTCTTTTTTCTTCAAGGCTTTACTATCCCACTGTTGGGCTATAATCCACCACGCTGGCCCATTGCAGGTTGCCAGACTTAAACTGTTGAGAAAATCTCTCAAGGCTTACAGATTTCCTCACGATGTTTTTCTTCACAAATCATTAATAGTTTGTCAAGAAATATACACATAATAAGAGCTGACTGAGAGAATACCGGGGGAGTGGGCAGCATCACTCCCTCGAGTATTAACAACATCCACTGCGATCGCCAACCCGCCTGCCAAGCGTGGCGATTACGGCACTATCCCCCATATGAGCGAAACACATGTTGTGGCGTTCTCTTGGGGAGGCTTATGTCCAGCAGTGGACGTCGAAAGGCTGATGGATGGATGGATACACATAATCTCAAAAAATCAGATGTGTGTGCCTTAGAGAGGTCTCGACCTCGGACTTTTACCGCTAGGCTATCATTATCTGCTATAATTTAAAATCTAAATAACTGTTTAAATAAACTTGTGCACGCTATTGACACGACAACACTAATAGATACATTCTGCCCGCGACTACAACGGCGCATACTTCAAAATTGCGTCATATAATGTAAATACGACATTTTACGGCGAATTAATAAAATAATGGCTATTTCAGCTGTAAAAAGTAGCCTGTGTTCTTTTCCTGGTTTTCGGACTATATGTATGCTATAATTCATGATGATAATAATAACGACGTTAAAGTGTTAAAAACAAACACGCACTTTTACTTTTATAAATTTAGCAAGGATTAATTAGGATAATATAGCTTTAGATACCAGTGTCCCGCCCGAGTGTTGTTGGTTCAATTCCCACACAGGACAACTCTGTGTGATCTACAAATGGTTGTTCTGAGTCTGGGTATAATTTGTATCCGTGAAATTGCTTGTTTGTAAAGTCCCCCGTGATACAAGTATTATACCTTAGTGAAGGGTGTTGTCTTTAAAAAAAATAAGATTTAGTTGTCTAGTCGTCAAGTTGCTTTCAACCTGTCAAATGACTGCTTATGATACGAATCTAAATACGCCAGACATTATATGTTTATTATTATATCGCAGGAAGCGCGCTCTGGTACATCATCCAGATAGGCATGCGGGCGCCCCTGATAACGAGCGTCGGGAACAAGAGCGTCGCTTCAAGGAAGTGGGTGAAGCCTACGGCGTTCTCAGCGATCCGAAGAAACGCGCCCGCTACGACCACGGACAGGATCTCAATGACGATGGCTCCAGCATGGCAGGTGTGTACAACCTTATAGCCTAAAATGGTTTTCCGCGTCCGTCTGTCTGTTTGTCAACAGATTAGATGCGGGGAAGAAATTATCTATGTGTAAGCTGGACCAGGTCAATAAAATTTTATAAAAACAAATACTAATCTTAGTTGGAATGTTTATTAAAGGTTATTTTCAGTGACGTACACACGGACTTGTCATATAAAACTTGTATTTTATGCATTTTAGTTTATTGTGTAAGCTATTCATTACGACAACTATGCTGGGTGGCACTGAATGTGTCAAGAATGGAATTTATATGAACAATTTATGGAAGTTATAAAAACACATGCTTCACTATTTAGATATTTTTATTATATATTTTTAGCTTTGTGTTGATTTACATTCTTCACTATTCATAATAATTATTCATATGTAAATATGATATGTTACAGATATCGACCCCAACGTGATATTCCAGACTTTCTGCAATCGCGGTGGACAACACTTCGACTTCCACTCAGGTGGTGGATTCCCTGGAACTGCATTCAGTTTTCAGTTTGGTTAATTATATTACTAACTTTTACAAGACAACTCAACAATCATCTTGGCAAAACATGTAAATGTTAAAATTATAAAATAATTGGTATTAGTACTTTAAAGAAATGGCTCCTAGCTAATCTCGTATCACATCATTCCACTTAAAAATAATATTACATAAACATTGGCATATAAATTTTTGCTAGAAATTTGGCATATTTGTTTTATTTTTAAATAAATAATTCATGTTTGCCCCTTCTAATGCATCATTCAAATTTGTTGGCACATATACATTGTGTATGCAGACATGTTAATTGGATCATACAGGAGCTAAATATATATTATATAATTTGTATGATAATGCATTCACAACTTTTAGTACCTTATAATTGTAATGTAATGACTGATTTGGTTAAGTAGTTTTTGGTTGTTATCTCTACATGCAGTGTGTCATGATGCCCTACATTTTATGTATCTAATAATGAATAAATCTAGAAAATAATTGTAACCTCTTAGGTTCTTTCAATGGCGTCCATTTATCCAAATGAAAGTTTATGCACTAAGATTGAACATCCTAATATTTAAGCTGCCAAAGAATCGCCATACTTAAAGAAATGTATTACCTATATTCCTTATTCATTCTTATATAATGAATAGTGAAATGTATATAATGCATTGTTTATTGACTGAAGCAATAATTGCTTCATCATGTTATAATTCAACAAAACTGCCAATATTGAATGGTACATACCTGTAGTATTCTACTCTCTATATAATAATATCTTTATTTGAAAAAATTAAAATGGGTTTTCATAATCGTATAGAATAGAATGTAATGAATTACTCATCACACGAAGAAAGCTGGGTCCGGGTTTACACCGTCATGGTGTAAACTAGGGTATAGGGTTTAGTTAGGCTGATTACGTCGCTACGTCTCATTAAGCTAGAGATGCAACGGATATCTAGTAACTATCTAGTATCCGGCTTAGGTATATACGACTAGATTTAAAACGTACCAAATACCAACTTTATTTAACCCACATAACAATAGCCATATATATTTTGTTTGCAACAAAAAAATAGTACTTGTACTACACTAGGGGCAAATTGTAGTGTTCTCTATATTAAACATCTAAAACGATTTAGCTTGACTTTATAGACACGGTCAGCTTCATAAATCAGACGTTTGCACTGACGTCAAGTGATCGTGTGCAACCAATTCAACATGTCAAACACGTGAGCCCGTCCGATCGTTCGCGCACAATCTCTACGGGAACTTGGTCGTTAAAATTTGACAATCGACAATCTCGGGTTATTCAGCTTTAACGTTAGCCGAATATCCGCTATCCGGCTAAACAGCTATCCGTTTCATCTCTACTGTCTACAACCAAAGCAAGACAGCGAGTACATTTTAGAATTCATTTTGTGTAATTGTCTGTGCTTAACATCTGCGAAGTATTGTAGTGCTTTTCCATTTCTGCCAGCATCGAAATGAAATCAATCACCGCCTCGATGATATGTTCTTTGTCCTTAGCAACCCATTCTAAGGTAGATCATATTTACTGTAGTCATGGCATATAAGTAGATCAAACTAAACATGTTATTATAAATGTGTATATTTCATCGTATACGTACATAAATGTGAAATAAAAAGTTAGGTAAATGGAAAACAAAGTGGCTAAACAAAATTGTATTATGTATTCAATAAATAGGTCTCAGCTGTTGGTGTTTTCTTTGGTTTTCTTTTCAAAAGCCATTGCCTTATCTCCTGATGACCGTTTAGAAGAAGTTTTGCTGTCTATTGCCATAAACCTATAATAAATGCATACTAAAATTAGTCGTCCCTAATATTTTTGCATAAGGGCAATAGCTAAGCCAATGTAGATATACATCGTTGGTTTGGCTTAACCAGACGGCAGGGCGACGCCTGCCAAGCTGCAATAGCCCGTTGGAGACCACCAGGCCAGTCTGTCACTCGAGCTATTATCTAATTGGGCCGAGCGATAGGGGAGAAACTCGCTGCCGATTAGGGCCGCGGTCGCGGCTTTCTGCCAGGTCATGTCCCAAAAGGCGTCGGGGGGTCAGAGAGGATAATCCTTCTGCCGACCCGTACCGCTTCCAGTGTCGGGCAGCGTAGTCGCAAACACTTGCGCCTAATGTCGCCCTAGCCCAGGAGGCGGATGGACGGGGAAGAGCCTTTACCTGCAGGGCCACCCGTGAAGGTGTGACGCTTCTGTATGCGGCAGCGTGGCTCATTAGAGGGTGCCCGAAAGAGTAAGACGCCAACGGACCATTGATGTAATACAGATCCAGTGGCAGGCCGTCGATGCAGGTGGAGAAACGGCACACAGTGGGTTTATTTAGAGTGTGAGACCCTACCCTGTTCGTTGCCCCGAACGAGGGGGTGTGGTTAGGTACATTTTTGTCAGCCTTAAAAAAATGGCTTAGCTAAACCAATGCCGCGTAACTATAAACATTACACTTGATAAAAAAACAATTATGCTACTTGAGCTCAAAGACTGGTAAATTTAGGTAAGTACCTACTTTTTCATTTTAAAAGGTTTCTTTTTCTCTGGTTTAACAGGCTGATTATTAGTCTTAAATGTCAAAACATAGCGTTTTACGATATCAACATTAACTGTAGTGTTTTCAGGATACATTCGTTTCTTCCAAGCTTCTCTTTCCTCTATCCACATTCTGTGATACTCATATGACAGCAACCATTCTATACGCGATTTACCCTCCTGTAACAAAAATAGCTTAGCAGTCACTGTGTAATGTAGGTACCTGTTGCCTTGTTCCATTGGTCGTGGATCTTTTCCTGCCTTTACCCAATTTACACTTTAATAAGTACAGTACCTAGCGAGTTAACTTGCGTCATCTGCAGTTAAGTTGTTATTGTCGTTTGAACGGCAAAAGCCAGTTAAGTAGTAGTGTTTAGTGAGTTGTAGATCACGATCCTATTTTTCGGTAAGTTCCTTCCTTTATCCGTGTGATGACGGATTAAGAATACAAGTGTCACCACCCCATTCTTTCCCACGGGTGTCGTATGAGGCGACTAAGGGAAGTAAGCAATTATTATCCATTGCATGACTGGTGGTAGAGCTGGGTTCCAAGTGGAGTTGCGCCATTTAATTACAGTTTCGCATGGCCACCTTCCAGCTCCATCATCAGACCTTGGATACCATCTAAAGACAAAGTACTCATTTTATTTTTATTCGTCTTATCAAACGAGTCCAAACTCAATGGGGTTGCGTCGTTTCATTATAAGAGTTACTGTGGCCACCTTCTAGCTTCATCCTCAGACCCTGGATACCATCTAGAGACAAAGTACTCGTCAAGACGAATCATACAAGCCCAAACTCGATGGGGTTGCGCCGTTTCATTATAGAGTTCCTAGGTCCACCTTCCAGCTCCATCATCAGATCAGCTCCATGTCATCATAATATTGCATTGTCACGCGATATACATATGGGTGTAAAATTTCAGCTCAATCGGAAAAAGGGAAGTGTCAAATTTTATTTCCAATGCACACACTATAGCTGCGTCTCGTAACGGTGTCGTGAGTCCAGAGATTTTGTCTCATCTAAAAATATGCGTAACACGCTAAAAGAAGTTTTCACTTCAAAAAAATTGTTAGTGTGGACCACCCTTATCACTTAGGGGTTGAAAAATAGTTTACATCCTATTCTGACCTACTGAATATACACACAAAATTTCATAAGAATCGGCTTAGCCGTTTCGGAGGAGAATGGCGACCAACATTGTGACACGAGAATTTTATATATACATTCAGTCAAGAAAGTATTGGGAATGGATGATTTGTTTATGGCTCCAAATTCAGATTTTTGTTTTTTTTTTGTCTTAAATTTTGCATCGCCAATGGAATTTCGTGTTGGGAGTCACTGAAAATGTTATAGAAGGCTTACGGTGAATCGACTTTATCAAAAACACGTGCTTATGAGTGGTACAAAGCGTTTAAAAGCGGTCGAGATTTGATGGAAGATTTGCCTCGCTCTGGTAGGCCATCAACTTCTGCAACTGAAGTTAACATTGCAAAAGTGAAGGAAATAGTGACTGAAAATCCTCATTCAACTTTGAGAGAGATAGCCGCCGAACTTTCTGTGTCTCACGTGTCGATCCGTACCATTTTAAATAATCACTTGGGTATGAAACATGTTTCCGCTCGGCTATTCCCAAAAGACCTGAATTTTCTCCAAAAACTTAATCGCATGAGAATCGCTGAGGACATGCTAGAACGAGTCAATTCCGACCCAACATTCATGAAACGCATTGTTATTGGTGACGAGACGTGGGTTTAGTTTGACATGCAAACTAGTCAACAAGCTTCGGAGTAGCGACTTCCAACTGAACCGAAACCGAAAAAACCACGCCAGTCGATCAAAGTCAAAGTCATGTTGACTGTTTTATTTGACTATCGCGATGTTGTGCACTCGGAATTCTTGCCAGAAGGTCAAGCGACAGAGTAGTACTCTATGTATATAATATCAAAATACTGGGGAGTTTTTGCGGGAACACGAAGAAAATCATGTCATCGCCCTGCATTATTTTCCTAAACTTGTGTTATTTCAAGTATTAATGTGTAAAAGTGGTGGCCTTTCGTTTATTAACTATTTGTGTATGTGCATAAGTGCTGGCAAGTGATGTAATGCGACATAACGTGTTTCTTCCTGTTTCCAAAACTCCATAGAAGCTTCAGTAAGGTTGCCATCGTTTTACTGTAGCGTGACTATGACTTTACTGACTTTATATGACTGACTTCAACTACGACTTGTTTGATGAATTAATCTAGTTTGGAGAATAATGATGTTTATAAGTTACTGTTAGGCTGATGGTTCTGCCAATGCCTTAAAACAAATATAAAAAAAAACAAAATACTAAAAAACCGTATCGAAGGATCAGTGGACCCCTTTTTTTTGATTCTTGTTTTCGACTTTTCTATAGTCATATAAAAAAGACGTTCGGTTTTCTCGATTATTTTATAAAAGTATCGATTGCGTTGGGAAAAATATCGATTAAGCGATAAAAATGTTTTAGAATATGTTTTAGGTGTTTATATATACATATACCACCGAAGGAATGTAACATAGTTCCAGTGGTCCGCCAGTAACGGCGGAAAGATGGCACACGGCGGGTTTCTTTAGTGGGTGAGGGCCCCACACTACCCTGTTCGTTGCCCCGAACGACGGGGTGTGCGGTTAGGAAAATTTTTTCCCGCCTTAAAAAAAAAGAAGGTGTTTATATATATGTAGCGTCAATTTAATATTATAATTCTATTCATTACTGCACAGTTAGAAGATCTCCTAGTGCAATATTAATATATGTATTATAGTATAACAAAAAATTTTAGAAAGACTACTTGCATTATACGAAATGGTTTACCAAAACAAAACAAAAGTAAAAATCCTACAATATAGTATTATATTTATCAGTGTCGTTCGTTTGTTAATTTGTGTTTCTAAGTATAGAATAATTAAAAAATGCAGGGACGTGTCCTATACCACCGAAGGAATGTAACAGTTCCAGTGGCCCACCAATAAAGGCGGAGAGACGGCACACGGCGGGTTTCTTTAGTGGGTGCAGGCCCCACACTACCCTTGGTCGGTGCCCCGAACGGCGGGGTGTGCGGTTAGGAACATTTTTGCCCGGCTTAACAAAAATATTTCCTATGACATAAGACTGGTTCCACTATGTCTATTAGTTCATCCGTCAGTTCCTTCGATAGGCGAAAGTTTTTTTGGAACGCTGCATCACTTAACTACATAGCGTTATAACGCCACAGACCTTGCCGACGTGGAATACCCAGTGCCGCATCTTCTGTAGCCTCCACCAGATTATTAATAAATGCGATAATTAGCTAATCACCCATTTTCTTGACTTCCACTTGATATCAAGGATTGGGTTGGAACAAAATGTAAGTTTACAAGACGTTTCACAACCACAAGTCCACAACTATTCACAACAAAAACAAAGTGACGTTCGAATTATCATTCGACTTTGCATTCGACACATGATGTCGATTGCTATAGACTACTCGTTGCATGTCGTGCGCTGAGTGGTAGACATATCTCTAACGTGACATTCCGAGAATACGAAAATTGGTTTTTACTCGACATTCGCCATTTTTTTCGACATATGTCGAGTTCGAGATAAAAGTCTATGCACGAGAATCGGGGTCCAGAGCATAAGTCGAGTAAAACCTTAACGCCACTAGTCTTCTCCGAAAGGTACTAGTATCTTATGACTTCTCACTTGCCTACGTTTTATATTTATTTTATTTGTACTAGGTTAGTTTTATTATTTTATTTCAACGCTAATTATTTAAAACATTAAACCAACAATTTCACAGTAGATTTTTTGCCATTCTTAATTATGAGACTTCAAAATAGAGGATCTGAGTAACTATTATCTTAATTGTGAGACTTCAAAATAGAGGATCTGAGTACTATAAAGATTTCCACCGCACAGGTGATCAATAAAAATATTACGTTAAGATTACTTGCCATAAATTTCCACGGTTGAGGATTGTATTTAGGAAAATCTGATGAAATAATATTGTGAGCCGGCCTGCATTGTGTAGTCTTTTCCCACTTAATACCTGATATACGTCCCATTTCGACAATGATTTATGGTTGCATTATAATCAAATAGGTACATCAGAGTAATGCGTATAACCAGAAAAGGTACACCAAAAATAACGTGCCAAGTGATTTTTTATTATTGTGCCATTGAGGATGACATTTTTTTAAAAATCGACCCATCAACACACATTTCAGGTACGAGTAACCAAAGAGAATTTTGAAAGAGGTTTGCAATCGTTTACTGGCTTCTAGTTAAGTTAGTCGACAAATAATAGGTAGATTATGAATGTGTGCCGCTTTGATTAGCAGAAAAGGGGCAGGGCAAAGTTGCCCCCATGGCAAAGGCGGCGCAGAAGACTGGGCAGCGCCCCAAGGGCCAGCCCAAGGAGGGATTCCCTCCCCTTCCACGTGCTGGCCAGCCCTCGCGGGCCCCAGGAACTATTCCCGGGATTCTCAAGTCCCACCACCCGCCACGTCCGCCTCTGCACCTTCTGACGGGGGTGGCAGACAGGACGGTGGGAGGAAAATGTCCCGGGGTAAAAAGAAGAAGGGGGCTGCGACTCGGGCTGCTGACCAAGCCGTGGAGCCTGAAGCGCCGACGGGCAAGCCCGGCTCTAAAAAGAAGCCATGCAAACTCCAAACGCCCAATCCGGCGTGTACTTCTCCCTCAACCGGAGTCGGCTGATTTCGAGGTCTCGCTTAACAGCCTAGAGACCTGGATACGGCGACTGACACCTAACTACGTCCTAGTCCTGAAGGATTTCAACGCTAAATCCACGGCGTAGGGGGTGCCCTTGTGACGGACGCCCGCGGGGTGGCGGTGCTAAAGTAGGCGGCAGCGACGGGCCTCTGATTATTGAACAGAGGCTCCGTCAACACGTTCGTGCAGCGAAGGGATGGGTTGATAGTAGACCTTTCGTTCGCTAGCCTCGACGTCGCAGCACGAGTGGGGAACTGGTGTGTCCTGAAGGAGGTTGAGACCTTGTCCGATCATCGGTATATCCGGATGAGGTTTCCCGGTCCGTTAGGGGCCCCAGTATGGGTCACGCGGCGCAGAACTCCCGCGGTGGCCTGTAGGCAAGCTGAATAGGGACCTACTGGCGGAGGCAGCCATCGTTCAATCGTGGCTGTCCTCACCAGCCCTGACCGTAGTGACCGGGACGCTGACTTCAGTGTATCGCCCGTCACGGGGTCAAAAATGGTGGCGGCTGTTTCACGGATTCGTTCCAAGAACATTGCCCCCGGACCGGACGGGATAGGTACCCACCCAGGTGCTGGCCCTGGCTTTGGACCACCTCCACCTCCACCTTTGGTTCGTAGCGTGTGTCCGGCGTCCGGACGGTTCCCTGATCGCTGAAGGAGGGGAGGCTGGTACTCCTACCGAAGCCAGGACGAGCGCCGGATATGCATGATCGCGCTGACTGTGTCGAATCCAGTCCTAAAACTGAATTGGGCGTCCGACAAGTCGGGGCTGACGTCGCACAGGTGCTGGACGATGCGGGCAGCGAGGATTCTCTCCAGCAGCTTAACCACATCGTCCAGCAGAACGATGGGCCTGAAGGCCCCGACCGTCGTCAACGGTGGTGGAGTGCTGTTGGCGGTGTCGCTTGACATCACCAACGCTTTCAGTAGTCTGACGTTCAGCTGCGCGCATCAGGGAGGCGCTCCGGTATCACGGGACAGAAAGTACCTACCGCATCGGCACTTTCAGCTCATACATGATCACAGAGAGTATAATTCGATATCCCACTGTATTATTATATCAAGAAAGTAAAGTCCTAACTGTGCGGAAATTTATTATTCATACTAAACACCTTTTAAAACAACACGCTCTACTGACGTACCACCCCGCTCTGTGCAGCAGTAAAATACGATACGATCCTGTACAACGCAATGAATTATCTACAAAGTACGCAAAACGTTTCTTTTGTTATCTGGGTTGTTTCTTATATAACAAAATAAACAAAATCCTGCATTTGTTCAACCTCAATAAGGGCGTATGTAATGGAAGGCTAGCTGAATAGGTACAGGTGTTGAGCTATGATGAGACAAGAGGCCCTGCTAGCCGTTCTGGCTTAGGGACGGATAATATATTCAGAGCACAACGCCTGCATACACACCATACACCACGCACGCACACGCATACACACACACACCCACATACCAACCAACTAACCTGTATCATAATAATCTAATCTCTTTTCTTTTTTAAATACTAACTAGCAGCGAAACCCGGCGTTGCTCGGTTTAAAATACATCGCATATTTAATGGTATAAAAAATATATAAGGCTCCATTTTTAACGTAGATATTATAGATTTCTATCTTAGATATTCAGCCATTAAATATACTTTGGATATGTATAGAGATAGAGTATATCTAAAGAGTAAACTATTTTCTAGTGGTAGCGCCTTGCTTATCCCAGCACGAATGGGTCGGCTCGATCGGAGAAGTCCATCCTCTCACATAAGATCAGCGTGTAACAACGGTAGCTTTTTTCTACCGCTGTTTCATATGGTGAGTGAGAAAGCCGGCCCTACTCTTTATCCTCTCCTTATTATCCTTCATATCCACCTCCTATCCCTTTCCTTGGAGAGGGCGACGCGCGAGTGATACCTCTGGTGTTGCTAGCGTCTATACGCTACGGTAACCGCTTACCATCAGGTCGGCCGTGTGCCTGTTCGCCACCCATGTAGTATAAAAAAAAAGTTAGTGTACCCTTACTTAAATTCGTCATAAAAACTGACGAGTCACTGAATTTCGCTTTACCTATATACCTACCATCGAACATCGAAATTTCTAGTACCAGAACACTAGAATATTTAGATGTAAGTTATGTAAGTACCTACGTCACTTCTATTTAGGTCTTCTAGATCAATTATAACACTCGTACACATTTTGGAATTTTCCAGATAATTCCAGAAACTACTAGAACTTTCTCGAACATTCTAAATCGATTTTAATAGTTTGCACTCATTATAGAATTTTCTAGATCATTGCATAAATTTTTAGAACTTTCTAGAACATTCTAGATCGATAATAACAGTTTTACACATTTTGAAACTTTCTAGATCATTCCAGTTTTGAGATAAGTCCTCATGAGTTAGAAAAGGACAGAAATGTATTTTTTCACATTTTCGCCAACGACCAAAGTCCCTTTCCTGGAGACCAATGGGTACTTACCACCTCAACGGGAAGTTGATTGGAGTTGGTGGTAATAGAGAAAACCCTGTCTTTACGTACTAGCGTTAGCATGTTATATACCCAATTATATATAAATTTAGATTGTCTATTATGAAAATGCATATAGTTAAAATTATTAAAGCAATTGTTAGTGTCTGATATACACAAGTATTTGAAATGTTATGTAACATAAGGGGTGGAGACCTAGTGTCCTAAAACACAGGCCTTGAGCTTAGGTTAGGCACCTGTCTCCCCATCAACGAGGCACTCCGGTACCATGGAGTGCCCCTCAACATAAAGCGGCTCGTGGCAGACTACCTCGAAGGTCGCAGCGTCCTCTTCGTAGGAAGGAGTTGTCAGGAGGGCCATGTCGTGCAGCGTCCCGCAGGGCTCGGTTATCGGGTCGCTCCTGTGGGACATGGGCTACGACTGGGTCCTCCGTGGCCGGTTCCGCCCCGGGCTGGGCGTAATTAGCTACGCCGACGACACGCTCGTCACAGCCCGGGGCGGGACCCTCGAGGAGGGCAACGCTGGCCACCTCAGGTACCGCGGAGGTGGTCAGGCAAATCGAGGCGCTGGGTAAGCCCCAGGGGCCCCACCCTAAGGGGTGGCCCTTGAAAAGTCGGAGGCCCTACTCTTTCATGGGCCCCGACGTGGCCCACCCGCCAGCGCCTCGATAATGGTTAATGGAGTGGGTGTCCCGATCCAGGATCATATTAAATATCTGGGCCTGGTATTGGACGGTGGCACTTCGAAGAGCACTTTCGCCGTCTTGCGCCAAGACTCGTCGGCATGGCGTCCGCCCTCGGGCGTTTGATGCCGAATCTGGGTGGACCAAGTCTCGCGTGTCGACGACTCTAAGCGGGGGTAGTACGGTCAATGACACTGTACGGCGCGCCCGTGTGGGCGGAGTCCCTGGCCGCTCGCAATAGGGCCCTTCTGTGGCGTCCACAGAGGGTCGTAGCGGTCAAGGCAATACGCGGGTACTGCACGGTCTCGTGCGATACAGCCTGCATTGGCCGTGGGATCTGGAGGCGGAGGCGCTCGCCGACGTTTATCGGCGGGCATCAACGGGACGGGCGGGGGGCAGCCTGCGAGGCTGTCATCTCGCGGAAGGAGGCGGCGGAGAGGGCCCGGGAGGAATCCTCCTTCGCGGACCCGATTCGCCGCCGGCGCGCGGGGCGGCGTGGGCGCGCTTACCTGCGCCTGATTCCGTCCTAGCCGAGGCTGCGGACGGTGGGGTCGGGGAGTACCCTGCCGTCCGCGGAAGCCTACTGCGAAGGTGTGCCGGCCAAGTGCGCGGGGCGTCGCACAAGAGAGGGTGCCCGAAGGGGCTGCCGCCTGCGGATCGTAGTCGAAACGACGTGGTACCCGTGATCCGCCGTAGCAAGGGCGGGTGAGGCCGCACGGTGGGTTTTTAGCGAGTGAGAGCCCCACACTACCCCGTTGTCTCCCCGAGCAGCGGGGTGTGCGGTAGGACATTTTTGCCCAAATAAATAAAAAAAAAAAACAAAAATAAGGCACCTGTCTCCCACAATATATTAATACTCTTATTATGTAATGTAATGTTAACTATATTGTGGTGAGAGAGAATAAAATTATTATTATTATTATTAATTATACGGAGCTTCGAGAATAGTCTTAAAAAAAGATTTTATTCCGAACACATTTTTAATAGAAAAATTTACAAACTGATTTAAAAAAAGCATTACACGAAATTAGATTTACGAGAAGAGCTTTCGGGAAGATGGTCGGTGGTAGACTGACATGATTGACTCTCTCTGATCATGTACGAGCTGAAAGTGCCGATCAAAGAGCATATAACACTACTGTCGATGCGGTACTTTCCGTCAGCATCTTTCATATTAATTTGAATATATAACAGTACCAAGCGGGAGTACTTACTCGTATGGTACCAGTCTCCCATGTGACTGACCATCAAGGAACATGAGACTGCCCGAGCTGACCATGATGCAGTACCTGTTTTGGGCGATTTGGCTATAGAAGCTATCCGGGCCCGTAGAATATAACACTAAATCCCAGTCGAAGAACCATACAGTCAGTCCTCGCCTTTGATGTTGTCGAAAAAGCCGAATCCGTCTAGACGTTCGTCACTACGAATATAAGGTTGTCACATTACCACCGAAGGAATGTAACATAGTTCCAGTGGCCGCCAATAAAGGCGGAGACTGCACACGGCGGGTTTCTTTAGTGGGTGAAGGCCCCACACTACCCTGTTTGTTGCCCTGAACGACGGGGGTGTGCGGTTAGGAACATTTTTTCCCACCTTAACAAAAAAAAAGGGTTGTCACATTGGCAGGAAATAAAAACGTATATTAATAAATCCATATTTTTATACATACATAGCATGACACCTGTATTCCCCGAAAGGATAGGCAGAGGTGTATTACACAATTTACACACCCACGTTTCGCCAGCTATGTTTAAGTCCCACGTAATAGGGGGCAAGCCTATTGCTGTCTACCGGGCACATTTCCAAACTCCGGGCTGCTACTGAGAATTTTTCTTTTTACGAAAAAGCTCAATAACACTGCCCGACCCGGGGATCGAACCCGATACTTTATGATCAGCAGTCGCTTACACTACCGCTGCACTACAGAGACAGTTCCTTTTTAGTTAGTGTGCCCATCTTCCAGCTGCATCATCAGACCCTGGATACCATCTAGATACAAAGTACTCGTCAAGACTAATCATACGAGCCCAAACTCCATGGGGTTATGTCGTTTTATATTGGTGTTCCTATGGCCACCTTCTAGCTCCATCATCAGACCCTGGATACCATCTAGATACAAAGTACTCGTCAAGACTAATCATACGAGCCCAAACTCCATGGGGTTATGTCGTTTTATATTGGTGTTCCTATGGTCACCTTCAAGTTCCATCAACAGACCCTGGATACCATCTAGATGCAAAGTACTCATCAAGACGAATTATAAGAGGTGATCCATTTCGAGGTTCCCTACTTTTTTAAAGAAAAAAACAAAATTCAAATTTAATGGAGAATGTTTATTATCATTTGAAAGAACATTCTTTGGCATTTATTTTTTGAAGTTTATGTCTATCAAATGTTGGCCGTTGCTACGTCGCAGATGGTCCATCCGTTGAGTCCAATTTTCGATGACTCGTTCGAGCATTTCGACTGGTTAACAACAAAGTAATGAGGCCCATTTCTGGCTCAATGGGTATGTGACTATTAGTCACGCAATATACATAATATGCTTGTAAAATTTCAGCTCAATCGGAAACCGGAAAGTGTGGCAAATTTAATTTGCAAAATTTAACCGGGACAAATTATTAAATAAAAAAAAAACAGCATCACGCCTGTATTTCCCCCGAAGGGGTAGGCAGAAGTGTATTACACACCCAAGACTAAAAAAAACGTTAAATAAAAGCTTGGTAAAATTAGCCTATAGCCCTGACAAATAGCTCCCGAAAGACTGAGCGTAGATGTTCGACCGTTCGGGAGCGCCCGCCCGCGTCTCAACTCACGATTGCCTGTCTAGACGTCTTCGATGGCAGACTGTATGGTTCTTCGACTGTGACTAAATCATATCGTCTCTCTTGTAAATGGTAGAGAAACCGAGGCGCGATGTCGCAATAATTGCTCAGCCAATCACTGTCTCTCAACCAATAACAATGACACGAAACGAGTGACATTCAGCTGTCAAAAATCACCTCCCCGATTATTCTTTAATTTCATATCTGCAAAGAGGAATAGTGAGCATCGGCCGGTTTTTTTTTATTGCTTGTAATGGCAGACGAGCCACGGCCCATCTGACGGTAAATGCTACAGCCAAAACGCAACGATGTGCTTCATGACCGATCACACGGCAGATGGTGGTACCAACCCGCTCGGGCCCGATACCAAGTGAATAGTTTTCACTTGGTATCGGGCCAGAGCGCTGCTTCACTGAATACTCTCACTTGGTACCCAGCCCTGCCACCAGTCATGCAATGGATGATAATTGCTTACTTCCCTTAATCGCCTCATACGGCACCCATGGGAAAGAATGGGGTGGTGACACTTTTATTCTTAGCCCGTCACCACACGGACAAATGGGGTATCAGTTCATGAAGATTCTAGTTTTATAAGAAAAAATAGGTTACGGGCCGCGGCAGCTGCTGGTGAAAGCTAGTTAAAATAAACAACCCTGGTAGTGAAATACAGCTATTGCAGTCTTAGACAAGACAGTCTCACAGGATGCAGTGAACCAATGGTAGCAGTCTTGGTAGGCCAGAGATGTTTGTTAGTAATTTTGGGTTGTGAATTACAAGCCCACTAATTGAGTGTGGAAAGGTAATGATCTTACTTACTAAAAAATAAAACTTGATAAAACTTTTTTTGGTTTTTATTTGATACAGAAGTAGTAATAAGATGTTAATCACACCTGATTATACGAGTGTACCTGAAAAAATAAAAAAATGCTATTAATAAAGATTTACAGTCTTTCTCATAAATCTTCCTGTATTTGATTTCATAAAAAAATATTATAGCGTTTTAACAATTTCTAGAATAATTTTTAGTGAAATTTTTTTAGGAACAAGCAGGATAGCATTGTCGGTAATCCATGTTCGATTTGTAATAGTCCTTTTGAACAAATTTATAGGATTCAAAAGGGTGGAGCAATCTGTAATTAATATGCCCTCCATTTCTTTGCATTGCTCATATAGTAAGAGAATGACTGCCTAGGAGGGTTTGAAATCTTACCAGGCATAATCAACCTTCCTATCCTATAGCAACCACATAGCATAACATCCATGTAGGTAGGCATTACTACTAGTTGAAACTATAACGCAGCCTGCAGGTTGAGTAGCTGATATTTACTGTTAATAGTTGGATATATTTTAAACTGATTTTAATAATGCTTTCATGATTAGAAAGATACATCCTTTTGATTTGTATTTTAGCACTTGACATGCTCAGCTACTTTAAAGTACAAATTATTTGGGAATGAGGAAAGAGAACTTTAGTGCAAGTGGGAATCGAACCTGCGTCCCTTCCAATCCGGGGAAATGCTCTAAGCCACTGAGCTACCGCACTTCGGCCATACCAACATCCTTTAAAGGTAACATACTCTATCACACTATAGCCCACAGCAGAAGAGCAGTAACATGGCCAAAAGTGAAACAAAAATACAGCTAGGCGATAAGTCTATAATAATCATAACAAGTTGTCTCTAGTCATGAACTATGAAATTCATTAGAATGTAGATGGTGACAGGCTTATAGCCAGTATTTGTCTGTTTTCACAAATATTCCCCTTAAATACAGTCATTTTTATGGATGCATTTGCACATTTGTCACTTTAACATCTTCATCTTGCAAGTCCATTTTAACATGAGGTATCTATCACACACACAATTTAACTATAAGTAACCGAAAAGCCATCAGTAAACACGTGAGTAATAAAGGGTAAGTATTAACATGTAGTCAAGTATTTGTTAGTCATTTAAACATTATCAATATTGTGATAGAATCCTGCACTGTAATTGTTAAAAAATACTTATTTAGATTCCTAAAAAATGTGCATCATCATTATCCTACCAATGCTGCAAAGAAAACTAAATTGAAACATTTGCAGTGTTTTGAATAAACAAACACTCAAGTACAGGTAATTTGTTCTCTTTAGTATTTAAATTATTTAATAATAATATTCAGACATTTCACACAACATCCTCTGGTCCCAAACTAAGCTTAACACATGTGCTATGGGTACCAGTACCAGATTACAGATATAATACATTTTTTGTAAATACATATAATAGAAAACATACAGACGCAGTACAACTATATGCGTTCATCACACAAATAATTGTCCTGAGTGAGAATCGAACCCACGACCTCGTGCACGGAAGTCGGTTACACTACCACTACACTACTACGCCACGAGGCCCGTCGATTATCGAGAATCTGTAATATTAGGAGGTTAATGGAAGCTAATGCTTTCGATACCTACTACGAAATTAAGAATACCACACTTCACAAGAGTGAAAGGCACATGTTCAATGAAACCTACCTATCTAAATCTTAATCAACTAACACTAGTACTTTTGTTATTTGAACTAAGAACTATCAGAAAATAAATAATATATTTATGAGCAATCCGCTAAAACAGACACGACGAGGCAGGCCATTTCATTCAACCACTGAAGGAATGTAACATAGTTCCAGTGGCCCGCCAATAAAGGCGAAGAGAGCACACGGTGAATTTATTTAGTGGGTGACGGCACCACACTACCCTATTCGTTACCCCGAACGGCGGGGTGTGAGTTAACATTTTTACCAGCCTACAAAAAATAGGTTATTTCATTCAAATCTTACCATTTTATTTGGACCTCGCACGCATCTTCCTCCTTTTACGCTTTAGCCTTCGCATACGCTTCTTACGCCACTGAAACAAACAAACATACATTGAAAATGCGGTCTCGAGAAACAGCAGTCATGTTTCGTAAAATGCTATTTATTAATATAAAATAATCAATTACCTTAGCTCTCATGTTTTAGAATAAACAAGAATAAGTTGTTTTCCTCAAAAGGAGTATGTGATCGATCTACTATTTCACGATATAAATAAGCGTGTCACTGTTAGGAGTCCAAGCTACTAAAGAAAGAAAAGGAAAACTATTAGACGGACCACAGACTACTAATAGTACTAAATAAAGACTGTCACTGTCACTGTCCAGTTGACAGCTAAAGTTGCCAGCAAAGTGCAATGTTGTGAGATCCTACAAATTTTACGCTAGAATTTAATTTAAGTATAGACTTTTAGTTACTTTCTCTAAAAAATTGTATAGATATATCATTCAAACCCAAAAAAAAAGAGACATTATAGACTTGGGAAAAAGCATTATTTTTCGATCGCCGTGACTGTCGTTCCTGTGACAATAAAATCACAGTGACAAATCATCGTGATTTTATCACGTCGACTAGGTACTTATCGTCACACCTGTCACATATAGCACGATCACGACACATGTATTTTTAATATCATAATCAAAAGGTATTTTTAAATAAATGCTTGATATTTTCTTAAAATATATTAATTGCTTGTAGTCATCTTGATTTACTATAAGAATAAACACAATATAGGAGATACAAAATAACCTTCAGACTTTAGTAAATTACTAACGAAGTGCTTTTTATTTATAAAATTATAGAAAAAAATTACAATATTAATTGTATAATTAAGTACACGTATCATTATCGTCAGCCATATCTAGGACTTAACTCTTGAAAATAATTAAGAAAATTCATCTTCTCTTTCACTCGTCGCCCAGCCACATCGAACAATTGCGACAAGGCACCCACACTGGCACCGATACTTTTGCATCGGCCGTTCGGGCAATTTCAGGTCGCTCCATGTTACGTGTTGTCGTGATGTGAGTAACAAAGATAACTATTGGTATTTATACTACTGAAGCTCTTGGCATCTTGGGGAACGTAGGAACAATATACGTGATTTGGAACGTTGTTACTTCGCTTCGTTAAAATATGTCACTGTTATATTTATCACCCAACTTACGCTGCGAACAATACAGGAAGCAAAACTACTGCAAAACTACACTACGTCCTACAGTGGTTCCATTTTGAAAAAAGGTGAACTTAGAATCGAAAGTCAGAATTTTAATCTGATTTTTTTTTACCGAATAGTTCTCAACTAGGCAAACAACATTTCTAGTAGGATGCATAGTTTTCGAGAAAAATATTATTTTTTTTGTATGAAGTAAATCATTCTTTATTTTTTTTCTCAAGTTGGGTCAATTAGTGACGGATTTAACAGGTATTGTATCAAATTCCTAGTGGTATTGCAAGACGGACGCAGGTTCAATTCTAGCTCGCACTAAAGTTCTGTTTTTCCTCATTCACAAATAATTTGTACTTCAAATTAGCTGAGCATGTCAAGTGCTAAAATACCATAGATTAAGTATATATCATAGATATAGTATAACGATCTCCAAAGCGTGTGAGCGAGAAGAAAATCTTATACGGCAACATAGCAAGATGGAATAAGAAAGCAAATCTAATGTCATTGCAAACCGTTTGAATGACAGGTAATCTACTGGCGTCTAGCTTGAAACTAGCTTCGCGGTTTTTTGATTTATTTGTGTTATAAATCTTGTTTATTACATGATTATAATTATTAAATACAATGGTTGTTTATTCCGTGAGTGCCTGTGATGTAAATCATGCAAACAATCCTGGCACGTTTCACAGGTAAGTTCTCAGGATTGTGTTGTGATAACAACAACTTAAATGCTTTTATTTTAGGTCATAATTACTGATATTTTCAGTTTCAGTTACGGATTAATTTCAATCTCATTGTTACTTTTTGATCTATATTTTGGCACTTGACATGCTCAGCTACTCTTAAAGTACAAATTATAATTTGTGAATAAGGAAAAAGAGTATTTTAGTACAGGCGGGAAACGAACCTGCGCCTCTTCCTATCCGGGGAAGTGCTCTAATCCACTGAGCTACAGTACTATCTTTTAGACATACCCAATCTCCTTATCATATTTGTCTTAACGACCAACGCCCTCTATCGGAACGCATTTACATGCATTAATCCTATATAATAAGGTCGCTCTTCAGGATGTTGCGGTTCAGGCACTTGAACATTATTGGGTACCGAAGGCTGAGGTGTTGTATCAAGTTGAAATCCTGCAGGGTTGATAGTCTCTGAAATTGACTGTTTACTCGTATAAGGTTCAGGCGGACCTGGTCTTTCTTCAAGATACTGTTTTCCTGCATAAGGTCTAATGTGAACTCTCTTTCTTCTATAATCCTTTCCATTTACAGACACTATATAAGATCTGTTATTAACAATCTTGGTAATAATGCCAAAACTCCACCTGTTATCAAAATCAGGCTGTAGTTGGGTGATAACCTTTTGACCGACTACTAAAACCTGACTTTCTTTACAATGCTGAACTACTTTTTCTTTTACCTTCTCTTTTCTTTTCTTAATACTTAAAGCTATTTGTGGAACAATTTTAGGTTTCAGATGTTCCAGAGTGCAGGGTAATCCAGTGCGAGTTCTTCTTGCAAACAGTTTTTGGGAAGGGCTAGTGTTATTCATTTCAATAGGTATGTTTCTTTGATGAAGCATACTATACCATAGATCTTATTTTGTTTCCAGACTTTGAACTACTAGCTTTTTTGCAATCTTGACAGCTGATTCAGCTTTTCCATTGGATTCTGGATGGTGAGGAGATGAAGTTACATGATTGATGTCCCATTCTTTGGTAAATAATTTAAACTGTTCATTAACAAAATTTGTGGCATTATCTGTACAAATTTTCTGAGGAATACCATGTCGTGCAAAATTTTTCTTGCAGATTTGTATGATTTCTCTAGAGTAGACAGACGATCTAATTCAAAAAAATCTGAGAAATGGTCCACAGGGACAAGGTATCGTAGATCACCTACTGAGAAGACATCCATAGATATATACTGAAAGGGGTAAACTGGTATATCATGACATACAAGAGTCAATTTCTGTTGGTTTGCTGAATATGTTGCACAAACTGCACATTTCTGAATGTATTCTTTTATGTCACCAGACATACTGGGCCAGAATATGTTAGCCCTTGCTAAAAGAAGAGTACTTGCCACTACATTATGAGTTACATGTAATCTCTGTAACATTTCATTTTTTAAGGAACCTCGAATGACAACTTAGTCTTTTCGAAAGACTAGCCCATCAGAGGTCGACAATTAGTGGCTTAATCCACTGAATATTTTTAGAGATTCTGGAAGCATAGAAATGTATTTAGGAAAACCTTTCTCTATATAAGTTGTTAATTTTGACAATGAATCATCTTTTTAGTTTCCTCTTTAATTTTTTCCAATAATTGGTCTGATATCCTTAGATATTGAAACCTTGAAATTTTAGCTATTCGTCTGTAAACCTTTCTTTCTTTTAAATTGTTTTCTAAATCATAATTGTCTTTAATTTCAACACTAACAGGAGCTCTTGATAAAGTGTCAGCTACATAGTTGTCTCTTATTTAGATATTTTTATATATATTTTTAGCATTTGACATGCTTAGCACTAACTAATAACTAATAACCTCGCATCCTGCTTGTGACTGTTATTTTAGATTTCACATTTTTCACTTTGTATTTAATGCTCGTAGTTGTATCTTCCTTTTATAAATTCCAAATAAACATGGTATTTTTGTTGAGTCAGTAACATCATTTGTAATCGTTTTGGTGCTTCAACAAGGGGTTTATTTACGATATTAATGAGTGGCTGGTGATCAGTTTTGATAATGGTCTTGGTGCTGCCTGTAATATATTGATTAAATCTAGTACATGCAAAAACCACAGCTAACATTTCTTTTTCTATTTGGGTGTATCTTTTTTCCGTGGAGGTTAAGCAGCGGGTAGCAAAATAAATTATTTTGTTGTCCTGGTAGATGGCTGCATCAAGACTAAATTCACTGGTATCAGATTCAATTATAACTTCCTTGTTAACATCAAAGAAGCTTCAGACCATACATATTTGACATCTTTTTTAGTCAGTCTTCTGAGATTACTGGCATGTGCACTGAGGTTATTTATAAATTTGCTAAGATAGCCAATCATGCCTAGAAATCGAAGAACATCTTTACTGTTTTTTGGAATTGGCATATTTTTTATAGCCTCTACTTTTGTTTGGTCAACTTTTAAACCCTCACTGGTAAGTACATGTCCATAAAAATTTACTGATGATTGTAATAACTTAACCTTGTCTTTGTTTAAATTACAGTTAATCTCACGCAGTCATTGCATCAGTTTTTCAAATTTCTTATTGTGGTTCATTTTTAGCTTCTTCAATTGCGTCTCCTACGCCATAGATTAAAATATCATCTGCTATAATTTCAATTCCTTTCAAATGTTTAAGAAGACTGGTGAGCTGTTGTTGGAATATTTCCAAAGAAGAGCTGAGTCTAAACGGCAACCGCTTCCATCTGTAACGTCCAAACGGGGTCCAGAATGTAGTTAGCTTACTACTGTTTTCATTAAGACAACACTGCCATAACCCTTTTTTGCATCAACTGTACTAAAAACTTTGGCATTTTTTAGCTCTGGCAGCATTTCATCCAAGGTGTTAAATTGAAAATGAGGCCGTTTTAATGCCTTGTTTAATAGGATAGGATCAAGACAGATTCTAAATTTATAATTTTTATGTACTATTAATATATTATTTACCCAATCTGTATGTTGTTTTTCTTTCACAATAATACCATCTTTTTCCAGTTTATCCAAGTCTTCTTGTAGCTTTACTACAAGGCAGATAGGGACTCGGCGTGCTGGCTGTATACGAGGAGGTATAGAGTCATCCATCTCCAGAGACACCTCACCAGGTAGGCTACCATATCCTTCAAACACATCTTTATACTTATCTAAGATTTTTTGTATTTCTGTTTGGTCAATATAAGATGTTATTGATTCACAATATTTTATGAAACCTAAAGTGACACAAGCTTTTTCTGATAATAAGGGCCTGTGGTCCACATCAACAACATGAAATTTTATTTTAAACTCTGCCTTTTCTCTTACAGGCAAACATGGCAGCACCAAAATTTGTAATAGGCGACCGACCCATTGAAGCATTTCAATCTCTGTACAGAGGGAGTGAGATAAGAGAAGAGCTTTTAACCTGTAATTTTCTTATATTGTTTAGCTCCCATAACACATACCTGAGCTCCAGTATCTAGTGTGCAATAAAATTTATTCCATTTGATACCTTTTTGTAAATAATAAACGTGCTTCCTTGTGTCCAGAATCTTTGTTAGAACGCACTTCTGATATATAGACACTATAATCAAAAGAATCATCTTTGGAGTCTTGTTTAATCTCCTTCACAGACCAAGCCTGTTTTTTACACACTGATTTAAAATGATTTCGGCCTCCACACTGCTCACACTTAGTGCCCCAAGCTGGGCAATTTTTCTTTTTGAAAATATGTATGTTGCCACAGAAATTACACTTTTTAGTCACTCTTTGCTGTTGTGGAGTAGCTTTAGCTTTATTAGCAGATTTAAATATTTTGTTAACTTTAATTTCTTTTTGTAGGTCAGACACCTGTGAAGAGGCTCTCTCTGATGCCCTACAAATATTAATTGCCTGCTCCAGTGAAAGATCCTCCTTTTTCAAAAGCTCCACCATGACAATATTATCTTTGATGCCCACAACAATACGGTCTCGCAACAGTTCCTCTTTTATTTCTTCAGGATAATGACAGGGTTTTATTATTTTTTTCAAAGTTAGCAGAAAGTCATCAAAGCTTTCTTCTGGAAGTTGTGTTCTTATGTTAAATAAATACCGTGAGTAAATGGTGTTAGCTTTCTTGATGATCTCTTCTTCTATTTTAGCAAATATTAAGATTACTAGTTTTTTATCTTTTATTGTCAAGTTAAAATCCATGTATTTCTTCATAGCCGCATTACCAATGGCGTTGAGTAAGACACCAGCTTTGATCTCGTCCTTTTTTGGTCCCCACTTGTTCATACCAGTAGTTATGCAATAATTCTCCCACCGATTACGAAAAAACTCCATGTCCTCGTATGGGTCTCCGGTGTCCACCTCGAGTGGTTGTGGCCATGGTACGCTGACGCTATTTTTGACGGCGATTTCTCCAGGTTGTATTTGTTGTTGTAACAACTGTAGTTGTGCCTGCATTGCGGACATCAATTGCGTCTGCTGTTGTAGCAGCTGACGACTGACTGCTGACTGACACCATGTTTCTTAGTAATAAAACAGTTATTATTATAGTAATAATATGTAATTGAAATATCGCATAATTCACTAACAAACTGTTATATATGTATAATAATATGACCAAATAGTAGAATGGAGGGAAGTTATATCTTGACATCTATATAATTGACATTAATATAATGTTATTACTAATAAACAAGAATCGTACAGGAACAGGTTGTTTGTTCCGTGAGTGCCTGTGATGTAAATCATGCAAACAATCCTGATAATTGCATGTTTCACAGGTAAGTTCTCAGGATGTTATCACAACTTAAATGCTTTTATTTTAGGTCATAATTGGATATTTTTATCTAAACCAACATTTACTCAAAAAATGATAACTTAACCGTATAGAATGACCTTACTCAAATTTTTGAAAAAATTGTAATTAATATATTAATATAAACCTTTACTGAAACATAAATCAAGGCTTTGCCTTTCCCAATAATAGACATATCGAAGTCATCATAGTTCTGAGACGTTCACTAAACGTGACTATCGACACATATTGTGTTGTTTTAGTGTCACGAGGTCCAAAGTGCATTCAAATAAATTTTATATTCAAGGAATGGAAATAAAACTGAAATAAAACATGTTGACACTCAGAAAGTTTTTAGAAACTAAAAAACTAACTTCTATGGATAAAATATTTTAATGAATTCTTTTCAAAGAACTCTCAACGAGCCTCTATACAAAGTTTCATGCGTCTGAACCAATTTTCGAAATATTTTTTCCAATCCGCCGCAGACACCTCTTCCACGGCCTTCTTGACCGCTGCTAGCGCGTCTTCCGGCAATGAAAGCTGTATCCCTTTCAGCAGATTTTTTATTTTAGGGAATAAAAAGAAGTCACATGGTGCCAGATATGTGACAATGCCTTTCGCAATAATAGACACATCGATGTCATTTTATCGATACCGAAATACCGATAGTGTCAAATCTATAAAAGAAACATTGTGAATAGCACAAAATTCACGTATTTGTTATCTTTTTACATTGATGTATTAAACACAATGTCTTTTTATATTAAATTCGAAGGTATTACGGGCATGCATATGATTTAATGCAATAAAATTCCCCATCCGTGTATGAGCACAGCGTTTGTGGTAGTTCATAAGCTTTGCATATAAACAACAAATTATTTTCATGGTACTTACATGTAAAATGTACAATTAAATAACATACGCGTATACTATGTTTTTACTCTTTTGCATCGCCGATCTATCTATATAGATGTATATATTAAATCTACGTAAAATAAAGATCAAAAGTTTAAAAAATCGCGCCATCAAATAGTATGAATTTGCAAAATTAAACTTACTATATGGGATTAATACATGTAAATGAATCCGATAGGTGGCGTTGGTCGTTAAGGCAAATGTGATGAGGAGATTGGGTATGGCGAAGCTCAGTTGCTTAGAGTACTTCCCCAGATTGGAAGGGACGCAGGTTCGATTCCCGCTCGCACTTAAGTTCTCATTTTCCTCATTCACAAATACTTTGTACTTTGAAGAAGCTGAGCATGTCAAGTGCTAAAATACAGATCAAAATAAGTAACAAAGGAAATTGACATACCTATCTGATGTTAGTATACAGCTCAGACTATCGTATACAGGGTCATTTGTAACTAACGTAAAACCTCTTTAGGGGCAGCTATAGTTTATCAACACTGACAACTTTTGTTTTACGACTTTTTCTAATTCAATATTTTTTTTCCATATAAAAAATATTTATTATTTAACTTCAAACTAAAGTTTTCGTTTCAAATATTTGAGAGCCGCGGACTGGTGCAAACCTTCCTACGACTACGTACTCGTATCATACCTAACATCAATCTACGTGATAGGTAGGCATCAACCCGGCTGGGTGATTGCTTAGCACTCAGCTGACTAGTTACCTATTTACCAGACATAGAGCTCACGATTGAAAGATATCCCTACTACAACTACGTGTTTTTTTCTTGGTTTGTATTGCGTTTTAGCAAAAGTCATAGAACAAAAGTTGTTAGTCTCGATGTACCTAAGTCACCTTTAAAAGGAAAACCTTTTGCAACGCCTCCATTCTTTAGCCAAGTTGTGAGATAAGTAGAGCAATATGGGTGGCATTCGCGATACGTTTTTTTTTGTTCGGGCTAATCGTACCAGCAAGTGAAAATTTTATTTCCTGTAATTATGGGGTCCACAAATACTAAGGAAGAGGTGGTCCTGGCCCAAACTGTCGCAGGTGGTGCCAGCGATGGTGGAATAGGCGAGTTGTAGTTCTGTTCTTCTCTTTCCTAACTATTTAAAATAGGTTTTATTTTATATGTTCAACACTAAAATATCTGCAACATGACATAGTTATTAGTAAATGTATAGTAGCGATGTCATATCATATATCGGGATAAATAAAATGTACTCGTATTTCACAATATCAATCACATTTATAAAAATGCTTACAGCTAGAAAATTAGAAAAGAAAACGCGTAAGAACAGTGTCCAAAGGCTTTATTCCGTATACTTAAGCACGCCGATTGGAGCATCCACACAATGCATGCGCAATAAGTCACAGGTGACAGCTAGTCCACAACGAAATTTAATATTATCTATAACACCGTCCGTTAATCGTATTCACTATTTAAGTTTAATAGTGATCATGCAACAGTATATAATAAATATTTTGTCCCTACTTCATGCTATATAAGGTCAGGTCATCACATTTAATTATTAGAAGTGTAAGTAGTAAATACAATCAAGACAAAATCCAGAAATAAAATCATTACTTCAGCCATCAACAATTTTTTTTTGGCAAAACTATATATCCAGGCCGAAGGAAATTGTACTTATTGTAACCATCCCAACAAGTATTAGATTACATGAAAGATAGCTCAAAATACGATTTTACATAAGAAGTAGAAGTAATTGGTATCGGAGACATCATAATATTATAATATGATGATGATGATTTCGACGAATTTAGAGACCTTGAAATAAAGTTTGGCTATTGACATATTTTTATAGATTTTGTACGGAACCCTTCTTTTTTATCACTCTAACTAAAGGAACAATATATAATTATATCTGATTTAAGTCTACTTTTTAAATAAATTTGAGCCACGGCATTTTTTCAACCCCAAAACATAGCACCTAATTTTCCTATTACTACCACAGTCATGGCGATAACACTTTTATGGCGAACTATTTAAAGTTCGCCAGTTGCAAAACCTACACGTAATATGAGACTACATATACGATACTTGCCTCAATTTTCTTAGGTATTCCGTATATGTCCTTCTCACATCCACAGTTTCTAATATATCATGGCACATCTATAGGTACTTTATCTAAGCTTTTTACCATTTTAGAAGGCTTCGGCCATGTGGTTTTCTATGAGTAATTGGCAACATCAAAACAAAATTAAAAAAAAAATCTGACACTTTAGTGAGTTGGTAGTTGGTAGGTTGGTACGCACATTCCCGTATCGGCTGTTCGCGCCAAATTCTGCTGTTGACTTTTCTGTGATCCCATTATACTCTCCGATTACTCATTATCTATATATTTGTAAGTATAACATAATTTTTCGATATTGTTTTATTTCTGTAGTATAGTACAGAATTTGGAGATATTTTATTTTTATCTAATATAAATGTAAATAACACAATGTTACCAACCTAATACACTTACATGGCGAATAATGTTGTTGTGGTTATGTGAAAACCTACGTACGATGCGGGATGATCTTTAATTAACTATTCTGAGTTGAGAGCATCTGATAAGTATAAAGTATAGCTTCTTATATGAAGGGAGTTAAATTTACTGCTTTAATTAGTGCTTGACGTGAATTAGACGAACGGGGCTTCTAATTGGGGAACTATGTGTCAGTCAGGCCAGACAGCCATAGTTAAAGTTACGTGTGTCCATAAAATTGTAAAGTAAAACTGATAAAGAAAATGGTTACGTCTAATCAACAACCTGACAAAAAGGTGGTGAAAATGGCTGATCATAATAATTCTGTGGTAGTACCCCAGAGAACTCTGTTAGGTGAAGTTAACGAGCATATTACATGTCCTCTGTGTCACGGTTATTACATAGACGCAACAACTATTGTTGAGTGCTTACACTCCTTCTGTCGAAGTTGTATCATCAAACATTTACAAGCCAAAAGCTACTGTCCAGTTTGTGAAATGATGATTAACTCCGCAAAACCAAATATTAAATTAGACAAGGCATTGCAAGATATTGTATACAAACTTGTACCAGGATTATTTCAAAAAGAAATGGAACGCCGTCAGCAATTTTATGCGTCTAGACCAGGTCCTGCTGCATCTGCTACTCCTGAACAAAGAGGTGAAGACACAGAAAGAATAATTTTCAGTCCAGAAGATGTGATATCATTCTCTTTAGAGTATTGTGATGTTACTGATACTGACAGTATATCAAGCAAATCATCTGATAGTAATGAATCCCAACCAACCTCAACAACCAGCCGAAGATATCTACAGTGCCCTGCAGTTGTTAATATTAGCCATCTTAAGAAATTTTTAAGCATGAAATTTGATATTGACAGCACTCAATTTGCTATTGATATATTGTATAAAAGAGTCCCATTACCAGATTATTATACACTGATGGATGTTGCTTATATATACAACTGGAAAAGGAATGAACCAATGCGTTTTTTCTACCAAATAATTGATTATGTTGCTATTAGAAATAGACTGTTTGACATTAATCGTAAAAATGTTTGTCCTTTTGGAGAACGGAAGGCGAGTCCAGCCCCTACTGATGATACCAATATAAGTAGTCCAGCACCACATTTGAATGAACAAGGATCAGAAGCATCATCGGGAACTGATAGTCCTATGTTAGATGAAAGACAGGTTGGTCATACAACAAACACAAGTGCCAGGCTTGACCACCTAACTGAAGAACCCACTGAAACAAATTCTACAAGCCCACCTTGTATGTCACCTAAGAAAAATGATGATGAAGTTGAGAAATCCCAATTTTTGAATTCATTTGAGCTCACTGCAAAGAGCAATTGTTTATCTCTTAAAACTTCACCTGTAAAATCTGATTCTTTATCAACTGTTGAAACACCAGTTAGAGCTCTGTCTAGTGTGTCGAAAATAGAAGAAAAGTTAGGAGAGTCTTCTAAAAGAAAATTCCAGGCCATGCCACAGACACCTGAGCTGAAAAAGTTAAGAGTTGAAATTGAAAAGGCTAAAATTACTACTAATATAGTCAAAAGCACTCCTAGTAAAACTAGTTTATTACCTGCCAATGATAGTAACAAAGGGGAAATCCCAATAAAATCAAAAGAAATAGAAGAATCTCCAAAAAAATCTGAAGATTTGGCAACTCAAAATCTACATTCATTAGCAGATCCTACAAAAGAAGGTAAACAAATGCCGATAATCTCTAAACCATCAGAAAGCCCTGGAGTTAAAAGATCAGTTTCAGGTTCCCCCAATATTTTATCTCCTAAACGTAAACCTCCCAATGAGGTCCATACTACAATACAGTCTCCTCAAGCAGCACCAAGAACAGTTTCACCGCTAAAGCTTTCATTACCTAAATCTGAGATACCAAGCACAAGTGTAAAGACTCCTGAAGTACAAAAACCACTTTCATCAATTAAAAAAATGCCTGATCTTAAACCTAGTGTACCAGTGGTTCAGTCATCTCAAAGCAAAGTGCAACCAGTTAATAAAATAAGAATGGATCTCTTAGCCAACAACAGTGACTTTACTAAGCCTAAAGCCTCACATAGTAGTTCATCTACTTTACAACCATCTGGTGATCCACTCAAATCTTTATTTGACTCCTGTAAGATTAACATACCCTCCTCTCTGTCTATTACTTTGACTGATCAAAAACAAGAAGCTCGTAATTCTGCTGAATCTGTAACTGCTGATCCTAAGAAAAGTTTAATGAATAAGAATTTATCTGCAATTAACAATACCACTCAACATAAAGTTCCAAGTCCTCCAGTACATAACTATATTGAAATATTGAAATTACCTGATACTGAAAATAAGAAACCAAGCAAGCCTGAAGGTAATGTTGAAGTTAAGTCAAATCAATCAAGTAAAGCTGATAGCACTCCAGCAGCAGTAAAGCCCCCAACTAAATCATCAGAAAACTCTGTCAAAGGCCCAATTCCCAATTTAAAACCTATTGCTGATACCAAATTAGCAAAACAAAGTGGTAATTTTTCAGCACCTATTACATTCCAGCAAACTTTTGAGCAACAACTACAGTCTATGCAGTGTGACAAAAAAAGTAAAGGGCCGAAAAATAAGGCTCAAGTTCCTAAGCTGGTTCCTGCTACATCAAAATCTTTTAATGTAACAAACAAATCTACTGCCCCTGTGAATAAACCTAATACAAGTAGTACAACACTTGAAAATAAACCAAGTGCAGCTCTTGACTTATCAACTCCACACAATATTCAAAACCAGTTACTGACTATGCAATCTATAGATAATTTGGCTAAAAAACAAAATCTACCTAGCAAAGGAATGCCCTTACCACAGACAAATGTTTTTCCTAGTAGCCACAGACCTTTGCCTACGGGTGTTAGTCCGTTAAGGATTCCCTCTGCACCAAACATGAATATAATGAAATCAGATAAAGCTTCACCCAGTGGATCACCCCTGAATAGCAGACATGATATATCCAATAATAAAACTCAGCCAATGAAACCAGCAAGTAATGTTAGTCCATCTATATTATCACCAGGTTACCAAGTCGCTCCTCATATGCCTCTAAGCACAACTCAACCATCACCGAGATCACAGACTCGCTCTCCTAGTTCATCACCTAAGTTAGTAATAGCTGAAGATAAACAAGCAAATAGTGCAACTCCCGAACAAAATGTAAATCAATCAAGTCAAATAAGTAGCACTCAGATTCCTAATTTGAATTCTCAAAATAGTGAGCTCTCAAAGGTTGGTCCTGGACCTAAAGCTTTACCTAAGCCTACGCCATCTACAGGAAAAATGTCAGGGGTTCGCCAGTCTCATCCTATAAAACCAAATCCTAGTGTGCCTACATCTGCAGAGTATCTTTTGTCTCAAACACGTCCACAACTTTTAGCTCATAATCAAAACATGATGCAGTTTAGACATCAAATGGAAATGAATGCTTGGGCACAAAGACATATTGATATATACAAAAATATGGCGCACCAAATCCAAAATGAATTCAACAATAAGGACAAACAGTAGTAATTGTGTGATTAACATTTTGATTCCTATGGCTGCCCTAAGAAACCCAAAGTAAATATGCAAGATTTTATTAATTTATAATATCCAAGTGGTTTCATGTTATGCCTGTTTAACACACTGGATATATTATTTTTGTAGGAAACGTGTTAAAATTTATTGCTTGTATGTAAAATTAGATACTGCTAGCGACCTCGTTCTGCATGGACTTCGAAATATAAATTAAATACATGACTATGGCACACTCGGTGGTGTAGCGGTAGTGTATGCGACTGCTAATCATGAGGTCTCGGGTTCAATCCCCGGGTCGGGCAATGTTATTGAGCTTTTTCCTAAAAAGAAAAATTCTCAGTAGCAGCCCGGAGTTTGGAAATGTGCCCGGTAGACGTCAATAGGCTCGCCCCTATTACGTGGGACTTAACGTAGCTGGCGAGTCGTAGGTGTGTAATACACCTCTGCGTACCTCTTCGGGGAATACAGGCGTGATGCTATATGTTACTATGGCATAATATTTGTGTCTATGTAAAAATTGCTATTCTATGGGAACCTTTATTTTTTTTTGGGATGAAGATTTAGCCTCTCATTTTCAGGAATCTGGATTATGAATATGCCAAATTTCATGATGATTGGTTCAGTAGTTATGGCGTGAAAGCGTTAAAAACAAACACTCATTTTCGCATTTATAATATTAGTAAGGAGTGTTTGATTTATCAAAGAATATCACTTTATGTTTTGGCTTTAAACAGGCAGTATCTTTATATCTACCTATGTATATTCAGTTCTATGCTTTTGTTCTTAAATATGCATACACAATAAAATACCGTGTGATTTAATTATAATTACCTATCTATGGGGTAATTCAAGTTTAAGAGGCCTTTTGAACTCAAATGATATTTTTTTGCAAATTTGACTCATTTTATTGAACTAATTAAAAAGTTATGTAAATATAGGTAATTATTTTTATTTACTATGTAAATTTTAGAGTTAAGAAGTTTTTCTTTTGTGTGGTACATTGTGATGTGTGATTAAAGCATAACTTATATCCATCCATCCATCAGCCTTTTAACGTCCACTGCTGGACATAGGCCTCCCCAAGAATGGGGGATAGTGCCATAATCGCCACGCTTGGCAGACGAGTTGGTGATCGCAGTGGATGTTGTTAATACTCGAAGGAGTGCTGCTGCCCACTCCCCGGTATTCCCACAGTCGGCTCTTACGACTCCCATGGGTGGAAAGGGGTGGGACAATTCTAAAGCCGGCCCCACACGGCAATAACTTATATATCTTATATGATTTTTTTAAATATCAATTTTTAAGTAATATCTTTACTAGGGTTTTATGTATGTTAAATTTAAATTTTACAGATTAAGTGAGAAATATTTATTATTATTGCATTAATTTATCGATAATTATGGTTTATATAATTTAACATAGGTACATAAAATGTTTGACTTTAAAAAATATTCTTTTTGAATGTCAAAAATGTGCTCCAGCAATACTTTAGAAAGTAATAAGTACTACATTTATTTTACTGATTTATGGTAGTCTAATGTGTATTAAAATTACATTAAGGTATTTTAATTTACAATAATGTAATATATTATTTAATTATGTTTTTTAATAAATCTGGTCAGCCAATTTGAATTATCATATTTTATTTCTAACCTTTACAATACAATTATTATATACTATAGGTTCCGCACCTATTATGTATATTCCTAAAATTCACCCAAGCACAAAAGGTATATATATTTACATTAAACATGCATTTTACTTCTCACTGCATTATGATAGCTATAACTTAAGTTTTTCCTTTTGAATAGAAATGGCTGGAGTACAGGCGACTATTCCATTCCGACCACGTAAAAAGGTTTACTTGAACGAGGAGGACACAGGGTCAAATGAAAATGAAGATATCCTAAATATTGAAAAAATGTCTAAAACTAGAACTTTGAAAAGACCATTAGAAAAGTTAAAAGATAGTTCTGACGGTAAATATACACCTGTTTATTTGGTTACTTCTAATTTAGCTGTATTATATAATTATGTATAAACTAACAATCAATCAATTTTCAGATTGTTCTGCTATAAAAATATCGAGGAAAAACTTGGACGCCAATTCTGATGATTGCAGGTATGGTTTTTTGAAAAATGATCTACTATTTACAACTTTACAGAAATTGATTAAATGAATCTAAATTAGATAAATTTTAAGCCAAAGGCTTTTATTATCATAGACATGGATACAAATAATGCAATTATTTCACCTTATCACTACTAAGATTATAGCATTTCATTAATTGTAATAGAATTATTACGGCGTTTTATAGCAGAGTGCCTATTGCCACCTTCCAGCTCCATTATCAGACCCTGGATACTATCTAGAGACAAACTACTCGTCAAGAAGAATAAAACGAGTCCCAACTCGATGGGGTTGCGTCGTTTCATTTCAGAGTTACTGTGGCCATCTTCCAGCTCCATCATCAGACCCTGGATACCAACTAGATACAAAGTACTCGTCACGACGAATCATACGAGCCCAAACTCCATGGGGTTATGTCGTTTTATAATGGAGTTCCTTTGGCTACCTTCCAGCTCCATCATCAGACCCTGCATACCATCTAGATACAAAGTACTCGTCAAGACGAATCATACGAGCCCAAACTCCATGGGAGTTATGTCGTTTTATATTGGAGTTCTGACCACCTTCTAGCTCCATCATCAGCTTTATGTCATCATAATTATTTTCTTGTTAAGAAATATAATATCTAAATCTCTTGTGGAACACCAAGAAGCAGACCAGGGGGCATTACCACTGATGGAGATAGATAGAGTGAGGACACCAGTAGAAAGACTTCTACAAAATGAGCGTTGCACTCTTCAGGAGAGTCAATGCCTATTAGGAATATTGAATTTTGCAAGCTTGACAATAGCCGGAGCACGCTTGCGTTTTCTACTGTCTTAGGAGTTTTCTGAGATAATTTGTTGAGTCAGAAGATCTCAAAAGAGACATCTCCCACCTTGTGTACAGTGAGCTAAGCTGGTGGCGGAACGCCGCAGATCAACGTTCCATGGTCTTGTACAAAAAAGGGGTGATACACTCGGTGACTACAGCCGCAGCGGATGCGGGCTGAGATGCTCACCTAAACAAAAGATATGAAAAGCAGGTAGACGGTGTGCCAAAGGAATTGGCATTTAATCAAAGAGGAACTGTTTGTGGTGTATGGTGCCATAAATCATTGTCAAATATTCCTGCAGAATGCACACATATTAGTTCTTTACAACAACAGTACTCTCGTGGCTTATATTCAGACCGAAAGCTTGACACGATCTGTAGCCGTACTGGAGCACACGCCTAAAGTTTTAGACCTGACCGAACGCCTGAATGTGACTTTGTAGGCGGTGTACCTTCAGGAAGTACAATGGCATAGCCGACCGCCTATATGGAATTGATTATTGCCAGATTGGCATTTGTTGCCCCTGGCCTCGGAAGCCGTATTCAGAATATGGGGCGTACCAAAAATCGACGTGTTTGCTTGTGAAAACGCCGTCGTGAACTCCCACATATCATGCTCGACTCCAGAGATCGGTCAGCTATATTTTGCGATGCCTTTAGTCGGCCGTGGAGTTACAAACTGACCTGGGTTTGTGCCAAGTCTAATTGCACGAGTACCTACTCTGCCGTGTCTTAAAGCTTACAGGACTTTAGGTTTTCTACTTCAATTCAATTCATTTATTCATTCAGTCAACACATGGACCAATAATAGACAGTGACTACTAAATTTTCTACATATATATATATATATATATATATATAATATATATATATATATATATGAGGTATTATGGAGTATGTCCATTTTACCCCCTAATGTATCCAACATTGTATATATTGGGGGTATAACGAACTTAGGGTTAGGAGGGAGCTAGTTATCTCCCTGTATGTCGTAAGGGTATTAACAGGTAACTTAAACAATTCAGATATACTTGAGAGACTAAGTCTTAACGTTCCCGACCGATATGTATATCGCCGCCGGCGGCCGGAATTACTACAGATGCCTAGGGCACGCACTAACTTACTGAAAGAAGCACTCCTGACGCGAGCAGTCCGCACCCTCAACCTTGTTGTTAATGAGTTACACCTATTTTGTTGCAGTAAGAGTGAATTCACAAGGATAGCACTATGTGAATGATAGGATGTGATATGAAATAATTCTTATACTCGTATACACTTAGTCTTAGTAATATATCTATTATATTTTTATCTGTTTATTCGTTCGTGCATCACGCAAAATCTACAAAACGGATTTTGATGCAACTTGTTTTATTTGGTGGTAGCTCTTGATTAGACTTATTTCTGATATACATTTTTATTCCGCTACTGTATCGGGAACGTGCGATATGACCTAAAAACTAGCTTTTGGCTACGGCGGAGCCGCGGGCAAATGCTAGTAGTAATATAAATGTGTAAGTAACATAATATATATATTATAGTAAGCTACACTATTGTATAAGGTATACCCTGTAATAATAGTTGTCAGTAAGATAAATAAATAATATTACATTGTCACGCAATATATATTATGCGTGTAAAACTTCAGCTCAATCGGAAACCGGAAAGTGTGTCAAAGGAGAATGCCCATCACCCATACAAAAAAATGCCTGAAATGTACAACAATGAAATATACGCCAAAACGTACCTACTACAAATCTTAGGAAACCCATAATAATATCAATTATTATCAAAAAACTAGGTAGTAACCAGTTCCAACCATTTCTTTAAAGTTTAAACATAGGTTAAGTTATGGTAAGGATTAATATAATACTTTCTGATATTTACGCGAATGTTACACGTTTTGAAATAAAACTACGTTTACGGAATCTATCGCGTTTACTTGATTTTACTACTATCCCGACGTTTCGAATACTTTACAGCATTCATGATCACGGGTGGACTTAGATGATAGACGTCCAAGGCTGATGAAGGATTAATATGCAATAGTAAAACAGCAATACGTAAATATTTTTGTTGTTTCATCAATAAAAAACGAATATCTTCATCATCAATAAACTGAGCAGGATAAATATTAATTTAGTACCGCGCCAGTGCTAAAAAGTATATTATAAGTAATGCAATTATCTTTTTTTATTTATTCTACTCTTTGATGCAATATGTCAAACTGTCATTAAGGCAAAGGACATGTGTTTTATACAGCCACGATACGTTTTCTATTTTGAAAATAATTTGATTTTAATTTATATTGACACGCATATATTATTGTAATGATATTTACGGTACATATAGGTTGAATTAAATCAAAATAATGATAACTGTGAACTAATTCTATCCTACTCCAAAAATCAATAAGAATGAATTAGACGGATATCAAGATTAATATTTTAATGGTCGTTATATTTTTGCCCTAGTCAAACAAACTTGAGAATTATTTCATACATATTTTATTCTAAATAGAATTAAGGACTATTAATAGTTACTGTCCGTTTCAGGCCTTTAACGTTCAAAATTTGACCGGGACAAGTTAAATAAAAGCTTGAAAATTATCCTTAAAGACATAAATGATTACGATTTTTTTTCCTTAAAGACATAACTAACATATTTCGAGAATTTAGTCTTGTAACCTATATTAAAAATAAAACATATCTTGTAACCCATATTTAAAAAAAAATCATATAAAATAAATATGGCGCGTAACGGAAAAATGTGACTTATAAATAAAGATGGCGCGTAACAGAAAAACGTTACATTGCTATAAAATTTCTCCCATACGTCGTTAAAGAAGATTCACTTCAAAAACTGTTTAAAAAAGTTCTGTCTTGGACGTCCGTGTGTTGTAGGTATGTTCGGATAATGTATGTTAACACGATAACGACCGCAATACTTTACTAATCGAGTATTTTTTTTTCTTTTACGATTCAGTATAATTACGAATAGAGCCCTATCACTTTTCACGGTCTGATTCGATGTGGTTTAATTGTTATTAAATAAACAAAAAAAATAGTGAATATTAACGCTTGACTCGACACTAAAACCAGCGCTATCCTTATTTCGTGAGAACTACTTCTATAGACCAATATAGAAGTACTTTATATTAAACACAAAGTGAAAAATGTGAAATCGAAAATAAGAGTCACGAGCAGGATTTGAACCTGCATCTCCTGAATACCGTCCAGATCTACATCCTTCCACTTTCGCATTGTATATCTTCTTAACCAGTCGCTCGGCCGGCATTCTTTCCACATGTCCGAACCATCGGAGCATTCCCTTTCGCATCTTTACACCAATACTCTCTTTCATACCTACTCGCTCTCTTACGTCGTTGTTACGAATGCGGTCAGTCAGCCTCACTCCACAGATTCCCCGCAGAGATCGCATTTCGACCGCATTGATTTTACTCTCATGCTCCTTTTTGCATACACAACTTTCGCTTCCATATCATAACGTTGGGACAAGCACTGCGTTGTGTATTGCGACACGTGCCCTCTGGCTGAGGTGATGACTGCCGAGAAGTTGTCCCAATGCTCCGTTCACTCTATTTCCCGCATTCACTCTTCTCTCTTCATCAGTGGTGTACCATCCATCCCAACTGAATCTACATCCAAGATATACAAATTCATCCACTTGTTCTAGCACACCATTTCCTATTGCTACTCTAACATCTGTTCTGGCTTCTTTTTCAAAAACCATTATTTTGGTTTTGCTCACATTCACACGCAGGCCCCTTTTCTTACAATCTTCTGCCATTACGTCGACTAGGGTTTGCAGGTCAGTCGCAGACTGCGCTAATAGGACCGCATCGTCTGCAGAGAGTTAACCACTGAGTCGCCCATCTGAACTCCCACATTCATTTCATTCAACCTTTGTAGACATTTATCCAGATATATGATAAACAGTCTGGCTGATAGAACGCAGCCCTGTTTAACGCCAATATTGACATCAAACCAGGGTGACATTCCATCATCCAGCCGCACACAAGCTCTGCAGTCCATGTTTAATTGGACTGCACCGCTTGTAGCAGTCGACCGTTAATACCATACTCTGGCAAAATGTCCCAAAGTTCCTTTCGTACAACAGTGTCAAATGCGTTCTCCAAATCCACAAAACTGCAGTAAACCCTCTGGCCTACAGCCAGATGCTTCTCCGCAATGTTGCGCAGAGAAAACACTTGATCCATGCATCCCCTTCCACACCTGAAACCTCCTTGTGCCTCACACAAAAAATCATCAGACACCATCCTCATTCTCCTTTCAATAAATCTTACCATACACTTTGACTGCCAAACTGGTCAAGCTTATGGCTCTGTAGTTTGCACAGTCATAACGTGAACCCTTGTTTTTAAACAAGGGCACGATGGCTGCGCTTCTCCAGTCTTTGGGAACCATTCCTGAGCTCCAACATAAATTAAGAAGCATCAGGAAGGATTTCCAGACACATTAGCTTCCAAGCTTGATCATCTCAGCAGACACCATATCAATACCCGCTGCCTTACCATTTTTCAAACTTCTAATCGCCCATTCAACTTCATCCATACTAATGTCATCAGAGGGTGCCGGTACCGAATGCCATGTGGCACCAGCATCACCACCCTGAACATCCGCATATATATCTCCAAAATATGCACTCCATCGCCATAACACATCTTGTGTTTGCTTAAGAATGTCTCCACCTTTAGACCTTATTTCGAGTGTATGCCGCGCCGTGTGCTCATCACAGCCGCAATTGTGACAGCACGAAGTCAATTCGCCTCTGGTATTGGTCTTGTTCTTGCGTAAGCAATCTTGGTCTTACTCAAATACTTTAAGGCTAAGCGTATGCTGAGATGTACGTGACGCAGATCCACGTAGTGCAGGGCACAGCAGCTTTTGTAACATCCTTAGGCTGCGTATGTTGCGGCGCAGGCACTAACTGCAGGACAGAGACATGTCTATGTTGCACGTGCCTGCGCCGCAACGTACGCAGTTTAAGGAGTTAAGGATGTTCAAAGCATTAGAAAATCTGCACTGCTCTTCGCTGCGTCGACCTGCGTCGCTTGCGTTTCAGCATACGCTTAGCCTTAGTCTTGGTCTTGTTCTTGCGTAACCAGTTTGGTTTATCTCAAACACTTCTAGTCTTGATCTTGTTCTAGCGTAACCAGTCTTAGTCTAGATCAAATACTTCTGGTCTTGGTCTTGTTCTTGCGTAACCAGTTTGGTCTAGATCAGGGGTCTTCAAACTTTGAAGCCTTAGGGCCATAATAATTTTTTCAGTATGTTCAAAGGGCCAAAACACATTTGCATAAATAAATGTCATTAATATTTTTTTGTTTTACTGTGATTAGTGGGATTCATTTTATTTATTTGTTAGTTTTTTATATGCTTAAGTTAAGTTTTCTCCGTAATAATTTCTGTCGTTAAGTTTTACCTTGCAAGGAAATAAAGCCGAGTAATTATCATTCTGTGTTTTCTTCTTCAACTTATCACAGCAATAGTAATAGCTGTAACTGTCACGGGCCAGATTGATGGAACTAGTCATAAGCTGTCGCGGGCCGGATTGATATCACTAGCGGGCCAGATTTGGCCCGCGGGCCGTAGTTTGGGGACCCCTGGTCTAGATCAAACACTTCTAGTCTTGGTCTTGCGTAGCTTTTTCTTGCTATTAGTCTTGATCATGCGGTCTTGGTTTTGCTCTCCAGCACTTTTTATGTGCAACGTGTGCTTTATATAGCACAACTCGGTGTGAAGCAGGGCAGCTATGTTCAGGACGCCCAGTTTGTGAGTGAACACGTAAGCCTGTGTCTTCGTGAGGTTATATTGAACCAAGTTCTCCTAATTCAAAGCGCGCCCTAGAGAGCTTTCGACTTCAGCTTTAAGATGGATTAGGTTAGGTTATATCTTTCGGTCGACTGGCAGCCAGATGGGTGACCAAAAAGTGATACCTATTTGTTGACACCTAGTGCTTCGAAAAGCATGTTAAGTAGTGGGCCCCGGCTTTCAAATGACATCCTGGCAGCCGTTACAGGTTGTACTGGAAAAAATCTGACTCTGGGATTATTCCAAGGTCGCCAGTTGTCAAGGGGACACACTTGAGTCATGGAGGTCAGATAGGCAGTCGCTGCCATGTAAATGCTGGTGGATCAGCTAAAACCGAACCGATCGGAAGCCGACCCAAAAAAATATTAGGGATAAGACTAGAGAGATTATGTCCCTAGGAACTTTCTGATGTAGAGTATCTAGTATATTATTTTAGTACATGTAAAGCTAGTAAATAATTTATAATTTTATATGATTCCAGTAAAGAATACGAGAAAACTTTAACAAGTCGAGAGAATGAAATCGAATGGCTTGATAATTTTTTAACGCGACATCTGGAACAGAAGAAATCTGGGTCCTTATACGTGTCCGGACAACCAGGTACAGGAAAAACAGCTAGCTTATCGCATATACTACGCGTGCCCAAGGTATGTACTAGTACATAATGTCGGCATTATACTTGTCTGTATTCTATAATAAAATTGTAACAAGAGTTGTCTGTACATTCAAGACATTTAAGAAAAAAATGACTAATAAGTTATTTTTAGTCGTGTTTGAATACAAAACATATTTTCAGATTTTTTTGTCTGTTTGTTCGCACATCACGCAAACACTACTGAAAGCATTTTCATGAAACTTTTTTGATATTTTTCTTGATAGCTCTTGATTAGACTTAAAATCTGGTATACTTTTTACGTCGCTATTATTTTGAGAATCGTACATAATGTCGGCATTATACTTGTCTGTATTCTATAATAAAATTGTAACAAGAGTTGTCTGTACATTCAAGACATTTAAGAAAAAAATGACTAATAAGCTATTTTTAGTCGTGTTTGAATACAAAACAAATTTTCAGATTTTTTTGTCTGTTTGTTCGCACATCACGCAAACACTACTGAAAGCATTTTCATGAAACTTTTTTGATATTTTTCTTGATAGCTCTTGATTAGACTTAAAATCTGGTATACTTTTTACGTCGCTATTATTTTGAGAATCTGAGATAATAACCTAAAAATCGGCTTCGCCGCAGAGAAAGGCTAGTAGTTTAAAAAATCTTTATCCGCTATTTTAGTCGGCATATCAACTTTGACCTATTAAAATCGAGTAATATTCAAGAGGACCTTGAATCGCTAACATGCAACTTTGACACAGACCATTGACAAGGAAGTGCGCATTTCATTTAATAATACCGAGTCGGTATAATGTATGAAAATACTTCCGACAAATGGCGCAGGCGTCACCCAAAGACGTTAAGTATGATGTGTTATCGAAATTAGCAGTCAGGAGCAATTGTCAGGATGGCTGAATTGGTAAAGCATCTGGACGGTATCCAGAAGATGCAGGTTCAAATCCTGCTCCTGACTGTTATTTTCGATTTCACATTTTTTACTTTGTGTTTAATGTATAGTGCTAAGCATGTCAAATGCTAAAAATATATATAAAAAAAATATCTAAATATTTAAAGGGTTTGCGTCATTATTAGGTAAAATCTTAATTGTAAAATTAAGTTTACCTAGTCGGTATAATGTATGAAAATACTTCCGACAAATGGCGCAGGCGTCACCCAAAGACGTTAAGTATGATGTGTTATCGAAATTAGCAGTCAGGAGCAATTGTCAGGATGGCTGAATTGGTAAAGCATCTGGACGGTATCCAGAAGATGCAGGTTCAAATCCTGCTCCTGACTGTTATTTTCGATTTCACATTTTTCACTTTGTGTTTAATGTATAGTGCTAAGCATGTCAAATGCTAAAAATATATATAAAAAAAATATCTAAATATTTAAAGGGTTTGCGTCATTATTAGGTAAAATCTTAATTGTAAAATTAAGTTTACCTAGTCGGTATAATGTGTGAAAATACTTCCGACAAATGGCGCAGGCGTCACCCAAAGACGTTAAGTATGATGTGTTATCGAAATTAGTAGTCAGGAGCAATTGTCAGGATGGCTGAATTGGTAAAGCATCTGGACGGTATCCAGAAGATGCAGGTTCAAATCCTGCTCCTGACTGTTATTTTCGACTTCACATTTTTCACTTTGTGTTTAATGTATAGTGCTAAGCATGTCAAATGCTAAAAATATATATAAAAAAAATCATAATATTGTAAAATCAAAGTGAAAGTTTACGGCTTACTATGACATCTTGATTTCTCTATGAAACCATTGGTGCCAACCACGGAGTACAGATAAATAGCGGAGGTGTTTCAAGGCAAAATCTCTTTAGAACAAAGCGTCGCTAAATGCGGGTGTTCGGGGAACGAGGTACAACAATAGCTCCACCCCTAGATCAAAATCCATCTAGCGGTGAAATGTATTTTACAGCGTAATAGAGAAAATTTTTCATTAATTTAGTTTGTCTATTTACCACTACGGCGTTACAAGCACAACAGTTTGTTCCAGAACATTCCATATGCGTTAGTATGGCTGGACCACATTGTTTATACTAACTTACTCATCACCACGCCATCTTCCTTGCGGAGTAGGCAGAGAGAATAGAGTGTCAAAAGGCTCTATTCTTGTATACACCTCTCTCTTCCTCAACATTCATAAAGAGTGTGTATACTCGACGGTTTCTGACTTTTTTTTTTCAATAGATGACGGATTTGGTCTAGGTAGTTGAGTCTCAGTCTCCCCCTGTAGCTACATCTTTCCACTTTCGCATTGTATATCTTCTTAACAGTCGCTCGTCCGGCATTCTTTCCACATGCCCGAACCATCGGAGCATTCCCTTTCGCATCTTTACACTAATACTCTCTTTCATACCTACTCGCTATCTTACATCGTCGTTACGAATGCGGTCAGTCAGCTTCACTCCACAGATTCTCCGCAGAGATTGCATTTCGACCGCATTGATTTTATTCTCATGCTCCTTTTTGCATACCCAACTCTCGCTTCCATACAATAATTCCGTTGGGATAAGCACTACGTTGTGTATTGCGACACGTGCCTCCTGGCTGAGGTGACTGCCGAGAAGTTGTCCCAATGCTCCGTTCACTCTATTATACTCTACTCTATCTCACATTGTTTATAATGTATATAGATACTCAGTTCAGCAAGGACGCAATGATACCATATTGTAGGATTTTTTTCGCTACGCTCAAAAGACAAATGAAGCTAAAGTGAAAGATCTTAATCAAGTATAAACCGCTGCGAGAGTAACTGAGATTGCGAAACAAAATGCCGTATGCCAATGTATATCAGGATCAGGTGGATTCGTATGCACCTGTAATATAGGCGATAACTTTCCTATTAGATCTATAAGCGGCGTTATACTTTTCGCTTATCTTCTTTTGCGTTCAGTTCCAGGCCAAATAGGCGAACTGCTTCTGACGAGCAGCCTCCCTGCGGGTACTGTTAAACCAGGGACGAGTACGACCGCTGACGGGTAACTTGGTGCTTGGGATAAATGAACCAACCCTATAAGCACAATTTCCGTCACGCAGTCCTAACGTATACATGCGGTTATAATTTCTGTATAAACAGGGAATTTAAAATAGTAACAAATAAATCAATAACACGATGAAAAAAAACACAATTTAATAAATAACATGACGTTAATACTTACTTATATTCGATAATGAGTTCGCTGGTATGACGCAAACTTTTTGTTATCAATTATTTCCGAATACTCACCGACATATGACATGTAATTCTTTAATATTTTTTTGTCACATATCATGTAACTAAGCAATAAATCTTTGAAATAATTTATATTTTTAAAGGATTTTCCTTTATTATGCTTTTATAATATTAGAGTGGTGATATTGTGGAGTTGTAGGTATAATACACTTTTCGACGACAAATGTCTCTTTGTAATGACACAAAGAAAATGTGTTTTAAAATATATAAATTTAAACGACTTACACATGAAATGATATGCCATCTTCTTTTAATTTTGCTCCTGAGCAATTTTTACACCCATCAACAACGCACTTCATTGTTTAAAGAATTTAATACCTATATAAACGTGAGAAAAGAGCAAACCGATAGTGACGGTTCATTTGATATTACGGTTTTAGGCTCCGCCCACTGTGACGTCGTTGACCTAGTTGAAGGCGACATGACCTAGTTGCCCTGCGGCATCCGCTATTTTTCTATGTGTAGCTTTCTTTATTTTTGTTTCAGTTCATTGATGGATATAAACAGGTTTACATTAATTGCACAATGGTAAAATCAGCTGCAAGTATTTACAGCAGAATTTGTAAGGAACTACAGCTAAAAACATCTGGGACTACGGAGAAAGCGTGTTTGACCGCTATTGAAAAATATTTAAATAAGAAACATAAAATGATGTAAGTTACAAGCTTCCTTTATATTTTTGCCTTGTGGGTGTACAGTTAGCTATTTAAATAGTTTATCTCGGTTGACGGTACCACCGACCGTAAAACACCTCAGTGCTTCTGCCTCAGTGTGCCGTCTGTTTCTTTATTTCCCTTACGCGAAATTAAATAGTAAGCAGCGGCTTGACAGTATTCTAACTGTTTTGGTGCTTGGGTAACTGTTTAATGATGCATTCCTGAAAATAATAAAGGATATTATTTTTTATTTTAGCCTTTTAGTTTTAGACGAGATAGATCAACTGGACAGCAAACGACAGTCTGTACTATATACTATTTTCGAATGGCCTGCTTTGTCCGATTCACGTATTGTGCTTATTGGTATCGCTAACGCATTAGACTTGACTGAGAGGACGTTGCCGCGGCTGCAAGCGCGATGTTCACTTCGACCTGAAACTCTCCACTTCGCACCCTATACCAAAGAACAAATAATAAACATATTCACGACGGAGTTAGCTAGTCAAGACAAAAGCAATGTGTTTTCGCCTGTTGCGTTACAAATGCTTGCAGGTAATTTATTTTTATTTAAATATATTTATTACGTACTAAATTTCAAATTGGTCGGTCAAGTAGTATTAGTCAAGTAGTGCCTATTAACGCTAGCAACACCATAGACATTAATCGCACGGTGCCAGCACAAAAAAATACTGTGTATATTTTTGACAGTAATCTCTTAGTTTCCTTTTTTATAGAATTACGAGATCAATAAAACGACGAGAGAGGTCTTTTGCGCGAGGATCTTTGTAAATCAGTCCAGAAGGTTCGAATGCGTTTATAAATTGTAGTTTAAAAATACCAAAAAAACACCTATTTAGCTAATTGAACTGAAAAGTAGAAAATATTGAAATAAATAATGATTGTAAAAAAAGTGTGAAGTAGTTTCCTTTTAACTTCATTATACAGGGTTTTTTGTAACTAACGCAAAACCTCTTAAGGGGCGGCTTTGGTTCATCAACACTGACAACTTTTGTTTTACAAATTTTTCAAATTTAATGATATTTTTCCATTGAGCTCGTAATAAGGAGGAGGCGCCCTAATCTTCATATATCTAGTAAAAGTGACTTACTTAGGCTGTCGTCCGCCATCTTAATAGTTACGATGACAGCGTAATTTGGATGTGTTCCGATATACACTGCGAGCACTGTAAGGTGTGATGTCAATTTAGTATACTGTGAAGTCGTTCCTTTATAGTTAGCTATACTGGTTACTGTTTATAACGGAATGCAGTCCAGTATACTGATCTGTAATTACTTTTATTTCATACAAAGTATTGGTTTTACACTGCAATAAACACAATTTCTTTATATTTGCCATGTTAGGGTATCTTTGATTTACAATATTCAATAATAATATTCCATAGTGCAAATTGTTATATTTATGGAAGCTGTTGATCACGTGATATCACAGTGTTCGCAGTGTACATCGGAACAAAGCCTTTATATGTTGTCTGTCAGCTGTCAATTAGGGATGCAGGAAGAACCAACAACTATCCATATATCGATGTTTTAAAAAATATTGATATAAAATATCCTTTATTTTAAAAATATTTAATTTGCACTATTTAGGTTCCAACCTAGCATCCACCACAAATAATTTGTGATTTTTATTGGTCACAAATTTTCATATAGTGGGAAGAAGCCGCCCATTTGTTAATTTTGTGTGCTCGGAATGAAGTGGTGCGCAGTGGCTTAGCAGCATACCATTAAATAAAATAATTTTGATTAATTTATCGAATTGATTAATCATTTGAATTGTATTATTATTAGCATTCAAAGCATAAAAAATTGTGAGTAGAAATAAAATGATTATAACTTTTTTAATGTGTGCGTGTGTTATATATTTGTTTTTAGTTATCGTAATACCTCACTTTCAAATCTTTTTCTCCTGATGTCATCACATCACAAACTTATATAGGTATGTTTAGACTTAGAATGAACGACTATACCCAGGATTAAAATACTATTTATTTCTTTATGCTTTTTACAACCCAAATCTATTCAATAGAGTGTTATGCCCTTAACTTTCTGTTTGTTTAAAAAGAAGGCATGCCTGATTGATCTATCAACCACTAGCTCATATGACTGAATGGATTGGGTTGCAATTTTTGGATTTCAAAGCATTGGCTCGGTAAATTTGTAGTCATTTCCTCTCACTCTTATTACGAGCTCGATGTATTTTTCCCATACAATAAAAATAATATCAAATTTATAGTTCTAAATTCTTCTTAACTCCACATAAACTAGACCGTTACGCACGCGGCGATGTGATAGCTATCAGAGAAAACGAGTGCGATGAGGAGGGCGGGGCGGGTAATTGTCCTTGGCTCTAACCGAATTTGAGTTGACGTCACGCTAGTTGCGTTCTGGGAGTGGTAGGGTGCGTTGTCCATTATGATGACTGATGGTTCTTCAAGACTCTGCAGCAGCTTTGTAAACCAGTGTGTGAAGCCAGTTCATTTCGGAATGGTAGTCCTCGTTCTGAGACTTCACAGCGCGGAAGACCCATCTGGCTTCGGGTATAATACCATATTTTGCGCAGCCTGCATGACAAACTGAAACAACATAATTAAATGAATCATATTTTGTCTTAAATTATCATTAAGTCGTATTTCTTACATAAAAGATGAAATATCTACCAATTAGTCTGGCCCCCTTTCCCGTTTTTGTATTTAAGCCGCCTTGTCCATCCTTGTCTAGCCATAATTTGCAGGTAGGTACAACAAATGACTCATAAAATAACAATGTTGCACTGTATACCGCCCCGCCGCCGTGTACCTGCCTTCGATTACTCATTTTTTTTTATCGATAATGGCGTTGCGCCCGTGCAACATGCTCACCGCCATAGCCGGGCTGAGACTGAGCTTTGATTTATGACCCAAACTGCACGGACAAAATAATTCTACTAGTTTCTTTTACTCTTTAGGTACGTGTTATTTATGTATAGGTACAATATTTAACTAAGCAATTTCTACCAAACCATATCGTAGACTAAACTGTATCTAATAAAATTTAGTAATAAACCTGATGCAACACATAATTAAAATGTTGTTAAATATTTATTTCAGCTAAAATTGCCGCTATATCTGGTGACATGAGAAGAGCTTTGGATATTGGCCGCAGAGTGATAGAACTAGCGAAGCGAACGAAATTCTCTGAAAACCAATCAGTTGACAACATGATGAAAGACTCTTCTGTAACTGTAGAACTAAAACAAGTACTAGAGGTACTTAACGATGTATACGGAGGTTCTAGAAATATTGAATCAGACGTAGACGAGGGATTGCCATTACAACAAAAGTTGATACTGTGCAGTCTGATGCTGATGCTTACTAAAGGCAAGGTTAAAGATATAATGATGGGAAAACTGCACGATGTCTACAAAAAGTAAGTAATTTAATTTATATAAGTGCTAGGTTCAGGTGACAAAAGCTAGTGAAGTCCTCTTCCTAATCATAATCGTTGTTATATAATGATAAATAATAATAATAGTTTATTGCTTAGTAATTCGACACTTGTTACAAAAAATCTTAATAGAAATCTTAATTGTTACATTAAGAACAAGGTTGTAAGTACAAACTTTAATTTCTTATAATTACTAGGATAGGTGAACATACTGGATAATAATAAATCTTCTACATCCAAGCTAGGTGTGAACCTGTGTATCGGAGTGTAGTTTGTCCCCTCATTATTATTCGATTATTATTAGCTGTAATATAATTATCATTTATAATGTTCGTGTAGGCTCCGAAGCCCATAATGGGCTTTAATTAAATTTGTAAATGTGTATCCCATCAAAAACATAAATGTGAAATGAGAGCCAAGTTCAATATTATGATATATGCTTTGGTTGTTGACTTTAACGACAACTTAGGATTATGTATTAAAGCGTAAGGCACAGAATAGATACTAGTCCTACGGACAGAAACATCACTTCCATTAAAACTTGTCCAAAATCTCTCTATAATAGCCTACAAAATCTTAATAATAATACCAATTGTTCGTAGCGAGAAGAAATGTACCTTATGTACACAGAAATACAGTTGAGATTGTTTTGCCCGCCGCATGATCCACGGGCAACCGCGTCATTCAACGAATGCGCTAGGGTTTACCTATGATGATTTTACTTACTTATCATCACGCTATCTCCCCTGCGGGGTGCACAGAGAGTAGAGTGACAAAAGACTATTCTTGCATACATCTCTCGCTTCCTCAACATTCATAATTCTCTTCATACACTCTCCGGTTTCCGCTCGCCGGTTTCGGAGACTCCTCTCCACTGACAGCAACAAAGCTGTCTTTTATAAAACTTAAAATATTATTTTTCTAGTAGATTCTATTTGATTACTTTTTATATAATTTTAAATGTTATTTACAAGTTGAATTATTTTTTTATAAATTGTTTTTTTTTGTTGATCATATACGTTTAGAGTTTTAACTCTGAATTTTCGGTTATTATATTTTATTGTCGAAATACCCTAAGTCGCGTAAATAATTTTATTTTAATCAATACTACAAGCGCGAGCGCTTAGGCGCGCGTGCGTCAGCCTTCTTTCGGTTGCACCGTGGGCGGTACGCGAAGCGGTAGGCATTTAACTCGGTGCCTTGAGCGAGTGATATACACCTGCCTAAGGTCTGACTGGGCTAGTTTTCATATACGAATTATATTATGGTCTTAATGTAAAAAATGAACTAGGGGGACCAACCCCACACGTATTCTCGTGGCAGCTGCACTGTCGCGGCTACCGCAAGCGCTAGCGCCTCGATGAGGGAGGACTAGGCCCTCTATACCAGACGTGGCCTCCAGAAATGGAGACTCAGACCTGCCAGGGGTAAAGGAACTCGAGTGCGGAGCGTATACCTCGCCTCTGGCCATAGGTACTCTAAAGGAACACTGCGGAGTTTTAGCAGGTAGATCAGCACTTCTGAGAGTCAATCTATGCCCGCCCGGTGGAACGTTATCTCTAGTGGTAGAGTCTCGCTTATTATCCCAGCGCGAATGGGCCGGGTTGATCGGGGAAGAAACGACGGTTGGGGTAACTACCGTTGTGTTTCACAGTGAGAGTGCTGGAGAAAGTCCCCCGCGATATAGGGATTATTCCCTAGAGATGTCTTTGAAAATACATCTAAAAAAAATGTTGTTTTTAATTATAATAACAGAGTGGCGGCCTCCCGCAACATAGCGGCGCTGGACATGTGCGAAATGTCCCAGGCGTGCGCGCTGCTGGAGGCGAGGGGCGCGGTGCGGGTGTGCGGGGGCGGGGCGGGCGCGCGCGCGCGGCGCTTGCGCCTGCACTGGGACGGCGCCGACCTCGCCGCCGCGCTGCGCGACCGCCCGCTGCTCGCCGCCGTACTCGACGACGTGGGCTGCCTGCCCCACTAGCCCCACGTGTGCGAGACGCCCCAGGCACGCGCGTGTGGCGCCTGCGTCTGCACTGGGACGGCGCCGACCTCGCCGCCGCGCTGCGCGACCGCCCGCTGCTCGCCGCCGTACTCGACGACGTGGGCTGCCTGCCCCACTAGCCCCACGTGTGCGAGACGCCCCAGGCACGCGCGTGTGGCGCCTGCGTCTGCACTGGGACGGCGCCGACCTCGCCGCCGCGCTGCGCGACCGCCCGCTGCTCGCCGCCGTACTCGACGACGTGGGCTGCCTGCCCCACTAGCCCCACGTGTGCGAGACGCCCCAGGCACGCGCGTGTGGCGCCTGCGTCTGCACTGGGACGGCGCCGACCTCGCCGCCGCGCTGCGCGACCGCCCGCTGCTCGCCGCCGTACTCGACGACGTGGGCTGCCTGCCCCACTAGCCCCACGTGTGCGAGACGCCCCAGGCACGCGCGTGTGGCGCCTGCGTCTGCACTGGGACGGCGCCGACCTCGCCGCCGCGCTGCGCGACCGCCCGCTGCTCGCCGCCGTACTCGACGACGTGGGCTGCCTGCCCCACTAGCCCCACGTGTGCGAGACGCCCCAGGCGCGCGCGCGCGCTGCTAGATGCGCGCATTACGCAAAATGAAAATATGGCAGTGTCTGGTATGTTCTGTCACGTACTAAAGGAACTGATCAACTTTATTTTTTTATGTAAAAAAGTTAAGTGACTGTATTGACGTATGGTATTTTGTATCCTGAAAAATAATTGTCATAAAGTAAATCTGGAATGCACAACTTAATAGAAAATAATGATGAATAATAGAGACAGTGTAAACTACCATTTTTCTGACTTGATGACTGACCAGTTATCACTTGCGTTTTTTTGTTAAATATAATGTAGAGTTTTTGATACTGATCTGATAAGGTACTATGTTTTATATTAATTTACTTCGTTTTTAAAGTAAGTTCTCGTTATTTTGCTAAGAAGTTGTCCCAAGGAAATATTTTTTTTTTTTGTTTTTTTGGCAAACAACTTCGGAAATAACAGTAATATGTATACACCTAGTAGTACCCTAGTTTACTTTCTACTTGCGCAGTCATTTCTTCGTGTCACCGACAACTCAACCTATAGACGACGCACTACTGGGGTATGCTTTCACTTAGGTTAGGCAGTGACACTGCATAACAGCCGGCCCCGCCCCTTTACATTTCTCACTCCGCCGGCCGAGTCACAGCGATAGAATTGTCGATTGACCTCTTTCTCGAAGTTGTGCCTACCTAACTAGACTGTTTGTCCCAAGTAGACATAGTGGTCGACAACTTAGAGAAGCGCACTCCCGAATAGGACCGGTGCTGAAATTACATAGACATTAGACCTGACTGGTCTTGCCAAGTTCATTTTGAGACCCACTAGTCGGGAAACCCTGCTGAGATCATTGAGCATGGTGCCAAGGTCCTCCAGCGATTCTGCCATGACTACGATGTCGTCGGCATATTGGAGGTGAGTGATGTATTCGCCATTGATGTTGATGCCGAATCCGGTCCAGTCCAAGAGCTTGAAGACATCTTCCAATGCAGCGGCGAAGAGTTTCGTGGACATAACGTGTCCCTGTCTAACATCTCTGTGCAGTTGGATCGGTTTCGTACAGGAGAACAGGAGGTCCTGAACACGGACTGACATGATGGCGTTTCTATACAAGCACTTCAGCACTTCGATGTACCGATAGTCAATTTGGCACCACTGAAGGGACTGCAGCACCGACCAAGTTTCGATCGAATCGAAGGCGCATAGTATATCATAGTCCACAAACGCCAGACACAGAGGCTGATTATATTCCTCGGTTTTCTGTATAATCTGGCGTAGCGTATGGATGTGGTCTATGGTACTATAGCCTTTTCGGAAACCGGCTTGTTCGGGAGATGATCTCCACAAGAGAGCCGTTAGAAGCGTCTTGGGACAACCCGATGATTTATCTGGGCGTAGATCTCGATTTGGTCCCCATTTGCCGTGATTGAGGCGCCAGCAGGTGACCGACGATCTAGGGCCCCCTAAACCCCAGCGCCTAAATCCTGACCACCTCCGTCTCTAATGTAGCCAGGAAATATAATAATAATAATTACAAGTGGCCCATGCCTTATACAAAAAACTTTTTTTTCTGTTTCTGTTTTTGCTTTGGCGCTTAAAAGCATTTCAAATCGTTTCTCCTAAGATATAAAAAAAATATCATGTAAAATAATTTTACTTTTTATTATTGATCGTTTAAATCTTAATTCGTGTAAATATTATTTTACCAAAAAATTTTTACCCTTGAAAGTTAATCAGTCAGACTACCTACGTACATAATTATGTATTTTTCGATTGATATGAGTATATATTATTGCATACTCATTAAAAAGTAGTACTACTTATTTAACCGTTTTGGTTAAATTTTTTACGTAAGATTATATCTAAGTAGAACGCGTAGAACGAAGTAATTAATTGTAAGATTAGTGTAGCTAATTATTTTTATGTAATCACACATACCTGGTAGCTTCCTTCCGCGTGTGTTATTTTGAAGTATTCAAATAAATTTGTTGTAATGTATAATATAATGGGCAAGTTTTTATAATTACATTGTTGCTATTTTTACAACATAGCATAATAATTAATCTAGGTTGTTTTTAATTTAATAACTTGGATTATGTAATATTGAAATTAAACTTAACTGATACAAATTATGTACATAATTATATCGTCGGGTTAATTGGAAAACTACGAGTAGTTCATAGGAAATCGCTAGTATTATTTTTTTCCGTTTTTAGGCATTATTAATAAACTGGATTCAATTGTGCTATCGGTACTTTCCCAATTATAACTTTTACGCAAAATGAAAAAGAAAATAACACGAAATCGCAATTTTTTGCGGTCTACATAAATTGAGTTGATACTATTTGGTTTTTCCTCACCTACGCTGACTATATTTGAATAAAAACACAATTAATACTAATGCTAGACCTTTACCTGTGAATAATAAGAGGAATAGGGGATGAATAAGAACGATTAGTTATTTTAGTATTACTCTTCAAAGTTAAAGATTTAAAATAAAATTGTTAAAGTTTGTACTTGATTCAAATTTCGTTAAGTTTGGGTAGCTAGGTACTATTAGCCAGCATCATCCATCAGCCTTTCGACGTCCACTGCTGGACATAGGTCTCCCCAAGAGGGGATATTTCCGAAATCGCCACGCTTGGCTTGGCTTGGGTTGGCTTACTATTAGCCAGCATACCAGGTATATTATCTACTAGCTGCTACCCACCGCTTTGTCGGCATGGAATTTAGTTTTTTTTTTGTGCGTAATCCTAATTATTTCTCCAAAGTAATTAGCCAAGTTACTTCTTACAACATCTGCTATCTACCAGTGAAAGTACAGTATAAATCGGTCCAGCCGTTCCGGAGATTAGGCGGCACAAACAGACAGACAAAACATTAAAAGTTGATATTTTGGTATAGGTAACGTATACAAGTTTATATGTGCATTTACTTAAAAGCTGTTATTTAGACATTACAAACAGACACTTAATTTTATTTATTAGTATAGATTTTTTAGATTAATATGGTGGGTTTTCACCAAAGATGTACTGTACGTGGAACTATCAATCTGTGTCAAATCTACCAATAGGATCGCAATTTGTGACTGTTATGGTATATAGGATATTTAATGATCCCAACCAATATGCCATTTCAATTTAAAAGGGTTGATTCCCCATGAAATTGTCTTTCACTGGGACTTTCACCTTTTACAAAGTTATTACGTACATGAAAATTGAAGTTTTAAATCTGAAGGTCAAAAAAAGGAAGGAAAGGAAAGATATTCGCACTGTGTTTAGAAGGCAGACCAACGGATGTAGTAGCTATGTAATATTTTCATGAGTATAAAATAAACTATCGACGATCCTAGTAATGGGCTTGACAAGCATCTCCAATAATTGGGAAACGCCAAGTAATTTTTATTTAGTTATAAGTTTTACTGTTATGTTATCTGTGTTTCCATTATTGACTGATAGGATTATGTTAATATTATTTTTTATATATTTTTAAGCATTTGACAATCGAACTTTGTGTTCACTCGTTTTAGTTAATATTGAATAAGTTAACTGTATGTGTTGTATTTAGTGACGGAACATAACTTTAAGGTTAATTTAAAAATGTCAACCTCTGAAATATTTTTGATAATGAAGTGGATGAGATTTATACATATTATCGTTTCGTATTCTTTGTAACAGCGTTTTGTGTGTATTTTGTTTTTTTTTTACCTAAATTGTTATTTTTAATGTTAAGCTTTCAATATTTCAAAACTTTTGTACGTGTAATATGTACATTTAGATTGGTGGCATTTAAAGCTCGAGTAAATGTTCTAATTATAATATACGAATGTATTTATCTATACTATTCTCATGAAGTGCTTTGGCCGATTTATCAAGTATTAGTCTTACGCTGTCTCCCACCCCTTAAAATATTTAGGTTCATAATTATATGGCAGTGACTGGTTTTGAATTTTATTTATATTAACTATTTTTATTTTATTTTATTTCATATAAAATTTTACAGATTTGGTTTCTATGGCTACTCGCTATATAGTGTCCATAACTTTGCAAATGCCTAAAACAGAACATGATAAAATCCGTTAGTTTCGCTTCATTGTGGTGTTTTTTTTTTTATAAAATTGAGGTAATGTATTGAGAATCTTGTTTACTGTATACTGTTGTTAAATTTTTAGTAACATAACTAAAATAAACGAATTCATAACATATGCAAATTATTTTTTGTCTAGTCTACCTTTAAAGTAGAACATATTGAATAAGATATAATAATGTAATTAAGATATGGGTACACATTTTATATTTATAACATATTAGTTGACTGCTGTTTGCCTTTGATTCCTACCCAGAATAATCATTAGTGGGATACATAAATATATTTTTTAGTCTGGGTGTAACTTTTGTTTAAGGCATATCAGTAGAGTATCGCATTTACATAGATATGATTAAATAAGCGAATGTCAACCACCTTGGATTCGTTAATGTGATCGAAGCAAAAGTAGGGTCATTGAGCCGGTAGCGCGCACAGGTCCGGTACCCGGACATTTGCTCGACTACATACATCTTGACAATAGCTGAAATAATACCTAGATATATGTCTTATACGGTTTTAAGATAGTTGAGTGGTAATACTGCACCGAATTTAAAGCAAAAGACTAAATCTATAGCTGGGGATTAGCCGCTCAATATATCCTGTTACTCAGAGGAGAGAGGAAGTGCGAAAAATGACAAAAAAAAATTACGAGGGCGCTCGAGATTAATCGTAAGTTTATTAATTTTTTTGTTTTTTTTTTTATATTATCGTTTAATATTTAGTTAGATTTAATATTAAATGTTAAAAGATATTTTATAGTTTTTGTATTAGATTAACTTATTTGTAATAAAAGTCGGGTGTACGCCAACCGGCATGCAAATTTGTCAATTACACCAATTGGCGAACAAGTGCTCGCCAACCAGCATGCAGTTGCGAATTTTGCTTTTTCATTTTGTTTCAGAGTACATAAAGTAGACCTTCAATAGTCAAAAATATGATGTGATAAATGGTTCAACAATGTATTATTCAGTTTACGAACACATGCTTTCTTTAAAAAACCTTGTAAATTTTAACTTCAAAATTGTGTTCGCTTATCGGGATAATGCTGTGAAAACTGTGTTTCAGTAAGCGAACATGTGATTATTATGAAACAAAACTTAAGATAATTTAAAACATACTTATATAATTAAGAATTAAATATAAGTTACTTTACTTATCATCACGCTATCTCCCATGCTTCTCTTCTCTGGCTACCCCAGCCAGAGAAAACAGAGTGCCAAAAAGCTCTATTATTGCATACAACTCTCGCTTCCTAAATTCTCTTCATAAATCTTCGCCGGTTTCGGAGACCAGCTTCCTTCAATACATGATCAATTTGTTGGTTAGTCACGGTCTCCCCCAGTACCAACATCTTTCCACTTTCTCATTGCATATCTTCTTAACCAATCGCTCGTCTGGCATTCTTTCTTCATGTCCGAACCATCGGAGCATTCTCTTTCGCATTACACCAATACTCTCTTTCAGACCTACTCGCCCACTTACGTCGTCATTACGAATGCAATCAGTCAGCCTAACTCCATAGATTTTCTGCAGTTATCAAGCGCATTTCAAACGCACTGATATTACTCCCATGCTCCTTTTTGCATATCAAACTCTCGCTTCCCTATATTAATGTTGGGACAAGCACTGCATTATGTATTGTAACACGTGCCTTCTGGCTGAGGTAGTGGCTGCCGAAAAGTTGTCCAAAAGCTCTATTTCATTCTGTTGTGTGTTGTCTATCTATTTCAGTGGTGTACCTTCCATCCCGACTGAATCCACATCCAAGATTAGCAACCTCGGCAAGCAGCTTGCATAAGTAAGAATAACGAATATAGAAGGCTGATAGATAGAATACATATTCTGAAGGGGCTTGATGTAGGCACTTCAGCCAAGTGTTCGCCAATGGGTACTCCAGTGTTCGCAAACTAAAAAAAGTGTTCGCAATCTGGCATTTTCAGTACTTTTTCCTTTTTTTCTCATTTTATTCAAATCTACGTGCAGAATACCAAAATAGCATTACGTTTTCAGAAAAAAAGTATATTCTTAACGTATTAATATATTAGTACACTAATATAATTCTTAGATAGTATACATTTTGAAGGGTTCAAAGAAGGCAACTCCGCTAATTGTTCGCCAACCGGCACAATGACCCTACATTGTGAACCCTAATGACGTTGGTGTCGAGAAAGCGTAGTGGGAAAAACCTAAAACTTTAAAGACTTCGTACCTCAATCCGAGGACATGACATCTCATACCGTGAGATTCCTGACTTAATAAAATTCGAAATAATGTGTGTAGGTATTTGTTTAAAAGTTATCACTGCTCAGTGAAGCAGTACATCCAATGAATGAGGAAATTTTCACGCGTGGGCAATATTCCTAGAGGGTTTGTGAAATCTGCCGATCGGCACTGGACACGCTGGTCCACTCTGGTGGTGGACTCTGGCCTAATTTCCTCTCACCCGCTAAGTAGGACAGTAATAAAAATATATTTGCATGATTGTGTGTATCACAGGGAATTTCTTCTCCATTTTTAATGGGTAAGTAAGGCTTTTCATAACTATTCAATTTAACTTTGCGTTTGTGACAGGATTTTAACTCTCTCTCTCTCTCATAAATGAGATTTAACTGTACAGGAAAACTAAAATTTTATCCTATGTTAATCAAGTCTAAAACCACCACCAATCACAGCAAAGTGCCTTCAATGAAGTTAGATGCCAAGGTTTGTACGAATACTGTGGAAAACATTAAAATAGGAATATATATTTTAAGAGACGAACCTTTAAAATAATGCATAATAATTACAACGTAATCGTATGCATGAATATTTACAATAAACTATTTTATGTCTACCAATTATTGCGACAAGAAAACGTACCGTCCCAAGAAATGATGCTCTTCTATTGTAAATTTTGTAAATAAAAGCCTTTTAACAACTTCAGCTTTTTTATTACATCTAATCCTAGAACTAACATGATGTGCAACAATATTTTTACATATGTATGATGGTGATGGACGGAAGCATTATTTCAGAATATGCTTAACTAGAATGTTCTGTACCCTATGACATAAAATAAAATAGTCTGCAATATAAGCACAACGATAAATATGTCTATTCATAAAATTGAGGATAATATTTTATTTGTTCCAAAACAATAGTTTTGTTTATGTCCGTTATTCTGTTTGTAAATATTGTTCGCATGTTATGTAATTTATAATCAGCTACTCATCTATTATTTTTTTATCTTTATTAATACAATATGATATAGTTTACATAACTAAATGACGTACACAATAATACGACAATCTGTGTCGTGTTCAATACACACGTAAGAATTTATTCTATATTAGGTATGTGGACTGTTATATTCAGCACAACCGAAATAGTGTTGCTGAATGTAATTACGTGCTTACTCAGGTTTACAAGACATGGATTGCCACAAAAATGATTCTTATATCATAGACTATATTATTTACATTTTGGGAATTATTTCACTTCTTACCGTTCATGGGTTTTATGGCTATGAATAAGTAAGATTTAAATGCCGAATATTTTTTTATTTTATTTAATAAATAACTTAATAATTATAGACACTTTTTTGTACAATGTCAGCCATATAAATACTAGAAATTGTGTGCAGTGTCTTTCAGTGTTCATAGACGAAGACCAGGGTTGCGCGAGCGCACGAAGTTAAGCAGCTCATCACTGTCCTCGCATACAAAAGGCTTTACGTGGTGGCACGCGACATCGTGCCATTTGATACCATCATTGTAGAAGTTGTTCAGGATCGCCAAGCATGATTCGTCGTTGCCCTGTGCCACGTAAATATATTTCATTTTAGTAACCACATTAAATCAATGTTACATACCTAGATACCTACATATAAACTCACGTCTGTTTCCCAGTGGAATAAGCAGACACAACATATTGTCACTTGTCATAAAATGGCCTTCCTCTGTACCATTTTACGCCCCCCTTTTTTTTGTTAAGGCGGATAAATTTACCTAACACCGCACCTCCCGTCGTTCGGGGCAAAGAACAGGATAGTACGGGGCCCTCAACCACTAAATAAACCCGCCGTGTGCCGTCTCTATGCTTGAACTAGCGGACCACTGGAACAGTGTGACATTACTTCAGTGGTCCATATTTCGCCCTCTTGGGAACTCGACGTGATAGGTGATAAGCCACTTCCCCGACATTCGGTTGATTGTTAATTAAATCTCCTTTGCGTTCCCACGGGTCTAATGTTATGGATATTGGGGCGACATTGGGGAAAAATGTCTGGGTATTTTCAAAATCTGGCAACCTCCAGGCTAGCTGGGTGGATTATACCATATGTCCGCCTCAGTTTTAGGGAAATCCGTGCCAGACAGCACACAATTAAACAGTAATTGAACAAGTTTGCCACAACGAGGAAAGACTAACTCGTTCTAAAGGCAGTCGGTAGCTATAATAGACCATTTCCCCTTTCTCGAGCTGGTTTTTCTCACCATTGGGTCGTATATAGGTTTTAATATAGAAACTTGAAACATAGTCCTATAAAATCACTAGCCCTACACATGTTTTGCTCTAGAATTTTACTGACCTGTGCGGCTTCACGGTTGTCAGGCTGGGCTTGACCATATCCGCCTGTGTAGGACCAGTCACCAGTGTTGCGCTGTGTGGTAGAGCCGATCTTGGCACCGGAACCGGACCAGAACCAGCCGTTAACATTAGGAGGCTGCAGGTCGGGACGGTCGCATCCAGCAAAGTTGCATTTGCGACCAGAAGTCCAAATGTACCTCACGTTGCCACGAGCGATCCTTTGTTTCACGAATTCATTTTCCTTAAAAATACAGTAATCTCAATTATAGGTGTGTCTACAACACATTCCATATTACGCCTTCACACGTAAATATCTGTGTCACGATAGCCGTTTTGTCGTTCCGATTTCTTCCGATGGCTAGTGAATTATACGGAGCTCGCAAAACACAGTTTATATGTTCCATACAGGGGCAGTAAGTGTCACGGTTGCGGTCAATGACATTCAACACAGCTCTTGGCTAGGATTAGCACCTCTAATGACGCAAAACGTACGAAACCAAAACTAGCTTGTTTATTTTGTCTATATGGTCCGTGTGGTGTGGTGGTAAACAATGTCACAACTCAACTCTATTCCGCGAGCGTCGTGACTTTCTACTGGGGATGTAAATTTAAGCTAACGATACCTACTATTGTGATAGAATACAAAACCAGCCGCTGTTAGACCAATTTTCTTCCCATTGCAGAAAAGATTCGTGCCGCGCTAAGGAAGTGTAGTAGGGCGCTGGGCAGTCATTTAACTCGGTCGGTATAATGTATGAAAATACTTCCGACAGATGGCGCAGGCGTCACCCAAAGACATTAAGTATGAATGTGTTATCGAAATTAGCAGTCGGGAGCAATTGTCACGATGGCTGAATTGGCAAAGCATCTGAACGGTATCCAGGAGATGCAGGTTCAAATCCTGCTCGTGACTGTTATTTTCGATTTCACATTTTTCACTTTGTGTTTAATGCATAGTGCTAAGCATGTCAAATGCTAAAAATATATATGAAATATCTAAATAGTGATTTAACTGTTTAATGAATCTCGGCTGCTACAACTTAAATGCCATTTCTATTTATTTTTTTGCATTTTTACGAGTATGTGCTCTAAATATTAGCGTCCGACACAAAAAGTGGCCAACATGGCTAGGGAGGAATTTGTGCCATGTGCTACTTGCGTTCGATCAAGTCCGTGTAGTCGATGTGACGCGCTCGACCGTTGCACGTTGCACCCCTTTCACGCGAAGTCTTCAATGCTCTATAAATTGAATCAGACTATCCTATAGCATATTGAAGTCTATAACTATTGAATGGATGTAGTTATACTGTGTAGTATCATAGTGTAACGAATACTTCGTTACACTATGGTAGTATACATCTGTTTTTGCGTTTGCACAGTAACAGGCAACAGCAACATAATATTTATAATTAATAAAAATATATTTTTTTGATTCATAACACGTCTGGTTGGTTGTTAGCAACATACTCGAATAATATACCTATCTAACTACATGTTATGATAATCAGAGGATTATTAGAGTGTTGTAAGTGAATATTGCAGCACTTTAAATGCCAACGTACTTGAGTTCAAATTAACGAATGATTGCACTATAGGTACAATCATTAAAGCTTTTCTCACATCCATTCTATTCGGTTCTCAAGATTCTTCAACGTTGCGAAATGTCTTTATGCAGCGGATAAAATGATTGTATCCTTACGAAATACGATTTGCTTTTCAACATTCGAGACGTAGAGAAATGCAACAGCTTCGAGACGTTAGCCTTGGGTTGTATCTTCCTACGTATCGAAATAAACTCTTTATAAGTCTGATATATTTATATCCATGTGTCATCAACAAGGCTACCTATAACTAACCCTTATTTGTAAATTGATGTTACGTCCTTCCATTACGAACCACTGCAGATTTTTTTTATTATTTGTTACTAAATATCAGCCGTCCAGGGTGCAGATAAATTTTGGGCTCAAGATTATTTGCCATATATTAGTATTCGATTGTAATAGTTATTGTACAGGATACAACAAAAAATATTTATTGAATATTTATTCAACATTACCTACTTTAAAAAAATAGGTATTAGTAGGTATCTATTCTAAAGAACAAATTATTTGTGATGTAGAGATTGGGAATGACCGTTGGTCAGTGCGATGGCTTAGCGGTTAGTACACTTCCCCGCATTGGAAGGGACGTAGGTTCGATTCCCGCTCGCACTAAAGTTCTCTTTTTCCACATTTTCACAAATAATTTGTTCTTTAAGGTAGCTGAGCATGTCAAGTGCTAAAATACAGATAAAAAGGCGCCCGCGGCGAATCGATCGCTACGCCACTGAAGTAAGTGATGTACCTATTCTCCTGTTGGAATTAATGTTGCAAATGTTGTGACTTACCTGTGGGGTTTCTAATGAAACAGCGTCCATACAATGACGACGGCATATGTTTCTGGCGTCCAGCCAGTCTACCTCCAAACTACGAGTAGGAGCGTGCTCCCAACTGAAGAAGTATGAGTGGAGAACTCCTCGGGCATCGCGGTACGTTGAGTGACGAACCCCTGCACAAAACCATTTAATTTTTAAAATTAGTTGAAATACACTAAGAAATTTTAAATCGAATTGTTAATTTATCTATTGTGCACTACATATTAACAGGTACAGTTAAGTAAGTGACATGTTTTATGATTCATAGTCGTATTTGCTAGTTTTGCTCTTCAACATGTGATGCAAATCTATTTATGTAACACTATGTGTATTGTCTAACAGCGATTACTTTTAACATGAAGAGTGTAACCAAATCTTACTATTTTGGAAACTGTACTGGAAATTAGCTGCTCCTGGTGTATTGTAAATCCAGCGCTGACTGTAGCTAACTACAACTGCAGTAACGTATAGTTGTAAATAACTATTTGTATCGAAACATCATTTCGCTAGCCTTAATATAAGGCTTAATATAAACTTTGTTAGGGGCCGGCTGCCGATCTGTTCGGTTTTAGCTGATTTACCAATATTTACACGGAGCGTGTGCCTATCTGACTAACGATCCAATGAAAGGTACAACTGCTGAGAGTGGGGACCGGAGTCAGATTTTTTATTCCAGACTCGGATAAGCTATATAACGACTGCCAGGATGTTATTTGACGGACGGGATCCACTGCTTGCGTTCGGAAGCACGGAAGATGTCAGATGTCCACACTGTAAATTTTGCCCACCCATCTGATGCCGACCGAGCGAAATTACTTAACCTTGTCGATCGCTTGAACTGTAAGTGCACAACTAGACTATGACGTTCTTAGATAAAACTATCAAAACATCGGATCATCAGAATGGCGCTGACGTGGTACGTCACCCGTCAAGTCTCGTTTTTAGAACAGGGTAGTGTGCGGCCCTCACCTACTAAATAAACCCGTCGTGTTCCGTCTCTCCGCCTGTATTGGCAGACCACTGGAACTATAGGCCATTAATTCTGTGGTACCTGTCTACCCCTCTGGGAAACATACGTGAATAACCTACTGTACGTTGTAGCCGTTGTAGGTAATTTTGTTTTAGTACAGACAATGTATCTATTGCTTAACGATTGGTATAAGAACAAATAATAAACATTAAAATTACGTGTTAGTATACTTGTATGCAAAACCTAAAGGCCTCGCAAATAGGTAGTACATTTTTTTTAGAATTTTTGTCTGTCTGTTTATCTGCTTGTTTGTTCGCGCATCACACAAAAACTACTGAACGGATTTTGATGCAAGTTTTTTTTATTTAAAAGGGCTTGTTTTGACTTAAAAACTGGTAGATATTTTATCCCGCTACTATATCGGGAACCTGAAATATAACCGAAAAACTAGCTTTTGGCTGCGGCGAAGCCGCTAGCAAAGGCTAGTTCTAAATAAAATTGTTATGTATTCAGAGACAGACAGAAATAGGTTTTATAAAAATGTACAGATAATAGTATAGATAGTGCCATTCAAGAAGACGTGCCCCTCAAAATTTGGCGAGGGGGCCGCGGGGTGTGGGACGATTGAGCCAAGTGTCAGTCGCAAGCCATCAGCGGCTCGATGCACATAGTAGTACATTTCACATTGCTTGAATCTAGACTTGGCAAGAAAGTTGCTCTACTTAATAAAAAAAATTAAAATGTCTAGAAAATTAAAATGTAACATTCAATTTCTATCAGTATTACATTTTGTGAAACTCTCAGGAAACATATATAATATTAAATTATCGCCCTCAAAGCGACTTTACAGACGACCATATAGTTTTTTTTAGTATACTATTAATATTTATAATTGCTCCCTTAACATGGTAATATCACTGTATTAACTAATAAAGACATACAATACCCACACTGAACGACAACATTAAATATTAATTATTTTTAAATAAAAAAACCGCTTTCAAAAGACACCCAGGAACTAAAACGCAAAAAATAAATGGTCGACTTCAAACACATCAGTAGGTGTCTAACGCGGATATCGTATGTAATTTATTTTTTGCTTTTTAGTGTTTTCCAAAAAATAGGTCAAAAATAGGTGGTGCACGATAGGGAGGAATTCCTTGGGTGCATCTCGTATAAGAAAGCATCGAGTACAGGAGCACAGTAGAGAAAGAAATAAAGCACAACAAAAAAACATACAGCCGAATTGAAAACCTCTTCCTTTTTGAAGTCGGTTGACAATATTAAAGTAGAGCATCTTCCTAGTTGACCGTATCGCTCTGTCGTGATTTTGTTTATTCATCGATGTGTGCGTGCGTAATAGGCAATTCGGTGAAACGATACCCACTTGCATTGTAAGTAATTAGAAAAAAGAGTGGGGCGCGTCTTCGTGGATGGCACTATCTATACCTACAGATGGAAGCCATTACTTGCGAATTAAATGACGCATAACATTGAAAACAAAGAGTACTTTTTATTATATTGACAATATTGGTTGGGGTTGCGTGTATGTCATCTATGCACTTCTTTTGGATATGAATGTAGAGAGAGAGAGGTGGCGTGCAGTTTTAAACTAGAAGATTTGTACATGACCTACTGCACAAAACCAGTTAGGTAGACGCGAAGTAGGTTCATACGCATATATATGTAATAACGTAAACACGATCTTTTATTGTGCAATCATCGAGTACAGTAAATCACAAAACCACCAGAGAAGGAGGTACCTCTTGCGAATCGTGTGACTATTGTAAAACACATATTACGACAGACATGGTATCTACATACCTATTTAGAATTACGAAGTACACTATTTATCTAAAGCGTTTTGTGGTCGTTTTACTATTTGCGATACCACTCACTGCCCTGATTCACTGAATTTACTGAATCGCTTGCTGTAATAGCTGTTGCCCACGACTTAATTTGAGTGTTTTTTCCCCTGGACTGCAAACTTTTTCTGGATGTCTTAAAACACCGATGCCGCGTGCTGCTATATATTGTATAGGCTCCCGAACCGAGTGTATTAGGTTCGATTCCCTCGGACAATTCTTTATGTGATTCACAAATAGTGATTCTAAGTCAGGATGCACTTTGTGTGCATAAATTTGATGTATGTTTACAGACTTTCGCAGTACAGGGGTTGTTACTTAGTGCAAGCATGGTGTTTTTAAAACAAACAGGAAAAAACCTTCTCCGTGCCCACAAACGGGCTAAGTTGGCTTGGCGGGCCTCCCACATATCCGTTCTTTATAATTGTTCAGTTTTGCTTTTTGAGATGTAGGTATAGCTATTTTAAGTCTAGAATTAAAAAAATATCATAATGTAGGACTCAAACCTAACCAAATATAAGTAATCTGTGGTGGTAATCTTTTCCTGCTTTAGAATTTAATCGAATGGATATATCAGCTTATCATTGTAGGTAAGGTAAGTACTTCATTATTGAAGCAATTGACAGACTGTGCTATTTTCAGTGTAATAGAATAATATATTTTAGCATCTCCCACAGCCTGTTCATAGTGGCGTTAGGGCCATGCCCTATTTTGTGATTGGATGTCTTCTGCAAACAGTGTTTAACTTAAACCTAAACTAAAGGCACGTACTTCTTCTTTGTGTTATCTTTGGGGTGTAAAAATTGAAAGATTTAATATATTTTGATAAGTCTGTATGTACCTACTCATAAAATCACCAAAATTTCCCTTGAAAATTTTGCTTTTGAAAACAACATAAAGAATGCTAACGAGGTAAAAGGCAGTTTTCTCAGAAGAAAGTACGTAAATGTATATAGAATAGAGCCGAACTATCCATTTATATTCAAATTTACACCAAATAAATCGCCAAGAGTTTGATTTAATCAGGGTTATTTGTGTAAACTAAACACATTATGTTGTGCGTGGGCACTTAAACTCTCACTTTATGCGATCCGTTATTGTCTACGAGCATGGAGTGTAATGAAAACAGGCCCAGCATATAATCAATCCGTTAAATGAACCGATCTGTCGTAAGTAGAAAGTGTATGTGTGATATTTTAACACTGTCAATATAACATAACACGCGAGTTCGTAATATTGACATAGAATAGACTCAGAAATCATTTGTATGCCGGAACCATTTTTGTCTTCCGTAAAATAACGTAATTTTAGGAATTACATAAATGTGAGTGAGCGAGCGTGAATAGATAGATTAAAATATTATATAGGTATGTTTATTGGTAAATGTTTCCATAGCCATTATCTATTTTTCGTAGAAGTCACTTTGAATCTTCAAAGCACGAAAGTTACATAACCGTAGAGGTTTGGGTATACAAAGAGCTAATTGCCAAATTATTTTTTGTTAACAGACATAATTATCGTTTATTTTCAAACATGAGTTACATGCTACAAGGGTCATTGTTATTTTCTATTAGTTATTTAAAAGTATGATTGCTAAAGCGAGGAAAGTTGAGAAATTCACCTTAGAGTATAATAGCCATTTTGCGTTTTACATGTACACCTGCCTACGTGCACGTGTAATAGAAGCTTTGAACACGTATATTTAGGTATCCCTCCTTCCCTTTGCTATTATAAAGCTGTAACAGAGCTGTGCCTGTACATTTAAGATATTTGAAAAAAAAAAAACTGTAGAAAGCATAAGTAGATATAGATACTGTGAAATTAAGTGACTACTTATTTATTGCCTTAGTTAGTTTCGTACAGGAAGATTGTCTTCATTTAAAGTAGACTTAATGAGGATGGGAAATAGCACCTTAAACTTCGTGAATTTAGTTTTAATATTTAAAGTAGGTACTTAATTATTTAACCAGTATTAGCCAGCGTTTTGATAGTTTTTATTTTAGAGACTGTACGTAAATATATCTAACCGCATAGAACTAACACAAAGAATCCTTGTTTGCATTGTGAAAGAGTATACGATGAAAACATCGTTCGATTGTGATTGCTAGTGCGCTTCCAAATAACATCGCATCGCAGGTGCCACACCTTGCATGCGGGCAATGTTATTGCGAAACCCTCGCTTAGTTCCCACAATACTAGATTTTTTTTGATACCCGAGTCAGTGAATTTAAAATAACACGCTCTATTTCACGATTTGCTTGTTATTAATCTTTACTATGAGGCTTTACGGCAACATCAATAAATTCACATACGTATTATTTCACACCAAATCCATGGATTACTTTAGGGGAAGAGACGAGACTTTTAAACTAATTTACAAAGTCAAAAATATAGACCTACAATTCAGTTTCAGAAGAAGTATGCACACGTATTGATTGAACTTGAACACATGACATCGTGTTACACGTTGGTTTATCCATATGTGCAAAGATTGATTGATTAATGATTACCTACACTGGCACCAGGGGTTAGTGCCGATATTCAGTAAGGGCGAAATTTGTTGCATTAGTAATAAAAATTAGGTATCAATGACAATCCAGCGGTACGACCAAGAACTACATAGTGGTCTCCAGACCGATCTCGAGATATTCCAGGACACACACCGGTGAGTTTTTCCAAATTAAGTGTGTATTAATCGATTAATTGTATCATCACAATGAAGGAAAATATCATGATTCGTCATGCGAGATGCGATATCATTTCCACCTGCATGCGTGAAATATTTTGTCGACGGCTTGTAAAGTTCGCCAATCCGTACTAATAAGGCAGTGTATTTGTCTGTAGCCTAATTCAAAATTCAAAATTCAAAAAAGGTTCTTGGTAAGTAGTAGAAGTTTAAGTAAGTTCAAAAGCCTTACGTATAAGTATTAAGAAATTCGAGAACTTAGTCTTTCAATTATTCATGCACACGATTATAACGACAACGATTACGTATACCTACCTTAACGATTAGTCGTTTTTGTAAGGAGGTAAGTATATGACATCTAATGATTAGTGCTTTAGGAAAAGGAAGAAATAAAAGTTGAAAGTTCACGTAAGAGCAGTGATGCAAGACCTTCCAGTGATTTCCGTCCATAGAAAGCTTGCGAAAAGTCGTGAGTAGAGCTACCGTATCACGAAAACTTTAATTCAATCTGTAGTTGATGGCTTTAACGTGTAGTTGTAATTCCATACATAATTATCAATTACCTAAGAATTGATATAATTAACTACTTATTCGACTAATAATTAGTCATTTCAAATTTATAAGCTAACATAACTTCCTGTAATTTCTTCTCTCATGTGCTACTCGTTATATATTTTTGTATAACATTTTTTCATAACATAGCATCACGCCTGTATTCCCCGAAAGGGTAGCCAGCGGTGTATTACACACCCACGGTTCGCCAGCTATGTTTAAGTTCCACGTAATAGGGGGCGAGCCTAGTGCCGTTTACCGGGCACAATTCCAAAATCCGGGCTGCTACCGGGAATTTTCTTTTGTAGTGAAAAAGCGCAATAACACTCCGACCCGGGGATCGAACCCGAGTCCTCATGATCAGCAGGCGCTCACACTACCGCTGCACCACAGAGGAAGTTTAGAAATTAGAGCTCCCGAAATAGATAAGTTACCTAGGTATGTAAAGTGCTGTTCCAATTATCTTCCAATAGGTCCAGTGGGAACCACACAATTTTTTCCCGCCTAACAAAATAATTTGTGGAGATTTTTAAGGATGTGAATCGAACCCATGATTAACGGGAGTTTTATACCTATATTGTACCGCTAAGATACTCCGCAGATACCTAGTATTCGTACCACCTATTTAGTTTCTATATGTACACAATCTGTTTGTTTATTGGTCCATGTAATCCATTATGTGTTGTTGTTATACCGATTACGTAAGCCTTTTTTATGTTAAGGCGGGAAAAAATGTACCTCACCACACACCCCGCCGTTCGGGGCAATGAACAGGGTAGTGTGGAGCCTACTAAATAAAGCCGCCGTCTCTCCGCCTGTAGGATGGCGGACCACGGGAACTGTGTGACATGACTTCAGCGGTTTCGATCACATAAGCCTGAATATTAAAATGAGGATATACTAAATGACGTGCATAATCATTAGGAAATTAAAATTATAAGATTTACCTACATATATACTTATTGTAATTTATAAAATAATTAGGTTTCCAATTGAGGCAGTCGATGCATCTAAATACTTGATCTCCTCCTCACTATTTTCATTAACTTCCCCGTGCGGTGTAAATTGTTTTCTAGATGTTACCTTCTTGTACGTGCTTAGATACTTAGATATCCAGGATGCCATCATGCCAACTACATTCTTAACGTTCCCCTACTTTACTTGCAACGGCACGCTTATTGAATACTCTTACAATGTATTATGCACAACTTCTCTACCATTAGTAACGGTTCAAAACCTTTTAACCCCTCTATAAAAGCTATGTGAAGACCTTTCTCCCTTACCGCAAAGTTATTATATACAATGTACTCACTGTTAGCACAACTCCTGGGATCTGGTAAGGCAAGTCGCCTCTGAGCGTCTACTACGCATAGCACTGCTAGGAAGGCGACAGCCGCGAAACAAAGGTGCCGGCTCATCTGTGTAGTGGAAAATAATTATTAAATAATGTAAGTATACTCACAAAGATACAGTACAATATTGTGTGTGCGTGTTTGTGAGATTGTCGCGGACTTGAATTTCACGTATAGAAGTGTAGTCGTGATGGAATTTAATATTATTAGGCTTAGTCATAGGCAAGCGGTAAGAGGGCCCGCTCAGTGGCGTAGATCTTTCTCGGTTATAGTGGTTTGACGCAACGCTCAGCTGATGGCACTGATACTCATTTTGACGAAAGTGGTCACGGGTGAGCCTGTATTGCAAGTTCGCTTTCTTTTGGTTATGCCCAGCATGAATGGTTGAGGACAATCGATACGTGTGATGAATTTAGTTTGTTGTATTTGTGAAAGCAAAACCCGCCATGCTGACCTCCTTGTTGTGAGTTTAAATGTTTGCGTGAAAAGCTACTCATTGCGAGAAATCGTAAATTTGGGACGCTTTTTATGGTGACAGAAAGTCGTGGCATACTACTTTATGTCACGACACGCGTATTATTGAAAAATGAAAACGTCGCTTGTTACGTAAAAGTTTAACAAGGTTTTGTTTATGCAGTGAGTCGAGTTTGAACAGACAGGCATTGACTAGTAAAAGTTGTATAACTTTCTATAATTTCTTTCGAGATAATAGTAGTTAAACATCGAAGTGCGCGGAAATATGTGTAACGAGGTATAACGCTATTGGAATTATTTTTTTGGTTAACTTATTAAATAATATTTTTAAATTATATTTTGTTTATTTTGTAAATAGTAATTACAAAATCTAAATGAAAATAAACTATACTTAGGACAGGCAAAGTAGAACACTATTTCACTGTTGGAAAATATTTAAGAAGCGCTGTGAAAATTTTATTGTGATTAACAATTAACATGCACACACGATTGATTCATAAGTATTATCGTTATCACTTGAAATGAAGCGTCGCCTAAGGCAGCGCGTACCTCTAGGACTTGGTTAATTATGTCGAATGGTTGAAGTGGGATGATGCGCTTTGCGGACGAGCAGGTGCGCGTGCGTCGTAGGCAGTACGCGATGCACAGGTGTATAGTGCGACGGTGCCGGAGGGACTGACGCAGCCGCAGCACTCCTCTCTAATTAAGCCTCCGACATTCATTCACTTTCACTTCCAATACCAAAGAAGACCCACCCGCTTCGTCGCACCTCGTTGCTGTGTAAAATCCGAAGACCTTCTGGAGGTCGTAGCCGGATACGAGAGTGAGTTTACATAATACTCACTAGTACACATTTTCAATAGAACTAAACTAATTTGGCTACGCTAAAGTGCGGACTCGAGGAATCGGATATATCGATAAAAAAATACATGAAATTAATATAAGTAATAACCTATTAGTCTCCTCGTATCCAAGATCAGTTCAATAGAAGACCTTGCAGATAAGGCAAGAGAAATTTTATTCTCAAATATTGGTATAAGTAAGTACCTCTATACATACCTATTTATTGAAAGTACCTAGGTAACCATAGAGAACTTACTATGGAAATGTAGGTATGGAATTTTAAATTGATTCAAACAACTTGGAATAACACCGATATCCACTTTTCTTTAAATATGTCATAAATTGTAAAGCTGCTTCTTTGCTTTCAATCCCTTAATTTTAACAAAAATGAGGTCATTTTATTTTGATGGTAAGGCAACAACACATTTTTTAGTCAAAGCACTACACTAGCCGTGTTTTAGTATGAGCACGGGAGTGGTGTGGATGATCTGGATCATACTGTTACGAAACTTTTTGGAGTTAAGTTGTCTTTTGACCGCTTAGCAGTAGGTACAGTAGCGAGATATTCTTGCACGATAATAGGCAGACAGATTCTTACTTGTTTTAAAGCCTGATACCTTGGAGTAAAGTCATTCGGGGTAAGAACACGTGTCGGGTAAGAGTTCGCAGTGCTAATATCTTCCCTGGGAATGAAGGAATAGGGGGTGCGTGTATGACGAAGTCGATGGTGAGCGGCCATGTTAAAACTAGGTGTCCGTGTGGTGACGGATTAAGAATACAAGTGTCACCACCCCATTCTTTGCCACGGGTGCCGTATGAGGCGACTAAGGGAAGTAAGCAATTGTCATCCATTGTATGACTGGTGGTAGGGCTGGGTACCAAGTGGGAGTACTCACTAGGTATCGGGCCCGAGCTGGTTGGTACCACCATCTCCCGTGTGACCGGCCATGAAGCGCATCGTTGTGTTTTGGCTGTAGCAGGAGATAGCCGTTTATATTTCATTTCATCTCTGTGAAATGAATTGGTGAGCAGCGGCTTGACAATACTCTCGGTATAGTCGAGTCCATGGGTGACGGTTACCTACCATCAGATGGACCGTGGCTCATCTGCCTCTATATGCAAAAAAGGTGTTACGTTGCTGTACGGCGTTCTTGTAAAAAAAAAAGGTAAAAATGTGAATTTCCATATTTAGCAGTTAGTATTTTGTTCTACGGAAAAGTATATAACCTCGGTACAAGAAAACGTGGTAAGTAGTTTATAGTGTTGTAACACTATTAATGCACACTTAATATTGAGTAAAAATTTTGGTTTTTCTCTAGAACACATGTGTACTCAGATGAGGTATTAAAAAAGTAGACCCGTGGGGTAAGAGAGCGGGTTAAAGAGAACGCACGCGATCACTTACACGTAGGTAACTATACGCGGTCATTTTTTTTTTTTAAATTTATTATGGCTAGTCGCGATTTACGCATTGCCAATAACAAAAACGAGAGAACTTAGTAGGATTTAGGATACGGATTTAAAGGAATTTGGAAGATTGTCAAGGATCAAGTTTAAATTATTTACATAATATTACAAACGGATATTATTTAAACAGATAAAGGAAAAAATATAATTACATATAAGGTACAGGCGCCAATGAAGGCCCACTTAATTTCAAAACCTCGTAAAATCTTGTAGATAAGTAAAGTAAAGAAAAAACATAATGGAAGTTGTAATATATTTATTTGAGAAACAAGATATCTAAAAAAATAGTACAGCTTTTGGCATTTTAGCACAAATGTAAATACTTTTTAGAAACTTGGTATTGGGCTATCTTGGGAAGCTGGTCGCCGAAGATGGCCCGAAAAATATTAATGAAAATATATGCAGTATAATCACTTCAACACTTTTAACATAAAACATAAAAATAAAAACACATCCTTTTCATAACATTATTGATAAAAGATAAAAAATCAACCAAAAATTTAAATGTGGGCTATCTTAAATCTATCAAAATAAAAATCAACTATAAAATAAAAACAAACTACTTAATAAAATTAAATTTAACTTTGAGATCAACTTTGAAAGTAACTTATCAAAAATAAAAATAAACCAGTTCTTTTTTCTAAAATATTTTTTTTATGTCAGTCATAGGTGGGCTATCTAAGGAATACTGAAAAATTACTTTGAGATCAATCGAAATATTATACTTAATTAGTTAAAATAAATTAGACGCTACTGTCTTTAATAAATAATATAATCTGTTAGGAGTGTACACACTCGGTGTACACTCCTAACAAAAAAAAACTGAAAAGAATCTCAAAAGTGAAATTACTTAATAGCTTAATCAGAATTTTAATTGCACTCTGGGCATATGAATTGCTCCTCATCGTCTTTGGTTAAACCCACACAGACTTCATGATACCATTTTTGGCATTTTTGGCATTGACGCATATCATCAAGTCTATCCACCTTGCATCCATGACAATACCAACCATGTTTTTCGAGTGTTTTAGATTCCTTCTTCTTACTTGTTTTTGTCATCTTCTTATTAATATCTGCATTCAGTCGTCTTTCTCTCGGTACTCTTTTAAGCTCATTACCTTTTTCCTGGTTTAGTTCTTTTTTACCTTTATTAGAGTCACTCGGTTGTTTTCCTTTCTGTCTCTGGTTTTTTGTAAGTTGCAAATTTTTAGTTGTATCAGCGTCACTTGGTCGTCTGCTTGGTTTAGTTTTTTTGGTTTTTCTTTTAGTGTTCTGCGCCGTTTTTTCTTTAGAAGTATCAAACAAATCTTTAGTTATTTTTTGGCCTATATAATTCATCGCTTTTCTTCTAGGTTTGTATTTAATTGTAGCGAAATTAGGAGTGGGGATTTGTTTGTGGAATGGTGATTTCTCAGGATGTTTTTTCAGTTCTGATAAAGGTAAATTATCTTCCGGATCATCAAGTTGAACTTTATTGGGCTCAGAGAGCGATGGAGGTTTTCTGAAGTCCGCATTTAAATTTTCTTCGTCTGACTCAGAAGATGAAGTATAAATATTAAAACGCTTCGTAGAATTTTTTATTTTCTGAAGGGCTTCATCAAAATCCTCATTTTCAGATAAATCAGGCGTTCTTGAACCTAAACGTGGTATTAAAGGCTGCTTATTTAAGCCAGAGATAGTAGGAACTGGTGAAAAAAACTCTGTACTTCTATTATATTTCTCCAAAACAGGTAGCTTTTGAATCGGATCTTGATTCTCTGAGTTGTCCATGTTAAAATCTTCAAAAGAGGAGCTATAATCAACAATTTTTTTGACAAAAGTTGGAGATTGTGGATAAGATTCAATGATTTCGACATAATTTCCATGATTTGGGGATACATCATCGTGAGTTAAAATTGACGGTGATAAATTCCTGTCCTCTTCTTCATGATTTGAAAAATTTTCATCCGAATGATTATCGCATCTTGGGTACATAGCAGGACTTCTTGGAATAGAATCTCTTGAAGGGGATGAATTAGAAACTGAATCAGGCATTCTTGAGGAACTTCCCACCTGTGGATCGGGCATTAGTGTAAGTACTGAAGGTGCATACGCTTCTTCAGGAATTGCGTTGGGATCGTACGGAAAGAGGCCGGTAGCTCTAAACCCACTGATTATATTGTCTTTGGTCATGCACTTAGACCAAACTTTTGTAAAAATTTTCGTAAAACGAGTTTTAGTTAGTTTACGTTCTGGATGCTGATATGCATACAACAAAACCTCCTCATCCCAAAAATGTTCAAACGATTTATTTACCGATTTGTCTAGCGGTTGAAGCTCATGAGTCGTATTTGAAGGCAAGCAATAGAGTACAATATCATGGGCATCAGCAGCGTCAACGATTCTTGCGTCTAAATGTGAGGAGGCCCCATCAAAAATTAGTAGGCATTTTCCTGGAGATTTATTCTGCCCTAAGTGGTGTATGAAATCAACAAAAAGTTCGGTCGTCATACTGCCCTTTGGAGCCATTTTGACTAAACTACCAGGTGGTAAATTGTCACAAAATTCTGGTCTCAACCTTTTGCCCTTAAATATAATTATAGGTGGCACAGTGTTGCCTGTTGCACTTACACACATAGCGATTGTGACATTTTCTGCATGTTCTTGACTAACAAAGTGCACTCTCTTGGTCCCTTTTGCTGCAAAAACCTTCTGTTGGTGGTGCAGTGTTAGACGACATCCCTTTTCATCCATGTTATAAAGGCGTTCAGGGTGGGTGGAAATATTTATTTCATCGTAAATGTCTTTTAGGGCTTCAAAATGTTTGGAAACTATTGGCTTGTTGAGTTTTTGTGCTCTGGCGGGATTTAACAATTGAGCCCTTCGAAGCGATATTTCTGGATTGCGTTTCACAAAATTTGTGAGCCATTTTTTTCCAGCAATATTCTTTTTATCACTAAAAAGATTCGGTACATTATTCGCTTTACAAAATTCGTAAGCCTGCTTCCGAACAATTTTGGGAGTTAATGGCATCCCTATCTGAGACAGTCTAATTATCCTTTTGCATAAATCTTTTTCTTGTGATTTATTAAGAATAGGGACACGACCAGTTATCTTCTCCACAGAACCAGATTCTATGTGATTTCTTAATGTTCGCCTTGGTATGCCATATGTTTCAGCAGCTTTTCGCTGTGACATTTGGCAGGTTTTTACTGCTTGAAGGGCGGATTTCAACTGTGTTTCTGTCCATTCTCCGCGCCGTTTTTTAGTAGAAGGCTCCATTTTAATCTGCGATAAAAAATAGAATAACTCAAAGAAAAATTTAGTTCCTCAAAAAGTAATTGCTGACTTCAAATTTAATACTGCTTATTCAGTTGGTTGAAACCGTTATAGGTTGAAACTTGCACTATTTTTAAGTTGGACTATAGGTACCTAATTCAAGATTTATTGCAATCCAACATAGTTTCCGAAACATGCACAAAAAAACTTAAAAAAAAACAAACATACAAAAACAAAATTATACTAACACTACATTTCAATAATCCTAGAAAGGCCCGGGCTATGTTTGGGAATTATACCATGGGCCATGATAGGAAATTACACCCGGGTTGAGTATAATCTCGTAAAAATACAAAAAAGGAAATAAAATAATAACACTCACCTGTAATTCGCTGATTAATAGATTAAATATGAATTTTCACAGTTTAGAGCAAAGATATTTGTTTTAAATTTGTTAATTTTCAAAAGGATTTAGATAATGGAGGTTATAAAACGTGTATCGTCTTGACATGACCAAGTAAACTGTCATCTGTCTTCAAAATGGCGACGCGCCGGTAATGAAACACACTTGCATTATTGTCTATGGTACTAGTAGCATAAACCCGCGAAATTTCAAATATTTCGAATAATCATAACTGTATTTTTTTTAAAGTGGGCTATCCTAGGAGCCGGGCCATCTTCGGCGACACTACCTTATTATATACATTTAAATCAAAAGAGGACAGTAAAACAGGCATCAAAGTTGGAAGAGGGATGCCGTGTGTAAGTAAAGATTCAATAAAATGGTCTCGATTATGAAGAGGAAAATATGATTTAAGTCCCCAACATCTTCCCCGCATTCACAAATTGAGAAAAAAAAATTGAGAGATGAAAAGGATAACAAGCATGGCCCAGTCTCATTCTAATTATACAGCTAGTGACGGTTTTTCCCAGCTTTTAATTTATAAAACCAGGGTTTTTTTTTTTTTTCTATTGTTACCCGCGATATTGCTATGACCCGGAATCCAAGCAAAACTCATTTCCATTCCAGATTGAACACATTCAAAAAGCACTTTTCTATTAAACATGATCACGGGATGAATACGTTTACTACGAAAAGGAACACTTTTAATAGCTTGTAAGGCGCTTTGTGAGTCTGAAAATATTATAGTATACTTTAATTTGAATAATTTAGAATATTCTATTCTATAGCTTTGTAAATTGCAAAACATTCTCCAGTAAAAACTGAAAATTCTGGTGGTAATTTAGCTTTCTGTACAATATTGTACTGATGATGATATATACCCACTCCAACAATGCCTGTCATCGCATGTTTGGTAGCGTCAGTGTAAATATGATGCCAATCCTTCCAGTTCTCGCTCAGAACATTGTTAAACGAAATATTAGCATAACTGTCATTTTTATTAATACCCAAATTAAGATAAACATCGGGGGAAAGGACTGATAATTTATAAGAATTGCAAAAAAGGGTATAACAGACAGATTGATGAGTTGGGGATTTCAAGGCAGTAAACCTCTTAAAACTTTGAATTAAACACGGCAGAGACTTATGAGTCCAATAACTTGAAGACTGCCTCGGTGGTGTAGCGGTAGTGTATGCGACTGCTAATCATGAGGTCTCGGGTTCGATCCCCGGGTCGGGCAATGTTATTGAGCTTTTTCCTAACAAGAAAAATTCTCAGTAGCAGCCCGGAGTTTGGAAATGTGCCCGGTAGACGTCAATAGGCTCACCCTCTATTACGTGGGACTTAAACATAGCTGGCGAGTCGTGGGTGTGTAATACACTTCTGCCTACCCCTTCGGGGAATACAAGCGTGATGCTATGTTATGTTATGTGCTATGTATAACTTGAAGAGATTATTTTATCAAGAAGAATTGGTAATTTTAAGTGCAGTGGATGTCTAAAATATTGTAAGGCTCTAAATAAATATCTGTCACAAATGTACTGACGCCGAAGGGACATAGGAGGATCAACGCATTCTATTTGTAAGGCGTTAACTGGACTTGATTTCATGGCCCCGCAAAACAATCGCAAAGCCTTGGACTGAATGGTGTCTAATATTTTAAAAGCTAATTTATTACCTGGTTCTAACAAAAATGTTCCGTAATCTAAGATACTTCTTATTAATGCATTGTACAGAATTTTCAAGCAGAAAGGATGGGCTCCCCACCAGACTCCTGACAAACATCTTAATATATTGAGTCGCTTTTCACATTTAGTAGCTATATACTCACAATGAGCAACACCCGTCAACTTACAATCTAACATTACTCCCAAGAATTTTACAGTCGATTTTACTGGAATTTGATTGCCGTCATAGTACTCAATAACAGGTGGCGGCAGGCGTATCCTTGAAAACAGAACTACAGCGCTTTTAGATGGCGATAGTTCAAGGCCGTTGTTATCAAGCCAGATTTTTAAAAGTTTAAGTGAAGATGTTAATGAAGTGCAAGCATTAGTAATAGATGAGTTACAAGAATATAAAAGAAGATCATCCGCATACTGTACTACATTTATTTTGCTATCTAAAGAAGATTGTAGATCATATGTATAGACGTTATATAATAGGGGGCTCAATACGGAGCCTTGAGGCAAACATTTCCAGGTAGATCTAGACTCAAAACTGCAATCAAGATGAATATGTCTTTCAGATAAAATATTTAATACGAAATTAGAAAGTATCGCGGGAACCATCAATTGGTCTAGTTTATTTTTAAGAATAGTAATTAGAACGTTGTCATAAGCAGAGGTTATATCTAAAAATGCTGCTACTGTCGATTGATGATCGGAAAAGGCAATTCTAATATCAGTAACAAATGTAGTAATGCTATCCAAGGTACTTTTTCCTCTTCTAAAATCAAACTGGCTATTACTTAATAGTCCATGTTTTTCCAAGTACCATTCGAGCCTGTTCTTTACTAAATATTCAGCAATCTTCAATAGTACCGAAGAAAGTGCTATGGGACGATAAGCATCACTGTCAGAAGGATTTTTGTTAGGTTTCAAAATAGGAATAACTATCTGCGTCCTCCAAGAAGGTGGTATATTGCCACTTGTCATTATAGAATTGATTATATCTAAAAAATATAAAACATAAGTCTCACTCAGATTTGAAATAAAAGAACAAGGAATTCCATCAGACCCTGGTGCTGAGTCTTTAAGATGAGATAAAATACCCTTTAGTTCTGGAATAGAGGTCTCCCTAAACGCTGACCTAAATCTTCGAATGCTCCGTCATACATTAGACAATGGAAAATTAGGAGAAATAGATAAACAAAAGGATCGCCAGCTTTCAAATTTTTTACGTTTAAACAATTTACGGGTATCTGCTATAATATTAGACAAAATGTAAAAATTTTCTATGGTAGAATTTTTACAATAAATCTTTTCCATCTGTTTTCTCTTTTTAATGGCAACTGTGCACTCCTTGTCCCACCAAGGTGGCGAAGAAATTTTATCCGAAACTGAGTTTTTTAATGGAAAAATTGTACCAGCAGTGTCTATAACAATCTTGCAAAAAGAGTCCACACAATATCTCTGATTTCCAGCTGTGACTTACGGTAGATTACTTACTTTTGAATCTAATCGGTCCTTGAATAATGACCAATCAACGTCTGCTAGTCTATATTAGAGCCGAGGAGGACGTTTGGTTGGAATTTTATTGTTAAAGGGGAAAGTAATTATTAGAGGAAAATGATCACTACCATACGTGGATTGCATAACCTCCCAAGATAATGACGAGGACAACTTCGAGGAACATAAAGTTAAATGTGCGTCGAGTTGCACATCCAGTGCTTAGGATACATAAGTCGTGGGTGTCTATAAGATCCAGAATGGCAGCACCAAAACACACAACACACAACAGACACACAACAGTCAGGAGCAGGATTTGAACCTGCATCTCCTGGACACCGTCCAGATGCTTTGCCAATTCAGCCATCCCGACAACTACTCCTGACTGCTAATTTCGATAACACATAATACTTAACGTCTTTGGGTGACGCCTGCGCCATCTGTCGGCAGTATTTTCATACATTATACCGACCAGGTAAACTTAATTTTACAATTAAGATTTTTACCTAATAATGACGCAAACCCTATAAATATTTAGATATTTTTATATATATTTTTAGCATTTGAAATATATAAATGTTATAAGTGTTTAATGTATGGTAAAATTAGATTTGATTGAGACAAAGACTGAATTAATGTTATTATTAAATCTTTTATGGATAAGTTTGTCAGATCATTGGCAATAAGTGCACAACCATCCTTTGAATATGTGTTGTTATAGCCCCTAATAAGATCCTCATGGGCTTTTTGATCATAACCCTTATTTAAATTATGATGTGTATGAGGTTTATTAAACACTGTTTTTATATGTGAAGTTTTATTTTGTTTATTATGTAATGGGTACTTTGGTGTTATGGTAATATGTTCTGACAGTTTTGGTGAAAAGATCAATGCATCTGCATATGAAAGTTTAGAAAATGGTGGATGTTTCTTACTGGCTTCGGAATATGAGATACAAGATTTGGCCATGGATTCTTTAATGGCTTTTTGCCTCTCGAATTCTAAGCATTTTCTGCTTATAGCTTCATGAAAACCCTTACACAAACAACAAGTTATACAATCTTGAGAGATTGTGCAGGTATCACCTGTGTGGCCTTGTCCACACTTGTAACACCTTGGTGTTGATCGACATAATTGCTTAACATGACCGAACCGACAACAGTTGTAGCATTGTATAGTAACAGTTGCATTGCATTGCATTGGATATATATTGCATTGGATATATATAAAGTTCCACTGACAGAGCAGTATAACACATGTATACACGCTTGGGCAAGACCTGACCATCGAAGGTGAGAATTACAGTTCCCGTATTATTAAAATCAGTTTTACCATCTAGTGTAATTTTCTTTTTAATCCTTCTGATTTTAATAACCGGGCCACAGCCTGTTGGGTCAGAAATATTTTCCATGATTTCTTGGTCAGACCATTCATTTGCGACTCCTCTTACGACACCCATACGGGTGATGGAAAAAGAGGGTATAAATGCTTTATATTTTTCTTTGTCAAGTCATCATTATAGTTTGAAAATTCAATAGACATTTTATTAGGCTGTGTTACATCCCTCGGACAGAATGTAAAGCGTTGGCCCTACGCCTGATCTTTCTCTGGTCGTATCGAAATGCCGTCTCGTTCTAAGAAAGTGAGGAAACAGAGTGCAATTTGGTTTGCTTAAAAACACTCGCACATTACAACATCTCCGGCGTAGTTGGGTAGTGTTTGTTGACCCTGGCCACCGTGCGTGACCGAAATCGTTCTGGAGATCAGTGAAGGCCGTACGACCCGTTTGCTGTGGCATAACAGAAGAGCGGCTAACCAATCTGTGCTTGTGCCCAACAGTGGACTATTAAATGAGCAAAGAGAATACGAGTATAACCACCTGTAAATGAGCTGTAAATAAGAAAAGAAGACATATTTCGCATCTATCGACCAGATTATTTTTGAAATAAGAAATATGATTAAATCGAACAGCCAGTTTTTATGACTGCTTAATATGCCATTATCAAATAATTAAGTAGGTAAATACTTAGTACCTTAGTATCTAAATAGTTATTTCCTTTGAAATAACCCTATTATTTCAAGGTAAGCATTTGGTATGCTAGACTTTCTATTTAATTTTTTAATTTAAGTTTGCCATGGTGAATATCGAACTCGCGACCTTTTTTTTGCCCTGTTGGTACACATAGAAACTCACTAAGCGAAAGCTCTCAAATATCTATTGTTAGACCTGAATGTATAGTACCATCGTCTTCTGCGATTTAAACATCCGTGAAGCACCTCTACTTATTTGTGTTTTTGGTTATAGCAAGAGATAGGTAGGTTAGCTATCGCGATAACCAAAAGGGCCTATCGAAATTCATTTTTTGAAGACCAGGTTTGTGCGTGTTGTTGTATCCGTGTTAATGTCACGACTCTGGATCAGTACCTAAAAGCGTAATGTTATTTGTGGATAGTTTAGCCTTTGTTACTTATGGATAATTTAGCTATCAGCCTTATCTCATACTTCACGACTACCTATCTGACCTCCAACCAACCAGGAGTAAGTACAAATGCCGACTTTAGATTAAAACCAAAGTGATAAGTGAGATTTTTATTTAGGATTCTGACAACCTGAAATGACTACCAGGATGTTATTTGATAGTCAGGACCCACTGTTTAACCTAATGTGCCTTCCCAAGCAAGGAGACTATTATAAGCTATCGATGTATGATAGAATTTTTAAAACCAGAATGTTTTAATATTTCGATATTTTTATATGTTATTGCATTTGACATCCCTAACAAACACCTCTTTCAGATGTACAAATAAACTTTTAGGGTATTTTTTATTCTTTAAAGCCTTTAAAGGCCTCTGTCACGAACTCGGCGACAGTGGAGGCGGCGGCGCAGGGACCGGCGTGCAACAACGCTGTACCCGGTTTCGAAGCCAGCGGGCAGATCGCACTGTGCTACAGAGCGGCTTAGTATTGTGTCACGAGCAATTAGTACCTATCTTAATTAGCGAACGAAATGTCTAAACAGCGATGACAACATCTTTTTGATACTAATTCCAACTTTTTTCTATATTACAACTTTTTTTCTATTGATATTATCGTGCTACATATTTTTTTAAATAATTCCACACAGTTCCTGTGGTCTGCCAATGCAGCGGAGCGGCCCTAAACTACTTAACCCCAAGGTGTGGGTGTGCGGTTAGGCACATTTGTCCCCGTATTAACAAAACAAAAGCATTTAGTGGCAGACGAGCCACGGTCCATCTGATGGTAAATGGTAACCGTCACCCATGGACTCGACCCGAGCATTGTCAAGCCGCTGTTCACCAATTCATTTCACAGATATGAAATGAAATATAAACGGCTATCTCCTGCTACAGCCAAAACGCAACGATGTGCTTCATGGCCGGTCACACGGGAGATGGTGGTACCAACCCGCTCGGGCCTGATACCACTACACTTGGTACCCAGCCCAACCACCAGTTATGCAATAGATGATAATTGCCCACTTCTCTTAGTCGCCTCGTACGACACCCGCGGGAAAGAATGGGGTAGTGACACTTGTATTCTTAGTCCGTCATCACACGGACAAAAACTACTTATCCCTAACTACAGATTTTTAAGAAAAATAATGTTTTACCGTATAAATATAGTTTTTCATTACTCATACTCTGAAAGTAGGTCTGAAGTTGCCTGAGGAGCGGGTCGAAAGTAATACTTTTTAGCCCTAGGGAGAATTACTTTCAACTGACAGCTGAGTAATTATAAAAAAAAACAGTTCTATTTTCTGTACAGCCAGACAATTACAGCGCGATGTAAAATTGAAATAACATAAAGTTAAGTATTTATTAAAGAATTTGTTTTTTATATGACTTTATTTTAATATAGTTGCAACTATATCTTTAAAATAACGAAGATTTATATTATTTCAATGATTAAAATGAAAAATAATGTCTGAATAGCTGACAGGCTACAGAAAAAAAAAGCCGTTTTTCCGCCGATTCCAAATTCAATTTATTAGTCTCCCATTTTTTCTTTAGCTAAGTCATGATTTTTAGTTTCCTCGTATTCGTCTTTATCCCGAGGTAAACACTGTGCGTGTTTACCTCGGGATAAAGACTTATTTAGTCCCGAGACGGGGTTTGGCGCCCGAGCGTAGCGAGGGCTCCAATAGTTAGAGGGCTTAAGTTGCTTTCATCCCTAGGGTAACAATGTACCATTAAAATGGTCCAATGCTATTTATGCCTTAGTTAGAGCGTCTCCGATCCTATTTTGTACCGCGTTATGAGTGCACCTGCCCACACATTATGTTAGTTACGGCATTTTTTGTAAATCACTCAAAATTTATTTTTATTCCTATTACGAGTGTTTTATATTACTTATGCTTATTCCGTTTATAGCATCAATTACAATTGTAGTAACGAGTCGGGAATGCCGGGTGCTCGCGTTTCGGTTAATTTCGACGCTCCCGTATGAGAGCGCCCGGTGCCGTCGTACGTCACGTAATAGTCGTCTACCGGGCACATTTCCGAACTCCGGGTTGCTAATGAGACTTTTTCTTTTTACGAAAACGCCCAATATTTGCGCGAACCGGGAATTGAACCCAAGACCTCATAATCAGCAAAATAAAATTTATAATAACACTTGTAATGTTGATTTTTTATACTATTCACCTAGCTTCACTCCCTTAAGGGGTTATTTTTGATATAGCACGAAATTTGTGTTTATTTTTATACTTATAATTCAGGATTGTTACTGCCCCGTGAAGGAATGTAATAGGGTTGCGATGACCCGCCAATAAAGGCAGAGGGACGGCACACGGCTGGTTTCTTTAGTGGGTAAAGGCCCCACACTACCCTGTTAGCTGCCCCGAACGACGTGGTGTGTGGGTTAGGTACATTTTTTCCCGCCTAAGGCCGTATACAGAAAGAAAGCTGGTAGCCGGCACCGATCTACCAGCGCTTATCGGCGCCGGTTCATTCTGGTAACAGTTACATAAAGCAAGCAGATTGAAGCAGAGCGAGCAAAATGTCGGACTCATCGGACGATGATTTGGTTTTGTTAGAAAATGTGTAAGTATTTAAGAATGCGAAAATATGCTATACATCCTATTAATAGACAAAGGAAACGTTTCGGAGATTAGCATCATTTATTTGTAGAACAATTGAAATTTGATGGTCAAAAATTTTATAGATATACAAGAATATGAGGCGACTAAGGGAAATAAGCAATTATCATCCATTGTATGACTGGTGGTAGGGCTGGGCACCAAGTGGGAGTACTCTCTTGGTATCGGGCCCGAGCGGGTTGGTACCACCATCTCCCGTGTGATCGGCACATCGTTGCGTTTTGGCTGTAGCAGGAGATAGTCGTTTATCCTTTCATTTCATATCGGTGAAATGAAATGGTGAGCAGCGGCTTGACAATACTCTCAGTATAGTTGAGTCCATGAGCGACGGTTACCTTTACAGTCAGATGGGCCGTGGCTCGTCTGCCACTACATGAAATTAAAAAAAAAAAACTGTATTGGTTATAACTTTGTATAGGTATTTCGCTTATCGAAGACAAAATGACAGAAAATGTTATTATTACTAATTCATTTGAATTACAAGCAAGTTTCAAGATTCAAACCTTATAATAGACAATGCCGATTGATTAGGATTGGTAATCGCTGATAAAATAACTTGCAGGTAACACAAAGTTCACCGGGTCAACTAGTTAATAATAAATAATGTCGTTTCAGAGTTATTACATTGTAATAGAATGTAGCCCGTGTGGGGCCGGCTTTAGAATTGTAGCTCGGCTTTAGAAGCGTGGCGATTACGGCACTATCCCTATCATATGAGCGCACAGGACCGCTCGTTATGGCGTTCTCTTGGGGAGGCCTATGTCCAGCAGTGGACATAGGCCTCCCCAAGAGAACTGTTTGTTTGTTCGCGCATCAAGAAAAACTACTGAATAGATTTTGATGCAACTTTTTTTATTTGATAGCTTTTGATTGGACTTAAAAATAGTATACCATTTAAGTATATTTTATACCGCTACTATAACGGAAACCTGAGCTATACCCTAAAAAGTAATGGCTGCGGCGGAGCCGCGGGCAAAGGCTAGTTTATAATATTTATCTTTTTCTTTGTCTGAAACATGTGTGCACAACTGCTGGCACCAGCTAGTATATAGCTTTAGGAGTAGGCACTTCGATCATGAAGATGTTTTTATCCAGTTCAAATTGTATTTCAGAAATCTCAGGAAGAGAATTATGAATGTTGAGGAAGCGAGAGATGTACCTATGTAAGAATAAAGCCTCTCGGCATTCTGTTCTCTCTGGCTACCCCGCAAGGGAGATAGCGTGATAATAAGTAAGTAAATTGTCATTCTTCTATGTTTTCCCCCACTTTTAATTAAATTAGTACCATATTTGCCACTAGATGGCGTTCTTCAGTTCGCTGAACGCGATTCCACTACGACGATAGTTCCAGAGATTAGCTGCCTAGCCAGTTACTAATAAGTAAACATACTATTTAGCATATATTGGTATAGGTTGACTGATAACCAAACTACTCCAACCAACTGTTTTAAGTCATCCAAACGGAGTCAAGCAGAACTAGTGCTAAATAAAGTACAAATGTTAAACAAGTGAAATGACTATGCGAGTCATATTCGTAACACTCTTTTGCAGGTTTCGCTCTTATAAAAAAGTATTCATTTTGGCTCTAGTCAGGTACGTTAGGTCACACATAAATACGTCATGCACTCTATGCAAAAATTGCTATCCCTGATATACTTACTTTTCTAGGTACTAGAGATTACACATACGTGTGATACGTAACAAAAGTTTTTTTTCAACCCATTGCTGTCCCACTAAACGGGGCTGCTTTCAAAGTGAGAGGGATTAAGGCCGTAGTCCATCACGCTGACCCAGTGCGGGTTGGCAGACTTTAGAACCCGTTGAGAAAATCTCTCAGGCATACAGGTTTCCTCCCTACCTATGTGTTTCCTTACCGAGCAGTGATAATTTGTATACAAATATACAAACCTCGAAAAGTTAGAAGTTTGGACCGTGGTCTTGGAATGAGGATCGAACCCGATGCGATTGTCTTTGCAGACTTTGTTTTTATTACTAGACTATCACAGTTAATAAGGATTAACAATATAAATTAATATTCTATCTAAACCGCATCATATTAGATGTTACGCAGAAAAGAGTCATTTCCATCACGTAGAAGTAGGTAGGTATGCTGTTAATTTCATAATTATTAACATACTATTTCACTTCCTCGTATGTATATATCTATTAAGTTAGGATTTACGTAAGATTTCTTTATGTTGAATTAACCGGTTTTATTGTAGATGGTGATAGGCGAGACTGTGTGGTGCATATCGCCGCTATAATTACTTATGACAGGAACAGAAAATTGTGAATGTTTATTTTTCACATCGGACAACATTGTTATTGATTTTGGTTGAAGTAAAGCGTTTGCACGGCTTTAGATTGTATAAGTTTTATTAATATCAAGACAAAATAATATAATATCAGAAAAATAAGTACATAGTTATTTCTATAAACTAGGGCGACTAGCGATGGTGCTTTTAGGAAGCCTTTTTTTTTAACACGCGGGTGGTAACATCAGACTCGCGCCAAGTTCGAGGAAAGGGATAGGAGGTGGAGAGAAAGGATAATAACGAGAGGATAGGAAGGGGATTTGGGCCTCCGGCGCTCTCACTCGTCCAACGAAACACAAGCAGGACTACAGCTACCGTTGTTTCACGTTGATATTTTGTTAGAGTGTGGTACTTCCCGATCCAGCTGGCCCATTCATGCTATACCAATATTCAAGCTTACCCATATTAAAACATAAAGTAGAGCTATAAAACATTTCCCATTAATTCATATTTTTTTCTAAAAATTTACAAAAGGCGACTTTAGTACCTTAATTTTATATAACCTACCTACAACATTAAAAACTAGTGTAAAAATAATTTTGATACGATGAAATATAATTAAAAATATGTCGGTGCCACACCACCTTTGGTGCCGTGTGGGGCCGGCTTTAGAATTGTCCTACCCCTCTTCACCCATGGGAGTCGTAAGAGCCGGCTGAGGGAATACCGAGGGAGTGGGCAGCAGCACTCCTTCGATTATTAACAACATCCGCTGCGATCGCCAACCCGCCTGCCAAGCGTGGCGATTACGGCATTATCCCTCATTCTTGGGGAGGCCTATGTCCAGCAGTGGACTTTAAAAGGCTGATGGATGGATGGATGGGACCTTTACGGTTTACGCCATACTACACACATAACTATCGACAATTCCATATTCGCACTATAATCATCACGTATACAAAAATCTGAGCGCATTAGATGTAATGTAGCTGTTCTGTTTTGCAACAGTTATAATTATAAGGCCAACATATGATTTGTGTACCCATAACATTTTGAACCTACCTAATAAATGCAATAACATCGACCACGAGGTCATTGTTTGCGTAATTAGATAAAACCTCTATATATTTACTACTGTCAATAATTTCGCAAAATATAGGTAACTACACTTCAACGATTTTATATAAAAAAGTTCAATTCACAAAAAAGTGTTAATGAATGCTTAGTTCAAGTTCACTTTTATTAAATACTTGCTCTGCCATCACGTATATTTACCGTTTTAAATTAAAATTATACTATCTTTGGAAATAACTGTTTCCTTCTTGTTCTGGTGGCTCTCCACTATTAAAGGTTAGCCCTCAGCTCAGCAAATTGATGCCTATATTGTGTCAAAAATCAAAATGCATGGGTCTTCAACGCTGGCAATATTTGTTCACTCTCGGATGTTTCGCAGCCAAGACTACTTGAACTTCTTGAGGTAAATATTGTATCAGTTTTGTCATTATGAGAACAAAAATGTTTCATCAAAATCCGTTCAATTGTTTTAGTGTGATGCGCAAACATATTTATTACACATGCATATAAGAAAAGGGTAGAAGCCAGTAATAAGATGAAATTCTTAACATAATAATAACTTATTTTTGTCAAACAAAGTTAACGTTAGGTACGCAGGAGATGATAAATTAATTTTTAAGGCACTGCATTAACACTAGGCGACTGATTGCCATACCCATGAGAAAAAGTATATTATAACATATGTCCATGATTATAACAAAATACATTGAATTACAGGAATGGTAAGAGGTATCGGTATAAGGGTACCCCAATAGCATAGTGAGGCAATTTCTACCAAAGGCAAGTTCACAAGTTATAAAAATTGAAATTTTTATGAACCTAATTAACAATAGAATCGTAGTTTATGATTTTCATACTTGCTTAAATGTGCGTAGTCTCTCACTCATATTAACTAAGTTTTGCTGCTGGAGGTTAAACCATAGTGACTGATCTTGTAATATTCTCGAAACCTCTCCAACATCCTCGAGTTTGTTAATTAAATGCGAGGTTGTTATCGAAAGGCTTAGAGAAGATGAATGTTGAGTGCTATATGTTGCGTAATTCCGACGTTCTTCTGTTGAGCACATGACCGACTTGGAAGGTTACTGGAGACTGTAACCACAGAACAATTTATACCAAAGGACTGTAACAGACCTCCTTTAAACTGTATAACATTATAGACATCGTCAAGACAGAATTTTAAATGACATTATATCGAAATAGTCTCATGACGTCTTGTGTCTTCAGCTAATTAAAATATGTCTGCACCTCAGACTAAGAACTAGACAGAGCGAAGAAAATTCTTTGACATCTATGAGCGAGAACACAAGATACAATTTACTGATGCAAAAAAACAGACAAACTCTTAGATTTTTGTCTGTGTCGCCGTGACCAGTTTTTGGTATTGTCACGATGTCAAAATACTTTGTCTGTCACGATACAACTGACATAATCGAACATTTGTATAAAAAATCGGGTTTTACATTATATTTACGTAATAAATCAGTGATTTGAGAAAAAGACTACGTGATAATAGTGCTTGTAAAATAGTTTAATATGCTAAAAAAGCTACAGCGAGCGAAAAAATACAGGTATAACATTTCATTCATATGTAGTCGAAAATGAAATAATTTAATGATTGAATGCTATAAAGTGATATAAAATGGACCTTTTTTACTCGTAATTAATAATTGGTACTAAGATACACTCGCAAATCACGTTTTCTAGCTAAATTTCTATTACTGAGAATTGTTTCGGTGTTGCCTTATTGCGAATTTAATTTGCCCAGTTTTCACTTTACTAATAAATTTATATGTAACTAGCAGTGCCCGCGGACTCCGTTCCGCGTTAGAAATATTTTTGTCCCGGCCCGTTTGTCCTGCGTAATACTTCAGGTTAAAAGTTCGGGATAAATAAAAAATATGACGATGAAGTTATGTTTTGTTATTTTGTTTTTTTTTAATTGTTTTTTATTGTTTTTGTATGTTTTGTGTTTTTTATGTTACTGTTTTTTGTTGTTATTTTTATTACTTGATGTTAATATACACTATTTACATTATTTACATCATGTTTACTTATTTTAATTGTTCAAAACTTCTCGATATATTAGTAGTAATGTTGTCATTTGGTACTAAAATATATTGTCTTTCAGGAGTTCCAACCTGAGATAAGCCAACATATAACTGCCCATGGGAAAAACAGTGCTTTTTCAGGTCAATGCCCACCAGAGAAAATGTTTGACCCTGGGACTTATTAATATTGAGGGCAAAAAAGTCCTTGACGGGGGTAACCTTTTAAACGGTATAGGTAAATCAGTCGGAATCAGGGGTATCCGTGGAATATAAGCAAGTTATCCCACTGCTGGCCCTGTGAAAATGGTCGCTACGATTATATTCTCCCGCAACTCTTTTCATCATCGTTTTCAAGTAAACCTCGGTCACGGCAAGCTGCTTGATACGTCTCTTTGACAATACCGTTTACAGTTTTAAGGTATGCAAATGAGGTCGGACCGCGTACGTGGTGCAGTAGAATCCTAAGATAAAAACACTCTGATTGTGATGGATGTATCCGGTAGACTCTACCTAAAGCGGCATCTTTTTTTATCTCCGGATGTCCAACTACATCTTCAGCACGCCTCCTTCTAGTGAATTTATTATTTGCCCATGTATAGTATTGCGGGACTTCATGATACAGAAGAGTTTTCGCGAATTCATCTTCATTACAGAGAGCAAAAAATGCCAGTAATGTGGTATTGCGTGGGTTTTGGACAACTTGATGAGCTGTCCCTGGTGTAAAATACACCCTTTGACCGTTCTCTAGATGAACGGCCAAATGCACTACAGTAGGATGCCGGTCGTGGATGGGAAATTCAAATAAGCGCCAGACAGCTTCAGATGTGCTTATGTACCTGCCATTTAAATAGTTTTCGACCTCATCGTGTGGGTTTCTAAGGCTAAAAGTTGCCTGATCTGAACCTTTATTTATATACTTACATATATATTTAATGGCTTGGACAGAGTGGCAATACTCCACGTTTATATGAGCGTTAAAAGTCTTACATAGTAGCGGGGAGTATGGAACAATCCACCTATTATCTATCGTCACCATGTTGCCTCTGATTTGTAGCGTAGTGCTCCGACCGCCATTTCCTGTATCGCGCCTACGATAAACTGGATACCCATCCTCTCTGGTCTGGGTATCGTTCATGAAACGGCGAGGGTATATTTTTGTGCAGACACCGTTCTTCATGCATGGTGCAGCTAAATTATGTTCTCCGCAGGGTCCATGTACCATATTTTTAGTTATAATGTCGTGTAATACCGGATCAATTTCTTGATCGGGCAGCTCCACATCTATGACACTGTCGATCACATCTGGTTGTATTTTAGTTTCTAGCCAGAACAGCAAATGACAATGAGGTAAACCGCGCTTTTACCACTCCACACTTGCCATATAACATTTTACTTTACCGAATATCTCTTCTTTGACAAATAATTTGATGAATTTCTTCATCTTTAAATGAAATACACGTGAAATTATGTCATTACGGTCGAAAGACCGTTGTCCTGGTAGCAGCTCCGCCTTAATTTCAGGCCATTTGGGGTTACATGTAAAAGTGACAAATAAGTCAGGCCTACCATAATTTCGGACCTACGTCATCGCATCCTGCGTTTTCTCGTGCATGACGCGGAGAACCCGTAAATGACGATGGCAATATGACATGTTGACCGATATTTGATGGATCAACATTTGCGTCATGATTTAAGGCATCTCTGAGATGAATGTAGTCATCAGCCCTCAGTCTTTGTTGATTCCGAGAAATATAATTTAATCTTTCCGATATCATTTTCGCCATCATGTCAACACAATATTGACTAAATAAGTCTCTGTAATAATGTAACAGATTAAAAGAGTTAGTTCTAAATATTAATCTAAATGCATAAAATTGCATACATGAAACAGTTTTATTACGCGCAGAACCCTGCTGAGGGATAGTCAAATAATAACCGTCTTCTCCTGTCACAAACATTATACTCGTAGGATACTGTAGTGGATCATAGGACCGATGTGGCTCAGAAACTCTTTTGAGCTGTTCGTCTCTACCGTGTAAGACTATATCCCAGGGACCTTTGTCTTCATCGACCAAGAGAACGGCTACCTCATTTACAGTAGGAGCATTATATCTGCCTCTATGTGCTGTCTGTGGAGTGCGATCTGAATGAATAATTAACTTTAAATTAGGAGGAGGGAGGAGTTGAGTTCTAAGTTTGGTTTAAAACTTCGTATACGAGTATACACGTTATGATTATTCAGAGCGGTCTGTAATTCGCGAATTAAATCCATTTTTAAGGTTGGTGCGATGCTTGATCGCAACGATAACTGGTCTGCATCCGAAATAAAATATATTTGCAAGAACTGTGGGTTTTGGCCTGATGGTGGTAAAAGGCTACCAATGAGATGATACACCTGTCCTTCAATTTTAAAAGTGGGCATAAAATTACCTTCCCTGATATCTTTTGCGCCAAAAGAAGTCATTTGAAAAAGACTATTGTATTTACGTATATTTGTTAAAAAATGACCAGATAATGGATGGTTATTAGTTAAAAGATTTTTCATTGGTTGTGGCGGCTCCTGAAGGTTAGGAAGACAAACTTTACCTGAAGCACAGCACATACCATTAGGTTCGTCCGCCCATTTCTTGGCAGAGCAGTTAGAGCAGATCTTATTCATGACTCCGGTTTGGACGGACGCTTGTTGTGCATAATCAACCTGCGGATCATATCTGAAAGCCAGTCTGTTGCTGCTGGCTAAAATTCAATTGCGAACTCTATTTATGGACAACTGCTGTCTCTCTGCCTGAGCTCTAAGTCGCTGCAAACGCTCGACACTCGACTCTCTTTCGCGCAACTGAGAGGTCCTTATATTTTGTTCATGAAGACGTTGGAAACGCTCCAGCCTCGACTCTCCTGCACGTAACTCAGAGATTCTCAGATTTTGTTGTGCAAGGCATTGCGAACGTTCGACACACGACTCTCGTGCGCGTACCTGAGAGTTTCTCTGATTTTGTTCAGCAAGGCGTTGTGAACGTTCAGGTGAAGATTCTCCCATATGACGTATTCTTGCTGCCCGTGCTTGAGAACTATGTTTAGAAAGTTGAGACCTGGCTCTCTTAGGCATTTTCAAATGTTTAAGAAAATGCTAATAGCGTGTAATATTCTAGCTCTGAAAAGAACTGTTGTTTAGCCCTGAAAAGAACTGTTGTTTAGCCCTGACAACAACTGTTGGTTAGCCCTGAAAAGAACTGTTGGTTACCCCTGAAAAAAACTGTTGGTTAGCCCTGAAAAGAACTGTTGATTAGCTCTGAGAAGAACTGTTGTTTAGCTCTGAGAAGAACTTTTGCGTAGGTGTAGTTTTAAGAACGAAATCTAAAAAAAATCGCACGAAAATTATTAGACTTCGCGCACGACCGCTGCGTTGGGAGCCGACCTCGCGTCTTAGCCTCACGGGTACCTTACTCATAGATCTAAACTCCCCTCCCGCATGCGCACCCCCGCCTTGGTGACGCTCACTTCGCAACGGGCCGTGCAGCAGAAATCGTTATATTTTAATTTAGCCATAACTTCAGAACCAAATGTCCAATTTTAATCATTCAAAGACCAAATATTATCTACATAAACTGTACTTAATGATGAAGTAATTTATTTTGATAAGGAGTAATAGCATGAGTAAAATAAAAGCGTTTAAATGTAGCCCAAAAAAAATTTCAAGATTTTTAAATAAAAAAATGGTTGTTGGGCCTCACTCGACATAGATAGTGTGCCGCGGACTTTTTGTAGATATTTATAAGATCTACAATTAATTAGAACATTTTATGGTTCTATCTTTTATAGTTTAGGCAGCGTACGCAAAATAAGTAACTTTTCTGGTTGATTTTTTCACCTTGTGTCCGAAAAAACCCAAATATCTTACGGAACCCTATTTTTTCCAAAATAAAATTTGGCCTATATTACTCGTGGATAATGTAGCTTTCGAATGGTGAAAGAATTTTTAAAACCGGTTCAGTAGTTTTTGAGCCCATTCATTACAACCAAACAAACAAAGTTTTCCTCTTTATAATATTAGTGTAGATATAGTATATATAGTATGGATTTACGAGATGATGATAAAAAATTACCATTTTAGGTTTTCCTCTAATCCAAATACGAGATCGAAATGGGTGGATGCTACGGAAAAACGAGACAACCCACGAAATACCCAAAATATGTTTCACGATATTTTGTTGATGTTTCATTATACATAATAAGAAAATAGTAACGTTGGGAGCAAAATCATTGCCAGTGAATATGTTCATGTAAGTATAGCTTTTAAAGTCTTTGTACTTCAACTTTGTAAGTAAATCTCAATTCTAGATTATGACTACCGCTGTAGTCATAATCTAGAATTCAGAGAAACTGATTTGCTCTCTATCTCTCTCTTGTGACACCTGCCTGGGGTTTAGGGGTTTCAAAATAAATTCCAGGAGTAAAACAAAATTAAATAAGATATATTCACACCCCAAATGGTAGGTGGCAACACAAATTTATAAGGTCGTGGTATTCGTCCTATAGCTAACTTCACCACTTGTAGTACTCTCTCTCCCGTGGGACTGGTCATGAAGCACATCGTTGCGTATTGGTCGTAGCAGGAGATAGCCGTTTATTCTTTCATTTCATATCAGTGAAATGAAATGGTGAGCGGCTTGACAATACTCTCAGTATAGTCGAGTCCATGAGCGACTGTTGACATTTACCATCAGATGGGCCGTGGCTCGTCTGCCACTAAATGCAATAAAAAAAGTTCTTATTCAATTAATTAAATCAGCGCTGGAAGGAAGATAATTCTTTTCTTATTTGACCCAGAAAAGAAAGAAAAGATAATTTAATTATATTCTTGTGTATTAAATATAACTTATTATTATTTACCAGATGAGATAACGGAAATTTATGGAGCAGCAATATTTACCTTGCATCAAGGCTCAAAGTCTTGGTATTTCGCTACGTGATCGAATTCTTATTACGAAGATCCGTAGAACGTGAATATCCGACATAGCCTTCCAGGTTTGCATGCTGAAGTGGCAATGGGCAGGCCATATCGCTCGACGAACTAACAACCGTTGGGGAAGAAGGTTTTCGAGTTGCGACCACGTATCGGACAGCGCAGCGTAGTATGGTCTCCCACCAGATGGACCAAATATATGGTCAAAGCTGCAGGGAGCCGTTGGAGGCAGTCAGCACAAGCCCACTAGTTCTGGTGCTCTCTTGGGAGGCCAATGTCCAGCAGTGGACGTTTAAAGACTGATGGTTGGATGAATAGAAGGGGTGGTAGATTTACTTTTAAATAATTATTTTAATAAACGTTGTGATTTTCAATTAAATATTTGTTACGAAGAATTTCTTATTTACGATCAAGTCACAGACCTCATTCTAACTATCGTTTATTTTGCCTAAATATGGTTAAATATTTGTCAACATGGCAACATTTAAAAAAAACATTGCTGTTTCAAGTGCGGCCACGCAGTGGCTCCGTCTAGTTCTTAGTCTGAGGTCTGCACAGTTAATACACCGACTTACTATTGCCTAAGGAGAATCCATAGATAGTTAAAACATCACCACGGCCAGTTAATACAAGTAACTTATCGCAAATAGAGAAATATCTCTTTAGATTTAGATATTAGAGAGGTATAGGGTATGATAATAATATTAATTATTATGTGGATCGGATTTCAATTCTGGCTTATTTACGTTCTATCTACCTACTACACAGTAATCACAATAACAGTTCATTATAAGTATTAATATTACGTGATATAATGTAATGGATGTAACGTATTATTACGCAACATAAATACTTTGAGTACCTACCTATCTATATAAGGATGTGAAATTTAATAAGTAAAGAAAACAATAAGGCGATATAAACGTATCACGGACCCACAAGGGAGGTACATAAACAATAAATTTCAAAAGTTATGTATTATACTCATTATATAAGAAACAACTTGTTCAATTGCTCATAAACCAAACACTTTCATATAACTTTCGAAAAAAGCAAACACTCCAACCCAATACGTAGTAGGGTTTTAAGTATTTATACCTAGGTATGGGGTCATAACCTTTTGTCACAAACCAGATATAACATATACCTATCAAATAAACTATATGTGATATATATGAAAATATATTTATTTTATCAAACTTAAAAATCTTATGAAGGCTAAAGGCGTTCTTCGCTCTATAAGAATTAACGATGGTACGAGACGATGCTTGCGGCGAAACTTTCACAGAGAAGTCATAAATATTCACTCAATTACGTCACAAAGAAATGTGTGTACCTATGTAAATGTTTAAATACTATTACACATAAGTAGGTAACAATTCTGTGTGGGCACTAGGCAGCCCATACTGCCGATACTAGTTCATGACTGAAATGATACTGAGCTCTTAAACCTGCACAAAAATCGTAGAACTACGGCTGTGTACGTATTATAGCTGTTTATTTTATAAACACAACTAGCCTTCGCCCGTAGCTCTGCTGCAGGTAAAAGCTAGTTTTTAGATTAAATCTCATGATCCCGATATCCTAGCGGTATAAAAGGTATGCTAATAAAGTTTCATCAAAATTCGTCTAGTTGTTTTTGAATGATACAAAGCCTAAATACAGTAATTTATTCTCAAATATCTTATACAGACACAGCTCTATTACAGCTTTATAATAGTACCCACAGAGGGTACGTACAGGTATCCCAAGGTACCTATGGACTAGTAAAAAATCACTGACTATGGAATATCTACCTACTTATTAGTAAGCAGCGTAGTTTTATACGTGTGCCGTCCTACTGCATGCATTCTTGTTTGTAGAAAAATCACACAATTACTTTAATGATTTTAAAAGCGTATAAATAAGTAATAATGCTGCCACGGATTAGGTATATTATTTAATAAGTCGCCGGCGGACGGCACACGGCGGGTTTATTTTGTGGGTGAGGGCCCCACACTACCCTGTTCGTTGCCCCGAACGACGGGGTGTGGGGTTAGGAACATTTGTTCCCACCTTAACAAAAAAAAGAGGTACCTATATCATTTCGCTCTCTGTCGAAACCTAAGTTAATTTAAGGTAATCAATAAATATCAGAAGAAGATAATTGTGAAAATTTCTGCTATTAAAATTTTTTAATGATCTGTAGACCGATTTTGGCTACGGTGAATTACGCAGGAGCACGAGTGCACGTGTGCTAACGACAGATATGGATATCTTGTAGTGCAACGGTGAAGCGATAATAATTATTAGAGAGTTAGGAAGACTAAAAATAAATATTCTTTGCACCTGCCTAAATAGATACGTAAGAAAAAAAAACTAATATGATACAATACCTATGTACACTTTTCATAAGTTATTAGACAATGCTTTTTTTATATTGACAATGACATTTAGACAAAGTTTTTTTAAATACTGGACTCACTTCAGATTCTTTTTTTAGATTATTCTACTCTTTGCTTCAAATATTGTAGTAGTGCCTACAATATAATAGTGATAGGCACTACAATATCTGAAATGAGTTCAATATGAAAAAAAAAAACATAGCATCACGCCTGTATTCCCCGAAGAGGTAGGCCGAGGTGTATTGGTGTATTACACACCCACGACTCGCCAATTATGTTTGAGTCCCACGTAATAGGGGGCGAGCCTATTGACGTCTACCGGGCACATTTCCAAACTCCGGGCTGCTACTGAGACTTTTTCTTTTTAGGAAAAAGCTCAATAACATTGTCCAATATGAAATAATCCAAAATAGACTCCAGTTGCAAGTTGGGTAAGTGAACGAAAGACGATTCTGTATTTATCATACCTCGAGGCTATATAATAGGTTCTTACACGTGAAATTGGCGTTATGTATGGAAAAAGCAAAACGATTTAGCTGCTAATATTGCTGATCAGAGTCTGAGTATGTCATTAGCTGTATGGAGTGTCCATTGTCCTCTCTCACTACAATGTGGTGACTATTCCTCCTCAGTATTGAGTACTACCACTGCCTGTAAGGTTTGTTGCTAAAGCATTGACATGTTTTGATAGCTTGTTCTGGTATTTGCGACTTCATGGATATTTCTTGCTTTACAGATGTCAGATTTAGATCCTTTAGAATGTAATTGTTACTGATAAATTTTGGGATATTGAACTTCTGATTTTTTAAATGAAATTATTTTAATTTATCAATCAACGTTTGTACCATTTTTATTTATGCGCTTTCGCCATTTTATCGGTAGTTCATTGATTTTCCTTTGCTTAAAAAATGTGTGAGAGCGAGAATCAATAAAATCTTTGAAGGCGGTTTTGACAGTCTCGTCGGGATTAATTTTTTCCTTGCAAGAAGTTGTCCAAATTCCGGAAAAAGTGGTAATTTGTTGGAGCAAGGTCCAGGGAGTAGGTACGCGTGTCGGAGACATTCCAATCACAGGTCTTCTAATATAGTGACCGTCTGTTGCGCAGTGTGTGGCTAGGATATGCCCTAATCATCTGGCCAGATCTTAGGAAGCTGTAGTGCATGACACCAGCACTGGTCCACAAGACGCTTACCAGTACTTTTTTCTGAGTCAACTTTCGCTTGGGCAGGATTCCTGAATTCAACAATAATAGTGATCCGATGTTGTTGTTGATGAGTTTCCGATTATCACACAGGATACATTTTTCATTACAATTATCTAACGATACGATTCAATATCCCCTCGTGTTGTTATTGTGACGGTTCGGCTTTTGTTCGAGCGTGTGCCGCGGCATGTCCCCGTCGCAGCGCCGCAATGGTGATAGCTCGGAGTCAGTTCCCTCCTTGCGGCTGCGATCTGCAGATATCTGCCGAAGCAACCGTGCCCCGACGGCACCTGCACCAGTCGGAAGGTAAGGACTCCGTGCCATCACCCTGCCCACTTCTCCAGCACCGACCGGAACACCCCTACAGTCCAGAGCCGGGGCGCCTCTAGGCGCGCCCTCCAACTGGCCATGGCAGCTCGGCGGGCGTCGCCCTGCTACCTGGCCACCTCACTGGGTAGGGGGCGACCGCACCTCGCCCGATCTTGCGATGCCCGCCATTACGCCTCGGCGAGCACCTCCGCCTCCAACCACGCGGGCTTCCGACTAATGCGCGGGGCGCCTTGGTCAACACCGTGCGGTATCCACCTATGACCCTGGACGCGACAACGCTCTGTGGTCTCCATAGAAGAGCCCTGCTCAGTGCATCCAGAGACTCCACCCACACAGGTGCACCGTACAGCGCCATCGACTGGACCACCCCTGCTTAAAACCGATCAAGACCAACTCCAGAATGAATAATCCACTTTTTTTGTGTGTCGTCAGTTCTTAGCCTCAGTTGGCTATGACAACCTTACCTGGACAAGTGGTGAGCGCAGAGGGCTCTCAACCCAAAAATATTCCACACGGCTCCACTCCAAAGGACATTTATACATAGCTCATGGGACTAGACATTCCAGATTTGAGAGATTTCAAATTTTTAATTCCAGATTCGAGAGATTTAATATATTTTTGTTTGTAATGAGGTACTGTATTATTACAATCTGTGGTGCTAACAACAGAATTGCAATTTCTGTTCCCTCACTCTCCTCATACATAGTCCGAGGGAACGTCTTTCGAACACGATCGATGACAGTTCAGGCGCAGGACCAACAACGGCCTTACCTGCTTTGCGAGGCAAGCGGATGAAACACCCCCAACTTCCTAACTCGGAACTGCTATTGAGAATTTCTTTTCAGGAAATCCATTAACTTTTATGGTCTGGCCGACCGACTTGGAACACGATCCCGAGGAGACGCCGAGATCCGCACTCATTATATCGCTATACCACCAAGGCATTGTGCTTTTGATGAACAATTAAACTGCTAGAATTTATTAATTGCTTTACGGTATCTACAAAAGATATCTGACCACGTCTGATTTTATTGTCACGACAAATGTGCATTTTGTACTTATAGCATATAGGTAGGTACCTATGCTAAAATTTTATTCTAAAGTATTCACGATGTTGTGTGCATGGATCGTAACTTGAACATGTCTTTACCTTTCAATAAAAAAAGACGGTCAGCGAATGTTGTAGACCTTGTATTTAATGTATAGTGCGCATCAATTTCCTAGATTTTCTAGCAATCTTAGATAGTCAGAGTAACTTACGGACGTTTCTACTGTAAAGAGTAAAGTAGTAATCTGTACTATTGTATCAAGTACTATAAAGGGGTAACAGAGTTACCTATGTCCTTATGTCTATACATTTAAGCTATTTGAGAAAAAATATTTTTTTATATAATTATGTAATTTTTGAGCATTTGACATGCTTAGCCATAAAACTATCGCACTTTGTGTTAAAAAATAATGTATTAGGCTATTTAGGCGTCTCACAAACAAAAAGGTTTAGAATTTTAGTCTGTTTGTTTGTTCGCACATCACGCAAAAACGGGTTGTACGGGTTTCGATGAATCTTTTTTTTTGTTTGATAGCTAGCACATTGTTCCTGGTACAATTTTAACATTACAAGAACTTTAGGTTAGATACCATCCGTCATCCTCTATACTCGCCAGACCTTGCCCCCACAGACTACCAATTTTTCTGCGATTGGGATTTTTTTTATAAGGAATACTTGTTTTGTGGTGGCCAGGTCTTTATAAATAAATATTCTGCCTTTGTTATGGTGTGCAGCTGGCACCGGTTGCAGTTTTGATGTGATATGGTGTAAACGGGTTGTGGAGTCCGATATATCGGTTTTATGGGGAACATGGGCTGGAAAAATTCTCCAGGCAAACGTAACGGCTCACCATAGACCAATTCGGCCGATGACGTTTTCAGGTCATCTTTATACGAACTCCTTATACCCAGCAGCACCAAAGGTAATGCGTCGACCCATTTGCAGTCAGCATGGCACATTATAGCTACTTTGAGTTGGCGGTGGTTATTACTAGATAAATATTTATTACTAATTATAAATAGTAATTTCCAAAGAAAACTACTTAGGACCTGCATAGCGATATTATGAGGTGACTAAGGGGAAGTAGGTAGGTACCTAAGCAATTGTAACCCATTGCATGACTAGTGATAGGGCTGGGTAGGTAGGTACTAAGTGACAGTACTCACTTGATATAATAATTTAATCCTGACAAGAAATAATGTAAGCGTGTTTTACATTTTGCCGTGTGGGGCCGGCTTTAGAATTAGATAGATTATTTATACACTAATAATGTACTGAAGTACAAATCATAATTTGTGAATAAGGAAAAAGAGTATTTTAGTACCTCTATTTCCTTATTTTTGTGTGTCTTATTTTTTGCCTTTTATTAATGTTCATCATACTGCGTTCTCAGCCACGTTGACAGCTGATAATTTTGTTTTTTATTTTGTAACTGTATTTCCAGCTCTGACATGCATAAGTTAGGCATGGCAGAAGACATGTATTCATCACTATAGTTTTTATCTCTACTGCCATACCGCTTTCAAATACATATTTCTTTCATAGTCCAGGACCCCGATTCTCGTTTTGTAGAGATAATGTCTAATTAGAGATAATCTCTAATTTTAAAATCTCTACGGAAAATGTCGCCAAAATGTCTACAGTATCATAAAATTGTATTCTCGGTCACAATAGAGATTCTTGTCTTCGACTTTTCTATAGACATATAAAAATGACGTTCCGTTTTCTCAATTATTTTATAAACGTATCGATTGTGTTGGGAAAAATATCGATGAAGTGATAAAAATGTTTTAAAATATGTTTTAGGTGTTTATATATACATATACCACCGAAGGAATGTAACATAAATCCAGTGGCCCGCCAGTAACGGCGGAAAGATGGCACATGGCGGGTTTCTTTAGTGGATGAGGGCCCCACACTACCCTGTTCGTTGCCCCGAACGACGGGGTGTGCGGTTAGGAACATTTATTCCCGCCTTAAAAAAAAAAAAGAAGTTTTTTATATATGTAGCGTCAATTTAATATTATAATTCTATTCATTACTGCACAGTTAGATCTCCTAGTGCAATATTAATATATGTATTATAGTATAACAAAAAATTGTAGAAAGACTACTTGCATTATACGAAATGTTTTACCAAAACAAAACAAAAGTAAAAATCCTACAATATAGTATTTATCAGTGTCGTTTGTTTGTTAATTTGTGTTTCTAAGTATAGAATAACTAAAAAATGCAGGGTCGTGTCCTATACCACCGAAGGAATGTAACATAGTTCCAGTGGCCCACCAATAAAGGCGGAGAGACGGCACACGGCGGGTTTCTTTAATAGGTGCAGGCCCCACACTACCCTTGGTCGTTGCCCCGAACGGCGGGGTGTGCGGTTAGGAACATTTTTTCCCGGCTTAACAAAAATATGTCCTATGACATAAGACTGGTTCCACTATGTCTATTAGTTCATCCGTCAGTTCCTTCGATAGGCGAAAGTTTTTTTGGAACGCTGCATCACTTAAATCCATAGCGTTATAACGCCACAGGCCTTGCCGACGTGGAATACCCAGTGCCGCATCTTCTGTAGCCTCCACCAGATTATTAATAAATGCGATAATTAGCTAATCACCCATTTTCTTGACTTCCACTTGATATCAAGGATTGGGTTGGAACAAAATTTAAGTTTACAAGACGTTTCACAACCACACGTCCACAACTATTCGCAACAAAAACAAAGTGACGTTCGAATTATCATTCGACTTTGCATTCGACACATGATGTCGATTGCTATAGACTACTCTATATAGTCTATATAGTCATACTATATAGTACTATATATATAATACTCTATATAGTCTAATGCACGAGAATCGGGGTCCTGGACCCCGATTCTCGTGCATTAGACTTTTATCTCGAACTCGACATATGTCGAAAAAAATGGCGAATGTCGAGTAAAACCAATTTTCGTATTCTCGGAATGTCACGTTAGAGATATGTCTACCACTCAGCGCACGACATGCAACGAGTAGTCTATAGCAATCGACATCATGTGTCGAATGCAAAGTCGAATGATAATTCGAACGTCACTTTGTTTTTGTTGCGAATAGTTGTGGACTTGTGGTTGTGAAACGTCTTGTAAACTTAAATTTTGTTCCAACCCAATCCTTGATATCAAGTGGAAGTCAAGAAAATGGGTGATTAGCTAATTATCGCATTTATTAATAATCTGGTGGAGGCTACAGAAGATGCGGCACTGGGTATTCCACGTCGGCAAGGCCTGTGGCGTTATAACGCTATGGATTTAAGTGATGCAGCGTTCCAAAAAAACTTTCGCCTATCGAAGGAACTGACGGATGAACTAATAGACATAGTGGAACCAGTCTTATGTCATAGGACACATTTTTGTTAAGCCGGGAAAAAATGTTCCTAACCGCACACCCCGCCGTGCGGGGCAACGACCAAGGGTAGTGTGGGGCCTGCACCCACTAAAGAAACCCGCCGTGTGCCGTCTCTCCGCCTTTATTGGTGGGCCACTGGAACTATGTTACATTCCTTCGGTGGTATAGGACACGACCCTGCATTTTTTAGTTATTCTATACTTAGGAACACAAATTAACAAACAAACGACACTGATAAATATAATACTATATTGTAGGATTTTTACTTTTGTTTTGTTTTGGTAAAACATTTCGTATAATGCAAGTAGTCTTTCTACAATTTTTTGTTATACTATAATATATATATTAATATTGCACTAGGAGATCTAACTGTGCAGTAATGAATAGAATTATAATATTAAATTGACGCTACATATATAAAAACCTTCTTTTTTTTTTTAAGGCGGGAAAAAATGTTCCTAACCGCACACCCTGTCGTTCGGGGCAACGAACAGGGTAGTGTGGGGCCCTCATCCATTAAAGAAACCCGCCGTGTGCCATATTTCCGCCGTTACTGGCGGGCCACTGGATTTATGTTACGTTCCTTCGGTGGTATATGTATATATAAACACCTAAAACATATTTTAAAACATTTTTATCGCTTCATCGATATTTTTCCCAACACAATCGATACTTTTATAAAATAATTGAGAAAACGGAACGTCATTTTTATATGTCTATAGAAAAGTCGAAGACAAGAATCTCTATTGTGACCGAGGATACAATTTTATGATACTGTAGACATTTTGGCGACATTTTCCGTAGAGATTTTAAAATTAGAGATTATCTCTAATTAGACATTATCCAGTATTTGTGCCAAGTGTTTTGTATTCTCCGTTCTAATTCTAGTACGTTGTTTTTTTTTGTCAAAACCTATTTGTTTTCCCAAGTAAATGTATTTTTGTGTGTAATTAAGTAAGTTGTCGTCAATTGATATTTTTGTTTCTGTGCTGTTTTATTTTATTACCATTGTTTTTGTCAAGTTTATTTCTAAGCCAACGTGTTTGCTGGCTTCATTCAGTGAGTAGATCATAAGTTGTAGTTGTGTACCTGTCTCTGATAAAAGAACAAACGTCAATCATCAGCGAAACGAAGGTGAGTAAGATTCTTTCCGTCGATATTTATTCCGTATTTCTTCCAATCCAGTTTCCGTATTACGGATTCTAAGACGGCAGTAAATATTTAGATATTTTTATATTATATTTGTAGCATTTGACATGCTTAGCACTATGCATTAAACACAAAATATCTAAATATTTATAGGGTTTGCGTCATTATTAGGTAAAAATCTTAATTGTAAAATTAAGTTTACCTGGTCGGTATAATGTATGAAAATACTTCCGACAGATGGCGCAGGCGTCACCCAAAGACGTTAAGTATGATGTGTTATCGAGATTAGCAGTCAGGATCAATTGTCAGGATGGCTGAATTGGCAAAGCATCTGGACGGTATCCAGGAGATGCAGGTTCAAATCCTGCTCCCGACTGTTGTTTTCGATTTCACATTTTTCACTTTGTGTTTAACGGCAATAAATAATTTCGGAGATAGGGGGTCACCCTGCTTCACTATCAATGGGACACTACTATCAATGGGAAAGCTTGGGCCAATTTTGTCCAGTTTCACTCTACCTGTATTATTGTTATAATTATTATACGCTTTCGATTACCTCTATGTACACTTTTTCTACTTTTTGTGCTTTCAGCGCTTCCCAGATGCACGAGTGTGACACGGTATCAAATGCTTTTTTATAGTCTATATAAGCAATGTAGAGCGCTCTCTTTCGTTCTTGGTACTTTTCAATCAGTAACTCCAAGGTATGAATATGATCTATGGTCGAGATTCAACCCTTTCTAAATCCTGCTTGTTCCATGGGTTGTTCTGCTTCGATAGTAGTGCCTATTTTTTGACTGATAAGTGAAGAGAATAGCTTATATAAACATGGTAATAAACTTATTGGTCTGTAGTTGCTAATATCATGTGGATCTCCTTTTTTATATATCAGTATAATAACTGATTTTGACCACTCAATAGGTGTTTCGGCAGTTTCCAGTATGCGGTTGAATAAAAGGGTTACTGGTAGAGCTAGTAGAGTATAAGCCGTTTTTAAAGATTCATTTGTTATGTTGTCCGAGCTTGGGCTTTTATCTGTTTTTAACCTTTTCATCATTTCAACAACTTCTTGTTCATAAAATGTTGCTCTACATATTTTTTTGTATCTGTCTTTGATATTTGTGATACTCTCTCCTTCTGTCTTATGTTCCCTGGCGCTATATAATTTTCTATAAAATTTTGAACCTCTACAATGTCTTGGCGACCGTTTTTCGATTAAGTCCCTCAATCCACATTTTGCATGTTTTTAACTCTTTGAAAGCCTTTTTTGAGCTACCTACTTGTACCAGATATTTTTCGATGGTATTGTGACGATGTCTTGTATAGTCAGCTTTTATGAGTTTGCTAATCAATTTATACAATGCTGAGAGTTCTTTTTTCATTGATCGATGTTTGTTTGTAATTCTTTGTAGTTCTTGTCTCCTTGTCATAAGTGTTAAAGTGCGTTCTAATAGTATCTTATGACTTTTGTTCGATTTTTTTTGTGTTATTCGGGCATCCTGAAGGCTTTGTGAGATAGTTTTTATTATTTTATCGTGATAAATTTGCACAGTTTGTAGAGCTGTTTAGTAGGTCTGGTAAATAAGATGTAATGTAATCTTTGTATCGTAATACTTCATCTTCTTTCTTCAATGTAGAGTATTGGCAACTACTGAAGCTGGATCTGTTTTTCTTTTGATGTTTTGTTAGCTTTATTGTTGTTTTTACTGGTCTATGGTCTAAAGAATAGTTAACATTTAGTACTTCAATGTTTTGAAATATACTTGGTTGATTTGACAAAATAAAGTCAGTTTCATTTTTATAATCTCCGTTTGGCGAACGCCACGTCCATCTTCGGTTTGTCTTTTTCTTGAAAAACGTGTTTAGAATAGAAATTTTGTTTTCAAGCGCAAAGTTTATTAGTCTTTGACCTCTCTGGTTCCTTTCTCCATATCCGTTTGATTTCATTATTAAGTATTCATCTTGTCTAGGGTGACCTATTTTTGCGTTTAGGTCCCCCATTATAATGTAGGTTTTGTGCAATTGATTAATTGCTTTGTATAAATTTGTATAAAAATTGTCTATTTCTTCTTCTCTTGCTGCTTCAGTGGGCGCGTATACTTGTATGAGAGATATTTGGTTTCCTTTTATATTTAAATTTAATAGTGCTACTCTATCCGTGATGCCTATAAAGCTCTCTATGCTATTTTTATTTAATAAAAATCCGACACAATATTTACCAGGAATAAGGCCTGCGTGGCATAATATGTAATTATTTTAGATATTTTTATATATATTTTTAGCATTTGACATGCTTAGCACTTTGTGTTTAATATGTAATTGTCATATTTCTCTATTTTTATTCCTTGACGTCTAGTTTCCGCTAGTCCAATTATATCGAAATTTAAATTTTTTATTGCCTCTCAATTCTATTAGACGCCCATAGAATGACAGTGTTCTTATGTTATAGGTTATTATATACATATTAATTGATGTGATAGGTATGGAGTCGGATATATTACGAGTAGTGATTGTATTTTCGTTGGAGGGCTTCGGTCATGATCTTCCTCGGTGACCAGCCGTATTGGAATATGTTGTATTTTTTTGTTTCTTGTTTGTTTTTTTGATGAGATCTTTGTACGAGGGGGGGCTTCGTTGTTATGCTTGACTGTTTTGATTGCTGCTTGTGTTATATGTATTTTTGTTTACTAAGAAGATTAATATTCCCGGTTTTACGACTCCTTTCCAAAGCTATTTGACCTTTTCATCACTGTATCTAATTGTAGTATTTTATTATTTTTATTTATTTTCTTTTTTTCTCTGTATTTAGCAATGATATTGTGTATAAAAAGAGACAGGTATGTTACAAACGCTCGTTTTGTGAAGACTTGAAAACGTCCTAATTAGGACGTTTTGTCTTTAGTCCGCGTCAAGCAGGCGACGAGTAAAGCTGTCATGTGCATTGAGTAACAAAAATAACAAATATGCCATCATGTGTGTTATTAAAAAGTGTACAAAATACGATATCAAAGTTAATAAAACATAAGGGATCTCTATCACATATAGGTAAGTATATAGAAAATTATATAACTATTGGCATATTTCAATAAAAATATTTTTGTAATATTTTTATAAATGGCTGTCAATGAGACATTTTTTCACAAGAACGTTAAGGTCGCCTGCACTGTGGACTTAGATTATTAGTACAGAGGGGAAACATATGCATTAAAGTCACAAAATTACCTCTAATTCAGTTTTTCATTTATGAATTTTATAACAATTTATTTATATAACATGTAACACCACGCCAGATGCTAAGCCGAGCCGCGCCAACGCCATGCCAAAGCCAAGCCGTGACAGTCACGTCACACTGACAGCCAATGTCAAAACTTGCCATTATATAAAGCCTCGCTCGCATTTCGAGGGGTATTCGATTGCTAGCACACAATTAAGTTGAAACTCTGCCCAATTACATGTCAATTATATTAAAAAGTCTGATTAAGTCTTTTATATTACCTACCGTTTCACTCAGAAGTGGGATATGAAGCGTAATCGCCCTATTGAAGAAGGCCGTAGAGTCCGTCCACCTGGATGGAACGAAGAAGAACAATACCAAACAAGTGATGATGAAGAATATCAGCCCGCAAGAAAATTACTCAAGAATTTGCTTGAAAATGAAGTTGATAAGGCAATACACGAACTGAATCAAGAAACCCTACCGCTTAACCATTTTAAAGGACATCGTGCGGCGTCACTCATCCCAGAATTTGACCCCGATGGAGAAGACTGTACTGTATCGACATGGATAAAGAAAATCGACCAATTGGGAGACATACACGGATGGACCGACAAAGTAAAGGCTTTTCACCTACAAGACAAACTCCGTGGTCAAGCCCGTAAGTGGTACAACCGTCTCGATGAATATAATTACTCTTGGAACGAGTGGAAAGACATGCTGATACGAGCATTTCCCAAGCATCGCGACTATAGTGCATTATTGGACGAAATGATGCACAGAAAGAAGCTGCCGAATGAGACAATGACGAAGTACTACCAAGATAAAATAGCTATGTGCTTTCGCTGCAATCTATCTGACGCAGCCAGTGTCTCGTGCATTATCAGAGGATTACCAACTCCACTACAACCTAACGCACGAGCATTTCAGTGTCGACGTCCGGATGAATTGTATGAGGCCTTCCTTTGTGCCCTTGATGATTACCGCACACCTACATTCGACCCACGTGCGCCGAACAAAGACACTAAACAGCTTCAGCCAGACAAGAAGGTTAACCCTGAAACCGACCCTTGTCCGCGTTGCATAAAGACAGGCCATATCCTACGAAACTGCACACTACCTGACCAACGGATTTATTTCAAATGTGGAGCACAAGGCCACATTGCCACTCGCTGCTCTAGCACTTTAACTACATACACCAAACCGCGTATTGATCCGAATGGCGATGTAAAGGAAATCAAACTGTTACAAAATTATAACGAGATTTACAAAAAAGCCGTGAAGCTAAACGGGATTTATTTAAAATCCTATATTGATACGGGGAGCCAAGTGAATGTGATCAACAGTCAAATTGTCCGTCTTCTGGGCCTCAATGTAACGCCTACAAGTACTATTCTGAAAGGCTTTTCAGGTGGTATATTAATGAGCCGTGGTGAAGTACGATTTACCCTCGAAATCGATAACATTCAAGTGCAATGTACCGCGCATGTAACAGACATCGACATGCAAGATATACATTTGTTAATAGGTCAGCCAATTATCAATGCCAATCGTATGTCACTCGTGGTTACCAATGGGTCTGCCACGTTAAGACTAGACCCCGAGCCCTCGACAGAATTCAATGTAGTCGAGGACGTTCAAAAATTTATACTGGTAACCTCAAGCGAAGAATCACTACTACCTGGTACCTCTATAATCAAGGTCCAGCTACGGGGGAACCCCGAAGGGAATGAAGTTTGCACAGCACCTCGTCACTACGAGCTACAGGGAGTCTCCTACTCACTACCAGCCACGCTACTCCGAGGTGGTGAAGGCTACATCAAGGTTGTCAACACAGGAGCCAACAACGTTAAATGGAGAGCTGGCGAGGTCCTGACGCGAGCAGAGAGCTGCAACGAAGCAGATGGTCAGCCAAGCCAAGTAAGTAAAGCCAAGCCATTACTTCCATGTTTAGTCAATATTTTGCCTAAGCCACATTGCTCAGCCAATATAACTTCTAAGTCACACGATCTTACCATTTCATCTGCCTCTATCTTAACTTTAGGCCATTTCACTGGTATTAGCATAGGTGGGGTACCTATATCCGAAATCAATATAGGACATTTAAATGAAACCGAACATATTAGTTTAATAAATTTATTATTACAATATAAACACACATTTGCAACTAATACAAAAGATCTTGGCTGCACGAACTTGTTGCATATGAAGATAAAACTTACCACTCCACAACCTATTTATCGTCAACCTTATAGGCTATCACACACTGAACAACAGATAGTCAATTCTAAAGTAGCTGAGTTGTTAGACGCCAATATTATTAAAGAATCCGAGTCAGATTATGCTTCTCCAGTAATCTTGGTCAAAAAAAAAAAGCGGCGACAGTAGGTTATGTGTCGATTATCGTTCTCTTAACGCAATAACTGTAAAAGATAGGTACCCGTTACCAAATATAGACGATCAAATTTCAAAAGCAGCCGGCAAACAATATTTCACATGTCTTGATATGGCCCAAAGTTATCATCAATTATTAATAACGCCCGAAGACACTCATAAGACCGCTTTTATCACACCCCAGGGTCACTAGGAATATTTGCGTATTCCATTTGGTTTAGCAAATGCACCTGCGGTTTTTATGCGTTTAGTTAGTAAAATCGTTAATTCAATCCGTAATACACAAAATGACAGTTTACCGAATGAAATTCTTGCATTTTTGGATGATTTATTACTACCCTCAATTGACTTTATTTCCGGTATAAAAATGCTAGAATCAGTGTTGCAAAAGTTTGAATCAGAAAACTTAAAACTAAATATGAAAAAATGTTCTTTCTTACAAAATAAAATTACTTACTTAGGACATGAAATCTCTCATGAAGGTGTACAGCCTGCTGAATTAAAATTAATGGCTGTATCAAAGTTTCCTGTGCCTAAAAATGTACATGAGGTACGTCAGTTTATAGGCCTTTGTAGCTACTTCCGGAAGTTTATTTATAGATTCGCAGTTATTGCTCGCCCGCTAACGGAATTAACTAAGAAAAATGTGTCTTGGGTATGGGACGAGAAAAAAGTTAATAGTTTTAATGAGTTAAAGAAGTGTTTATGTTCTAAGCCGGTGTTAGCTTTATATGATCCTGAGTTACATACAGAAATACATACTGATGCATGTAAATTAGGAATAGCGGGTATTTTATTACAACAACAATCCGACAATACCCTGCGCCCTGTTATGTACTTTAGCCGAGTCACATCTAGGGAGGAGACTGTGTATCACAGCTATGAGCTCGAGACGTTAGCAGTTGTGGAATCGTTACGAAAATTTCGTGCGTATGTGATAGGTAAACACGTCAAGGTAGTCACTGACTGTACCGCCGTACGCGCCACTCTTACAAAACGTAATATTATCCCGCGTATTGCAAGATGGTGGTTGTTAATTCAGGAATATGATATTAGTGTAGAGTACAGACCCGGTGAACGCATGAAACATGTAGATGCGCTCAGCAGGAATCCAATCGACGCCGTAAATATTAATCGCCTGGAAGTCACCGATTGGTTTTATACTGTTCAATCTCAGGATGATAAATTGAAAAATATTATAGATCAACTTAAAGCTGGGTCGGCGGGACCCGATATAGTAAATAGTTATTTACTGATAGACGACAGATTGTATAGGAAAACGCTTAACGGGAATCGACTTGTAGTACCCGGACCAGCTAGGTGGAAAATTATGCAAATGCATCATGACGAGATAGGCCACGTAGGATTAAAGCGTTGTACAGACCTAATTAAACATGATTTCTGGTTTCCTAAAATGACACGTTTTATTCGTAAATATGTAACATCATGCTTACATTGTGCCTACGGGAAAGGAGTATACGGCAAAAAGGAAGGAACGTTACACCCAATCCCTAAGCCAAATGAACCTTTTAGAATGCTTCATATAGATCATTTAGGCCCATTCTGTAGGACAAAGAAAGGTTATGAATATATGTTAGTCATAACCGATGGATTTTCGAAATTCGTAATCGCGGAGCCTACTCGAACCGTCAACTCTGTGGAGACGATTAGGACACTCAAAAGAATATTTTCATTGTTTGGTTATCCAGATAGAATAGTAACGGACCATGGTAAAGCTTTTACTAGTCGATATTTTAAAAAATTCGTTTCTGACAAACAGTTCAAACATACATTAAATGCAATCGCATGCCCGCGTGCCAACGGACAGGTTGAACGCACTAATCGTACCATACTTAATGCCCTACGCGCTACCGACCCTAGTGAGGCAGCTAATAACTGGACTAATTGCCTTCCTGATGTAATTTGGGGTATTAATAATACTTTAAATGATACTACTGGGTACAAACCTTATGATTTGATGTTTGCTCGTAGTGGTAGACCAGTGTGCGATGTTGATATTCCAGACCGCGTGTCTGAACCCACTCAATCCAAACGTGATAAAGCTAGTGCGCGTATTAATATAGCCAGCGCTCGAATGAAACACAACTTTGATAAACGTCGTAAAAACTGCCGTATTTATAAAAAAGGTGAATTTGTTCTATGGAAGCAGGCGCCTACGAGTAGTGCTACTAGGGTTAATACAAAGCTAGATGACTTATATTCAGGCCCCTATATTATAACAAAAGTTGTTGGCAATGACAGATACAGGATCAGGAGCATAAAGGGTTTAAGGGGTTACAAAAACTTTACAGGGCTAGTATCCGCCGACTCCCTGCGACCCTATCGCAGTGTGGTTCCATTATCGGACAGTGCCAGTAGCTCAGATGATCAGTTAGAGACTGAAGACCTCATTGACTTATTAGAGAGCTAATCAGAACTTGTGTATCCCATTGCGGGAGCAATTGTTACAGGATGGCCGATTGTAACACCACGCCAGATGCCAAGCCGAGCCGCGCCAACGCCATGCCAAAGCCAAGCCGTGACAGTCACGTCACACTGACAGCCAATGTCAAAACTTGCCATTATATAAAGCCTCGCTCGCATTTCGAGGGGTATTCGATTGCTAGCACACAATTAAGTTGAAACTCTGCCCAATTACATGTCAATTATATTAAAAAGTCTGATTAAGTCTTTTATATTACCTACCGTTTCAAACAGATTACTAAAGTACAAATTATTTGCGAATAAGGAAAAACAGACTTTTTGTACTATCGGGAATCGAACCCGCGTCTTTTCCAATCCGGGGAAGTGCTCTAAGCCACTGAGCTATAGTACAGGTCTTTCGACCATCCCAATCTCCTTATCACATTTGTCTTTACGACCGACGCGGTTTCGAATCCCGCTAGTACAAAAAAACTCTTTTTCCTTATTCGCAAATAATTTGTACTTTAAAAAGTGGCGGAGCATGTCAAATGCTAAAAATTATAGATGAAAAATGTAACAGATTACTATTTAAAATTAAAATAATAGCAAACATGCTGGTGGTAAATGTTTATTGTAGACGAAAGCCACCACGCAGCGTTTAAAATTATATATTAATACGGTTTTTTTTAGTATTCTAAACGTCGGAATAGTACAAAATCCAAAGTAGTTTTATTTCAGAAAGGTTATTTAAGATCATTTATACGTAATTAATTGCTCATTTCTTGCCGAGTGATCCTGAGGATGTCTCGTGTAAAGGCAAAACACGTGTCGAATTTGTGTTCAGATTTTTGCGGAATATTGCAACGTTGTGGTTCTGAGAGTCCTGCCGTGTCGCATGGTCGTATCGCATTGGTGAGATTTTTTGTCATTATCGTGCATGCTACTCTGCTATTATCACATTCTACTCTATTTGTGAGAGTGCGGGTTGGCAATCTTAGGTTATTGTGTGTATCCAAAGATAACCGGGATTGACAGTCAGTGGGTGAGTGGCTCTCCTCCTAAGCTATTTATTCTAATTTCGATAACACATTCATACTTAACGTCTTTGGGTGACGCCTGCGCCATCTGTCGGAAGTACTTTTACTACTTTCATACATGACTAAATTTTAATACGTCCTAAACAGAGCGAAGAAAATTCTTTGACATGTATGAGCGAGAACGTAAGATACAATTTACTGGTGCAAAAAATAGACAGTCATAGATTTTTGTCTTTGTCGCCGTGGCCAGTTTTTGGTATTGTCACGATGTCAAAATGCTTTGTCTGTCACGATCACAGAACAATATTACTCAAGAGGTCACGATTCAACTGACATAATCGAACATTTATATAAAAATTCGGGTTTTAATTAAAATTTAATGTTAATTTGTGTTAATGAGTGTTTTAAGAAAAAGACTACGTGATAATAGTGGTTGTAAAATAGTGTACTATGCTACAAAAGCTACAGCGAGCGAAAAAATACAGGTATAACATTTCATTCATATGTAGTCGAAAATGAAAAAAAAAATGATTGAATGCTATAAAGTGATATAAAATGAGCTTTTTTACTCAAAATTAATAATTACTACTAAGATACACTCGCAAAACACGTTTTCTAGCTAACGTTCAATTACTAAGAATTGTTTCGGTGTTGCCTTATTGCGAATTTAAATTGCCCAGTTTTCACTTTACTAACATTTATATGTAATTTATGAGATGTTGATAAATATTTACTATTTTAGGTTTCCCTCTAATTCAGATGCGAGATCGAAATGAGTGTATGCTACGGGAAAACGAGGCAATCCACGGAATACCCAAAATATGTTCCACGACATTTTATTGATGTTTCATTCGAAACTGCATCTCCTGGCTACCGTCCAGATGCTTTGCCAATTCAGCAATCGTGACCCTTGCTCCCGACTGCTAATCTCGACAACACATTCATACTTAACGTCTTTGGGTGACGCCTGCACCATCTATCGGAAGTATTTTCATACATTATACCGACCAGGTAAACTTAATTTTACAATTAAGATTTTACCTAATAATGACGCAAACCCTATAAATATTTAGATATTTTTATATATATTTTTAGCATTTGACATGCTAAGCAACATACATTAAACACAAAGTGAAAAATATGAAATCGAAAATAACAGTCACAGTCGTTTACACTTCCACTGCACCACAGAGGCAGTTGTAATTTCATCTTTGTAAGTAAATCTCAATTCAAGATTATGACTACCGCTGTAGTCATAATCTAGAATTCAGAGAAACTGATTTGCTCTAATTTCTTATTCAATTAGTTAAATCAGCGCTGGAAGGAAGATAATTATTTTCTTATTTGACCCAGAAAAGAAAGAAAAGTTAATTTAATTATATTCTTGTGTACTATTATTTTATTAAATATAACTTATTATTATTTACCAGATGAGATATCGAACAGAACGGCAATTTATGGAGCAGCAATACTTACCTTGCATCAAGGCTCAAAGTCTTGGTATTTCCCTACGTGATCGAATTCTTATTACGGAGATCCCTAGAACGTGAATATCCGACATAGCCTGCCAGGTTTGCATGCTGAAGTGGCAATGGGCAGGCCATATCGCTCGACGAGCTGACAACCGTTGGGGAAAAAGGTTTTCGAGTTGCGACCACGTATCGGACAGCGCAGCATACCTCAGGCCTCCCACCAGATGGACCAAATATATGGTCGAAGCTGCAGGGACCCGTTGGATGCAGTCAGCACAAGCCCGCTATTTCTGGTGCTCTCTTGGAGAGGCCAAAGTCCAGCAGTGGACGTTTAAAGACTGATGGTTGGAAGGGGTGGTAGATTTACTTTTAAATAATTATTTTGATAAACGCTGTGATTTTTAATTAAATATTTGTTACGAAGGGTTTCTTATTTACGATCAAGTTACAGACCTCATTCTAATTATCGTTTATTTTGCCCAAATATGGTTAAATATTTGTCAACCTGGCAACATTTAAAAAAAATATTGCTGTTACAAGTGCGGCCACGCCGTGGCTCCGTCTAGTTAGTCTGAGGTGACAATAGATCAAGCATAGATAATACACTACTATACAGATCTAGTCTCAAGCTATGGTCTCAAGTCTATCAAATCTATCATGTTTCGGATCAGGGCTGCCATTAAAAGAAAATTACTTGCCGTGTTTCCGATGTCAGATTCCTGTGTTTTGGGATAAAAGTAAAAAAATTGCGCGTATCTCAAATAAAGATCAAAATGTAAACTTTCACACCTAATTACATAATATTGTTTCTATTGATTTGTGTATTTATTGTTTATTTTAGCCTAACTAAATCCGTCGAAATCATCATCATCTTAATATAACTCACTGCTTTGGAAGTACCGTATTATTACAAAATACCACAATTTCAAGTTAGTTAAACCATGCAACGAAGAATGATGCAAATTACATACTTAATAAAGATCTTTGTATCTTAACTCTTGTAACTGTGGCGCCACAAAAAGACAAGTAAGACTTTATGCCATTAGTGGATTTTGACCTGCATTGTTTTTTTGACAGTGAAGCTTCACCAAATGCGGCGTGACTTTTAAGGCGAAGATAAGTTATTTCTACGTAATTAAACAGTCATATCGCAAAATAATATCATGATAGTGTATTATTTTGTGTTAGTTCACAATTCTATGAAAAAGATTCCATTTTTTTATTGTATTTTGCTTTAGTACCTTATTCCAAAAAAGTAAGTATAAGTGTAATGTAGTAATAAAAAATAATACCGTATTGCATACAAATAAAAGAAATGAATTTGTCACTATTCTAAATAATACTGTTTAAAAGTTAATGTAACCTATGGTATTTTTGTTATATTTTTGAATAGACGCTTTATCCTAAAATATCGAGTAGATTTTTCAGCTTAATATACTATTTCATAAAAAAAAAACAGTACTTATTGCGGTTAAATTTTTAACTTCCCGCTAAGAAAATTGAACATTTTCAAAAGTTGTGATGTTATTGGTTTTACCCCGTTTTTCGAAAATCGAGTCAACGGATGCTAACATTTTGAGGTCCTAGGAAGCTTCCCCAAATGTTTCTGCGATGATGTCCGTATGTCAGTATGTGTGTGTGTATGTGTGTTTGTGTGTGTGTGTGTGTGTGTGAGCATGTGTGTGTGTGTGTGTGTGTATGTATGGCCGTATATAAACCTATCATAACTTTTGAACGGCTTGACCGAATTTAGGTTTTGAATAGAATTACAACCAATTTGAACCGTTAGATCTTGAGAAATCTCAAAAAAAGACAAAAAAAAATTTCAAATGTGTTTCTTTTAATAACTTTTAAATGACAAAAACTAATCAGTTGCGTTAGATGCCGTAAACTACGAGAAAATCGGTTCATTAATTCAAAAGTTACTGCGATTTGAAAATTTAACGAATAGTGTCAATCTCTATCAGACTTTTGAGCTTGAAGAGCTCATAAGGATAGAACAGTTATCTCTTTGAGCTCGGAGAGCTAGCGTAATAAGTGCAATTTTGAGCGCTCTTAAGTATAAAATTAGCGGGAAGTTGCAGGGATAATTTGGTATGATTATTGTTCTTACAAATATTTCAGAACATGAATATACTTTTAAACACGCAAGAAGAAGATGGAGCTTTCGAATCTTACTTTTGTTTTGGATTTATTTCTTAACTTATGTCATATAGCCTTGCTTTTTGCCAAATTTCATGGTTCCAGGTCAACGGGGAGTAACCTGTAGGTTTCTCGACAGACAGATGGACAACTAAGTGTTGAATGGGAGATAGTGCCGTAATCGCCACGCTTGGCAGGCGGGTTGGCGATCGCAGTGGATGTTGTTAATACTCGAAGGAGTGCTGCTGCCCACTCCTCCGGTATTCCCTCAGTCGGCTCTTACGACTTCCATGGGTGGAGAGGGGTGGGACAATTCTAAAGCCGGCCCCACATGGCATTCCCACGGATATGCACGGTCTTTTATATGTATCATTACGAAATTGAGACAGTATACATCATAAAATTACCAGAGGTTTTGAAGTATGTCGAAGATCTTTTATATTTTTATAAATATTGTTTCCCGGAAATAGTTAAGCCTTATCAGGTGTTTGTTTAATAAATATCATAATAAATTGACTGTGTTACAGTTTAATTTTCATCAGTAAAAGTGCAATAGGTAAAAAATTATAACAGTTTGACACAATAGTAAACTTCAATCAGCTCTCCTGAAAAAATAGCATTTTTGAGTTCCAACAGTATTCTTCCAAGGCAGCGAACTGTTTAACCATTTTTGATCTGTATTTTAGCACTAGACGTGCTTAGCTATATTAAGGAACAAAAAAATAATGTGAAAAGTCCAAAAAACCGACCTTTTAGTTTTTTATTGTTAACTGATGTTTTTTATTGTTAAAAAATAGTTTTTTTTCACGAAATTTGATGGTAAAAAATGAATATATGTTACTATGGATTTTTTTTTTCAGAAAATGCAAAGAAGAACTAATGACAAATATTGAGGTAATGTGAAAAAAGTGTAAATACAAAAGCGGTAGATCTTTTAATTACCTAGAATTTTGGCATTTTACTTTTTTCCATAGAACTCGTAGTTTTGCAGAAAATCATGATAAACCGTTTTCCACCCTTAAAGTCTCACCCCTTCCCACTTCCCAACGTCAAATCACCCCGACTCGTCCGTAAATTATGTTTCCTGTTAGTGATATGCCAAGTCGGCCATTTTTACTATTCTAGTACTTTAGTACACGTTATAAAAAGAATAAAGTCAGAACTCGAGTCTCTAACTCGAGTCTAGTACTCGGTTACTGGATCAAGTACTCGAGTACTAGACCAGTACTCGAGCGCGAGGTCACTTCTCTAGTAATTAAATGGATGCGGGAATAATCATGTTTTTCACTTGAAGAAAATCAAGGAATAGTTTTCTTTTTAGGGGCCATAATTACACATCAAAATATTTAAAAAATAGACGTTTCTGGACGTCTGGCTGATGTGAAAAGATCAAAATTATTTTGTAGAAATAGTGAGCGATGAGGAATTAAAACTGTTATTAGTTTATTGATTAACCTTACGCTACCTTGTTACATACTTTTGTCAATAGAAGACGTTAAAAGTTAACAATAATTAAATAAATTTGTTGTTTTTAACGTCATTTGTTGACTAATATAGCCAGTCTCACCCTACGCATTAGATGTTTCACATCAAATGGAAAAGTATTTGTCTAACAAATTATTTGTGAATAAGGAAAAAGATATTTTTTGTACAAGCGGGAACCGAACCCGCGTCTTTTCCAATCCTATCTAAATTTCCCGCACGTACTAAAAATCTCTTTTTCCTTATTCACAAATAATTTGTACTTTAAAAAGTAGCGGAGCATGTCAAATGCTAAAAATATAGCTCAAAAATATTTGTCTAACACTCAATTTTAACACTCATTTATTATTTTAGCCCTTATTACTAAATTATATAATATCACCAATAAATCAAATAAAAAACCAGCTCTTAGACGCAACACTCAAACTTTTACTAGTATTACTTACTAACCAAACAATAATAAACAAGTACAAACATGTTCTTTCCGGTACGGTCCGAGGCGTGAAGTGAAACTAGTTGAGTGCTGAAGATCCCGAACTTGGTTCAGTATTCGAGTAATATAAATACTCAGATTTCTTACTAGAGTCCTTTGTATCCGAGTACTTCAGTTTGAGTACTCAACATGAGTAGCTACAAGGTACTCAGTTCGAGTCAGTACTCGAGATTACCTAACTGGGCCCATCACTATTTCTTGTTATTTTTGTTATATTTTTTTATGAGATTGAATTTTTGGTCTCATAAATTATCGTCCCTGACCCATCGACTAAGTAGGCGTGGGTCGTATCGCTTTTTCTGAGAATTGTATCTAAATCAGATTTCGATTTTCAATATCAGATTTCAAAAATCAAAATCTTATATTTTAATATATAGATATTTTACGTTCGCGTATCCATCATACGAGTAGATTCAGATTACAGAAATCTAATCCGATGCGCATCATCATCATAGGATACAAAAAACAATATCATAGATTTCAATACAATTCGGTATTGTAGATATACTCGTACTTATATAATAGATGTTTAATTCGGTATTTATTTATCACTAGCTGACCCGGCAAACGTTGTTTTGCCATATAAAGTATATATAGAGTATTTTTAGGGAATTTTTAGCGTAGAAAAAAATAACTATCTTATTGAAAGTGTGTGCGGATGTGGACCTACCTACATATTAATTAAAAAAATCCATTAAAACAGTCCCCAATGTCTATAACACACAAATCTTCCTAATTTTAAAACGCGAAGGAAATTCAAAGAAATCAAACTTTCTTCCGCAACTATTCGGACACAATTAAACAATAAGTACCTAATAAAACTATTATGTGCATAATGGTCCATAAGTACCAAAATTCGCTCAAGTCTAAGGCTAAATAATTAAAATTTTAGACATCATTGATGTCATGATTAGTACTTAACAGAAAGTAAGCTTTATTTGCATAGCATTCAGATTTAAAATTACTTATTTATAATATTTCTATAAAATCTGTTCAAAAATCTGATATTGTGATATTACTGTACCGCTCTAACTAGTGTAATATTTGTATCTCACGCGATTTGTCGCACGCATGTGTCCGATGCGTATCGTATCACGTAGGTACAGACAAGTGAGCGAGTATTCAGTACATCGCAAATCTGATATTGTAATATTGCTGTACCGCTCTAACTAGTGTAATATTTGTATCTTATGCGCTTTGTCGCATGTATGCGGCCGATGCGTAACGTATCGCGTAGGTACAGAGGAGTGAGCGAGTATTCAGTACATCGCAAATCTGATATTGTAATATTAAACACAAAGTGAAAAATGTGAAATCGAAAATAACAGTCAGGAGCAGGATTTGAACCTGCATCTCCTGGATACCGTCCAGATGCTTTACCAATTCAGCCATCCTGACAATTGCTCCTGACTCCTAATTTCGATAACACATCACACTTAACGTCTTTGGGTGACGCCTGCATCTGCCGGAAGTATTTTCATACATTATACCGACCAGGTAAACTTAATTTTACAATTAAGATTTTTATCTAATAATAACGCAAACCCTATAAATATTTAGATATTTTTATATATATTTTTAGCATTTGACATGCTTAGCACTATACATTAAACACAAAGTGAAAATATACTTCCGACAGATGGCGCAGGCGTCACCCTAAGACGTTAAGTGTGATGTGTTATCGAAATTAGGAGTCAGGAGCAATTGTCAGGATGGCTGAATTAGTAAAGCATCTGGATGGTATCCAGGAGATGCAGGTTCAAATCCTGCTCCTGACTGTTATTTTCGATTTCACATTTTTCACTTTGTGTTTAATGTATAGTGCTAAGCATGTCAAATGCTAAAAATATATATAAAAATATCTAAATATGATATTGTAATACTTAGATTTCGAAAGAGCCAGTAAGCGATTTTTAGATATTGTACCAATATCAGATTTCGTATCTATAATTCTATATACGATTTGTATCGATAAAAAACAAATAGTTTATACGATTAACGGATGGTGCTAATGATTATATTATATTTCGTTGTGGACTAGCTGTTGCGCGTGGGTTGTGTTGATTGCCGTGGTTTTTGACACGGACAGGTTTCGTGAATACGGCAACGAATGTTCTTCCGTGTACCGTGTATTTTTTTGCCCAAATGCTGTATTACACGGCATTTGCCGTGTCAATGGCAATGTTGTTTCGTATTGCCAATTTAAAAATACATTATTCGGTCATAGACTAAAACTAAAGTCTAAAATAAAAGACAAAGGCGGAACTGTAAAGTTTCTTTCTATTCTAGGTGCACAGGCATACTAATCCCACGAAGTCTGTGCTCCACGATAAAATTACGGCTCTTCGATCTTACTTTACTTTAGCTTGAGGGAAAAAATGGCTGATACTAAATTATATGAAGTTTTAGGAGTTTCTAGAAGTTCTAGTGATTCAGAAATAAAAAGAGTAAGTTCACATGTCTAGTATCAATTTATTGTATTATCTCATCGCACATGTAGGGTCAATTAAGTTACACAATTAGGTATTCTTTGTTTTAAAATTTTTTTTTTTTCTGTTTCAGAACTACCATAAGCTTGCAAAGGAATTTCATCCTGATAAGAACCCTGCTGCAGGAGATAAGTTCAAAGAAATTAGCTATGCATATGAAGTCCTATCAGATCCTAAGAAACGACAAGTTTATGACAAATATGGCTTGAAGGGCTTACAAGAGGGTGGCCAAGGTGGTGGATTCGGTCACGACGATCTATTTGGACATTTCTTTGGTGACATTTTTGGGATGGGAGGTGGCAGCAGAGCGCGAGGTCCCACTCGCGGCGAAGATACCATGCATCCCCTTAATGTAACTTTAGAGGACTTGTACATGGGTAAAACTACCAAGTTACAGTTAAGTAAAAACGTGATCTGTGGGGCTTGCAAAGGTATTGGTGGAAAGGCTGGTTCAGTTGTATCATGTAAGGACTGTCGTGGTCAGGGTGTTAAAGTATCCTATCAGCAGATTGGACCTCATATGACTCGTCAGTTTCAGTCGCGTTGTACAACCTGCCAAGGTCAAGGCGAAACCTTTAATGAGAAGGACAAATGCTCAAAATGCAAAGGTAAGAAAGTTGTTAATGAAACTAAAATATTGGAAGTCCATGTAGATAAAGGAATGCGAAATCAGCAGAATATTGTATTCAAGGGAGAAGGTGACCAACAGCCAGACACTCAACCAGGAGACGTCATAATTGTGCTTCAAATGAGACCCCATGATTTGTTTGTAAGGAATGGTGATGATCTTCTGATGAGTCAGGAGATATCTCTAACTGAAGCACTTTGTGGTTTTGAGTATGTTATTAAGCATTTAGATGGCAGAGACTTGCTTGTGAGACATCCGCCAGGTGAAGTAATTAAGCCAGGAGACCTCAAAGGTATACTTGGTGAAGGAATGCCGCAATATAAAAATCCATTTGAGAAAGGGAACTTATATATAAAATTTGAGATTGTTTTCCCTGATAATAATTTTGCTACTGAAGAACAAATGAAACAAATTGAATTGCTATTGCCACCACGCCCAGCTTTTGTAATGCCAGCTGGTGAAGATGTGGAGGAAGTTGCCTTAACGGAATGTACTGGTCGCGAAGATGGTAAGGGGAGACAGGAAGCTTATGCTAGTGATGATGATGAACATATGCACCCAGGACCTTCAGTGCAGTGTGCACATCAATAGTTCAATTTTATTGTCCATGTGTAAGGATTTCTACTCAAACCTCACATTTCACATTTTATAAATAAGACTTGGTTATGCCCAAATGTACCAACCCACACATATGAAATACACCAAATCCATCAGAATGTGGTACATCAACTCACATTTGACATAAAAAAAAACATTTTAAATCAACCAACAGGACTATGTATAGACAAAAAAAATATTATAATCAATTTTATGCAATTAGTACATTTTTGCATAACTATGAACACATGTAATAAGTAGATGCCTATACACTATGGAGATATCTGCCAGTCCATAGAATGTTAGAAATATTGACATACAATGATGCGTTACTGACTCATGAGTCTTGCATGTTCATCGAAATATGTTGCAGGATTTTAAGACAGTAGTTTGCATAGCTCACATTTTGTGAGTTACCTTGTTTAGTAATTAGACTAAATTGGCAGTAGGGCTTTTGAGATATTTACATTTAGGGTTAGATGGTAAAAATTCATTTTGAGAAATAATCTGCCTGTGATACCTCATAGGTCTAATGCTGTATAATTTTTAGGTGGTGTTCATTGTATTTTATAATGTAATAAAAGTTGTTTGAACTCAGGACAGATTTGAGCAATTATCATAGGATTGCTGCTCACACTGCACTAGTTTAAAGAGACTTTGCGCTAGGAATAGTATTAATTCACAGGTTATTGTATTCCATTTATGTGTATTATAATATAATGAAAAATAAAATTTAGTGATGATACCTTTAAAGATATTTATTTTCATTAAATACATACATAGCTATTAATAACAAAATATTTATTAGTCTTACAAGTATACACTATCATTGTCTGTATAAAAGCAGTTTCCTCAGATTTTTATGTTTACATATGCTATTGTTTGGATGTTGTTAATATACACAAACTTAAAAGTTTGTCAGAAAGAAAAATATCTTCTTTATGTGAGATTACCTAATAGCAGAATAAGAACATCTTTGACACTGACCTGGTATAACTTAAATATTATAATATGTACAGATTTGATTTTACTATTCTTCTGTTAAATAAAGACAAATGGCTCTGTGGCATTTTCAAAATGTTGTTTATTCATGTACACTAAACAATATACACTACTATTCATAATAATAAATGATATACTACTATTCATAATAATAAATAAGTGGCTATTTTCGAATGTTTAAGCGATTGTGAAATTAACAATGATTGATTGTAGAACAATGTTTATGCAGTAACATGCTGAATTTGATTCTCCCATAAATTGAGGATCAGTAAAATATGTTTACTAAGTTTTTGTATGGGAAGCTGACTATAACTTGAAAATCGCTTAATGAATTACTTAAATAAACCCAATTTTTGCTGAAATAGGCTTACAATTTGTAAACCTTTTTGTTCTGTCAGACTAGCTAAAAAATAAAAACTGCATTGTCAACTAAAAAATCAAGCCACTTTTGTGTGCATGAGTGTTGTCACCAGAAAGAAATAATCTCTATAATTTAGTTAAATTTTTAAGTTTTGTGTTTCAAACAAAACGGAAGTAAAAGTATAAAGTAAGTTCACAGCAAATCATATGGAGAATATTATAGCGCTGACGACGTGTTCATGGACATAACTTACGTACGAAATCGCAGTCATTTGTTAAATCATACCAGTAACACTTGTGGTTCACACTTCGTTTTGGGCATGGTTTTGTTTGTATTTGTGTGCGTGAGCGCGTTACAAGCTTGATGTGATTTAATTGTTTAATTGGCTTCACTGAATTGTTCGTAATGCTCCGTCTATATTTTTTAGTTAGTCTGATTTTGTTCTGTCATTTTATTGGACACCAATTTCTTGGGTGATATAGTATCATATATGTACATGTCATTGTAAGTATATTTATGGAATAAATATAATCCCACGATGCAAAGTCACTATGTAATAAAATTTTAATAGAAGTTTCTTTTCAAAAGGGCTTATTTCATTTTGCAAAACTTTTGTTTAGTGAAAAGCGGTTCCAACTCTACATTCTCACATGATTTGCAAAGATAGTGATGGTTTTAAAACAGCTTATTTTTTCTACAAGTTCATCTTCAAAAAACATTCTATTAAGCACCAAAAAGTTCCCTAACATTCACAAGGAAATAAGCCCCTTTGTATAATTAAAACAAATTCTCATGACTTCATGTAAGTATGATTATATTACATAGGTTGTGCATTAAGCTTGAGTTTTTTAGTTCTACATTTCTTCAATACGTGTGTTAATCACTGAATTCATCTAAAACGGCTAGGCTGATTTAGATGTTTTTTTGTTTTTGTTCAGTATGGCACTCATGACTGGTCTGAGATTGGATGTTTAGGAACTTATAAGCCATAAAATTTAACCACAACCCTTTCTTATTTTAGTATAAAATCCAGATAACGATAAAACATTCTGGGGCCACTAAAGTAGACAAACAAACGTTTGAGCAGGACGTCTGGTAGATCCACTAGTATTGCATTAATTTTTAAGCTAAGATTTGAGGTTTAACAAAAACTACAAATATTCGAAAAAAAAATATATGTTGGACGAAGGAAAACCGCTTAAGAGAGCCTCTTAAGCGGTTTTCCTTAATGCGAGGCTTAATGATATAGAAGTAAACCTTATTTTCTTTATTAAACGAGTAGCAATCGCGCATTCGAGCATATAAAGAGTGATGAGCATAACGCACAATAAATATAATGCCATGTTTCGCCATTTATACGACAATGTCATAATAATGGTTCTCAAAACTAGTCAAAGTTTGAAGTTACGTATACGAAATATTATTGGCGCTTGTCCAATAATTGTGATTAGACTAGACTTATTACTATGGTGTTTGGAAAGAAATTATAACTGCACTCTTAAGTTGGCTAAAACGGCATGGGGTCATTGAGCCAGTAGCGCGCACAGGTCCGGTACCCGGACATTTGCTCGACTCATGGACTTATATACGTCCATGGCTCGACTACATACTTTCTGATATTTACGCGAATGTTACACATTTTGAAATAAAAAGACGTCCATCTATCTATCATCTAAGTCCACCCGTGATCATGAATGCTGTAAAGTATTCGAAACGTCGGAATAGTAGTTAAATCAAGTAAACGCGATAGATTCCGTAAACGAAGTTTTAAAAATAGTATTCATAGCTGAAATAATACCCAGATATAATTATGTCATACGGTTTTAAGATAGTCGAGTGGTAATACTGCACCGATTTTAAACCAAAAGACAATCTATAGCTGGGGATTAGCCGCCCATAAACGTTCGCCGGTTTCGGAGACCAGTTTCCTTCAATACATGATCAATTTGGACTAAGTGGGTTAGTCTCTGTCTCCCCCAGTACCTAAATCTTTCCACTTTCTCATTGCATCTTAACCAATCGCTCGTCTGGCATTCTTTCTTCATGCCCGAACCATCGGAGCATTCTCTTTCGCATATTTACACCAATACTCTCTTTCAGACCTACTCGCCCACTTACGTCGTCGTTACGAATGCAATCAGTCAGCCTAACTCCACAGATTCTCGGCAGTGATCAAGCGCACTTCAAACACACTGATATTATTCCTATGCTCCTTTTTGCATATCCAACTCTCGCTTCCCTATATTAATGTTGGGACAAGCACTGCATTATGTATTGTAACACGTGCCTTCTGGCTGAGGTAGTGGCTGCCGAAAAGTTGTCCAAAAGCTCCATTTCATTCTGTTGTGTGTTGTCTATCTATTTCAGTGGTGTACCTTCCATCCGTGTGGGGCCGGTATGCCGTGTGGGGCCGGTTTTAGAATTGTCCCACCCCTCTCCACCCATGGGAGTCGTAAGAGCCGACTGAGGGAATACCGAGGGAGTGGGCAGCAGCACTCCTTCGAGTATTAACAACATCCACTGTGATCGCCAACCCGCCTCCCAAGCATGGCGATTACGGCACTATCCCCCATTCTTGGGGAGGCCTATGTCCTGCAGTGAACTTGTAAAAGGCTGATGGATGGATGGACCTTCCATCCCGACTGAATCCACATCCAAGATTAGCAACCCTCGGCAAGCAGCTTGCATAAGTAAGAATAACGAATGTAGAAGGCTGATAGATAGAATAAATATTCTGAAGGGGCTTGATGTAGGCACTTCAGCCAAGTGTTCGCCAATGGGTACTCCAGTGTTCGCAAACTGGCATTTTCAGTACTTTTCCTTTTTTTCTCATTTTATTCAAATCTACGTGCAGAATACCAAAATAGCATTACGTTTTCAGAAAAAGAGTATATTCTTAACGTATTAATATAATAATACACTATATCATTCTTAGATAGTATACATTTTGAAGGGTTCAAAGAAGACAACTCCGCTAATTGTTCGCCAACTGGCACAATGACCCTAGTTTATTTTTTTTAAGCACGAATTTAGAGATCTTCATAAAAACACCAGGTTTAACATGTGCTAGTTTCTAACTTAGGGAGTAAGTTTTAACTAATGTTACACATTTCGAATTATCGATCAAGCAGCATCTTCCTAGCCCTATCATAAACATTGGAGGTCAGATGCTCTGTGGTAACTGACCTCAGAACAAAATTAGTCAAATTTTTATAATAATTCAGTTACGACTACCTGCAACGATTGCCAGTCACCTATTTGATAGCCGGCACAACCATGCAAGTATCTCAAAGAAGTTTATACGTATAAATTACATTTTGTCACCTGTCTAATGCCAGCCGAAAATTGCTTATTAAGCTTGCTAGGGTACGACTTCTCCAATTAACCTAGTAAATGAATATTTTAAATATGACAAAGAACTTCCCTTTCTATGCTAAAGTATGAGTGTACTGAAATTAATTATTTTCATTGGAAATTGATGACATAGTATCACAATATTTTTGAAAATCCTTTTTGCTTCTGCAAAGCACGTTCAAATTAATTTGGGATATTCCTAATGCACGTAATTTTTCTATCCTCTGTTTAACTGTTTTCTGAGATGCACCTAACACTCTGGGTTTTTTTACTATATCTTCAGCTTTGAAACCACTATCCAGGAGATAGTCCAAAAATTTTTTTACCTAAAAATAGATGTACATGAATGAAAAATAAATAAAATTTTAAAGATTAGCAAATTGTAGACATTTCGTTAACAAAGCTGGTCCGTTTCGCGTGTAACGTAGGTACCTCGTGAACCCGCCTGCTGCAACGCAGTTAAAGCGTCGGATTTAAGGTAATTAAAGTTACCTACATTATACACGAAACAGACCCGTTGTGTTAAATAAATGACCGGCAAAAACATTACTAAAAATATGTCGCTAACTTTAGTGACACGAATTCTCTTCAGGGCAGGCATTTTTAAACATAGTTGTTCAATGGTATCTACTGAAGTGTTTAAACGGCTCGCCAAATAAGCTTGTGTAGTTTTACTTTCTCTCAGAATATATTTTGTCTCTTGCGATATACATATAAACCTGCAAATGAAAAAATAAGTACAGGAAATTATTATAATTAGAAAGTGTACCTACACCTAGGTACTACCATGGCCCAATAATACAGGCCTGCTCAAATCGCGAAGTGACATACAATACTTTGCCGTGCATACGTCATCAACAACAGCAGCATTTTTTGACTTCAAACACATCAGTAGGTATCTAGCACGGAAATCGTATGTAAATACTAAGCTTGGAACATTTCACAAGTAGCATGTGAAATTTCATATGAAATGAATTTTCATACTTCGCATCTGCTACCACTTCATTTGGCCTGTGAAACGTCACACTCAATGAAATCGCGGGAACGAGCGAGTAGCGACTTAGCGAGCGACGAATCGCGCCCACTAGGTAGGTATATAGTTTGTTCGTTCTATCACGCTCCCTGTTGGCGTGATAGAAAGAACAAACTATATTTAGATGATTCGTCGCCGGAGCGTAACACCACGCATGCGACGTTTTAGTACTATATGCCTCAGTTTTGTCCTTGAGTATCCTAAAAGAGTATTTTAAAAATAGACTTTAAATTAAGTGCCGTAAAGTATTAATTTCCTTGGAATCATTTGTCGCAGATCTCAAAATCACGTGTTTGTTTACATGAATGAAAAAATGAAATTTCATTATTATCACAGACCACAGCTCAGTCAGTCGAGTGTGTCTTCGATGATTGTTTGCGATTTACTTACTTTCATTGTACATCAGTCCGTACATAGTTTATTGTAATTATATAGGTATAGATTATTATTTTTTATTTAGTAAGTCAGTATATGTATATGTATAGCGTTAATATACATATGTTAGATTAGTGTAAATGAGACCAATAGATAGATAAAATAAACCTTAGGAGTATCATACAAAACTTCCTACTTCATTTTATGCTAGCATACGAAACGTGTGACGTGGGATGAAAAATCATTGTCAATGAAATTTCACATGTGAAATCATATGATTTTTTTTTTTTAATTTCATCCAATGAAAATGAAATAAAAGTAGCAATCATTTCCATAACTAGTAAATACCAATTATTTGTTTTTTTGAAGGCGGTTTCTTTTTTATTTAAAAATAATTTATTTTTTGCTTTTTAGTTTTTTTTATAAAATAGATGCGTACATGAAGGCAAGGCCTTCCTTGGGGGTATCTTGCACGAGAAAGCGTTGAGCACAGGAGTATGAAAATTACAAAGATGAGCGCCTAAAGCGCAGTAGAGAAAGAAATAGAGCACAGCGTCACGAAGTCTTCCGAAGACAGAGAAGAAAGGCTTTATATATAAAATGGGTACGCCAACTAAACGCACTGCTCCAATCAGACAGTGGTTTCGAAGAAAACGTAAAAATATCATCAACGTAAACATTTTTTAATTAGATTTTAGTTTATTTTTTTAAAACCGGTCGATCAATTTTATGAAATTTAAATGGGACCACCTCTGAACTACCTAACTACAACGTAAAGTTATAAAAAATACCTTTTAAGTATATCTTCAGTACATCTGACCATCCAAGGACACAATTTTTCAATGCCCGAATCCTTGACCGTCTGTAACCTTTCACGTATTGTTTCATGATGATATTTTAGAACCCACAAATCCCGCAAAATACGGTTGCTAGACACGCCCATTTCTGAAAACAAAATAAAGTTATTTATATACCTATTTAAACTAATTTATAGCATGATTATGAAACATGTATGGTTTTATGTTTGTTGTTTTTAATTGGGTAACTTAATTATCTATATAATAAAGAGAGTATTAATGTAAAGATACGAAATGCTCCGGTGGTTTGGACATGTGGAAAGAATGCCGGACGAACGACTGGTTAAGAAGATATACAATGCGAAAGTGGAAGGTACAAGGGGAAACCAAGACTCGCTTACCTATAGACCAAATCAGTCATGTATAGTATGTTGGGGTAAGAGCGGATCGGGGGAAGACCGGATAGTTGTAATAACTCCAAAACCAATGACTATTTTTAAATACTGGCTACACAGGCAATGACGCCATTCTGTTGTGCCTCCAAATATTGTCTTCAGTGTTTGTTTTATACACAAACACGTGTGCTACAGAGCAAAATGTGGAAGTGTGCAATTTTCGTCTGATTTTATAAACGGGTACTTACTCAAATTTTTAGGTTTTAAGTAAATTAAAATACCTTTACGTACTTCATTTGCTTGATTTTTTTTTGTTAGCCTATCAAATGGTATGGATGATGATGAATGAATCAAATTTACCTGGTCGGTATAATGAATGCTAATACTTCCGACAGATGGCGCAGGCATCACCCAAGACGTTAAGAATGAATATGTTATCGAAATGTACAGTACCGAGCTCAAGATGGCTGAATTGCAAAGCATCTGGGACGGTATTCTAGGAAATACAGGTTCAAATCCTGCTCGTGACTGTTATTTTCGATTTCACATTTTCACACTGTGTTAATTTGACAGGCCTCGTGGTGGCGTAGTCGGTAATGTAACCGACTTCCATGCACGAGGTCGTGGGTTCGATTTCCACTCAGGACAATTATTTGTGTGATGAACACAGATATTTGTACTGCGTCTGGGTGTTTTCTATCTATTATATGTATGTATTTACAAAAAGTAATATATGTATTATATATGTAATATATGTATTATATCCGTAATCTAGTACCCATATCACAAGAGTTAAGCTTAGTTTGGGACCAGATAACGTTGTGTGAAATGTCGTAAATATTTATTTACTTATACGGCTAAGCATGCCAAATGCTAAAAAAATATATAAAAATAATAAGATGTTAGAGAAATTGGACTTTGGTTTATCCAGAGAAGTTCGTGATAATGTTACTGAGTTCATAGAAAAATCATATTTAAGTCTCCATGCAAGAATGACACACCAGTATATTAAAAATGAAGCCATAGTTGTTATGAGAATTAGCTCGTACATTCTAATCTACTTACCGCTACCACCCAGTTTGTTGCCTTAAAACTTACTTTAAAATTAAACACGAAGTGGAAAATGTGAAATCGAAAATAACAGTCACGAGCAGGATTTCCACTTTGTGTTTAATGTATATGGCTAAGCATGTCAAATGCTAAAAATATATATAAAAATTACTAAATATTTACTTTGAAAATTTGATTTGTTTTACTTTTTTTAAAGTTTATGACTTTCATTCCTATAAAGTTTGAGAATCTCATTTTTGTTTCATTGTCGAAAGGGGGAAGAGTGGACGTATTATGCTTTTAAAAAAACAAGATGTCATTGCCGGCCAAGATACGAAACAATCAAGACTGTTGCAAAAGTAAAATTCGACTGGGGTTAGATGGGAATAAAATTCTTTATAAACCTTATCAATACAAAGAATATAATTGATTTTATGATATACTCCGCTCTTCTCTTCTCCCGATATGGTCCGCTTTTTCCCGGGTAGACAAAAACACTATCTCCTCAATTATATCTAATTTTGATAAACATACATTAACTATAAAGGGTTCAATTATTTATATACACAAAATGTGCTCTTTCTTTTTTCATAAAAATATTTTAGAAGTCCGTTTACAAAACAGACTACTTATTGAAATAAAAATATTCTTCTACAGTACTTATTTCAAGAACATCAAAAAACTGCCCGCTCTTACCCCAACATACCTTATTGAAGGAAGGTGGAGATGGTAGAAGTCTGCGACACCGGCGAGCGTATATGAAGAGAATTATGTTATGTATGTAAGAATAGAGCCTTTTTGCACTCTGTTCTCTCTGCCTACCCCGCAAGGTAGATGGCGTGATTATAAGTACCTATATGGTAAATGTAAGTAACTCAAAAATCAAATGTTAATGTAAAACAGATTGAAAAAGCTTGAGATTTTATTTAAAACTAATTGCTACCCGCGACTTCATCGCGTAATTTTTTTTTATTGTGCGGATTTTAAAAGTACTTAACCTAAGTTGCCCCCCTTATTACATTAGCTACCTTCCAGTGAATCCCGTCCAAATCGGTCCAGTTGTCCGGAGATTAGGCGGAACAAACAGACAAAAAATTTAAAAAAAAATAATTTGTATGTTGTTTTACGTGACGCATATACCTACTTTCATAGGCATTTAGTTAAAAGCTGTTATTTAGACATAACAAACAGACACTTCAATTTTATTTCCTCGTTTAATAAGTCTTGGTAAAATAGAAAGACTGCAAAGATGGGGCCAATAGACTTGACTTTTCAAAGTTATTTGTGCATTCGTTTATAAATTGTCTGCTCATTGTAAAAAACAAGAGAAAACAAGCATGCATTGAGCTATTTTCTCGACGGCTGCTGAGGTTTGCAGATTGATCAAGATTGTAAATAATAAAAATGTAAGAGCGAATCGGGAAGAACTGCATTCGATGATCAATGATTTGATAGTTTCCTCTATCACCAACATTAAGTAGTACTTATTTGAAAAACTTATTGAATAAGTGGTAGACCACCTTTGATATCCATAACATCTTTCATAGAACAAAACTGGTAGATCAGCTAAAACCGGACAGATCGGAAGCCAATCCCAACAAGAAAATTGGGCTAGGGAGATGATGATGTGTAAATAAATATCATTATAGAAAAAATGAATTCGGGATTAAACAAGTGAAAAATGTGAAATCGAAAATAACAGTCACGTGCAGGATTTGAACCTGCATCTCCTGGATACCGTCCAGATGCTTTACCAATTCATCAATCGTGACACTTGCTCCTGACTCCTAATTTCGATAACACATTCATACTTAACGTCTTTGGGTGACGGTGCACCTGGACGGTATCCAGGAGAAGCAGGTTCAAATTCTGCTCGTGACTGTTATTTTCGATTTCACATTTTTCACTTTGTGTTTAATGTAGTGCTAAGCATGCCAAATGCTAAAAATATATAAGTATAAAAATGTTTAAATATAAATTCGGGATTCAAGATTCGGGAAAATCAAGTAAACGCGATAGATTCCGTAAACGTAGTTTTATGTCATAATGTGTAACATTCACGTAAATATCATTAAGTATTAAATAAATATCCACAAAAAGATTTCCTAATCTTTTTCTGTGTATTTTCTATCCCATTTAAAAAGTGAGAGTGCACCCCTATGCCTGCGTTTATAAGCCTACATTCTTCTCTTCTATTACAAGACAAAAAAAACCTATAAATAAAGAAATCCAAGGCCTACCTTAGTGAACTCTCTACTTCAGAGACAAATAAATTCTGTCTTTCTTCTAGCATGTTTGAAGGGATGTGGGGGCCTGACTGTCAACCGCATAGTAATGCATATTCTCTATTGAGAGTATGGGACTAATATGTGTTGACGGGCCTCGTGGCGTAGTCGGTAGTGTAACAGACTTCCGTGCGCGAGGTTATGGGGTCGATTCCCACTCAGGACAATTATCCGGTGCAAAACACAGATATTTGTAAGGCCGGGTTCACACTATGCAGGACCGGCAGTTGTGCCAGTCCGGTAAAACTGCCGGAAAGGCTAGTGGCTGTACAATTTATAAAACTATTCACATTATCCTGAGTCTGATTTTTACCGAGCGCTTTGTCACTACGAAGTTTCGGTAGAACCACCGCACCGGACCGGAGTAATGTGAACGAGTTTGTGCCAGTATTCTGTCCTCCGCTCGCAGCATCGGTGCTCCCCTCGCCCCGCCCCGTGCTCCCCTCACAACATTCGGGTCTTGTGGGATTCGGTGTAATGTGAACACTCTGTCCGGTGTCCGGTTTCCGGCAGATCTGCCATTCCGGCATAGTGGGAAACCGGCCTAATGCGTCTGGGTGCTTTCTATCTATTATATGTATGTATTTACAAAAGAAAATAATATATGTTATATCCGTAATCTGGTACCCATAGCACAAGCGTTAAGCTTAGTTTGGGAGCAGAGGATGTTGTGTGAAATGTCCGTGAATATTTATTTATTATTATTTATGATGAATTAAAAACTAGTATACATTTTATCCCGCAACTATATCAGCAACATGAGATATATGCAAAAAACTACCTTTTGACTTTTTTTATAATTTACCAGACACTATAAGCTTAAAATTACTACGATCTTTAGGTGTGTCAATATAAAGTTTGATATTAACTTACCAAGTAATACATCCAAAGCTTGTTCTATCCATTGAAATGATAAACTATAAATGAAGGGTCTTTTGGCAAGTTTTTCACTCAATATTGATGGAGATACCTAAAATCCTTAAACATTCATGATTAATACATTGAGATTTAATGTACTTATGTCATATTTTCAGTGAGCCTCAACAAATCATCTGTCTATTACTTATTAAAAGTATAGTTTTACATAAAAATATGGTAAAAACTTGGATAAAATGTTGAATTACCTTAAGTCGAGAAGAAATATAGTACAATCTATTTTTACATAATCCTCTGGATTCATCATTTTTTACTGTTTTGTGTATATGTTTCAGTGTTTTAATTGGTAACTTGTAAAAGGGTAGGGCATCTTCAACCGATTGAAAATTGAGGGCTAAAACTAGATTAGCTTTAGATTCACTGTCTAGAACAAGAAGTAAAATTATAATTAAAATCATTTAAGTGCAAATTATAAACTTGACTATGTGTAATACATTACATTACCAAAAGTTGTTTAGGCATATTCTACAGGTGCTCTATTGGAGAACAAATATTCTGTGTTTACCCAAGCCATAATTATACCTTCATAAAAACCTGTTTAGTCCTTAGGTTGGTCTAAAATAAGCTCTTATAGAAACTATTCACTTTTTGGGAATAAAAAGTATGTCACATTTTCATCCCAATCCACTTAGTCGTTTAGGCGTGATTGATAGATAAATATGCAAACTTTCACACTAATAAAATTAGTAGGATAATAATTTAAAGTGGTTACCATCATGTTGGCTAGAATCAGTTTTGTTTCTATACGTAGCTTTTGGCAATTGTACAGTTGAGTTCACAAGATAAAATTGTGTGTTTAGCGAAATACTATAAACAGCAGGAGTCATTTTTTTAATACTACACGTTAGGCCTTTATGACCCAAATGTAACTTAGACAAAATTGATCTCAAAGCCATATTTATTTTAGTTTCGATAATAATTATGATTGTAAGTATTATCCTTTGGTATTATCTGTGATTGTAAGCCATCGAGCATAATAATATTAAACGTAGTGATTATCTGATTATATTCTCTAATCTCTTCTTCTTCTCTTTGAATGAATAATATATGTATATTCTATGAATTCAATTCAATTCTTCATTCTGGCGGTCCCGATGATTTCGCCAATGTCAGGTTTTTTTTTTTTTAAATTTTTAATGAATTGGTAAATATACTTTTTTGTTTAAACTTTGGCTTTGTAAAAGATCATGAATAAATCGAAAATACAGACGTAGAAAAGAAGATCATAATTTAATATTACTGTTGATGATAAAATCTTCTATGAATAATATAAAATTTTAAACTGGCAAACTGGTTGTCAGTGTCACTGTCACAGAGTACCTTTCCAAGTATAGTTATCATAGACAGGACCTAAATAGTTATTCATCTATGGTACCTACGCTACGCTACTTCATGAGCTGGACAAATCGAGTGGTCACTTTATGATGAAAAAAAATAGTGGTGTGAAATAAGGAACGAATGGTTTTTATATTTATTATTTAATTAGTTTTGTATGAATTTTGCTGCAATGGTGGTTTTCATATATTTGTTTCTTTATAAAATGTATCGGCGTATTTGCCATAGGAGATAAAAATAAACATTTATAAACAAAGATAACATTTATTTGGATATTTTATATAATATATATTTTTATCATTTGACATCCTTAGCTATCTAAATCAACACAAAGTGTGAAAATGGGAAAACGAAAATAACAGTCACGAGCAGGATTTGAACCTGCATCTCCTGTATGCCGTCCAGATGCTCTGCCAATTCAGCCATCGTGACAATTGCTCTGGGTCTGGACTACTAATTTCGATAACACATTCATATTGAATTATTGAACGGGGAAATTCAAAAATATCTTTATTTCATAGTCTATTGATATCTATACCACTTAAAATCGCCAAGAATTCATAAATAGTTTTCAGCGAAGTACAGTAACCCAGCTAAGCATGTCAAATGCTAAAAATATATATAAAAATATCTAAATATTTAAAGGGATTGCGTCATTATTAGGTAAAATCTTAATTGTAAAATTAAGTTTACCTGGTCGGTATAATGTATGAAAAGACTTCCGACAGATGGCGCAGGCGTCACCCAAAGACGTTAAGTATGATGTGTTATCGAAATTAGCAGTCAGGAGCAATTGTCAGGATGGCTGAATTGGTAAAGCATCTGGACGGTATCCAGAAGATGCAGGTTCAAATCCTGCTCCTGACTGTTATTTTCGATTTTACATTTTTCACTCTGTGTTTAATGTATAGTGCTAAGAATGTCAAATGCTAAAAGTATATATAAAAATATCTAAATATTTAAAGGGTTTGCGTCATTATTAGGTAAAATCTTAATTGTAAAATTAAGTTTACCTGGTCGGTATAATGTATGAAAATACTTCCGACAGATGGCGCAGGCGTCACCCAAAGACGTTAAGTATGATGTGTTATCGAAATTAGCAGTCAGGAGCAATTGTCAGGATGGCTGAATTGGTAAAGCATCTGGACGGTATCCAGAAGATGCAGGTTCAAATCCAGCTCCTGACTATTATTTTCGATTTCACATTTTTCACTTTGTGTTTAATATAATGGAAGGAACATTATATTCAAGTTTTCTTGTATGATTTTTTTTTTAATATGTTTATTTATAACGATATGATCTATTCCATTCCGAGTCAATCTTTGTGGGATACATTCAATCTACACCATATATTTATTAACCAAATGTTAATTGATTATTTGAAAATGGATAAGGATAACTCCTTAATGACAGACATAGATCTTCTATCAACATCAAACTGTGTACCCCAGAACAATGTGGTGTAAAAGTAAAAAATACCACAGGTGGATTAAAACTTTTCCACCTAAATATTAGAAGCCTAGGCAACACTTGTAATTTTACTAATCTGCTGATATTATTACACAGGATTAAAATGCAATTTGACGTGATTGTATTATCAGTGCTGGTTAAGTAAATACCCTGTACTCCCCATCATTCCTGGCTTTAAATCATTAAGTCCGAATATTCAAATCAAAATGACGGAATGGTCATATACATCAGGGGGGTTAGGCAGAATCTCATCACCGTGATTGGCCAACGGATTATTGTGACATCACGAGTCAGTTTCTCAACCAATCACAGTGATCTCGATACGGTCGACACGTGAAATATGACATTCTGCCTCAGGGGGCAGGTTAGATCTACGTTTTACTATAATGACACCTGCTCTTGTTGACGCTGTCTAATTATTAAGTTTCAAACAGAAGTAGCACAGGTCCCATAAACCAAGAAGTCAAGTCAAGTCAGTCAGAAGTAGCACTAATTGCATTATATCGTTCACCATCCATTCGAAATGCCCAGAATTTTATTAATAGTTTAGACGTAAACTTAGGTACACTTAAGAGCTTTAAAACTTTAGTCATACTAGATGACATTAACATTAACAAATCACCAAATAATAATGATTCTAATGCCGATTTATATCTAAACACAGTTGCGTCGCATGGTATGCTACCTGGTCATCTTCTACCTACTCGTGGTAATAGTTGTATCGATCATGCAATCCTCAAGTCTAACATGCCAGCTATTACATTGGTTGTCAACTCATTTATTACCGACCATGCTCCAGTCATTGTTTGTTGCAAATTTAGGTTACATGTCCTAAAAAACCCGATGGACTGATTTAGATGCCTGCATAGCGGATCTTAAAAATACAGACTTTACAACGATTACCTCATGCAGTGAAAAAAAAAAAAAGCAGCTTCTGAATTAGTCAACATAACATCTACAATAATTGTACAGAATACCAGCATTTCTGTTGTTCCTATTAAAAAAAGAACAACCCTAGATTACTCATGGGCTTTTAAGGTGTACAAGAAACCGCGACAAAATGTGTTTGAAATCGAAAAGAGATCCCGACGACCTATTCTTAAAATTACTTACACTCGTTATAGAACATTTTGCAACAACCTGTTAAAAAAACTAAAACGTGAATATGAAAGAACAGATTTATAAATTCCGCAAAAATCCAAAAGAAACCTGGAAGCTTATTAAAACTATTTCAAACCTACATACCAACAAATCACCTAGTAGTGAGCTATTATCCTTAACTACCGATCCATCTCGTTCGCTTGATATTATAAACAAGTATTTCGCAAATATAGGTAAAAATTTGGCCTCAAAAATTATATCGCAGTGTAACTTACAGCCTCAACCTAATTATAACATATTATTAAGTCCTACTCCTGACTCAATAGCCCTCTTTAGCACTGACAATGTAGAAATTGAACGCATAGTTTTAGGTCTTAGATTAAATAGCGCTGTTGGTTCGGATGGCATATCAGCTGTTCTTATTAGGGTTTCTAGGCATATACTTATACCAATTATATCCCATGTATTTAACCTCGCTCTAACGACAGGTGTCTTTCCAACGGTATTCAAGAGAGCCATTGTAAGCCCTGTTTATAAAAAGAAACAGATGCAATATCAGCAACTATAGACCTATCTCAGTTTTAACTACTTTATCGAAAATTCTTGAAATTTTTTTAAATAATACTTTTAATTTTTTTAAACTCTAAAAACATTCTAGCTGGTAACCAATATGCTTTCAGACGAAGAAAAAACACTAAAGACGCTGTTCTAGAACTAACCGGTGCTGTTGCAAGAAATTTACAAAATAAGCTCAAAATTATTGCTATTTACCTTGATCTTTCTAAAGCTTTTGATACTGTCTCTGTCCCTCTCTTACTCACTAAACTCCAAAACATTGGCATTAGGGGGCTACCTTTTAATATTTTCAAGTTACCTGAGCGATCGTACCCAAGCCGTAAAAATTAATAATTATAGAGGAAGTTTTTACAGAGTTCCACAGTAGTATTCTAGGACCTACCCTTTTCTTGATATGTATCAATGAACTATGTAAATTGCCCCTTACAAACTCTAAAATCCTAGTCTACGCAGATGACACTGCATTAGTTGTTCATGGCAATGATTGGATGGAAACCCGATTTCATGCAGAGTCTGCGTTAAAAACAATTATGAATTGGCTCACAAATAACTTACTCACCCTAAAACAAAATTTACTATGTTTGCCCCAATGACTGCATCACAACCAACCTCTCCTTTCGCCCTAAAGGCACACAAATGTGGTTCTATTCTTGACACAATTTGTTGTTGTAACACAATTTCACGCACAGAAAAAATAAAATACCTTGGCCTGTGTTACCGGACCCGCTACCGTTAGGCCATGGAATAGCGGAGCTGCCGTGACTGGGGGCCATTTTTTCTTGGATGCTCATTTTTTGGGGGATAGTGCCGTAATCGCCACGCTTGGCAGGCGGGTTGGCGATCGCAGTGGATGTTATTAATACTCGAGGGAGTGCTGCTGCCCACTCCCTCGGTATTCCCTCAGTCGGCTCTTACGACTCCCATGGGTGGAGGGGGTGGGACAATTCTAAAGCCGGCCCCACACGGCAAGCTACTAACTATGACGTAAAAAGTAAAAAAAAATATTGAAAACATTTTCTCATTATTTACACTACTTGTTTATAAACAACATTTTTCATTTTATTGTCCGGGGTATATATATATATATATATAAATTTTTCGAATTTCCTACTCTTGAGAAAGCTACATATTAATTATTACGTACTTACATATATATTTAATAGATTTTACTGAATTGCAGTATTCAACGTTTATGTGTGCTTGGAACATTTTGGAAAGTAGTGGGTTATATTATACCCATTGATTATCTATTTCCAGTTCGTCTCTGCCTTGTATTCGTATTTTTGCTGTGAAGCCACCGTTTTTTGGTGATCGTCTTCTATATTTGGGATAGCCGTTACCGGTTTACGGGGACTTTTCCCCTGGTCTTACCATGGTTTACAAGTGGCATGGTCTTTTCAAACAAGGAAGAGAGTCCATTGAAAACGATCCCCACTCCGGACGGCCAATTGAGGCCACCACACCGGAAATCGGCAAAAAAATAGAAAAACTTGTATAGGAAGATGCCCGACTGAAGAAGAAGCAGCTCGCTGCAATGATTGGAGTATCCGAAATAAGTATTTTAAATATCCTACATCATCATCTTGGCATGACTAAGGTCAGTGCAAGGTGGGTTCCGAGAATGCTCACGCCACTTCAAAAGCGCGAGCGTGTCGAGTGCTCTCGCCAGTTTTTGGAGCTCTGAGGAGAGAGAAAGGAAGAAGTTATGACCCGGATTGTTACTGGAGATGAAACCTGGGTTCATCACTATGAACCTGAGTCAAAGCAAGAGTCTATGCAGTGGCAAAAAAAGACACACCTACTCCAAAGAAGTTCAAAGTGTCGCAATCGGCTGGAAAGATTATGGCGATTGTCTAGGGATGTGGAAGGTATTATTTTGATTGATTATAAAGAACGTGGTGTTACTTTAACGGGACAATACTACGCTTCTTTACTAGAGAGATTGAAAGAAGCCATCAAGGAAAAAAGAAGAGGAAAACTGTCAAAAGGTGTGCTCCTTTTGTACAACCCACCCGTTCACACGTGCCATGTTGCGACGGCTGCCATTCATCGGTGCGGCTTCGAACAACTGAACCACCCACCTTACAGTCCAGACTTGGACCCTAGTGACTACTATTTATTTCCAAAAATGAAGAAAGAGCTACGTAGAAAAAATTTGACGCCGATGAAGAAGTCAAGTCGGTAATTTCTGCCTATTTTGCAACCAGACAAATCATTTTTTTTCGATGGTATAAACTAATTATTTGAGAGATCCGAAAAATGTATTAGGGTTAAGGGAGAGCATATTAAAAAGGAAAAATAGTTTGGTGTTAAGTTTCAACCTCCTTCCCTCTCATTCCGCGAACTTTTTGACCTCCCCTCGTAGGTCATGGCATCTTGAGTATATTCGTGCATATGTCTTGGACTTCCTATGTATGATGAGGGTAAGATTACCATTGTTCCAATATCGTCAAAATTGCCGTCATTTATGATCGCATCTCGAAGGTGGATGTATTCCACCTTCGAAATGCTTCTGTGCGTAGTTTCTTCTGATTAGGTCTTATGTAAAGCATCCGTTCTGCTTCTATTTTTGCGTACATATCTACCAGAAATTGTTGGAATAAACGGCGGGTGTTGAGTATGTGATTGTATATTTCACTGTCTCTGATCATTCAGCGGCAAGCATAGAACTCCTTGGAAGTGACTTTTTTGTTTGTTTCTATGCCTGTTTCAGGATGAATTTGTTTTATATTGAAATGATATCTGTCCTCTCCATGCAGAAATATTAACGGAAATTGAAGAGCATCATATGAACGGTGTGTCTCTGCAATGCATTGTAGTCCTTTTCTTCTTCGTTGTAAAATTATGTCACGGCTTGTATTTTCATTGTCCACAATTACGATGGCGACTTCATCTATCTGAGGTGCATTAAATCTACGTTCGCGTTCTTCACGTCTTTTATCGGCTCGAACTACAATTTTATAGCCAAGAGAAATCATGCGGTCTAATGTTGTTTTGAATATTTAAATCAGTTGATTGTATTTGTGTATGATCCTCTGTACATCTTGGATTATTTCGCGTCTCAATCCATTAAAATTTGTGCATCGTTGATCAATTTCTTGTTCTTCATTTCCGATGAAATATACTTGCAGAAATTTATAGTCTTCGTTAAGCATTAGTAGTAACGATCCTATTTTGTGATAAATTTGCCCTTGAATTGAAAATACATATTCAAATTCTGTTCTATTAGTGTTAGTCGAAGTAACACCGAAAGAAGTCATTTGAAAGCAGGAGTTGTATGATCTTATATTTTGAAGAAAGTATTTTGATTCTAATGTTTCCCCGGTCATGTAATGTAGAAATTCCTGCGGAGGTGCTTCCAGTGGTGGTAATCGATTTTTTCCATTCACACAACAGAGACCTGGTGTTTCTTTACTGAATTTTTTTGCGTGACAAAATTGGCAAATGTTATTCATTTTTCCGATTACTACATATTTATGATTGTAATATTTTTTCGTACGTTCGTAGTGGAATGCTTCCTTTGTTAGATTATCTTTTAAATTCTCGATTCTTCAATACTTTTATTTTCTTTTCTTTCTTCGCTTTTTCTGCTTCTCAGGGTGCTCATTCTGGTTCGTTGATTTTGTAAACGTGCTTCGTGCTCTTTTTCCGTTTCATTTCTTCGATATTATTTTTGATTCCTCCGTTTCGCTGCAAAACTGGCAAGATCTCCTCCTCTTTTACGTCTAGGCATTGTATTCTGTAAAATATAAATTAAATAAACATTTTATAGACAAATATATTGTTACGTAAACATGGGGTACGTTGAGACAAAGAAAAAAGTTTATTTAACCTTCAAGCGGTCGCGCGATATTTTGTTTACGGCCAAAAGTATATAGAAGGCATCGATTTAACGTCGCACGACTGCTTGAATGTTAAGGAAATTACAATTAAAAGAAAAGAAAAAAAAAACATTATAATTAATTAAACACACTAAAAAATACTCATATTTGATATTTCACAATAAAGGCTCACAGACAACTTTTTTCTTCTTCGCTTCAAAATCGAGAATTAATTAAACACACTATTAAAAATACTCACACGTGATACTTCAAAATAAAGGCTCAAAGATAACTTCTTTTCTTTTCGTTTCGAAATAGCTTGTTTCGCGTTTTAAATCGAACTAACTCTGGCGGGCGACACCGGGCTCTTATATATTCAAAGAGCTAGGCTCTAGGATATTCGAGAAAGTTTGAGAATATTTTCTTTCTCACACCTTCTGGAATGTTCTCGACATTATCGTCCACCGTAATAGGTTCTGCAGCTGTAGCATACGTAGCAAAGGCGCAAAATTTAAAAACTGAAATTTTAAAATGTTTTCTGAACTAATTTGAATAACTAAAATTATGTCGCTTTAACTCCAAAATATAAGTTAGCTACTGCTGTATAAACACACAAAATTTAATAACTTTATTATAGTAACAAATGTAATTTAAGACTATTGAAATTGGAATTTTAAATTTCGCGCCATTACTACACATGCTGCAATTGCTCGCAGCGCCTTTCGAAATGCAACCCAAATAATCGTTGTTCTGAATGAAGTTCAAATACTCTCCAACAGATGGCGCCACTACACTTAATTTCCAATTTAAGGGTTGGAAAAGCCCTTATATCTTTAAAAACACGCCCTTTAGGTTAAAACAGGAAATTTCTTGTTCGAGGGGGGATAAAGGGCTATCACACTATATAAGTACCTTTATCGTGCCGGGACTCCTTTTTAAGTTTTATCGGCACGCACATTTTATCAACTTGTTGTTAAGCTTAATTGGTGTCTGTAGGAATTTTGAAAAATATGATAGTCGTAATAAGGATTTCTCTGAACCGCCTAAAATTACTTCTGAGACCTTGGCTCCTGAGTTTGCTTATAATTATACTAATACTAATATTCTAAACAAAAACACTAATAACAGCACTTTCTACAATAACAATAAAAAATTTAATCCTACGTTTAAAAATTATAACACGCAACATTTTCCGTTAACAATTGCGAAACGGTTCAATCTAATGCGATTTCTAACGTACCTTTCAAATCTAAACAATTCTGCCCGAGGTGTAGAACTGGTTCTCATAGCTTGCACTCTTGCAAACAACAACGCTTTTTAATCTGTTTTAAGTGTGGTCTAAAAGGTTTTAAAGTGAATAATTGTCCTACTTGTAATAAAACGAATACAACTATTAAGCTAAAAAAAATACAAGTAGGTTACGATTGGAGAAAATCCTCTAAAATAAATAAAACTTCCAAAACTGAATGGCAGGAGTGGTTAAATTATATCTCTAAATTTTTTAATAATCCACATCCTTCTCCAATCAGCAGCTCAATTAATCGTACTCCTTACGTCCCAGTTAAAATAAATGGGAAAAATACTATTGGTCTATACATTAAACACAAAGTGAAAAAATCAAATGCTAAAAATATATATAAAAATATCTAAATACTATTGGTCTACTCGATTCTGGATCAATTGGCAATAATTCACATTATCTTTTCTCAAAAGGGTTAAAACTTGATACTACTAAACCTTTGCAATGTATCACCGCTGGTGGCGATAGATACTGTTCACTAGGCTCGGTTTTACTTCCATTCGAGTTTCAAAATAAAACCATTTCCTTGGTTACTCACATTGTACCTGGAATGAAGGATTCCTTAATCCTAGGAATGGATTTTTGGAGAGGGTTTAATTTATTTCCTAATCACTTGGAAACTGTCGCTTTCCAAAATAAACCTAATACTAGCGTCGCGGAATTACAAAGCGCCGCTAGTGATCTTGAATCTATTGACCACTTCACAGCTGATCAGAGAGCCACCGCTAATAATATTATTTCCCAATTTTCTGATATTTCTTCTCAAAAGCGGGGTCTTGGTCGCACTTCACTCATTACTCACTCTATTGATACAAGGGAGAGTCTCCTCATTCGTCAACGGTTTTATCAGATGTCCCCCGATAAACAGCCTATTTTAATTAAACATGTCGACAAAACACAGTTTTGTTAAACGCTCATCAACGAAACTGCCATTCGTATAATCTTCACCGAAAACCGGCAGAGATCAATGTTGGCGATGTTGTATGGAGGCGTACATTCTACCCACACAACAAAAAAAAAATTCAAAACAAAAAAAAAATATTAAATAAACGCTATACTACTAACTAACTATAAACAATAGTTTACTAAAATATAAAATGTTGATTAATGTAACAACAAACTGTAATAATTTCTAGTAAATTTTTTCCTACACGACTCAGTGGTTAAAGGTATCATTTCAGAATCAGGCATATACTCGCATATTCATTCTATTTCTCGCTTGGCTACAACTTAACCTCGTAACTAATATTCTTTCAGCATATTGATAAAATGTTTTCGTATTTTTTTTTATAATCGCTATTCACCCTTCTCTCTATTTCAGAGCATTCGGTTGACTGCCGTCTGTCCTGCCTACAGCGCGCGCAGGGTGACTACCAGCTCAGCTCCTGCCGGGTGCTCGCCAGCAGCCGAATTTTCCGGCAGCGAAAATTCTGGCCTAACGGAGGGGGTGTGTGACGTCATACGTCGCGCCAGAGAAGCCCTTGGTGTTAGGATGTGACATATATATCTATATATACAAGAATTGCTCGTTTAAAGATATTGGATTAGATAATAATCTTTTGTAACTTGGCTAGGCTGATTTTACGTTCTCCATTATAAAAATGGCGTTTTCTACCGGCCCTTCGCGTCCACTTCAATATCGTTAAAAAAATTGACAACATTTTGTTAACGCTTGGCAAAAGTGCAACATGGCTAAAATTTCTATGGGAATAGCAATCAAGTTTGTTGAATCGTCAACATTCCATTCTATTTGTTTCGACGAAAAGCTAACTTGTCAACTTATCTACGATTTATCGTTTCGTTTATTCTATCCACGTGACAACGATAAAGATAATATGTCATTTCCATACATTTTAATAGTTTTCTATAGCGTAAGCGATCATAGATTTGCAACTTGGCTAAGCCCTCAGGATATCCCAGGACACTCAAAATACCAGGACATGTCCTGCTGGGAAAACAGGATGGTTGACAACCCTTTTTTTTTTTTTTTTTATTTTAGGTGGGCAAAAATGTCCTACCGCACACCCCGCTGCCCGGGGAGACAACGGGGTAGTGTGGGGCTCTCACCCACTAAAAACCCACCGTGCGCCCTCACCCGCCCTTGCTACGGCGGATCACGGGAACCGCGTCGTTTCTCCGCGATCCGCAGGCGGCAGCCCCTTCGGGCACCCTCTCTTGTGCGACGCCCCGCGCACTTGGGCGTCACACCTTCGCGGTAGGCTTCCGCGGACGGCAGGGTACTCCCCGACCCCACCATCCGCAGCCTCGGCTAGGGCGGCATCAGGCGCAGGTAAGCGCGCGCACGCCGCCCCGCGCGCCGGCGGCGAATCGGGTCCGCGAAGGAGGATTCCTCCCGGGCCCTCTCCGCCGCCTCCTTCCGCGAGATGACAGCCTCGCAGAAGGCGGCGACCGCGGTCCAGGCCCTGTCACTGCCAACCATCGCTCGCGCAACGGCCGGCAGCGACAGGTCCACGCCTATGACTGCAGCGAGTTCCCGGCGCTGCACATCCCAGGCCGGGCACGACTCGAGCGTGTGCTGCGCCGAGTCCTCGCCGCAGTCGCAGTGGTGACAGCCTGGGGTCGTCTCCCTCCTAGCGATCGTGTGCAGGTATTTGCCGAAGCAACCGTGCCCCGACAAAACCTGCACCAACCGGAAGGTGAGGACCCCGTGCTGCCGCCCTGCCCATTCTTCCAAGATCGGCTGGAGCGCCCCCACGGTCCAGAGACCAGCCCGGGGCGTCTCCAGCCGAGACCTCCACTTTAGGACGGTGGCGCGGCGGGCATCTTCCCGCCACGCAGAGATTGCGCTTGGCGAGGGGCGGCTGCCCCCCGCCCGCGCCGTCGACGCCCGCCGATAAACGTCGGCGAGCACTTCCGCCTCCAGATCCCAAGGGGGGGTTCCGGCCAACGCGCAGGCTGCATCGCACGAGACCGTGCGGTACCCGCGTATTGCCCTGACCGCTACGACCCTCTGTGGACGCCACAGAAGGGCCCTATTGCGAGCGGCCAGGGACTCCGCCCACACGGGCGCGCCGTACAGTGCCATTGACCGTACTACCCCCGCGTAGAGTCGTCGACACGCGAGACTCGGTCCGCCCAAATTCGGCATCAGTCGCCCGAGGGCGGACGCCGTGCCGACGAGCTTTGGCGCAAGACGGCGGAAGTGCTCGTCGAAGTGCCACCGTCCATCCAACACCAGGCCCAGGTACTTGATGTGGGCCTGGATTGGAAAGCCCACACCGTTGACCGTTATCGAGGCGCCGGCGGGTGGGCCGCGTCGGGGCCCATGGAAGAGTAGGGCCTCCGACTTTTCAAGGGCCACCCTAAGCCCCAGCGCCTCGATCCGCCTGACCACCTCCGCGGTTCCTGAGGTGGCCAGCGTTGCCGCCTCCTCGAGGGTCCCGCCCCGGGCTGTGACGAGCGTATCGTCTGCGTAGCAAATTACGCCCAGCCCGGGGGGGAGCCGGCCACGGAGGACCCAGTCGTAGCCGATGTCCCACAAGAGCGGCCCTAGAACCGAACCCTGCGGGACGCCGCACGACATAGCCCTCCTTACAACGTCCCCTTCCCGGTCCACGAAGAGGACGCTGCGGCCGTCGAGGTAGTCCGCCACCAGCCGCCTTAGGTAGAGGGGCACTCCATGGTACCGGAGTGCCTCCTTGATGCAGCCGAATGGCAGACTATTGAAGGCGTTGGCGATGTCGAGCGACACCGCCAACAGCACTTCCCTCGAGGTGACGGCCTCCGCAGCCGCGGCCTTCAAGCGCAGGATGGCGTCGACCGTAGACCGACCCGCCCGAAATCCGAACTGGGCATCGGACAGGTCGGGGCCGACCGCACCTAGGTGCCGGACGATGCGGGCAGCGACTACCCGCTCGAGCAGTTTGCCCGCCTCGTCCAGCAACACGATGGGCCTGAAGGCCGCGACTGTATTCGGAGACCGTCCCGGCTTCGGCAGGAGCACGAGCTTCCCCTCCTTCCAGCAGTCAGGGAACCGTCCGGACACCAGGCAAGCGTCGAACAGTCCCCTGAGGCGGGGCTCTAGGTGGTCGAGGACCAGGGCCAGCACTCGGGCGGGAACCCCGTCCGGCCCGGGGGCGGCGCTTCTCCGCATACGCGCTGTCGCCGCCCCCATTTCCGTCGTCGTCACGGGCGGTACCTCCCCGTCGTCGGCCTCCCGGTCGTCATCTGGCGGAGCCATGACCGGGGGCGTGTGCACCGCCCGTGAAGGGAATAGTCCCTCAACCACCTCAGAGAGGAAGCCCGGCTGGAGGGTCTCCGTAAGGGGGGGGCCCTGGGCGCGGAGCTTGTTGAGCGCCGCGCGGTACGGGCGTCCCCAGGGGTCACGCTCGAGACCCTCCAGCATCTCCTGCCTTTTCGCTTCTTTGGCGCGACAGATGGCCAGCTTAAACGCGGCGCGCGCACTGTTGTACGCCGCATACAGCCGGCCCTCCCGCTCTTCATCGCGGATTCGGCGACGCCGGCTGCGGGTGTAGGACCTCCGGGCACGAATACAGGCCGCACGGAGGTCCGCCAGCTCCGGGGACCACCAGTAGACCCCCTTCCGTCGGGGCGGGCGCCGCACGCGGGGCATGGCCGCATCGCAGATCTGCGTAAGCATGCCGCGAATGCGGCCAGCCTCGGCGCCCACGTCTTCCGTCAGGGGGGGAGGCAGCCAAGATTGAAAAATGGCCGCCTCCACCAGCAGCTCCCGGTCGAGCCTACCCACAGCCCATCGCGGAAAAGCGGGAGTTCTGTCCGCCACGTGACCCCTGCTGGCGCCCTGAAGGGTCCGGGAGACCTCTATCTGAATGTATCTGTGGTCAGATAGGGTCTCGACCTCCTCCAGGACTCGCCAGCTCCTTACACGTGCGGCGACACCGGGGCTAGCGAACGAAAGGTCCACTATCGACCCGCCCCCGCGCCGCACGCACGTTAGGGCGGACCCTCGGTTTAGCAACACGAGGTCCGCCGCTTCCGCCCACTCTTGGACCGCCGCACCTCGGGCGTCCGTCCTGGGGGACCCCCACGCCGTTGATTTGGCGTTAAAGTCCCCCAGCACGAGCACAGGGCTCGGTGCCATACGCCGTATCGAGGTCTCCAGGTTGTGCAGGAAGACCTCGTAGGCCGCCAGACTACGATTGGGGGAGAAGTACACGCCGTACAACGTGACTCCTCCCCATTCGGCCGCCACATATCCCGTGCCCTTGTCTTTGACTGACAAGGGCGGGGAATGCGGCGCCGCCGACCCGACGACCGCCACGGAGCCATCCCCGCTACCCGCCCAATTGGGGCGATCGGGGACTATGTAGGGCTCCGCGGCTACGGCAACACCGATCGACCGCTCCGCCATGGATTGCAGGAAGAGGTCCTGCGCCCTGGCGGAGCGGCCGAGATTCCCTTGGAGGAGGATAGAGTCGTGGTCCATAAACTAGACCACGACATCCTCCTCCATGCGCTGCGGCGGTCCAGCCGCGCCGGGTTGGGCAGCCGGGGCCGATTGGCTGCCCACCCCCCTCTTAGGGCCTGACTTGGCCGGAGGCCTGCACCCCACCCGCCCCATGCAGTGGTTGGCGGGGCGGTTGCCCGCCGCACATGCGGGGCAGTGTGGAGTGGCAGTACAGGTCGCCGCCTGGTGCCCTGCCTGACCGCAGCGGAAGCAAAGCCCGCTGCAGTCAAAGCAGTTGGTGCACAGCGGCCGGGTGTGACCGACCGCCATGCACTTGTAGCACCTGGCAGGCCGGGGCTCCAACGCGGTTACCCGCGCGGCGCTCCAGCCCACCAGAAGTCTACCGGCGGCGACCAAATCTTTGGCCGCCGCGACAGGGCACGATACCCAGACGGCACCCACACCACCTGGACCTGGGCGAATGGTGCCCACCCGGACGGCGCTGCTGGGAGACCCGGTTTTCGAGGCGATTGCCTCCCGGATCTCTTCCGCCGTCACGGAATCGTCCAGCCCGGAAATGCGCAGTTCGGCGCACTTCACGGGTCTGGCGACCCGGACACCACTCTCAGCCGGGAACAGGCCCAGCAGCCTCGCGGCCATTGCATCGGCCGTCTTGGCGCCCTCTGGCCCCGGGTACTCGAATATCCGAGCACCTGTCCGGGCTTGTCGGGAGCGAGCGGAAACGTCCCCGAGGTCGGAGACGTTTATCTCCCGCCGGGCACGTTTCAAGACGGCCTCATATGTCAGGCCCTTTTCCTTGGCCTCAGGCAGCAGCGTGATAACAACCGCTGCTGTCTTCGGCACTTTCAATTTCCGCGACCTGCGCGACCTCTTTTTCTTATTTTGTCCGCCACCGGACTCACCCCTAGGAGGAGCATTAGGCGCCGCATCTCGGGCTGCGGCACCCTTGCGCTTCTTACCCCGGGAATTTCGCCCGCCGCCCACAGTCTGCCAGCCCTCGTCAGAGGGCACAGCGGTGCGGGGGGCAGAAGGTGCATCCCGGGACGCAGCTGCTTGAGCCTGTGAGGGCCCGGCAGTACCGGGCAGGGCCGGGAATTCTTCCCGACCCTGAGACTTCTTAGGCTTGGCGTTAGTTGGCTGCCCAGCCTTGGCGCCCTTTTTTAGTTTCGGGGTGCGTTCCAGTGGCGGCGCCGCCGCTGCCGCAGAGTATGAGGCCACGCGCCCACCCTGACATGGAAGCGGCGCTGGCGCCGAGGGTGCCGCAGCTCTCCTCTTATCTGCGGCGAGCGGCGGACGAACACGCGGCTCCGGTGGCAGCCGGGCGTTGAGGGCGCTGAACCGCGGGTCATAGACGGCTGCAACGCGGTCAATCACCCGGCGGAACAGCTCCTCTGACGCTTCGTCTGGTGGCGAGACAGCGCCCGAAGTGGCAGCCGAGGCCCTCGGGACAGCCTCAGGGAGCCCCAACTCGGCTCTCATACTGGCCATCCCAAGGCGCATTTCCTCCACAGTTGCCTCGAGGCGCAGATTCCGCGCCCCGAGCTCAGCCACCTCCGCCTCCAGGCGCTCATTTCGCGCCACCAGCCGCTCCACCACGTCGGACAGCTCCGTGGCGGCATTCTTTAGGCACCTTATGAAGGTGCCTTTTAAATTTCTAGAGCCCGTGGCCACCGTGGTTATGATGGCCACGCTGTCCGTGGCTCTCTCAGCGATTTGGGCCGCTGATGGTGGCCCATTCTGGTCAATTGGGAGGCGGAGCTTGTCCGAGAGAACCGCTAAACGTTCCTCAGCCGTTTGCTCCGCCTCTGTCCTTCTTAAATTCAGCGTCTCGGCTCTGTTTGCCGAGACAGCACGAGGGACCGGCGTAACCGGTCTGTTTTTGCCTCGACCCCTTAGTGAAGATGTTATCTTCGGGGGAGGCATCTCCGTCGAGCTCCCATCGGACTCCGACGCAGCGCCCCCCTGAGACAGGGTGCGCTTGCGCCAGAACCGCGATGGGAGCGGCTCCACCACAACCGCGGCCTCTACCAGCCGCGGTGTCAAAGTTGTGGCACCTTCATTTAGGCCACCCTCCTCGGCGGCAGACATCTCGGCGGCTGACGTGCCAGCCGAGCTGCCCGTCGCCAAGTCGTCCCTGGATGACTGGGACCCAGTCTTCTTGCCCTTGCGGGACTTTTTGCCGCCGCGCGTTTTACGCGCAGCTGCACTAGTAGGGGCCGCATTTACAGCCGGACCCCTATCAGCTGAGGCGTCGGGATTTTCACCCAACTCTGTCAGTTTTATATTTTCTAAACAATTGTCCATGTTGTTCCCACGAGTGTGGGAGAAAGGAGGTCCACCCGGGCAGAGCTCCCAGTACCCGGGTAAGCGTACATTTGTAACCCAACACAGGGGGACCGCAGGTACCCTGGCTGGGGGCGCGCTCGAGACTGAACTACCCATCAGCCATGCATCTCCTCGCCGCGCGCCAGAACTTGAGATTCGGGGTAATTTTTTATAGAGGTTGTCTTCCTCGCGGTCCGGGCGATTAAGCCAAGACCCTCGTTCCTGTATGCCCGCGAGACGTAACCACAGACACGCGCTCAGGTTTACGATTTGGGACGGGGGGGGCCGCTGGGCCCCACTGTCCCCCCTCTCCAGAGCCCGGTGAGCCAGTCTGGTCCCACCGACTCCGACGCCTGGTCTATCCGCCATGCCCTCTGCTGAGTCAGAGGGACACGCGGAGACCCGTCCTGTCCGGAATTTTAGCCGCCGGCGACTGCCGACGTTGCCCGGGGTGCACCACTAGGAGGTAAACCAGACAAATTAGCACCCCCCATGGTTGACAACCCTAGTCTAAGCGTTTTATTGAATTGTTAAGTCATTGTGGCACTGAACACTTGTATATGTTTAAGTTTTTAACTAATTCAATAAAATTTACATAAAAGTACAAAGATTCTTCTTCTCTAATTAAATAAATTACTCGCAGTATACACTTTAAAAATAAAACAAATCCTCAGCTTATCATAGTCCATCAATAATAGAAAACTCTTCTGATACATCCCATTCCATATGATTCAAAGTATTTTCCTCCGTACTTGAACATCAATGCTAAAGGGGTGGGTCTACAGTATAATATCGTATTTTTTTTTATTTATATGTACTTATTATATGTAAAGGCCTTCTACTTTACTTATTTATCAACATCATCATATTACGCAAATTTTATTCGATGTTTTCCAAAAAAACACTTTTTCTAGTTAGGTCTCTGTAATACTAAAGGTGCAACATATCCGATTTAAGTTACGTTTTGATTTATCGAACTCATGTCTACGCGGGTTGGTAAGAAATAATGGTAAAACAGTTACTTTCATGTGGGCCTCTTTTCTTTTGCCTTTATTATTTATTTAAAAAAAAAAAAATATTCCCTGTTGCCGTAGAATTGCGGGTGCATGGGATTTCTATATTTGTATTTAAATACTTTAAGAATTACGTGTTTTATTAAAAGCATTTAGGTAGTTAACGACATTCTACTGAAGTCGATCAGTTCGTCGAATAGAACGTCTCCGTCGTTTATAATTGTCATCGTCTCTTGAATACCTTCGACGTCTATTTTCTGTACTTTCCGTGCTTCTGGAATTATTATTTCTCTTTTGAACTTCATGTTCCGGAGACTCGGACCATCTCCAGGATCTGGCTAATGAACGTTGTGACCTAAATATGTCAACAAATTATTTAGGTACTTATATAAATTAATCCAATTTTGATATCCACGCAGGCCAAATTGCGCACAGAATCTAGTGATTCATATTTGCAAGATGGAGCTGTTTAAAACAACTTATATGAATGATTTATATTTAAACTACTAGCGGCTTGACAATAGTCTCGGTATAGTTGAGTCCATGAACGACGGTTACCAGTTACCATCAGGTGGGCCATGGCTCGTCTGTCATCATTAGCAATAAAAAAAAAAAATACATAAATACTTCGGAAAATTCAAAAATGCACGCTTCATATAATCTTCATTTTTCACAATAAAATTGATTATTTTATAAGTAACTAATAATATATTGGTCTTACTAAGTAGTTTTCAATAAATCACATAATAGCGCTAATTTCAAAAAGTACCTATTAATGTGGTACTCATGAATTACACGCCATCTAGCGCTAATTTAAAGAAGTATTACTATATTGGTCTATAGAAGTAGTTCTCACGAAATAAGGTAAGTATAGCGCTGGTTTTAGTGTTGAGTCGAGCGTAAATATTCACTATTTTTTTGTTTATTTAATAACAATTAAACCACATCGAATCAGACCGTGAAAAGTGATAGGGCTCTATTCGTAATTATACTGAATAGTAAAAGAAAAAAACGACTCGAATAGTAAAGTATTTCAGTCGTTATCGTGTTAACATACATTACCTAAAACACACAGACGTCCAAGACAGAACTTTTTTAAACAGTTTTTTAACTAGTTTAAATAACAAAAATGACATCAAAAATATGATGAGTGTTAAAAATAGTGTTTTTTCTTGATATGTGTGTATATATATTATTTTACAAGTGCAATATATGATAAATAGAGACATTTTAAATTTGAAAAATCAGTTGTGCTGCGTGAAACGAGGGTAGTACACACCTCAACGCTTCGCTTATGAGGCGTGCAAAAGTACCAGTACCAGGGGCGAAGGAACACATGCGCTGAGTATACACCTCGCCACTGGCTAAAGGTAATACCGAGAGGTTAACAGGTAATAATAACCTTTTCGGATGCTCAGAGGGGAGGTACAGCTAAAGGATTACTTCTCACGATCAAAAAGTAAAAGCGAGAAAATTACAACTATAAGGCACGTTGTATATATTTACCTGTCCATATCTGTAGAACGTTCATATGAATAAGAACTAAATAAGTCATTGGGATTCTTAAAGACATGTAGGAAATTACAAGCGCGTCCCTTTGGACATCGTCTTTGTAACTGCAGACCTGTAAATTATGTGAATGATAGGTTTAAGAAACATCATCTGTAATGACGTTATAAGAAAGTAAGTCCATCTAGAATAATATCGGTCTGATTATTTGCATATTATTATATTCCTTGTGATATATATTTTTCTTGGTTTGAAATTATGTGTAAGTAAAACCATGTGAGATATATGGAAACTCCCCGTAAGGCCGCGCACCCCCACCAGACTGATATATAAGTACTTATTCTACATAAACTGGTAGTAATAAATGTTTTATAGTACATACCACAAACAGCACCCTTCCATGAATTTACAAGACAAAATTGTAGGGAAAGTTGTCTTCCTCCATACCATCGGGTATGTAACGACCGATATGCCGCCACAGCACAGCGCAACTCGGCATACTCTATATATGTGTTCCCCCGAAGATGTTTCTCATAATTATTACAGACCTACGACACAATTTCAATGATAATATAATCAAGAATACACTAAATAATACAACACAATAAATTTCAATACAAACCTTGTCAATCTTTACATGGTAAAGCCTTTCGTACTATGTAGTAGGTATGACGGTCTGAGGCCTCTATCTGAGTATGGCATGACATGAACAATAATAAAACTTATAGAATGTAAAATACAAATTTAGTAGGTATATTATACCTTCTTAGGTTATGTCTCTTCCTATATCCCTTTTGGGTAGATAACGATAGTGCGTAATAAGGTCCGATCGAACTGGGTTTCTACTAAACAAAATGTTTTAAATGAGTGCGTAACCAATGTTACCGATAAACGCTTCTGCTACGTCTAGTGGTTTGGTGGTAAAAAGGTCAGTGAGACCACGACACAGTTCCTCAGAGCGCTCGTCGTGCTGGTAGAGCACGCGGAGGAACCCAGTCTCTTCGCTGCTCCAACGACTAAGTCTAGATCTTCGACAGTTCGATTAACACGACTAGAAACAGTTGAGTGGGTCGAACAGGTACTTAAGAACGCCTGTTCAGTGATATGAGCAATACTCCATGTAAGGGCAAACCATCGGACCGATCAGGAAACCCAGTTGTTACTTGCCAATTTGCCTTTATCCTATAAATGTCAACAGTTTACTTGAGATATCGATACCGTGGATACTAATACCTACTCTCGGAGATTGCTATAGTTACTTCTTGCAGTGAACGCGCAAACCTGTCTTCAATGTTAAATTAAACTAAGTTCTTTTATATAAGTAAACAATATTTAAAAAGTTATTACTATATAATAATATTTTGAGAAACAATAAGTTCATTTTGGACCATTCATAGTAGGTACTTTTTTCTTATTTATTCTGGAAACTTAGTGCGCGCCATGTATTTCGCTACTATCGCCTATTTTCTCGGTACGTAAGCTATTGGTGAAAACAATAATTTTAAAGGATACATATTATATTTAACGTCTTGTTGATAAAGTTAAAGTACTGGAGCACCAATGAATGAACTGGTAGCCTATTGCGTTTCACTACTAGACATAGACCATTTCCAATTTGGCCACAGCTTCTAGTCTTGCGTCTTCCACACTCTATGTACTGCAACCACCTCTCTCAGATAATCTTTTCATAATAAGCCGTTGGCAGCCCTACATTATGTTCGCCAATTCTCAGTTTACAAGGTCACTCACCTTAAATTGTGTTATCCTCCCAAATTTTTCAAATTCACCGATAACGTCATAAAAGAAATCCTTGAACTCCTTATATGTATCATTATCTTCATATTCTAGCATAATGTCTGTGTCATATTCATTGAGGTTTGCATTGCTCAGGCCAAAATGGGTATAAAAATTTGTTGCTAGTAATACCTGAAACCCGACAAAGCAACCTGGAATAGTGTATTCAATAAATATTGAAATATTTTTCAAGTGGTTCCGATTGACACCCCTTAGACTCCCGGGAGTCTTACGCGTGCCAAGGGATACAGTGCCAAGGCCACGTAAGGCCGCGCGAGGCCACGCGCCGTAACAGGTGGACACTTTTTATGAAAAAAATTATTAAAAATAAACTACTTAGCCATTGTTGAAAAATCCATGTTTATTGTCAAATATAATAACTATTTTATGCACTAAAACACTTAAAAACACTATCCAATAATTATTATAATAACACTGACGTTATAAAACGAAAATTTTCCACAAATTTTAATTTTATTTCACTTTCCCGTTGAAAACTCGACTTTAATACCGCACGGTTCGAGTCCATTAACGCAACTGGATGACGTTTACGTTAGGGAATTATTTCTCGTTGATACAGTATATATAGGCGTAGGCAAAAATCATACACAGATTATAGAATGAACAGACTGTATCGGGCAAAAATTCAAAAGTAGATAGCATTGAAAGCGAAGGAGTAGGAAATAAATTTTTAGCGCCAAAATTTTTTTTTTTTTGCGATTGCGCCCTCAGCGCGCCGCTTTCGCCTACGCGATGCTGACCCCTATTGCAAACCCGGGAGATTCTATTAAGTTGAGGGGTTAAGGTTACCCTCTACATATAAACAAACCTGCCAAATTCACACTTTCTCTTTAAAACAGTAGTACAAATTCTTCTTTATAGCCAATGCTATTGGAGAGCATAAACCTCCAGCATAATGAGAGGAAAGCTTCAGTGCTCCTCTGTAATAAATAATCAGATATACCTTGCTAATTCCAGGGTACTGATGGTTTCTGGAACACTGATCACCGAAACGACAACAAGCAGTTTTACAGAAGAATGGACATAGATCAGTATTTGGTCTTGTTTCATACACAACTTTCAATTCTAATGGAGGTTCTACTGAATTCCCAGACAAGAACTTATCCAAATTCTCCATAAAAATCTCCTGTTTTATTTTGAGTTCTTCTTGGGCTGCTTTTATTCTTTCTTCTTCTATTAACTTTTTCTTTTGTTCTAATTCCCACTCCTACAAATATTATCAAATTTTTTATAAGATATCCTGTATAGTAATAATGAGACAACTATGTAATATACAAGTTCAGTATTGAGGATTCCCAAGCGGAAAGAAGTAAAAAATTTTAGTACTGGAAAATTATATTCTTGTAACATCAATGTACATGCATAATATTAATAGTATCAATGGCACACTAATTCATAAAATCCAAATAAAACTAACATTTTCCATGGAAGTGGCTCTCCTCTGAGGAACCTGACATTTGTGTGGACTATAGCTTTGTATGAAAGCTATTCTTATGACATAGATTGACCAAGCTTAATTATTTGTAAGATGATATAGTCTGAACCTTCAAAGTGGGATGTAACTCAAAACATTGATCTTTTAACTCATGTCCATCCATCCATCAGCCTTTCAACGTCCACTGCACGTGCGGCCCCGTCATGGGGGATAATGCCATAATCGCCACACTTGGCCGGCAGGTTGGTAATCGCAGTGGATATTGTTAATACTCGAGGGAGTGCTGCTGCCCACTCCTCTGGTATTCCCTCAGTCGGCTCTTACGACTCCCGTGGGTAGAGAGGGGTGGGACAATTCTAAAGCCGGCCCCACACGGCCTTAACTCATGTACAATTTACCATTTTTAGTTTTGCTTCTTGTTTAAGGCGCATTTCCAACATTCTTTCTTTTTCTTGTTGTAATTGTTTCCACTGCAACATTGAGATTTTCTCTGCTTGTATCCATTTATTATTTTCTTCTTCATTAGATTTTTGAATCTGTTCCAAATTTAATTTCTCTACTAAAATCTGTTCTTGAATGAAAGTCTCATTATTTGTCTGGGCATCTAAAATTATTGACATTGTTGATTTATATTATTGATTGTTTATTATTGCAGTAAGATTAGTGGACCCAAGAATTTTATAAACCTACCTTCTTGTTTGGCTAAACAAGTTCGAATCTTTCTTCTTCTTTCTTTTTTTGCTATTTTTCTCCATATTCTGTGCCTTTAAAAAATTTAAAAGCATTTATATAACATATAATATAAAATGGATAAGAGCATCTCCAATATCTTTACATCCTGCCTGATTAAACAATCAAATTTGATATGCCTAAATTATAAAATATATTGTATAACAAAAATAAATGGCACTGATTTAAATACAGATCTCTCATGCAGTGTGCGGTGGGTTTGATTCCCACATACAACAATTCTTAGAGTGATTCACAAATGTGGATGTTCTAAATTTGGGAGTGTCGTGTTTATTAAAATGTATGTTCATAAAGCTCCCTGGAATACAGGGATAACTCCCATGCTAGTATTATTATTTAAAAAAAAAAGTCTCTACATCACCTCAACTTTTATGCAGGTTTCATATTTCAGGACATTGCCTTTTACTGTATAATTCTACATCCATTTTAAGGGTCAATGCTTTTTCTTTAACCTTGCTTTTTAATTAAGGCATGTTATTTAATATTGCGCTTACCTTCCCATGATGATATTCTTTTTCAACATCCTGCAAGCTTATTTTAAATCTGTGAGTTTCCACCTGTTTCTTCTGTATATCATGTTTGAGTTTTGATTGTTATGAGTAGGTAATAAATTTCTTGCTTTTCACGGCGTTTAGAATTGGAGTAACATTTAATTACCTACAATGCCAACGCTATCCACTCTTGTGTGTAGTAGGTAATAGTATATCTTCCTGGTAGGCAGCAGCTGAGCTGTAGCTCTGTTATGCTAAGACTTCAGTGGCAATTACTTTTGGACCTACCTGCTGGTTGGCCATAGTTAGCCTGCAAACATTACCAATAAAAAATAACTGGTCTTGATAAATAAAACGTTTAGGAAGTGTATCCTGTGCTTATTCTTATCTTCTTGTTTAATGGCTCTTGTTGTGGCAGTGTGAGCACAATTTCGCCTGTGCTTATTCTGGGCCTTCCTGAACACTTACAACAGACCTCTAGTTACATGCTCTTTGACAACAGACATCACAGCAGTTTTGAAAAAATGTCATTGCCACAAACAAAGAGTAATTTTTTTTTTTTTTTTTTTTTTAATTTTTTTATATAGGCTTTGGCAGTGCCATCAGCCTAAACGGATCTTAAAAACTATTTACAAAATTAACATAAAAATTATTGGACAAAAACGATACAAATAAAAAAAAAATTGTCTAACAGCAAACTAAAAACTAAATAGTTTCTATCGTATTTATAACAAAATTATAAATTGAATTATATAATGATGGAAATTTTAGTAAATTTTGTACAGAATTCGGAACGTGGTTTACAATGTCTAGCAGAGATGCGCAAACTAAATCACCAATGAGATCAGGGATTTATAAATCTTTTTCTTCGAAAGATTTAAATCACTCTTTTAAATCTTTAACTCTTTTAAATCTTTGGTTACGAATGACGTTATTCATTCAGTTGATCATAAGTGATGCAAATATCTATTGATTCATGTAGTTATTCTCTCATTCCCTCAAGTCGCAACTGGTTTTGAGCTTTTTACTAAAACAACAGAGAGTCTAAGTTTCTGTGTACCTATCGTCATTGTATTTCAAGAGTGCGTTTGTGCGTGCCTACAACTTATGCTATCTCTTTTCAATTCACAATATCCTTTATCTATTGTCTCATTCTAAATCTACGTCCGTCATTCCATCTATTCAATCCTAACGTAGTGAGCTAGTGAGTTAAAGATGTATTTTCGAAACCAAAGATTTAAAGATTGATTACGCATTTTGAAAGGATTATACATCTTTTGTATCAATCACTCCTGAGTTACACATCTCTAATTGTCTAGGCATTGACAAAATAATAATAACCTATCTAAATTGAACTTATTACAATTATAAAAAATGTGATGTGGGTCACAAAAATCGCAATTATTACAATATGTGCATGATGCATCACGAATAACATTAATTTTAAACAAATGAGAAGGAACTCTGAAGTGGCCTATACGCAATCTAGACATAGTAACTATATAATGTCTACCATGGAATTTAGAGTCCTTTTCAAACCATGTCTTAAGAGACGGGGTAGGTTCAATCTCTTCTAACCATTTGCCCTTAGTAATCCTACTATGACTTAAAAGCATATTCCAACGCTTCATCACAATCTGTTTCAGGAATGGGACTAGATCAGTAAATGGAACCTTGCAAGTGCAAGAAGAGCAGTTTTGAGACTTCGTCAAACTATCAACGAATTCGTTGCCCATGATTCCAGAGTGACCTGGAACCCAAGCAAATTCTATTGTAATTTCTATGTCGCTCAGAATGCTGACATAATGTCTTATTTTGTATAATAAATAATTGTGAGAAGCTGATATAGTTTTGTTTTTGAGTGCTTGCAATACACTCATAGAGTCTGTTAATATTAAGTATTTATCATTCATTAATTTATAATTACATATAACATATTCTAGAGCATGTATAATTGCGAGAGCTTCAGCTGAAAATACAGAAAATAAATTATGGCAACAATATGCTCTGCTTAACTTTAAACAAGGAATATAAAAAGCAAAACTAGTCCTATTTGAAGTTTTAGATCCATCTGTATATATAGCAGTAAAATTGCTTTTGGTTTGTAAGAATTCTAGAAAATCAAATTTATGTGTATATTTGTGTATAATGATATGAATTTCCTTGATAGTATCACAATATCTGAGAGAGTAACATGGGAGAGTTTTTGACCAAAATATGATGTCTTGAAATTCATAGTTTAGAAAAGAAATTGATTCACTTAGAGATGATGTTACCCGTAATGAACTGTGGTTATAATCAGGGAAAGTGAAGTTTTCCAACCATCTTGAAACAACTTCATTGTCTCTGCTCACTAGTTTAAGGCAGTATTTGTCAGTAATATATGAACGTCTAACTGTTAAAGGGACAATGCCAGCTTCAACTTCTAAAGAGTTAATTGGAGATGAGGACATGGCACCCAAGATTATACGTAGTGCTCTGTTTTGAATAAGATCCAATTTTTTAAGTAAATGAGTAGCTGCATTGTAGTAAAACATGCAACCATAGTCAAAATAGCTGCGCACTGTAGCTATGTATAATTGTTTTAAAACTTTGGGATCAGAGCCCCATTTCAGCCCTGTTAAAGACCTCATGATATTTAATGTAAGTTCAGCTCTGCTACTTATATAATTTATATGTTCTACCCAAGATAATCTATAATCCAGAATAATACCTAGGTATTTATAGCAACTATTCACTTGTAAAATTACATTGTTGTATAGTAATCTAGGCTTAAATTCACCATTTCTAGAAAAAGCAACCACAAGACTTTTATTTGTATTAATATCTAACTTTAATTTAGAGCTGAGAGTAGTGTGTAAAACTTTTAAACAACTATTCATTACTGATTCTGCTTTTTTAATATTGGAATCCTGACTGTATACTACTAAATCATCAGCATATAATATGTACTTAACAGATGTAGGTATATTTTTCATTAAAGAAACTAAACTTAAAATAAAAATTAATGGTGAAATTACAGAACCTTGTGGACTACCCTTGTAAGATATATTTGGACCATAAATCTGATTTTTTACTTTCAGTTTTACTTTGCGTTCATGGAGGAAATTGAATAGCCATTCAAGTAACATTCCCGGCAACCCAAGTTTATACAGACTCTTGATTAAGAATCCATGATCTATGTTGTCAAAAGCTCCTTTTATATCAAAGAAAACAGCTATGGTATGCTTATAATCATGGAAACCATTGTAAATGTCACCAATCAGGCAACTTAAACTATCTATAGTGCTTTTCCCTTTGCGAAAACCAAACTGATTATCTGGTATTATTACATTTTTTTCTACATACCATTCTAATCTGGATTTTAACATAGTTTCAAATAATTTTGAAAAACATGAAGTCAGTGAAATAGGTCTATATGAATCTAGATTTCTAGGATTCTTATTAGGTTTTGGAATAGGAACTACATGTTGTTCTTTCCAACTATCAGGAATTTTTTTAGAAACCCACAATTGGTTGAAAATTTCTAATAGCAATTGCTTAGAATTATCTGTAAGATGTTTTATCAAAATATAAGAATACCCATCAGGGCCAGGAGTTGTGTTTTTTTTATTTTCTAGAGCGGTAGTAAATTCAGTTATATTGAAAGCCTCTAGTAACCATTTTGCTGAATTATGTCCAGTACTGTCAAAATATTTTTTTAAGTTTAAAGTACTGAACTGTTTCAAAGGGCATATTTTATCTAAATAATTTCGAGCATTGTCACTGTCTTGTAAATAATAAATGTTACCTAGTATATTTTTAGAAAACTTAAATTTGCGAATATGATTCCAAATAATTTTAGCTGGTGTACACCTGTTAAATGTGGAGCAAAGAGTACTCCAACTTAGACGCTTTTGTTCCAGAATAATAAGCTTTTTCTTGGCATCAAGTTTTTTATATATTATGTAGTTTTCATAATTAGGAAATCTTTTATACGAATCTAATGCAATCCGGGCCTCAAAAACTGCTCTTTTACATATATCATTCCACCATACAGATTTTTTCTCTACCCTTTTATAATTAAAAGCAGAAACAGTCCTTTTTGTGGTAGATAATACTAGAATTAATTCTATATTCTTAATGAACTTATTGTAATCGAATAAAGTATCACCTGTGAGGTGAAATTTTGAAAATATGTTATTACATTCTTCTTGGAATTTACTCCAGTCAATTTTATTGTAATTAATAGGAGGTGTAACACACGAATTAAATTGATTACGATTTTTGTTTAGCTTGTGATTTTGATTAGGATATATCAGACTTAATTGAACAGGGTAGTGATCACTGCTCAAAGGATCATCTGATACGGAAAATTTGCAGCTAGAATTTAATGGAGTTGATACAAAAACTAAATCTAAAACACTGGCATTTTTACCAAAGGGTGCTAAAGTAGTGGGGTTATGATCGTTAACGCACACAGTATTGTGGTTTTCCATAAACTCCTGTAATAAATTACCTCTTTTATCGTTTCTGTTTGAGCCCCAAGAGGTGTGGTGGGCATTAAAATCACCAATAATAATATAATTACGGGATTTGATTTTAGAGAAAGCATTACGTAACAAGTCTAATTTAAATCTTCCAGGTGGACAGTAAACGCATAATATATCAATAGAGAGAGTGCTAAGATGCAGTGTTATTAATATATTTTGAAATGTATATGAAGATACAGTTCTAACAACATCTACTGAGTATTTATTTTTAACAGCAACAAGTACTCCACCATGAGGTCGTTCCGAATCCGCTCTAACTATATTGTAGCCTTTAAGTTTAAATGATTTTGTATGATTTAGCCAAGTCTCATTTAGTAAGATTATATCTATATCCAGGTCAAGAGAATTAATGTAGTTGATAAATTGATCTAGTTTGGAGTAGATACTTCGAGCATTCCAATGTAATATATCAAGTTGTGAATAAAACATAAATGTTACTTAAAGTTGCTATTAAGGACTCTTTTATTACTCTGGACGAAACAGTAAAACCCTCCTCTTCCTTTCTTTGTAAAATGTCTATTATAGTTTTTGTAATACTATTTAATACAATATCTGAATTAATTATCTCTGAGATGGTGGCTCTTTTCTGGGGAGAAGGCCCCGTTAGTGGTGTAGGTCTGTTATGCTTAATAACATTACTAATTGTATTCGGTAAGGGAGGAAAATTTGTTTTAATGTTTTTCCCAGTAACAGTTGCATAAGTCATATTTCCTAAGATTTTGTTTTTAATGTCAGATAATTTCGCAGACTTAACAGGACATGAATTAGATATAGCTACATGGGAGCCACTACAATTGGAGCATTTAACATTAGTTTTATTAGGACAATCTTTATAGTTATGGTTTTGTGAACAGATGGAGCAAATCTGGGCGTTTTTGCAACTTCCACTGCCATGATTGAATTTATAACAATTAAAGCATTGTAAAAGTGGCCTTACGTATTCACGAACGTCGAACCAAATGTTGTCGTAGGTCACGTGGTCGGGTCTTGACGTAGACAAGAAAGTTATCAGGACAGTTCTAAGGGGGAGGAATGTGCCGTCTTGAAGCTTCTTTTGGAAACGTTTGACACCTATTACTTCGCAGCGAGCTTCCAGGTTACGAAGGAGATCTTCTTCAGAAATATCAATTGGAACAGTTATGATGCCTTGAGATTCTATATGGTCAAATGGAATTTTGGCAATCCACTTATTTTGTTGTAATAAAGACTTGTTTAAGATAAAGCTGTTAGCATCTGTTTTTGTTTTAAAATAAATTTTTATGAAGTAATTGCTGGTTTGTTTCACAAAACTGATACCGGAGACTTTGTTCTTCAATATAAAATTTACTTTAAAAATATCTACCTTGCATCTTTCATCACCAGCATCAATTGATAGCAAAATGGGATATTCTTGTCTTTCCTCGGTGTAAATATGATGACACTCTTTAAACAGGCCCCTTTTAGTTGAAATAAATTTGAGAGACATCTTATTCAATGGTGCAGTTTCGTTGTCGGAAGATAGTAATTTTCTTTTTAAATCCTTACCGCCACTTGATTCATTCATATCGAATTATAACTAATTATAAAACAACCCAGGCGCTTATAATTAATTAAAAACAGCTAATGTTAAGCAATTAAAATTTAAATAATATTATTTAATTCAAAAGACGCGCCTACTGGATTCCCGCCTTTTTTTCTTCAGAAAACACTCAAAAAAAAAAAAACCACAAAGAGTAATACGTATAACCAGAAACATTGCCATGCCGATGAAAACTTGAGAAAACTCGTGTTACCTCAGTGAGATACACATAATAGAGACGCCCTATTTGTCTATACAATTAAGTACATTTACAGATGTATATGAAATCGACACTAAACCATCAAATAGCATTGTGTCTCTTTTTAACCAATAGACATTTTCTTAGGAATAAAGAGATAGATATAATTTGAAGAGTATACATATTGGCAATGCTTGTGAACCAAATATGACGAAAAGTCAAAGCGTGGCGATGGAGCCATTTTAGTTGCCGACATCTGTGGTAGTTGCCTTGTCAAGTTGTCAAACCGCCGTTGTAAAATGTATTTTTGTTGTTTCTGTTTAAAATAGCCATAAAACTGTGTATCGATTTATTCAGGGCATAGTTTTAAGAAATTTCGTCATGTCTTCGTGTTGCATCAAGCATTCGTCATGTCTTCGTGTTGCATCAAGCAATGTGGTGCCAGGAAATCAAAAAATCACCCTACATTGACTCTTCATAGGTTAGTTACAAATTTTCATTGATATTGTGTAATTCTTCAGGATTTTAAGTACTATGTGGTTTTAAAATGTTATATTTGATGACTATAGACAATTATGTAAATTTTCTCATTTGTTACAATGAGTTTTTCGTACTTTTTTAAAATGTATTTTAGTTCAAAGAAACAGATATAGTGATGAACTGATAAACAGTTTTTAATTACGATAAACTATTTTTAATTATTTTCTTATTTTATCCCTTTCAGAACTGAGTAATACGAGCGTGAGTTGAAATTTTAAAAAAATGTAATATTGTGCGCAATCCGTTTCAACGCGTGAAACCGCGTCCGCATCACCGTGAGTTCCTCAACCAACCAATAAGGAATCAATTTAGTGGCTAGGTAGTTTAGTCGCCACGTGCATGCCGGCAAGATGGCTACTCTACGCGATCCCAAAACAGGACTCCGTAAGTTTTATTGAACTTTTTGACTATTATATGTTATTTCTTTGATATTATTATGTTATTATTTACTTGATAGGCTAGACTAAGTAAAAAATATAATTTTAATACCAAATTGCTACTAATTATAGATATATTTCATTGTAAAGTTGTGATAACACGACCGTGAGCTCCGGGTCGTTATTGTACTTATGCACGATGATGAGTTTGTTTAATTTTACGTATTACTTTAATATTTTGTTTTGTTTTAGGATTACCATTAGATGAAAATCTCTTGCTAAGTTGGCTGGAGGATGGAAACTGTTCAGATTTAGAGATTGACGAGGCCGATGAAGAATTTGGGCCGCTCCAGGTAGAAAACGAAATCAGCGTACCCGATGAAGAACTTCGCGTTCCTGAACCGACACCACCATGTATACCAGACGCAAAAAAGAGTGCTACTAGGAACAAGAAAGCAGCCCAATCAAAAAAAAGCAAGAATCAGGTAAAAATAAAATTTCCTCATCGTAAAAGAATTTGGAAAAAAACTTATTTTATTGATAAAAGCCACGATTACTCTGGCCACCCAGAACCTATTGCAGTACGATCGCCTATTGAATATTTCAGTGAATATTATAATGATGATTTTTTTGAACAAATGTCAGTCTGTACAAATATGTACTACATGAGGAAAACTGGCAGGGTATTAAATTGTACGAAACCAGAATTAAAAAAAATGTACGGTATTCATCTTATGATGGGAATATTATCTTATCCTAGAATAGCTATGTATTGGAGACAAAAAATTTACATTGAAGCAATTGTAGCTACAATGACAAGAGACCGATTTATGACGCTGCGGAATAATCTACATGTGGTGCAATCCGATACTCCACCTGCTAGTGGTAGGGTGAATCCTCTCTGGAAGGTGCAACCAGTGATTAACGCAGTAAAACAAGGTTGCAACAAAATTTTAAGAACTCCAGGTAGGTTTTCCGTTGACGAACAAATGATTCCCTTCACGGGGAAATGTCACCTCAGGCAACTAGTTAAAAATAAGCCACGCCCTGTGGGTCTTAAAAACTTTGTCGTCACTACAAGTGAAGGGCTAATGGTAGATTTTGAAATATACTATGGGAACAACCCTGCACTCTCACATCCTTTTGGGCTCGGACCTGCTGTAGTTCTCCATCTCATCAAGAGTGTACCTCCTGGAAGCTGTATCTTTTTTGACAGATACTTTACAACCATTCCTTTGTTAGACGAACTAAAGAGACTTGGATACCATGGGACAGGGACAATCATGGCCAATCGTATTCCGGAACGCCAGCAGCTATCCTTAAAAGACGATAAAAAGATGCAAAGAGGAGACATTGACCAAAGGGTATCTAATGAGATAAGTGTTGGTCAAATGGAAGGACAGTAAAGCAGTGCTTACTGCGTCAAACTGTACTGGTGGAACAGGGATAGAAATCGTAAAACGATACGATAAAAACGCAAAATGCTACATCGATGTTGATGCTCCAAAGATTATAATGTCCTATAACGCATTTATGGGTGGAGTCGATGTCCTAGACCAAAGTATGGAGTACTATAGGACATACATGAAGACCCGTAAGTGGACGTTAAAAGTAATACTCCACTTTATGGACTTGGTCGTAGTAAATGCTTGGCGCCTTTACAGATGTGATTCCTTAGCCAAAGGTATTCCAAGAAACCGTATTCAGGATTTACTTGCATTCAGGTTTGATATCGCCGAAACTCTTATGAACACTCCTGATAGAGACCGTCTCCAAACGTCACCTTTAATCGAACTTCAGGAAAATCTGTCAGGCAAATATAAACCTGCAAACGATCCTTCGATCGGAAAGAGATACGATGGCTACGACCACTTGCCTATATTTGACGACATAAAGGCTCCACGTAAATGTCGTTTGGAGAGTTGTTCTTCTCGATCTAAAATAAGATGCCGCAAATGCAATATCTACGTGTGCCTTAGTCGTGACAAAGACTGTTTTTACCTTTACCACAGTAAATAATATCAAAATACCTCCATTATTATAAAAAATCCTCTTAGAAGTTCCTGATATTAAGACTGAAAAAATACTTATGTCTTTTTTGTTCATGTTTTAAGTAGAATTAGAATAAGAATAAGTAACAATTGTTTATGTTTTTGTTTTCATTAAATATTTCGTTAAAAATTAAAGTATATCATATATTATATGATTAACATGAAGATTTATTTCTATCGGTTTATAATTAAAAGAAACAATGTTTGTGGAAATATTTTTACATCAACATCCAGCACAGTATTTAAAATTAAGTATATACATGAATTATACTAATATAACCCACTAATGATTACGCACACTTTCTATAACTCTGAAGTCACGATCGTACGTAGGTACAAGTGAGACCTAGAACGCACGATCGTAACATGTATGTATCGTAACTATGGCTATGGATAGATTTTTTTGACAATTTTATTCGTAAAACATGGCACCTATTTCACACTAAATCATAGAAATGTAACTAATCTGAGAGAAAAATAATCTCAGGTCTGAAAGGGTTATATCTAATACGCTCTTGACCTTGAGTTATGATTCTCGTTTAGTGAAGTAGATAGATATGTGATTAACATAGATAAATTTTCGAGTTCTTTAAATATATTTTTGGCATTAAAGGAAGTAATTAAATATATGTATTTTAGTTTGGTGATTGATAAGTGCTTATTTTGATAAATTACTCTCTCAATATTATTATTTTATCCAACAGATTTCCTACCAATGAATTGTTTAGAAAGAAATGGTTAGTCATTATCGGAATTGAAAATATAAACCCTCGGCATAAAATGTGGTTTGTGTGCTCATTGCATTTTGATGAAACTTCTGTTAATAATACACTGGATCTGAGAAGATTAAGTGACGGTGCATTGCCTGTACCTTCTCTTCTGGTGAGTCATTATTTTATTCAGTTTTGGCAAATATTTATATATCAAGTATTTTAAAGATATAAAATAAATATACATATATAATGAAATATTTTTAGTAATTTAATTTAATATGTATTTAGCTTATTAACATTGTTTGTTGTTATTTATAATATTATTTAAGAAATTATTAATAACTCATATAATTTAAAGCAATAGTAAGTTTGAGAACATATATACATAGTCCAGCCATAAGTTCTGTTACAAATGAAAATGCATTTTTCTTTTCATGAAGTAATGTAATATTACTAAAATGTATACCTATATATTTATTAAAGTCTCGACGATCTCTCGATACAGCAAGCGGCTGCCCCGATTTTTTCTGGCCTTCGACAGAGGAAGTGTTGTTGTATATGTTGATAGTACGATATACAAACATGCGGCTGATACCAAGTTTTTGATGTGTCTGGAGTATGACCAATGGCTCCATATCCACTTTGTGCAAGGCGATCAGTGCAATCTTATTTTCTGTGACACCCCATTCCATATTGTAATTTGATAATGAACATGAAAAAATATGTGAAATGGCACGAAATCGAAATAAGTTTTTAAAATAATAAACATGTTCCAAATTAAAAACAATTAAAAAGTTGAAAAATATAAAAGTTTTTATGTAACAGAACTTATGGCTGGACTAGCTATAATATATATTATATACTATCAAAATACACTCTTCACTCTAAAATTCGTTTCTTTATGACAGAAAAAGATAGAAGAAGAAAGCACACAACAGAATTAATTTAAAAATCATTTAAATTAATTCTCGATATCTACCTATCATATTAATATAGTGTAACTAGCTGCGCCTCGCAGTTTCCTAGTAAATAATAAAATAAATAAATAATTTAAAAACATTGTTAATATTATATAATTAAAGGCCAATAATGTTCTTTCATTTCTCAGCCAAGTAAAATCTGCTCACAAGCTACTCCTGACTTCCAACCTACATCAAGTAAATTGGTAAGCTTTACTTTTATTTTATTTTTCTACACCATTTAAATGAAGTAAAAATAATTTTATTCATGTAGCCATACAGAAAAAAACGCCACGAATATATATACTTCAGTTTATTTTGTACTTTACCTCCCAAGTTGCTTATTTTGCTATGCAATCAGTATTTTTGATGTGAAATTAGATTATTTTGCATACAAAAAGTACTTTTTTGATTTGCGTTTAATACCCTTTATGTCATTACATTATACTACTCTATAAAAAAAATAAACAAATTATTATTTAGATATTCTTATATATATTTTTAGCATTTAACATGCTTAGAACTATACATTAAACACAAAGTGAAAAATGTGAAATCAAAAATAACAATCACGAGCAGGACCCTGCTCGTGATTGTTATGTTATTTCACTTTATGGGTACCATTGTAAGACCTGTACCAAATTGAAATAAGACCTCACAGCAAGCATTACCTTTCAATAAAAAAAATAATCTAAATCGGTCCTTAGTTTAAAAACACGCTTGAAAATCCTGGATATTTTTTTGAAATGATTGCATAGAAAATCACTTTCTTAGTTTTCGTTACATAGATTAATACATAGATAGAAACGAACAAAGCTAATAAAAGCGTACAAATTATTATTTGTGAATGAGATAAAAGAGAACTTTAGTGCGAGCGGGAATCGAACCTGCGTCCCTTCCAATCCCAAGAGCACTTCCCCCTCTAATCCACTGAGCTACCGCACCCCTTTCGGCCATACCCAATTCCTCATCACAATTGTCTTAAAGACCAACGCCATCTATCGCCACGCATTTACATGCATTCTTTTCCTCATTCACAAATTAACTTTTTGTACTTTGAAGTAGCTGAGCTTGTCAAGTGCTAAAAATACAGATCAAAATGTAATAAAATCGTGTTAAAAAAGTCGAATTTATAATCTCCTTTTTGAAGTCGGTTAAAAAAATGTAACGCTAGTTGTCTAAATACTTTTTGGTGTTATTATATTGTAAACATTCGAATGCTTCGGTTTACAAGAATTGCTTGTGTAAAGATATTATACTATTTAATTAAGCTATTGAATATATTTTAATAAAAGAAACAATAATTTGTTACAGATTACCGATGAACCCAAAAAAAATATTTTAAAAGAAGCACAAAATTTACCATTTCAATCAGTTTCTACAGAGAAGTTGGAGTTGCAGGATGACACTACGAGCAATGCTGCACTTATGGTAAACTTCAAATTATGATTTGTAGTACTTTTTTCAAAAAGTTTTATACTGTCCAGTAATTTCTAATTTTAAGTATCATATATACTATATGTTACTGTACTAAATTGATTAAGAAAAAAAAACTTACTCTACCTACACCATTAGATGCTATGATAAATGGTATACATATAAGTCCCAGTGAGATTGTTTTGTTTCAAAACAGGATTATGTAATGTAATTATGTATGTTGTTTTCCAGGTAAAACACGAAAACGTAAAAGTTCAACATCTTACAGAAAAATGTGAAGTTTTAACAAAAAAAGTAAAAAGCTTGAATGAAAAGATCCGTAGACGTGACAGTAAAATTGCAGTATTCTCTGAAATAATAAAAGATCTCGAAAACAAATTTATCAATAAGGAAGAGACCATAATTTTAAAAGAATGCGCTGGACCCGAAGATTTCTTAAAAAGGCAAGTAGCTAAATCTAAGGGTTTATCTTTGGAAAAAAAGTATTCAGAAGAGTTAAGAAAATTTGCCTTGACCCTCCATTTCTATTCACCAAGCGCATACGAATTTGTGAGAAAAGCTTACAACACCTGTTTGCCGCACTCTCGTACACTGAGCAAATGGTACCAACACGTTAATGCTGAACCTGGCTTTACACAAGAAGCTTTTGATGCCTTGCGTAGAAAGGTTAAAGAGTCGGACCATCTTGTTGTATGTGCATTAACGCTGGACGAGATGGCCATTAGAAAAGGTTTAACCTGGGACCCGAAAACCCAAAAATTTTATGGTCGTGTGGATCTTGGCCATGATGTAAATATCGATAGTGTGGATGAGGCCAGCCAGTGTTTAGTGTTGTTATTAACCTGTTTTAATGGTGCATGGAAGCTGCCAATAGCATACTTTCTTATAGTATCGCTCACTGGAGAGCAGAAGGCCATGCTTGTGCGGACAGTAATTCAACTTACTCAAAACGTTGGTGTTAAAGTGGTTAGCATTACTAGTGACGGTTTGGCTGGAAACTTCAGTATGTTTTCATTGTTAGGCTGTAACGTTTTCAGTGACCAAACAAGAACTACTTTTAATATTCAAAATGATACAGTCCATACATTTATCGATCCTTGTCATGGAATAAAATTAATAAGAAATGCATTTGGGGAGTTACGGGTGTTTATCGACCCTATGGGTAGGGAAATAAATTTCAAATATTTGGAATTACTATTAAAATTACAAGATGAAAAAGGTCTTCATTTAGCAACGAAATTAGGAAAGCTCAGGGAAGGACTGTTTCTGCGCGAATGTAAATAGCATGCGTTCCGACGCATTCAATTCATCCACTGATAGAGAACCGGTTTGTTGTTTTCTATCGCCTCGGTGCCGTTGGACAGCGGCGATGAATCGTAGTACATACGCACTTATACGTCTTAACCTATTAAACGATGAGTAATTATTGAAGTGAAATAAATCATACAACTGAGATGTGCTAATAAAATTTAATGTTTTAGACTTCAATTCAGGTAAATTATTTGTATCAATTAAATTATGCGAATTACATTGATTAGAAAAATTACTATGATTAAATTGTAAAAAAGACGGACCATTCCACCATAAGCTACTATTAATTAACACATCGAGATTTAATCCTCTGGACAGCATGTCTGCTGGATTATTCTTGCTGCTAACGTGTAATCACAATACCGACGAGCATTTCCCCGCATCTGTCCGCTGCCATTGCAGTAAATAAGAATTATCAGTTTGTTGAAAGCAGGTGCTTCCAAAGGCGGGGCCATGTTCACGCATCTACCTATATGCACACGTATAGAAGGACTACACTACTCAATACACGATGTGACGTCACGCACCTGAGGGCGCTGCCGGCGAGTCGTCTGCGCCGCCATTACATTCAACAAAAATTTTCTGTACTTGCTAACGGTCGTACGTAAACGTATCGATTATTGTACATTTTTCATCAAATAAAGTATTTCATCAGTATAACAAATAAAATTGAATTCATTGAAGACGCCCCGAAGCCTCCGTTACTGACCAGTTACAAAGACTTTAACAGCTATACTTACATGAACATATTTACTGGCAATGATTTTTCTCCCAATGTTACTATTTTCTTAATTTGTATAATGAAACATCAACAAAATATCGTGGAACATATTTTGGATATTTCGTGGATTGCCTCGTTTTCCCGTAGCATCCACCCATTTTGATCTCGCATCTGGATTAGAGGGAAACCTAAAATAGTAAATATTTATCATCACCTCATAAATTACATATAAATTTATTAGTAAAGTGAAAACTGGGCAAATTAAATTCGCAATAAGGCCACACCGAAACCATTCTCAGTAATAGAAATTTAGTTAGAAAACGTGTTTTGCGAGTGTATCTTAGTAAAAATTATTAATTTCGAGTAAAAAAGCCCATTTTATATTACTTTATAGCATTCAATTATTAAATTATTTCATTTTCGACTACTTACGCATGAAATGTTATACCGGGTTTTTTTCGCTTGCTGTAGCTTTTGTAGCCTAATACACGATTTTACGAGCACTATTATCACGTGTCTCAAAACACCGAATGACACTCACAGACTACTATACTACTTCAGACAGGGCACTCCCTGACAAAAAATTCTACTTTAGACGCAACTATTGAATATGACAGCTGCACAGATTCGCACTGTCACTATCCTATTTCAGTCTGTAACAATTGCTTTTTTATTTTTATGGCAGCAACCTTTTGGCAGCAAAGTTTCCTATTCAGCCAAAAACAAAACTTACTCGATACCTACTGTTATACTCGATCTACAATAATATCGATACTACTATATTATAACCATTCTTATTTATTTTAGCTGGGGTCAATGAATTTGCAAATAAAACTCCTCATATTACTTACATATATTTTTATTTAATTATTTAGTTGGTATAGAAACAGACAGCAGATACACAATCTCACAAAAATAAATTAGAAAGGTATAGTATAAAACCTGTAGTCCAATGATAACTAGTAAAATCTGTGTATTGCAGGGGACTTTAAAAATACACAATTTCACGGACCCAAAGTACATCCAGACTCAGAACAACCATTTGTGGATCACATAAAGAGATGTCCTGCGTGGGAATCGAACACACAAGACGCGGGCTCCCAACCGGCCGGTATCTAAACCACCCCACCATCTATGCCGTCAATTAAAGATACATATATGTATATATATATAATATATATATGGGTAGATTGAAACAAAAATCTATACAAGTTAACGAAATTCAATTTTCAGTTTGTTGTGTAAAAATAATAGTTTGTTTTTTCCTAAAAACTAACAATCTTGCCGTGTGAGCCCGACTTTAGAATTGTCCCACCCCTCCACCCGTGGGAGTTGTAACAGCTTACTGAGGGAATACCGGGGGAGTGGGCAGGAGCACTCCCTTGAGTATTAACAAGACTGCCGAGCAATCGCCAACCCGCCTGCCAAGAGTGCCGTTTACGGCATTAGCCCCCATATGAGCGAAGTTCCCCTTAGGGAGACCTATGTCCAGCAGTGGACGTCGAAAGGAAAGGCTGATGGAACAGTCTTTCTGTTTGTATCTGCTAATTTCATATTATATAATATATACATACAATAATATAATTAAACATATGTTACTGTGATAATTATACACAAAGCTATCCTAAGGCTTAGAGTATGCCTATTCACATGTTTTCTTCCTTATCATAACTATAAAACAAAAACAAGAACAAAGGGGCTATAGCTTATCTGTTACATAAATATTTAATTTTCCATAATAGTTAAAGATTTTTTTATTGCAGCTCAGCAATATACATGGGAACAAAGTGAACAAAGTAAGTCCAACATTATAGTGCAGGGTGATGTCTGTCATAAAAAAAACTAAATATAGATATGACAAGACAGCTGCTACTGCTTTACTGAACATTCTAGTGCAGTTATTCACATGAAATAAATAACTTTTATTTACTAAGTTTATAGTGTTATACATAATTAATACACTAGTTTTCTTTCATCTAATAAATATCATCCAAATTGATGACTAGCAGACAAACATTCAAATATCTTCACAAAATTTCGAAATTATAATATCAGCAGGTTTAGTCAAATGGATCCTAATGATTAAAATGATTAAAAGAGATCTACGTTTATACATAATATTTTCGTTTATATATCGAAATTAGCAGTCAGGAGCAAGGGTCACGATGGCTGAATTGGCAAAGCATCTGGACGGTATCCAGGAGATGCAGGTTCGAATCCTGCTCGCGACTGTTATTTTCGATTTCACATTTTTCACTTTGTGTTTAATGTATGTAAAATATATATATATAAAAATATCTAAATATTATTCATAATATCAGATTATTTTATATAAATCAATCAGCTTATTATATTTAAATCATTGTATTGTTTACAGCTTATATTATTAAGAAAAAAGAAATGTAAATACAGTTGGTGAACTTTGGTTCCTACATTTATATAATAAATATTTATGAAACTAGTATATAACAAACAGATAAATAAAATTAAATTATCTATAAAACGACACAATGCTGTTTTTTTGCGGCTGGCTTGTCTCCATTACAATGAGCTTTAAAAAAGGACAAATCATTAATATCCTTTACAATATAAGGATAACATACTCATATTAATAAAACAAACAAAAATCTCAATGATTCAGTGACTTAAATTAACAATCCTGAGGTTTTGGCTTAAAATTGTTTTGTTGTTGGATTCTCCAATAAGAAAATTCTTAGTGCTTAGTAAACGTTAACAGGTTTTTCCCTTATGGTACTATAAATTACATTAAATATTCGATAGGACTCCCCTTATGTATCAAACAATTCTTCGGTGAAGTGGCAATGGGCAGGCCATATCGCTAGACGAACTGACAACCATTGGGAAAAAGGTACTCGAGTGGCGACCACATATTGGACAGCGCAGCGTAATATGGCCTCCCACCAGATGGACAAAATATTATGGTCAAAGCTGCAGGAAGCCGTTGGATGCAGTCAGTACAAGCTCGCTAGTACTGGTGCTCTCTTGGGGAGACCGATGTCCAGCAGTGGACGTTTAAAGACTGATGGTTGGATGAATGGAAGGGGTGGTAGATTTACTTTTAAATAATCATTTTTATAAACGCTGCGATTTTTAATAAAATATTTGTTACGAAGAGTTTCTAATTTACGACCAAGTTACAGACCTTATTCTAGCACTTCTTATTCTGGCAACAATAAAAAAATTATTGCTGTTTCAAGTGCGGCCACGCTGTGGCTCCGCTCTATTAGGTTCTTAGTCTGAGACTAAGAGTTTACGACTTTTTATCAAGGTTGCTATTAAAAAAATAACGTTACGACGGAAAAGTCAGTGCGATCAGTCGTTAAAATATATCGCTGTTACTTAGCGTGAAGCAAGAACGTTCCAAAATCACGTATATTGTCCCTACGTTCTCCAAAAACTTCAGTAGTATAAATACCAATAGTTGCCTTTGTCACTCACATCACAACAATACGTAACATGGATCGACCCATGGAACGACTTTGTAACGAACACGAACAAAACTGCCCGAAGGGCCAATGCAAAAGTATCGGTACCAGGAGTAGTACGTATAACCAGAAAGTGACCGGTGTGACCGAGTAATCGACGTGACAAAATCACGTTGATTTGTCACTGTGACTTTATTGTCACAGGAACGTCAGTCACGACGATCGAAAAATAACGCTTTTCCCCAAGTCTAGCCGCGACGAGTTCATGGGCCCAAGCCGGGCACGCTTAAATAAAGAACCTACAGATGTAGCCATCGCGTGGCCACTCATGAGACAGCAATATTACACTTCAGTATGGCTATAACATGTACAATTCGCCCTAAATATGGCAATAATTACTACTTTCTAATATCTATAAACATCTGTTCTTTTTTGCCTTGGTGGTGTACTTTAATACATATTCCCATTGCTTTTTTCTGTCTCCCAACTCCCAAAACTTTTTAAATATATCTAACCGCTGTACGTAACTAATTCTATCGAAGCATTTAAATTTACAGGAACATACCGGACCCATTTGTTTTGCGCTAAATATTTTACCAGTTTTAGTAGAGTACTCCTGTCCAAGGTTTTTTGTCGTTTTCTTCTTGTGTCTGCCCAATTACCGCGACATTTCGAACGTTTTTTCGATTGACGTGGTATGATTATAACAGAATCAGAGTTGTCTGTACCGTAGAATGATTGACTTTGATCAGATGGAGCGGGTGATGCCATCACAGTACTCTCAATATCAGACTGAGTTGGGCAAAGTTTAGCATTGAGAGCATTCTGTTGTGTCACGGAATAGGACGGATCAGGATCTTCGTGTGAAGGATGTTCTTCAATAGCTTGCAGTTTCACACGATACTTTCTGCCGATATTATTCAAATATCTTTGCCTGGCATGTACAAATTGGAGGCCGCGCTTTTTCAGTTGACTGTTAGAGAATATTTCGTCACAGCTCGTGTCAGATTCAATCGAATGATCTGAATGTATCGGGCAAAAATCACTACAACACTTTGTGTGATATGGGGGCGGGGATGGCATAGGAGTAGGTATACAAATCTTAGATACTATACTTGACATTATTGAAGTATGGATGGTAGGGGATGTTTCAAAACTGGATGCTGATTCTAGTTGGAATGGAGTTACCGGACGCAGTTCAGCAAAGGTCGTCTGTTCCGCTGGTACGTCATCATGACGAGTAGAAAGATCAGGAACATCGTTTGATGAATTTTCATCATTCCAAAAGGCTTGTACATAATTTTTCTTTGGATCTGTAAAAATAATGTTTTTTTTTGTATACAAATGAAGGTAGGTAGGTACTATAAATTCAATTATCTACAGGTTTCTAACGAAGTTAGGATTCACAAATATTGTCTGAACTGTACATTTAGTTAGAGTCTAATTATTAAGAATAACTGTCTAATTAAAATTATATTTAACCATTTTATAGCTATTTTAAATTTCAAATAATGTTTTACGGTAAACCAATTAGCAGAAAAACGTATCATTTGCACTTGTGACTGTCATTTTAAAAAATAAATTAGTAGAATAATGTTTCATGTGTATATGCTGAAGAAAAAAACATAAAATTATGCGTAGTAAAATACACTATGTGCAAAAGAAACCACAAAATTATGGAAACAAATAAGACAAGCTTTATTGCATACTATTATAATATAAAGCTTATCAGTAAACAATTTATTTCGGGTTAACTTAAATTAAAAATGACTTTGCAACTTTGTAGAATAATATTCATGTGATCATAAATACTGTATTTGTGGGAAATGACTAAAACATTAAACGATTTCTTACCATTTTCATCGCCAATATCGGTATCCATTGCTACAAACACCACTCGCGGCCACTACGTTGAACAATGTGCCTTGTAATGAAGCGACGCAACGCACGGAGCCGTGTGCGCCAGAGCAGGACAGAGAACATCACGTTGTGTGATCGAGTGACGTTAATGTAGGTACTTAGCGTGAAAGAAACTTTATTCGAACGTTATAACTTTTAAAAAATTGGATGAAAAATTATAAAAAATATGTCAATCGATAGCTTACGTTATTGTGATAACGAATTTACCATAATATTATTTTTGTCACATGTGATAATAAAACGTTATTCTACTAATGGGACGAAATTTTAATAAGTCAATAAAAAAGAAAAAAAATCCCTACAAAATAAAAATATTATTTTTCAATTTCTTTTCTTAGACCATCCATCCATCAGCCATTTAACGTCCACTGCTGGACATAGGCCTCCCCAAGAATGGGGGATAGTGCCGTAATCGCCACGCTTGGCAGGCGGGTTGGCGATCGCAGTGGATGTTGTTAATACTCGAAGGAGTGCTGCTGCCCACTCCCTAGATGTTCCCTTAGTCAATGTGGGGCCGGCTTTAGAATTGTCCCACTCCTCTCTACCCACGGGAGTCGTAAGAGCCGACTGAGGGAATACCGTGGGAGTGGGCAGCAGCACTCCCTCGAGTATTAATAACATCCACTGCGATCGCCAAATTGCCTGCCAAGCGTGGCGATTACGGCATTATCCCCCATGACGGGACCGCTCGTTGTGGCGTTCTCTTGGGGAGGCCTATGTCCAGCAGTGGACCACATCACATGTTGGTTTTGTTTTAGCTAATTAGTAAGTTGTTAGGTACTTATGTAATTATTTAATCACTAGTACTTTCAAAGCAGCACAGGTACATCACAACATGATACAGGATACAGATAGAAGTAGGTAGGTAGGTTTTGCAACCACACCACCAAAGGAAGGGTTCAATGTGCCGTCCTTCCCTTTCAAATCACAATTCGGCTTGGTGAGCTACGGACCGCGTCGCATTCCGGAGCATTTGTGAGGAGACCGTGCTAGAAGCAGAAATAATTTTGTCACGCATTTCTTGGACAGTTTCACACTTGACACCGTGTCACCGCGGCCTATACACTTCGTAAATCGGCGATCCAGGTATTCTCGGACCATGGGCGTAATGCGCCGGCGCGCTGTCCTGTTGCAGCACCATGTCCCGGTACAAACTTACTGGCAATTCTTCCAATGGAAACAAGAGTATGAGGGAAGCCTCATATTCCGATACCGACGGTGGTGTAATTCGCGGGCAGCAAGCAGATTGTTATTCCTCACCGCACCGACACACAATATCATGTTGTAACATTGATTGTTTCCATAATCTGCCATAATTATTACACGAAGTCACTGCAATCCAAAATAGTCCAATGCGACGAACTAACAAGTACGACAGCCCGAAGACTACTAAACTTTAAACACAAAGTGAAAAAATGTGAAATCGAAAATAACAGTCAGGAGCAGGATTTGAACCTGCATCTTCTGGATACCGTCCAGATGCTTTACCATTTCAGCCATCCTGACAATTGCTCCTGACTGCTAATTTCGATAACACATCATACTTAACGTCTTTGGGTGACGCCTGCGCCATCCGTCGGAAGTATTTTTGACTATCCAGATATCCATTTCTGACTAAATTTATCCGTGAAGAAAGGAGCCTATTAGAATTATCTTTATTGGGTAATTAGGTACTTTACGAAAGTAAATACTAATTTAGAATGATTTGCAATGTCAGCTAAAAAAAATTTCAAGTAATCCTACATTAGAGTACTTATCAAAAATGTGAACTGAATTAATTTCCAAAATAACAAAATGATGTTGAATTAAAAATGGTGCAGTGTACATTATGCTTTAGGTGTCAGCATCTTTTGTACAATGTTTTAGGTAAAGCGCGGCTTATTTCAAAAGAAATCGGTGTCACTGTAGGCTTTTAATAAAGATGCTCGGTTAGCCAATTAGGTAGCCAAACCGATAGGCATGTCAAAATAATATCCAATCACGCAACTAATACATTTTGGATTCTAAAGAGTATTAGGCAGACAGGCCGATCTTTTTAACCTAAATGCATAACATAACAGTTTCATGCCTGTATCCCCGAAGGGTTAGGTAGAGGTGTATTTTTTTTCACCTACGGTTGGCCAACTATGTTTAAGTTTCACGTAATAGGAGGCGAGCCTATTGCCGTCTACCGGGCACATTTCTAAACTCCGGGTAGCTACTGAGAAACTTCTAACGAAAATCCCAAATAACACTTTTTGCCTGGCCCAGGATCAACCCCGAGACCTCGTGATCAGCAGTCGCATACACTAGCCAATACGCCATGGAGGCAATATGAACTAACCGCAATAATTGTAGGTACAAATAAAAAAAGTAAAAATAACTAAATAAAAAAATAAAAGAAATAAAGTAAATACAAAGTAAATACACATTTGGAATGATTTTCAATGTCAGCTAAAGAAAATGCACACGCAAAATAAGTTCGTCTTCATGGCAAAATGGGATCAAAGTTAGGCATTTTACGATCTGATACTATGTCACATCTACGTTATTGATCTTTATTAGGTCAAAGAAAGTTCAGAAACAGCTGATTAGGGTTGCGGGACGCATAATTTTTGCGAAAACTTAGCACATCAATCGTCGTTAGAGCGATGCACAGATTACTAAGAGACACTACGTATGAGCGATGCTTGGCAGCGATAGGAATTGATCCGCGGTCGCTGCCTTCTGCGTGGAGGTCATCTCGCAGAAGGAAGCAGCGGAGAGGGTAGGTACCTGACCTGAGGGCTACTGAAGTAATCCAACACAGTACCAGTGGTCCGTCAACACAGGCGGAGAGACGGTACACGGCGGGTTTCTTTAGTGGGTGCGAGCCCCACACTACCCTGTTCGTTGCTCCGAACGACAGGGTGTGCGGTTAGGTACACTTTTTCCCGCCTAAACAAAAAAGAGGTACCTGACCTGAAAGTGTAAGCCGCCGGTGGACCACTAAAGCAATGTAACATAGTTCCACTGGCCCGCCATTAAAGGCGGAGAGAAGGCATACGGCGGGTTAATTTATTAGGTGAGGGCCCTACACTACCCTGTTCGTTGCCCCGAACGACGGGGTGTGCGATTAGGTATATTTACATTTTCCCCGCCTAAACAAAAAATAATAAAGGGTTTTTTTTATTGCATGTATTGGCAGTCGAGCCACGGTCCATCTGATGGTAAATGGTAACCGTCGTCCATGGACTCGGCTATACCGAGAGTATTGTCAAGCCGCTGCTCACCAATTCATTTCACAGATATGAAATGAAATATAAACGGCTATCTCCTGCTACAGCCAAAACGCAACAATGTGCTTCATGGCCGGTCACACGGGAGATGGTGGTACCAATCCGCTCGGGCCAGACACCAAGTGAGTACTCCCACTTGGTACCCAGCCCTACCACCAGTCGTGCAATGGATGATAATTGCTTACTTCCCTTATTAGCCTCATACGATACCCGTGGGAAAGAATGGGGTGGTGACACTTGTATTCTTAGTCCGTCACCACACGGACAGGGTAAAATGATATAGGTCTCCCATTCGGGGTACATCACTGAAAAACTACTGGATTTATTTCAATTAACTTTTCTAAGCTTTGTTTCTAATTTGACCCTTATCTAAAAAAATAAACGACTTTTTCATTTACATAATAAGTATAAAGTTATTAAAGTTTTAAGACGACGACTACGTGTCATTGATATTTAAATTTTTTTATACATCAATGCTACGTGTGCAGTGATGTGTGTTTTCTGTTAAAAGCAACGCAGACAAAGCTATAATAAATGTGCCATAAAGTATAACTAGTACCTACTACCTATTTGTGTTGTATTGATCCAATTCTGAAAGTTGAGGAAATAACCTAGTTTTACGTTCTTGTAAAAAATAAAAGTAGTTACCCGATGTTACATTATACATGTCATACAGCTAAACTATTACAATGTAGGGTAGGTTCACATTTCATTATAAGGTCTGTCAGCGTAAAAACTATTATGAAAATATATTATTCATTAAAGTATTTTAATTGCTAAAATGGAAAACGTGTCTCATAAGATTAAACATTTGATTTTTTGTAGAAAAGAACATGAATTTATAGAGCTTTTACATTCAGGTTTAGATCCAAATTTTGAAGGCGGTTGGCCAATTCGATTAGCGGCGCGTTACGGCTGTTCCAATATAGTGGACATATTGATACAATTTGGAGCTAATCCGCACTTATTGAGTGAATCCGGTGAGTTTATATAGCATTTATATATACACCCAAATATCTTCAATGTAGAGACTTTGTACAGCTCTATAATAATATAGATAGATAGATACAGAAGTGATATTCTATGTCCATGTAATATAGGAAGCCGTTTGTTCGTTTTATTTTAGGTGCGTCAACCTTACAACTAGCGGTATTTTCGGGAAAACACTGGAATACCGATAAATGGAAATCGCTATTATCATGTTGTGATTCCTCTCAACTTGCTGATGGAGCAGCCGTAGCTATAATTTTCAACAACGACATGGCACTAAAAAGAATTTTGGCAACTGGGCGATGCAACACTAATATCCCCACGTCATTAACAGGTTTTAGTCAAAATACTTTTAATTCAATTTTTTTAAGCTCCGTGCCTGTGTTCGTTCATCTCAAAAATATTTATTAGTTCCCTATAACTGCTTTTATTGACTTCCAATCCAGGCGATTGGCATTTCCTAGTCTACCTCTTCTGTGATAGTAGGTACTATACCTAAGGTAAGGTAAGTTAATAACTGATCTACGTTAGTACACCTCAAACAATTGATCTCCCTTTGTTGTTGTAATGAAAACTACGAAGAAAGGTCAGGATAGTAGAAAATCGAATAAACGCAATAAATTTTGCAAAATTAGTTTTATTTCATAAGATTAATATTTAATGATGATTGGTTATTTTTATCCCTCTGTCAATTTTTATGGAATTGATGCAGTATGATGTCTTTTTTTATATAGGTAGGTACCTACGTGTCGAAAAACATTAGGTAGGTATTGTGTTCTATCCACTATACGTAAAATATTTTATCTAACTTTTACGAAAGTTACAGGCCTTACTTCAGGTCTCCTCAAACATCTTTATCGGCACTAGTAACTAGTAGGTACCTAATAACTCTAGGTAATTGGCTCAGCATTGGGGACGCATTGGCATCTTCGTCAATTTCAACACAGCCACGAACAGTTTATGTACCTACTTAGTTAATATTTATGGCCTCTGGAGACGTTATTTAGCACATACCTTTTATCATTTTAGGTAAAACCTTAGAACTTCTGGCAAAAGGATACAAGCTGACGCACTTGTTATGTTCACCAACCATCCAAAGTTATCAGGAATCTGTATCTACAATTTCGTCAAGAACGTCAATACAGGGCAGGACGGTAAGAATTCAGTGTCATTTATGTCCATGGCCCCCTTGTCTTCCTAAATGATAAAGAACCGCGCTAGTGGCGGCGTAAGGCGTCGGCGTTCCCTTTCATATAAAACCGTGCAGGCCAGGGCAGCCAGGCCAGGACCAAGAGCATCGGGATCTGTCTATTTTATGGGCCTGCCACACTATGCTCCTTGCGCTGCTCATCGCTATGCTTCTCACGCTGCAGCGATGTTGCTCTCTCTGCCCACACACTGCTCTACTCACGAAATTGATCGCGACGCTCTTGCGCACTTGTCATTTAACTTTGCTATACAATGGACGATGAAACTGTGACAGTTAAAGTCCAAGGGAAACACAAGATATTTTAAGTTATAGAGGTTTTAAGATAGATGTAGGTATGTATGTATGTATGTATGTACCCTTTAAAATTATGGATTTTCAGTGAATTAGCGAACTCTTCAGCTTTTTCTTTCAGTATGGGTCCGCTTACACTGATGTTTTTGTTTCGACACTGTTTGAACCACGTAAACAAACACTGTTCTAAATTAGGGAATACATAGCATCACGCCTGTATTCCCCGAAGGGGTAGGCAGAGGTGTATTATACACCCACGACTCGCCAGCTATGTTTGAGTCCCACGTAATAGGGGGCGATCCTATTGACGTCTACCGGGCACATTTCCAAACTCCGGGCTGCTACTGAGAAATTTTCTTTTTAGAAAAAAGCTCAACAACTTTGCCTTTTTGAATTCGGCAATTTTTCGTCTTTTATTTACATTGAAGACTTTCTCCTGATTCTCGTTTCTTCAAGATTTCAGCTTTTTTTTTTAATGATGATTGATAATGTACTCTCATGTATCCCAAACTGAGCCGCAACTTCTTTCCTTTTCAATCCATTTTTCACTGCTTCTATAGCTTTTAATTTATCAGCGTATGTGAGTGTTGTTAATTTTCTTTTTGAACTCATTTTAAGCCAGTTTTATCACACAGTAGGTAAAGCGATGTTTCCAGGACAGTGATCAAAAACTTATGATCCAAGTAAGCCATTGTCTTTAGCCTAACCGCCGCAAATACAGCTTTAAAGAATTTCAAAGAAGCAAACAATAGGTGACGTATGTATTGTTTACGTCAACAATTTAACTAGTGAACACTTGCAAGCAATAAATAACGAAACCTTTTGTTTTGCAAAATTGCCTTTCAAAATGACTCATTGACAAACAGTTTTTTGTTATAGAGGTTGTGGAAACATTTCTTTAAGTTACTGAGGGAAAATACAGAGATTATTTATTGAAGTTATAGAGGTTGCGTATTTTAAGTTATAGAGGTTTTTGGTTTTGATGGGAAGGGAACATATTATTTTTTGAAGTTATAGAGGTTTTTAAGACGGAGGTTTGAGTTATCGAGGTTCTACTGTATTACGTCTTGCGTGATGTGTGAACGCTCGATGCGGACCAAAGAGTAGAATAATCTATGCGGACTGCGATCGCGCGATTATGTGGCCAGCCACTCACGCTCACATTGCCGGTCCTTTGACTAGCGCTCAAAAAACCGACAAAATATCCCTATTTTGTCGGGGGTGGGCACGACGAGGAGCATGACGTGCGGCATGACAAGTAGCGCTGCCACACTACGTCTCTGCCTCCTTTCCTCGCTACTTTCCATGGCACTCGTCGAGTGTGTGGTAGGCCCATTACACGTACAGCGTAATCTGTGGAAGATGCATTAGCTACTCACGCCTCTAAATATTCTATGCAAGAAAGTTTGGGTTAACCCATTGCCGAATATATATATTATGCCGGCTCTACACACTCGTCGAGACACAACGAGACAGGCCGAGGGCGAGTGTGTACATGGTAGCCTCGTCTCGTCTCGCGGCTCTCGCTATGTCTCGGAAGCGTGTTGGTTTTTTGTGCACGAGTCAAAGTGTCTCGGTGAGTCTAGCGATGATAACGAGAGCGCGCCTGTACACACTCGTTTGCTTAGTTGCCCACCAACTGCGTTCGCGTAAAGACGTGCTTTCTGCGTGCGACAACGATGTGGTCAACGCTTTTTAGAAGGCTACCAAAGGCAAGCACTATTATGGAATCCTAAGAATGTCAGGCACAAGGATAAGCAACTATTACACGACGCTTGGTTGCGGATAAGCAACAAATTTGATATCCCTGTTGAAGATTTAAAAAATAATTATATTCCCGTTGAATAGTTAAAAAGTGCTTTTTCACCATGGTTTCATATATATTTTTTATGGTAAATGATTAAAAAATTACAATAACTAATAAAAAACTAAACGCCTCAATTGTTTTTTCCACGTCCATCGCGATGGGCATCCGAAGTTCAATTGATACAATGAGTGTGTACATGGTGTGCTCTCGTGTCGAGCCTCTACGAGACGAGAGTGGACGAGAGGTTCGCGAGACAAATAGACGAGTGTGTACAGCCGGGGTTAGATTCATGAAATGGTCTCTCAGGCATGCAGGTTTCCCTTACGATATTTTCTTTCACCGAGCAGTAATTCTCGAAAATTTAGAGGTATGTGACGTAACCTTGGAGTGGGGATCGAATCATTGTCTTTGCAGTCGTTAGTTTTACCACTAGGCTATCACTGCTCAAATATCGTGATTATTTATTTTTAATTCAGGTTACATATTATGGCTTCAGTTAACATACCATGAACTTGCTAGGTTCATAAGACCTTCTGGTACATAACTATATTTTTATTTATTCGTTTAATTCCATCTTAACTATTTTACAAGTAGGTACATAATATTCATTTTTGTTCACTAAACTTTGGCGAAAATGCCAACATAAATGCACCTACCTAATGTGTAAATAACCCTAATTCAAAATGAATTAATTATGTTATCTTTTTTATAAGACTATATATTATTAAACCATAGTTGACGTAATGACAGAAGATTGTAAGAAAAGGGACCTACATGTGAATGTGAGCAAAACCAAAAATGGTCTTTGAAAGAGGAGAAGTCAGAAAAGATATTAGAGTAACAATAGGCAATGGTATGCTAGAACAAGTGGATGAATTTGTACCTATATCTTGGATGTGGATTCAGACGGGATGGAAGTTCATCCATCCCTCTATAGAGAGAAGATTAAATTAAAGATTAAAAGATTAGATTAGAGATTAGAAGATTAGATTAGAAGTTTAATTCCTTTCTATAGAGAGAAGATAAAAAATGCGGAAAATAGAGCGAACGGAGCCTTGGGACAACTTCTCGGCAGCCACCACCTCAGCCATAAGGCACATGTCACAATACACAACACAGTGCTTGACCAACATTATTATACGGAGGCGAGAGTTGGTTATGCGAAACGGACACATACATGACAGTAAAATCAATGCAATCAAAATACGATCCCTAAAATCTGTGGAATTAGGCTGACTGACCGCATTCGTAACGACGACGTAAGAGAGCGAGAAGGTAAGGAATGTAATATGGTTCCAGTGGCGCCGGCGCACGGCGGGTTTATTTAGTGGGCGAGGGCCCCACACTACCCTGTTCTTTGCCCCGATCGACGGGGTATGCGGTTAGGAACATTTTTTCCCGCCTTAACAAAAAAAAGGTATGGAAGAGAGTATTGGTGTAAAGATACGAAAGGGAATGCTCCGATGGTTCGGACATGTGGAAAGAATGCCGGAAGAGCGACTGGTTAAGAAGATAATTATACAATGCGAAAGGGGAAGGATATAGGTATAAGTAGTAGGGGGAGACCGAGACTCACCTAGACTAAATCAGTCATGTATTGAAGGAAGGTGGAGATAGGAGTCTCCGAAACCAGCGAGCGTGTGTGAAGGGAATTATAAATGTTGAGGAAGCGAGAGATGTATGGAAGAATAGAGCTTTTTGAGACTCTGTTCTCTCTGCCTACCCTGCAAGGCAGATGTCGTGATGATAAGTAGTGATATTAATAAGGAAAAACTACAACGAGCCTTGCCATCGGATTTTAACAAGTGCATTTAACTGCCTCTGTGGTGCAGTGGTAGTGTAAGAGACTGCTGATCATGAGGTCTCGGGTTCGATCCCCGGGTCGGGCAGTGTTATTAAGATTTTTCGTAAAAAAATAAAAAAAAAACCTCGGTAGCAGCCGGGAGTTGGAAATGTGCCCGGTAGACGTCAATAGGCTCGCCCCCTATTACGTGAGACTTAAACATAGCTGGCGAGTCGTGGGTGTGTAATACACCTCTGCCAACCCCTTCGGGGAATACAGGCGTGATGCTATGCTATCTCAGGAAGTCGTGATTTTTTTAATTTATTTATTTCTGAGATTATTCCATATTAGGTTAGTTTCAAAAGCTTATAAGTAGGTATTATGTTAGTAAAACAAAAACCCAGTGTGCAATTCACACAGGGCAAAAGTGAAAATTCTGAAAAATAGCCTACGAGAGATTGAGATGGATATAGAGTATCAGGAGTATTAGGATAAATATAAGGTTTATTATTTTTTACCAAAATGACCTCTAATTAATTCAGTTTAATGGATCATTCAAATTAATTTAAATTTTGTTTTCTGCAACCGATATAATGGATCCCGTAGAAAATCATGGGACAACTTTGGTAAAAGATCTTGTGAACCTCACCATAGCAATGATTCACTAGAGGTGTTGGTGAGAAAAATACTTTATTTAAATTAGTTATAACTGGCCAAGTGAACATAGCAAAACAGAGATATTAGTTTATTAATGAATGCATACTTAATATTATTTACACCGTGGTCATATGTTTTAAGTATTCATCACGCAAGCCGGAGACGGAGGCCGAATCAACATTATCAACAAGGCATAAAATTTTGTGATAAAAAAAGTATTTCAAAGTTAAAATAACTTAAAGTACACAGAATGAATACATAGAAGTGATAAGAAGCATATATAGGAACAGCACTAGCAAAATTAAATTAGAATCTACTGGCCAAAGCTTTCCTATAAAAAGAGGAGTAAGGCAGGGGTCCCCCTGCCTTACTTAAAGGGTCACCTTTATAACAAAAACTTTTTATAGCTGTATTGGAAAGCGTCATAAGTAAGCTGGATTGGAAAAATTGCGGTTTATACATAAATGGAAAGTACCTAAGTAGCTTCGCAGACGATATTGTATTGTTTTGAGAAACCAGCTGCGGCCTGCAATATATGCTAAAAACACTTCACGCAAATAGCAGACAGGTAGGCTTAGAAATTAACCTGTCAAAGACAAAAGCTATAACCAACAGCATTATAGAGAGCATCCTGATTGAAAGTGAACCGCTAGAATATGTAAATCAATACATTTATCTTGGTAAACAAATAAGTTTCAATATCAATAATAACGAAATGGAGATAGAGCGTAGAGTCAAAAACGCGTGGAATAAGTATTGGACATTAAAAGAAATTCTTAAAAGTGACATGTCAATAAATATAAAAAAGAAAACTATGGATTCATGCATTCTGCCCTCCCTAACCTATGGCTGCCAAACGTGGAAGTTCACGAAGAGGATTCAAAACAAAATTAGCACGTGCCAAAATGGGATGGAACGCAGCATGCTAAATATAAAGAAAATACAGAAAATTCGACACTCAAAGATAAGAAAGCGCACTAAAACAATAGATGCTTTGGTTTATGCCCAAAAGTTGAAATTTAGGTGGGCTGGCCATGTAGCTCGTTATGTAGACAACAGGTGAACAATAGCTGTCACTACATGGAAGGGCCCGCCAGGCAAACGCCGTGTAGGGAGACCCAACACTAGATGGGAAGACGACATAAAGAAGATCGCAGGAAAAAACTGGACACTTACAGCAAAAAAATAGGGGAAAATGGAAATCTTTGGAGGAGGCCTTTACCTGAGAGGGGTCCATGCAAAAAAATAATCATAAATTAATTATTGTAGAGTTAAATATAAATGAATAATAATTAAATTAAATGCATACAAATTAACTTATATATAATCATAAATAAATTATTGTAGAATTAAATACAAATTAATAACTGATACTTATTTAAATATTAATATTTGATTACTGAAATATTTACCTATAAAATTGTTTCTTAAATAGATAGATTAAATAAATGATTAAGAATAAAATAACGAAGAATAAAATGTACATCAATAATAAAGTCATCTGAATATGGTAAAATATGATAATATTATTATATAAGAAAAAAACTTTTTAATATATTTCATTCATATATATTTGATGCATGTAAGATTATTCTTAAAATTATGGATTTTATTAATATTTTGAATTGTTTGCACTTTTTTAACTTTATATTGCATGGATAAAAAAATAAAAGGCTTTTTTATTTAAAGTATATTTTTACATTAATCAATTTTCACGCCTTTATCTGCATTAATAAAAGCATAATTTTAAAAAAACATGTAAATCTAATTACCGTTTTTCCTAATTATCATTGTTTATACCATTCTTTTTTGATAATATGGTTATTAGAGCAAACTAATGGCAATTAGGTTTACTACAATTCAGGACAAATGTGTCGTTCTTTGCAGTGAACCCGCAAACCTGTGTCTTCGTAGGGTTGAATTGAACCAATTTCTTTTCTCCCCATTCCGAGGCCCGCCCTAGAGAGCACTCGACTTCAGACACAAGTTGGATCTGCCTCTCCTCCAGCATGTTCCGAGGGACTTTCTGATGGCCGGTATATCGCGCATCACCCCTACTGTCATCCGCATAGCAATGCATATTCTTTATTGAGAGCAAGTCATTGATATGCAGGATGAACAGCGTTGGGGAGAGCACCGAGCCTTGAGGAACACCAGCATTAATCTCCATGGTATCAGAGCAGCATCCGTCTACAACGACTTTGATGCTGCGACCATGGAGGAAGACGGCGATCCATTTGCGGAGCCCCTCGGGGATTCTATACGATGGTAGCTTCGATAGAAGGGCCCTATGCCAGTCCCTGTCGAATGCCTTCGCGATGTCCAGGCTGAACGCCAAAGCTTCACCCCCACCAAGGCCTCTGCCCAGCGATGAGTGAAGTACACGAGAAGATCACCAACTGATCGAACTTGACGTATTGGCAATCACTGATCAGCTAGTGATCCTCAAGGTACTGCAGAAGTCGACGGTTGATAACTCTCCCCAGTACCTTGGAGAGCAGGGATGTTATCGAGATTGGCCTGTAATTCGACGGTTCCGACCGATCACCCCTTTTGGGAATAGGGTGAATATGGGCTACCTTCCACGAAGTAGGAATCCTGCCGGTACTGTATGAAAGGCGGAACAGGCGCGTAAGGACGGGGGTCAACTCAGGGGCGCACGTTCGAAGAACCACCGCAGGGATGCCATCCGGCCCACTCAACTTATGGACGTCCAGTAGCAGCAGCTCCCGCCTGATCACAGGTTGCGTAATGCGGATTTCAGGCATGGAGCTTTCACACCCAGGGATGGTGGGTGGTGTGGCCGCTCCGGCGTCCAAAGTCGAGATTGAGGCAAAGATTTGTCCCAAAAGATCGGCTTTCTCTTTGGCACTATGGGCCAAATTGCCGTCCAGTTTCAGAAGTGGTGGGAGACTAGACTGGCAGAAGTTGCCCTGTACTACCTTGGCGAGCGACCAGAAAGCTCAGCTCCCATTGGGATAGCTTGCAAGTCGCTAGCCAATTCTGGCAATGCGTTCTGCCCTGGCTTCGGCAATAGCCCTCTTGTTGGACCTGAAAGCAGCATTAAATTTCCGCTTCTCCTCTTTGGCGCTCGGATCCTGACTTTTCCTGGCCCAATTCCAGGCCAGGTATGCGGACTGCTTCTGGCGTGCAAATAACTATGGTTTTCATAATTACAAAGCTACACTGGTATATCAACAACATAAAATAAATTACGTGGAATTATTTATTGATTGTGTTAGAGGTACTATAAAACGTACGGCACATGTTGCAGTTACTCAAGGTAAGGACATTGCTAATTTAGATTCTTTTGTTAATGTCCTTACAAGTAAAATGCAAAATATTGAAATATGAGTGGTTAATGATTACCAGATATACGAAAAAGATTTGCTTATTCGAAAGTCAGTTTTGTTGCCTTTAAAAGGAACTTTAAATGTACATCATGTTGTACGGCTCAAAGTAAAAGACGGATTGTTGTTTAGAGAAGCAAGTTGTTTTAACTGCATTGATGACGACTGTTTAGATACAAAAGTTGTAGGAAAATTACAATACGCATCAAAAAATATCAAAGAAACTAACAAAGGAACTGTCATCTCAAGTAAAAGTAGCTCAAAGGTCATTATTAATTCAAACATTCTTATAAGTCCAGTAAGTAGAAGCAATACTGAAGTGTGTGACTTTCTGATATAATTCTGGACAATAAACTTCATTTAAATCCAGATGCTAATGTTAATAAAATGCTATCTAAATACAATAATAAAAAATTTTGACTTACTTAGTTTTTAATAAAAAGCTAATTTACGGATTCTGAATGCTATTTATCATTACCATTTCCATTTACCTCATTCCCATAAATACTATTCTCATTACCATTAGTTTATAATCTCATTACCATTTCACAAAATAAAACAATCTTCAATATCTCAATAACTAAAAGTCCGATTACTGTCCCTTTAGTACCTATATTTGTCCTTCAAATATTAATATCTCTTTCCAAACAACATGTAAAGAACATGTTTAAGAACATTTTTTCTACGAATGGTAAAAATACCCAAATATGTACGAAATGAAATATTCACCCAGCCATATAAATTACTAACTACTAATAAACTATTTTAGATATTTTTATATATATTTTTAGCATTTGACATGCTTAGCACTATACATTAAACACAAAGTGAAAAATGTGAAATCGAAAATAACAGTCAGGAGCAGGATCCTGCTCCTGACTGTTATTTTCGATTTCACATTTTTCACTTTGTGTTTAATACTAATAAACTGCTTTATAATAGTTAGGATGTATTTATACAGGACTCGGCGGCATCGTCTCCGTACCAGGCGCAGAGAAATGAGAGAAATCTATCGCCTTCCGTTGCGAGATTTTTTCATCAAACAGCCGGGCAGTCATCGTTGTCCCCAACAAGAAGAGACGTCGGATTTCCATATTCACTCTTAGCTGATAACAATAGTTAAGTAATAATAAATAATACCAAACATATTCGAAGTTATAATATTTTAATGTATTTCATGACGTAAATTTCAATTCTGAATTTATTGACAAATTATCTTAACGCAATTGTTTTATAATTTTAATATTATGATAATTAATTAATAAATAATATTTAGAAGATTTAGTGTTTCAAATAATTATGAAATCTAACGCTTCTCATAAATCTCCTTATGCATTTGTGTTGGAGTACAAAGACTCACAGCCTGCGTATCTGGAAAATTGTGGCTTGAAACCTGTAAAGAGAATAAGTTAGTATTATTGCTTATATGAAGCAGAGTAGTTACAAGTCTGTTGTAAGTACCTATCTATAAATAATATCTATCTACTAGGCACTTACTTGTTGCAAAGTAGTTCTTTCACTTTCCTTTCGATTGATAAATTCTGCACTGAGAACATTTGACATTTTAGCCTTCAAGCAATCCAAAAATCTTTTAACTATTATTGTCTGTGGAGGATAATAATGTATTTATCTTATTGTAGTAAATTATTAAGTTAGCAAAAGCATTATTATTGAAAATGACCCATTTTTTCACTCGGACATTGCCGTTATAACCATTGCTTTGTCAGTGACCACTAAAAATTAATCGTTTATAGTAGGTAGGGTACATAACAGAATACACGCTCGAGTCCTGCCCGGTTTGGGCCTGGCAAGCCTTCTGCGAGGAGGTTATCTCGCGGAAGGAAGCGGCGGAGAAGGCCAGGGAGGAGGATTCTTCCGCTGACCTAAACCGCAAAAAAGTACATAACAGAATGCAGACACCTCTAACTTTTCGAGATTTTTTTAAATAATTATTTGTGTCTTTGTTTACAATTTATCACTGCTCAGTGAAGGAAAACATTTAGAGGAAACCTGCACGTCTGAGAGATTTTCTCCACGACTTGTGAAGTCTGTCAACCCGCATTGGGCCAGCGTCTATGACCTAATTCCTCTCACCATGAGAGGAGACCCGTGTCAAATAGAGGGATAGCAAAAGGGTTAAAAAAATCTACAAAAAATTATATGACAGACACGAAATAACAATACACATTCATTAATGGTGAATCAAAAATATTTGAAAGTCTACTACAGTCTAATTGCCCTTATTGAATTTAGTTTATTCGGTACTTAACCTCCAAATCCTTAGGCGTAGGTGTGATGATAGGAAAATTTCTAATCACACATATTCTCGGATAAAGCAATTGTTCGCCACGCCAGAACTGGATAGAGTAATAGGAACCCTCTTCTTCGGGCAGACGATAGCCATGCTACGAATATGAAATTGGTTACATAAAATGTTATATGTTTTAACTTTTAATGTTACTGGTTGTATTGTAAGTGATTTGAAATCAGAAGTAAGTAGATGAAAACCAGTCTTTTACGTACCTACCTACTAATAATTTTTTCATTGCTTATGATGGAAGACGAACCACGGCCTATTTGACGGTAAATGCTATTGACGTATAAGTAACATATAACTCAAAGGTAAATGCGGTAACGACCACTCATAGGCTCAGCATTACTACGAATACTGCTAAGCCGCTGGGCACCATTTCATTTTACGTATGGGAATTGAATGAATGGACGTCACTCTATATAACCAAAACACACATAAGTGTTTCACGGTCGGTCACAAAATGGTGGTGCTGATCCATTTGGGCCGGATCACTACCACCGGAGTACCTACTTCCACTTGATACCCAACCTTAATATCACAACGTAATGCATGGTGATAATGATAATTGCTTACTTACCTAAGTTGCCTCGTACGACACCCGCGGGAAAAAATGGGCACTTGTATTCTTAGACCGTCACCGCGCAGAAACTACTATAATATGTATTAGTTCAGAGCTATTATTTTTTAAACTACAAACTATCGCATGTTAACTTACGATATTTTTCCAATGTCGACGTAGATCTTTGTAGCATTTAAACTTGCTTATCAAAGGAAGCTTTTCATGATATTCTCCAATCGTGGCTTTATTTAAACTAAAAATAGATCAATAATTTTATTAGTAAGAACAGTTATGGCTATTATATACCTGGGAAAAGTTATCCAGGAATGAGGAACTCCTCACATAATAAGTATAGGTACTTAAGTAGGTACCTATGTAAAGGTTTACCAAACTTCATAGTGCGAAAATGTGAAATCGACATGAGGATTAATGGATACCTAACCGTTCTAGATACTTTGCCACCAAAGTCATCGAGATATTTGCTCTGGATTATCAATTTAGATAACACTTTCCTTCCTAATGTCGGAAGTATTTTCATAGATCAATTTTGTTCCGACCTGGCTTAGTTATTAGTTACAATTGAATCATGCCAATGATGACGCAGCCCTATAAATATTACCAACGTAAAACAACAAAATAAGTAAAGGTAAATATTATTGATCTTACTCCATAGTAGAATATTAAATACCTAATACTAAGTGCCAGTGGTTGGCAAACAAGGATACGGGGCCCACCTGATCGTAAGCGGTTACCGTAGCCTGTAGACGCTAGCGACACTAGAGGCAACACTCTCGCGTCGCCATCCATCTCCAGGGAATTGAATAGGAGGTGGATAGGAAGGATAAAAAGGAGAGGATAGGTAACATACTAAGGAGAGAATGGGTAGCGGGTCTAGACCTCCTTTGATTTCCTAAAGAAATATAATCAAGTATAATTTAAATCGACGTCTCGGAGGATGGTAAAGTACTGATTGTCCGTACCTCGGCAAAATCCGTATACATTCACCGTCCTGGAATATTTCGTCCGTGTTCAACAAATTGATCTTGACCGATTTTATGTCTAGACTGAGTTTATATTCATCTGTAAAATAATAATCAAGCTCTTAGGTTCCCCACTACCGACTACCATACATTGAATGCAGTATGGACTAAAACATTAAAAATAACTGACTTGGTATGTACGAGTTTATGGCGGTACGTCATAGGGAAATCCTGTTACAAGCTCCAGTAGATTTAGAAATGTATAAAACAGGAAATAGGTATAATAAAAAAAACCACTGACAAACACAGTTTTCATGGTGATGTAAGAAAGCTATTCTAGATATAACAATTTAACTAAGTGATACTTTTTTATAAAGTTTCAATTTCGCTTACTCGTATTTAAAAAGCACATCTACTTCTTATATTCATACAAGTTCAAAATGTACCTAGTTGAACCTACCATTGACTACCACTCTGTAATTGACCCCTTCCTGAGGTCCAGTAGTAACAAGAAAATTTCTATTATTTATAAGATGATCCTCTCCCAACGTGTTCCACGCAGGTGCTATTCGTGCAGTCATTGTGTAATCAAAACACATCCGATATATCTCCGGCGTAGCGGGTCTTATTTCGCCATTCTTAAATAAAATATCCTAATACATATATAACTTAAGACTAAATACGATTACAATCTATTTCTATAGCAGGGTTGCTATAGAAATAGATAGTTTTTAATAATTATTGACTTTAACATTTATTCATGAAGGGGTAAGCAGTGGTGTAACACAGCCACATTTTGCTTATCTTAATGTAATAAATGAAAATGATACATATAAGGGTTGACGGGGGACGACGGCTTCTTGACGTCTACCTGGAATAAACCAACCACCGAAAGTTTCGTGATGGAAAATGAATGAATAAATTACGACCCAAGATTCGAATCCAAGATTTCACTGTTAGAACTCGGTCCACCCCAAAAGTTTTTTTTATTATGGGGCAAATTTTTTTTATGATTTGGCATTAAAATATACATACAACTTTTCACTCTTCTACTGCCAACCCCTATTTTTTATTAGTACTTTAATAATTTTCATTGCAAAATATTCACGAAAAAAAATATGAAGGTACGAAGTTCGCCGGGTGAGCTAGTATATAAATAATAGGTAGGTACCATTTCTTATAAAGTTGCTATTATATAACTTAATAAAATAACTTAGTACCTGAACAAGAGAAAATTTCATAAATAAGGAAGTCAGCTTGTCATAGTCGTCACCACATTTATTAAACACTATATGAACTTGTTGCATGTCCTTCCGGTCCGGTGACGCCAAAATTGATGCATTAGAAAATATTATCATCCTATAAACGCAAAGCATATTATAATTACCTAATAACGCAAATTTTAATGCAACAATACTACTTAATTGTTAAAATACAATTATATTTTCCGCTTTCCGTTACCAGCGCTTTCCCAAAACAATGCCTAAAATTAAAAGTCACATTTATAATAATTGGACAAACCACTTCGGAGATTAGCCGGAATAGATAGACCGACTGATAAAAAAAAAACTAGACATCGCGGAACGTCTAGCAGATGTGAACACATCGAAATTACTTTGTAGAAATAAAATGATCATAACTTGACAAAAAACTCATCAAGACGAATCAAACGACTATAAACTCGATAGGGTTGCGTAGTTTCATTATAGACTTACTGTGGCCACCTTCCAGCTCCATCGTCAGACCTTGGATACCATCTAGAGAAAGAAAGTACTCGTCAAGACAAATCATACGAGCTCAAACTCGATGGAGTTATGTCGTTTTATAACGGAGTTCCTATGGTAACCTTCTAGCTCCATCATCAGACCCTGGATACCATCTAAAGACAAAGTACTCGTCAAGACGAATCAAATGATTCCAAACTCGATGGGGTTGCGTTGTTTCATTACAGTGTTACTGTGGTCACCTTCCAGCTCATCATCAGACCCTGGATATCATCTATGACTGAAGTTCTAGTCAGGACATTTCAAACGAGCCCTAACTCGAGGAGTTGTGCCATTTAATTACAGAGTTTCACATGCCCACCTTCCAGCTCCATCATCAGACCCTGGATACCATCTAAAGACAAAGTACTTGGCAAGACGACTCATACGAGCCTAAACTCGATGGGGTTGCGCCGTTTCATTATCGAGTTCCTATGTCTACCTTCCAGCTCCATCATCAGATCAGCTCCATGTCATCATAATATTGCATTGTCACGTGATATACACATGCGTGTAAAAATTCAGCTCAATCAGAAACCGGGAAGTGTGTCAAATTTAACTTGCAAGATTTGAACAAGTAGGTACAATAAAAGCATCACCACGCTAACAGCCGATTTTATCCTCCCACCGCATTAGACGTTTCACATCAAAAATTAAATAGGTAGGTAATTGTTTTGAGTATTAATTCTGTTCCAAATAATAATAATGAACATAGAGTAGATTTATACTATATAAAAAATAATGAACTCAAGACCGCAATTTCGATCAACGCGGCCATGTTCACATTGTGATGTTCGTAGGCGATATTAGTAGTGTACGAATGTGTGCGCAATCAGAAGTGCTCTCTCTGGTCCCTTACTCTCATCGCTCAATGGGACGGCATTGGGAGACGACCGGAGAGATCAGGCGCAGTACCAACGGCTTTACGTGCTTTCAGAGGCACACAAGGAGGATGAAACACCGTCCACTTCCTAACTCCAGAGTTATTATTGAAAATATCTTGATGGAAAATAATTTAATAACCCAATAACTTTTTTATGGCTAAACCCGAGAATCGAACCCGAGACCTCGTAATCAGCAGCAGTAGTATAGGTACACTACCTATAAACCACCACATATAATGTGCCTAATAATAATGCTTTTATTCAATTTTTGAATTTTTAACAATTTCGTGACCATTTCTTATCACATACCTTAAACTGTTCCACATGAATCTGGCTACTTTTTTCTTCAAATCGGATTAGTAGTTTCAGATATTAGCCTGTTTATGCAAGCAAACAAAAAAAGGCAACCTTTCCGCTTTATTATATTATTATAGATTTAAATTATATACTTATATACATTTTTGTATGTTACCGTACACGCTTACCTGCACTTAAGAATTTTCCAGTGATAATGAGATGGTGTAGATCTATCGTGTTTGTCTTGAACATTTGCTGTTGCTGTAATGTAACCGAACTTACTAAGTTCAATATTAGAAATATGAATTTTCATTAGGTTCGTTTACCTCTAAAACCACAATCATACAATATATCACATATAAGATTTTTTTTATATTGGCAGATAGCCAAAAGTGGCCAATGAAATTTGGCGCCAAAATAACTTTTTTATTTTATTTGAGTATAAAGCGTAGACAGATGATCTTATCTTATCTTCTTGTTTAAAGACAGATGATATAAAGCATTAGAATTACTATTATTAATATTTGTCAGTTTTTTTTTGTTTTAATTTGATGCCTTTGAATTATATTCTTTTTAGGCTCAGAAAATACGTGAGAAAAATATGTTACATTATTAATGATTTACTATTATGAAGGCAAATCCTTTCATTTAAGTTCTCTTCTATTTTATTTTTCATGAAATCCTTAGTGTAAACTACAACTTTAGCAGTAGGAACTTTAGATCGTTAGAGTGTCGGCATTTGCCAAACGATTGCGCGCATTACCACCGCATGACATATGGAACAGAGACGTGGTCTCTGAATGTTGGCCTCGTAGCAAGGCTCAAAGTCGCTCAGCGGGCCATGGAGCGGGCTATGCTTGGTATTTCCCTACGTGATCGAATCCGTAATACGGAGGTCCGTAGGAGAACAAGAGTGACCGACATAGCCCGCCGGGTTGCCATGCTGAAGTGGCAATGGGCAGGCCACATCACTCGACGAACCGACAACCGTTGGGGAAGAAAGGTTCTCGAGTGGCGACCACGTATCGGACGGCGCAGCGTAGGACGGCCCCCCACCAGATGGACCGACGATCTGGTCAAAGCTGCGGGGAGCCGTTGGATGCGGTCGGTACAGGACCGCTCGTTATGGCGTTCTCTTCGGGAGGCCTATGTCCAGCAGTGGACGTCGAAAGGCTGATGGATGGATGGATGGATGGACCCTTTCCACAGAATAAAAAAAAGTGATGCGACCGGGGGGTTCAACTGCCGTACATTGGCTCACCAAAAAATTATGTGCTATTTTGCGCCGTCTGGTGGTGCAGGAACAGTACTAACTTAGCAGTTTAGTGTCTAGACAAGAAAATGGATGGCACTTTTCTCAAGAGGCGCATTATTTCATTAAATATTTCCAAAAAATACTTTAAAATGCAACAATTTTATAAAATTGAATAACAGTTTACAAAATCCCTAATCAAGTGTGAGCTCAGTTATTGTGTGATCAATTTATTACTTACGGATCACACAATTTCAAAAACAAAAATATTAACTAAAGCACCATCTAGCGGCGGCGGTATCACCGCGTTTCGTACATTGTATATAGCGCCATCTAGTGACCATGGAATAAATCAATGAAATTGACGTAGGTAGGTAGCCGTGGTGAATACACTACCAGTGGTAAGCAACATTTTAGTTAACTTAAACTTATTTTTATTTATCTCATCGTATTTTTTTCATGTTCTCAGAAAAAAGAAAGATTTGGATTTTCGTAATCCCTATTCGATACTGGTTACGATGTGTCTTTGGTGTTATAGAGCGGTAGTGATACATCCTGTAGTGTATATTAAGTTACTGACCACTGATTGTTTGAACGTACACATTGATTTTAATGAATTGATCGAATATTTACGAGAAAAAATTACCAGAATTTTCTTCATTAGGTACTCGCATAATAATTTACAAGATTATAATTAAACACAAAGTGAAAAATGTGAAATCGAAAATAACAGTCAGGAGCAGGATTTGAACCTGCATCTCCTGGATACCGTCCAGATGCTTTACCAATTCAGCCATCCTGACAATTGCTCCTGACTGCTAATTTCGATAACACATCACACCTAACGTCTTTGGGTGACGCCTACGCCATCCGTCGGAAGTATTTTCATACATTATACCGACCAGGTAAACTTAATTTTACAATTAAGATTTTTACCTAATAATGACGCAAACCCTATAAATATTTATATATTTTTTTTAGCATTTGACATGCTTAGCACTATACATTAAACACAAAGTGAAAAATGTGAAATCGAAAATAACAGTCAGGAGCAGGATTTGAACCTGCATCTCCTGGATACCGTCCAGATGCTTTACCAATTCAGCCATCCTGACAATTGCTCCTGACTGCTAATTTCGATAACACATCACACCTAACGTCTTTGGGTGACGCCTACGCCATCCGTCGGAAGTATTTTCATACATTATACCGACCAGGTAAACTTAATTTTACAATTAAGATTTTTACCTAATAATGACGCAAACCCTATAAATATTTATATATTTTTTTAGCATTTGACATGCTTAGCACTATACATTAAACACAAAGTGAAAAATGTGAAATCGAAAATAACAGTCAGGAGCAGGATTTGAACCTGCATCTCCTGGATACCGTCCAGATGCTTTACCAATTCAGCCATCCTGACAATTGCTCCTGACTGCTAATTTCGATAACACATCACACCTAACGTCTTTGGGTGACGCCTACGCCATCCGTCGGAAGTATTTTCATACATTATACCGACCAGGTAAACTTAATTTTACAATTAAGATTTTTACCTAATAATGACGCAAACCCTATAAATATTTATATATTTTTTAGCATTTGTCAGGATGGCTGAATTGGTAAAGCATCTGGACGGTATCCAGGAGATGCAGGTTCAAATCCTGCTCCTGACTGTTATTTTCGATTTCACATTTTTCACTTTGTGTTTAATGTATAGTGCTAAGCATGTCAAATGCTAAAAAAATATATAAATATTTATAGGGTTTGCGTCATTATTAGGTAAAAATCTTAATTGTAAAATTAAGTTTACCTGGTCGGTATAATGTATGAAAATACTTCCGACGGATGGCGTAGGCGTCACCCAAAGACGTTAGGTGTGATGTGTTATCGAAATTAGCAGTCAGGAGCAATTGTCAGGATGGCTGAATTGGTAAAGCATCTGGACGGTATCCAGGAGATGCAGGTTCAAATCCTGCTCCTGACTGTTATTTTCGATTTCACATTTTTCACTTTGTGTTTAATGTATAGTGCTAAGCATGTCAAATGCTAAAAAAATATATAAATATTTATAGGGTTTGCGTCATTATTAGGTAAAAATCTTAATTGTAAAATTAAGTTTACCTGGTCGGTATAATGTATGAAAATACTTCCGACGGATGGCGTAGGCGTCACCCAAAGACGTTAGGTGTGATGTGTTATCGAAATTAGCAGTCAGGAGCAATTGTCAGGATGGCTGAATTGGTAAAGCATCTGGACGGTATCCAGGAGATGCAGGTTCAAATCCTGCTCCTGACTGTTATTTTCGTTTTCACATTTTTCACTTTGTGTTTAATGTATAGTGCTAAGCATGTCAAATGCTAAAAAAATATATAAATATTTATAGGGTTTGCGTAATTATTAGGTAAAAATCTTAATTGTAAAATTAAGTTTACCTGGTCGGTATAATGTATGAAAATACTTCCGACGGATGGCGTAGGCGTCACCCAAAGACGTTAGGTGTGATGTGTTATCGAAATTAGCAGTCAGGAGCAATTGTCAGGATGGCTGAATTGGTAAAGCATCTGGACGGTATCCAGGAGATGCAGGTTCAAATCCTGCTCCTGACTGTTATTTTCGATTTCACATTTTTCACTTTGTGTTTAATGTATAGTGCTAAGCATGTCAAATGCTAAAAAAATATATAAATATTTATAGGGTTTGCGTCATTATTAGGTAAAAATCTTAATTGTAAAATTAAGTTTACCTGGTCGGTATAATGTATGAAAATACTTCCGACGGATGGCGTAGGCGTCACCCAAAGACGTTAGGTGTGATGTGTTATCGAAATTAGCAGTCAGGAGCAATTGTCAGGATGGCTGAATTGGTAAAGCATCTGGACGGTATCCAGGAGATGCAGGTTCAAATCCTGCTCCTGACTGTTATTTTCGATTTCACATTTTTCACTTTGTGTTTAATGTATAGTGCTAAGCATGTCAAATGTTAAAAAAAATATATAAATATTTATAGGGTTTGCGTCATTATTAGGTAAAAATCTTAATTGTAAAATTAAGTTTACCTGGTCGGTATAATGTATGAAAATACTTCCGACGGATGGCGTAGGCGTCACCCAAAGACGTTAGGTGTGATGTGTTATCGAAATTAGCAGTCAGGAGCAATTGTCAGGATGGCTGAATTGGTAAAGCATCTGGACGGTATCCAGGAGATGCAGGTTCAAATCCTGCTCCTGACTGTTATTTTCGATTTCACATTTTTCACTTTGTGTTTAATGTATAGTGCTAAGCATGTCAAATGCTAAAAAAATATATAAATATTTATAGGGTTTGCGTCATTATTAGGTAAAAATCTTAATTGTAAAATTAAGTTTACCTGGTCGGTATAATGTATGAAAATACTTCCGACGGATGGCGTAGGCGTCACCCAAAGACGTTAGGTGTGATGTGTTATCGAAATTAGCAGTCAGGAGCAATTGTCAGGATGGCTGAATTGGTAAAGCATCTGGACGGTATCCAGGAGATGCAGGTTCAAATCCTGCTCCTGACTGTTATTTTCGATTTCACATTTTTCACTTTGTGTTTAATGTATAGTGCTAAGCATGTCAAATGCTAAAAAAATATATAAATATTTATAGGGTTTGCGTCATTATTAGGTAAAAATCTTAATTGTAAAATTAAGTTTACCTGGTCGGTATAATGTATGAAAATACTTCCGACGGATGGCGTAGGCGTCACCCAAAGACGTTAGGTGTGATGTGTTATCGAAATTAGCAGTCAGGAGCAATTGTCAGGATGGCTGAATTGGTAAAGCATCTGGACGGTATCCAGGAGATGCAGGTTCAAATCCTGCTCCTGACTGTTATTTTCGATTTCACATTTTTCACTTTGTGTTTAATGTATAGTGCTAAGCATGTCAAATGCTAAAAAAATATATAAATATTTATAGGGTTTGCGTCATTATTAGGTAAAAATCTTAATTGTAAAATTAAGTTTACCTGGTCGGTATAATGTATGAAAATACTTCCGACGGATGGCGTAGGCGTCACCCAAAGACGTTAGGTGTGATGTGTTATCGAAATTAGCAGTCAGGAGCAATTGTCAGGATGGCTGAATTGGTAAAGCATCTGGACGGTATCCAGGAGATGCAGGTTCAAATCCTGCTCCTGACTGTTATTTTCGATTTCACATTTTTCACTTTGTGTTTAATGTATAGTGCTAAGCATGTCAAATGCTAAAAAAATATATAAATAGATTATAATTATACTTACAGCAACGTCAAACAATTAAATTCAGTTTTATTAACGTAAATTTTCTCAATCTAATTTTTTTGCAAAGGATAGCACCTATATATCCTTCATGTGTCTGAGAACATGCTCCTTCTGATTACACACCAATTTGTATTATGATCAGTCCAGCCGTTCTTGAGTCATAAAAGGATATAATTACAGATAGAGAAAAAATTTGAAAATGGCATACTTAGTTGGAATCAGTAAGAAATCATTACCTTATATAGTAGATGTTAGTAATGCTATCATCTTTCACAATGGATTTGATTGTTATTGAGATGCAATATAAATTAAATTTAAAGAAAGAAAGAAAACTATTTTTATTGTCACTTAATTACAGAATTATAGACTTCACAAAGTATTTATACATATAGGTCTTAGATAAAGAACCTATTTATCTAAGATATAGGTACTTACATAAGATTCAGAAGTAACAATAAGGCTTATCTCAGTTAGATAAAAATAACACAATATAGAAAAAACACGAGCGAGCCTTACAGTCTCAGACTATGTATTTAGTCTGAGCTTACAGTAATCTCATTATGATGTATAACATCTGACATCTTACTTTGGTAATAAGCACTTTTATATTCTGAAAAAAAATGATTCAGGTTTTATTGAAATTATTTTTCGCAAGGAAGAAAATTTCTTTTTAATAATAATTGATGAACATGGCCTGGTAAAAAAACCGAGGATCGCCGAGATGATAATGTCGTAATGTCTATGTCAATCGTTTCTATGTCCTTATAAATTATAATGCGGATTAGAAATGTTTTCGATGCCAACCCGTACAGACAGCCGAGTGGTTCAGATACCGTCCGCCCGTTCGAGTGTTGTGGGTTCGATTTCCACACAGGACAACTCTTGTGTGCTCTACAAATGGTTGTTTGTATACGTGAACTGTGTGCAAGGTAAAAAAAAAAATATATACTAAGACCTTACTGTATTATCTTGGTAAACACTTTCACAATAAAACTATTCATGCACACAAAATATCAAATACATACCCATTATTTCGATAGAAATATGAGAATTAATAATATCTAAACATATTTTTCACTTGTGTACGTGATATACCTACATATAATTCTAACTTATAAGATTCTAGTAAGAACCAAACAAATAATTTCATCAGTACCAGCCTGGGTTGGTACCATTTGACGGCCCGCTCTAGCACCGCAAACGCTCATTGGTAAAATTAAATAGCGCGCGCTTCGGTTCACACACTCAAAGATTGTGTATGAAAGCGTGAGGAAAGATGTATACACATCAACAATAAAACTGAAACCAGTATTATATAAGTGTCAGACATAGATTTACCTACCACTGAAGTAATGTCACACAGTTCCAGTCTCCAGAGGCTTGCCAATAAAGGCCGAAACAAACACAACTTACAGCACTTTCTTTTTTAACCCTTTTGGATTGATGTAGTGGGTGAGCGCTTCACACATCCTAGCACCGGACGCGTGCTTTATAAAAAAAACTTAAATTGCCTCTTGGCAAACTGCAGTCTTAGGTCTTGCTCTTTTAGTAAGTTGGACCTTGATGAAAGAGCAACAACAGTTCTCACAAGAATGTGACAGCGGAAATCGCTGAAGCAGAGTTAAATTAAACCATATAATATCATTAATATTAGTCGCATTTATTTCAAAATTATCAATAAGATTAGGCACATTATTTCAATAATAATAACGGACAAATGTTATCAACCTATTATTATCGGTTGTGTATGTATCCTATTTAATATCCTAACTTTTAATACCCTTCTTGCAACCACACTAAATTCCTATGAACATACAAAAATACTATATCATACACATTCGCCTATAAAATACAAATTCGGCATGCATATGTTATTGTCATTGATATAATAATAATTTGTGTGGCGTAATTTAAAAAATTCTAGTTTCGAAAATGCTTCACCTAAATATGTCAATTCCTGCAACCCAAATGAAAGAAAAACAAACAACTATCGCAGAAGAAATATATCACCGGCAATAACTTGTTGTGAATCGATTTAGTCTACCCGGGTTTCGAGTATATTCAATGCTCATCATCAGGGCGAGCGCGCAGCGGTGTCAACGAGTTCCAGGCGGGTGGGTCGTTGACACCGCAAAATAGATTCACAACGTGAGTTATTTCCGGTGATATATTTCTAATATGTATCAATCTCACGATAGTTTCCATATAAAAATTATCCTAGAGGTAAAACGGCAGCAGCATTATGTTTAACTTTTATAATTTTTCCTTCTGATAACTATTTTAATTTGTAGTTTATTAAAAGTGCCATAAATAAATTATATTGAATAATGCTGTGTATTGTTTTTCCTTAGCATATTGTTTTTCCTTATCATGCCGTTATTTCCCTTAAAGAGAAAGTGTCCTTCAAACAACCACTGCGCCAAAAGTAAAAGTGAAACATTTTTATCCATCTTGTCTAATTAGTTCTTTCCTAGAGAAGTTAATAATATTACAGTAGATGTGGCTTAAATTGGAGCTTATGTCTAGCATTGGAATTAGTAGCTGACTCATTGGTTCAATTAGAATTCCAAAATAAGTATTTAACATCCACGAAGAAACCACTTCACTTTACACGATTAGAGATATGTTTCATCTCCATGCAAAGTATTTAAAACTAAGGTGAATTAATGGTTAGAGAAATATTAGGTATTGTTTGCATTTTCGAATTGATCACGCGCTTTTCGTAACACTCCTTGAGTTTTATGTATCTCTCTGCATATAGCGCGCTGCACACTTCTTTTGCGTAAATTGGCTGCATTAAGTTGCATTAAAGTTTCTGCAAGTGTCGTTTTCGTTCTAGCTAGTTTTTGCTTTAATGTTATATTCTCTTCATACAATGAACCTGTAACAAATGTCTTACTTAAAAACTGGTATAGGTACGTTTTACACCGCTACTATACCGGGATCCTGAGATATAACCTAAAAATAGATTTCGTATCAGGCGGAGCCGCAGCGAAGTACCAGTTATCTATAATACTACACCGCTATAACACTGTAACAGAACTATGTCTGTACAAGAAAGATATTTAAATTTATTGCTCACACAAAACCTACTGAAACAAGCATACGGACCACCTGATGATAAGCGGTTCTAGCCTATAGACGTTGGCAACACCAGAGGCATTACTCGCGCGTCACCGACTCCAAGGAAAGGGATAGCAGATGGAGGATAATAAGAGATAAGGTTTGGGCTCTCACTCACTATACGAAATAACAATCCTAAACTACTGTTGTTTCAGCTGTTTTTTTGTGTAAGGTTGGTACTTCCCGATCGAGCCGGCCCACTCAAGGACAAGCAAGGCTCTACCACTAGAAGAAGAAACTTTATTGTTTCATAACTCTTGATTCAACTTAAAAACTGGTATACATTTTAACGCGCTACTATAGCCTTAACCTTAGATATAAAAAAGAAACTACTAGTTTTTACTGGTGTCGGAGCCGAGTAAAAATGTCTGCCTCTCCCAGTTTGTGATAACATGTCAAAAAACCTAAAGAATAAACATTAAAAACATCAGTTGTGTACTTACGCGGTGATAAAGCAACAGCATCACTTTGTTCCAGACTTGACAACCTATCACTGTCTATGCCCTGGTCTGGCGAAGTAGGTCGATCTTCTTCTGAATGAACATTTTCGTGAATAACAGCAATTTTATCATTGGGTTCAAGTGCGGCTTTGCGCGCGGCTTCGCATTCTAATTGTGAGTTCACTTCTAAAGCACTAGAAAGCTTTTCACGCGTTTCTTCAAGCTCTCTTTCTAATCGTAGTCTCTCGTGTTGAGCTCGAGCTCGTTCTAATGCCGCTTGAGAAGCTTGAACAGTCGCCTCATCCGCGGCGCGCCTCAACGAGCGTTCAGTTTCCATGAACGTAGCCTCTAACTCCTGTCTCTCTGCTCTTAATTTATCCGTCATCTGAATAGAATAAGCAAGTTTTTCTTCTATATCTTTAATTTTATTTTCTAAAGTAATCACTGACTTTTTCAAACTATCAATTTCGTTGGTGGCCTCATTCAATTTTGTTTGCTCTGACGCTACATTTTCTTTTAATTCGTAATTTTCTGAAATAAGGTCATTAATTTGCTCTTTTGAAAACTCAAGTTTACTTGTTAGATCATTATTAGCTTCTTCAAGGCGTTCATTAAGTTTGTTAATTTGATCCAATTCATCAATCAAAGCATTCGATGTTTTATTATCTTCTGAACGTGAGCCATTCGATACGCGTGCACGCCTGTTCTTGTATCTATTGATGTCGGAGCTTGATTCGCGCGTAGCTACACCCGTATCACACAGACCAACACGAGCGAGGGAGACATTTCTATCCGGTTCCGACCAACACTCAGATTCTGATATAAAATCGGCTTTGGGAAGATGCTTAAGTAAAGTTTTTCTGTGCGACGAAAATCTGTTTTCTTCACCGCACATAACATGGTGTCCAAACATCATTGTTAAATCCTCAATTCTTAATGATTGTGATATATCTAGATTACTTTCATCCATTGTGAATTCCTCAGGAGCCATAGACTCGTCCAACTCCAACCCAACAGGCAAAGCTAAACTTTGTTCAAGTATGCTTTCAGCGAGTTTTTTCTTATCCTCGCCAAGTACACATCTAAAACAATGATATTGATTTATTAGGATAACCTACACATAAAATATGACATAATGATTTAGATAAAACCTATTGGTTTGTGTTGTGGGTTCTATTCCCACACAGAACAATTATTTGTTACACCCACAGATACTTGTTGTGATGTAACTTAAAACGAAATAAAATTATGTAATTTAACTTACTTGTGTGAAAGCAATTTATCCAGAAAATAAGCTAGTCCTTGTAATCGACGAGTAAGAAGTTGTTGAAGATTTCTGAAATACACCAAAACTTTTCAATCATTATTTGTATAAAGAAATATGTACATGTAAAATCTATTAAAATATTAGTTTACCCTGCCGCATCCATATTTTGGATTTTGTCGAAATGTTTCTGCAAATCTCTAACTTTGTTTTCTAACTCTTTAATATACTCATCTTTACATTTCAATATTTCCTCATATTTTTCGAGTTGGGAGTCACTAACATGGGCGTAAACCAATTCTTTGTCCTGTGAAATGAATAAAGAGTCATTCAAACATGTATTATTGAGATAAGATCAATACTAGTATTTAATGATAGTACTAGTTTGGAATTGAGACTATAAATGGCGTACCACACTGACATATACCAAACTGACTAGGTTTCTTACTATATACCCAGTGATCTAATCGGCTGGATTCGTTTTGAATTTTCCTTGCCTTGTTATGTGTTTTTTTATTCCAAATCATTTCATAAAACAGTTGCAGATTGGAATACATTGGTGGCTGTGAATGTATAAAACATTGGTATTTTTTATAAATGCCACCGTTTTCATATTGGATGCATTTTTTTTTCAAACATCGATATATCACAAGATTAATGTTTTTCTTTATGATATTTGCATTCTTGGATGTGATGGACTAAGGTAGTCCAGAAATAACTACCTATATAACAGAAATAAAAATTATTATAAATTTCTTACTAATTTTATTTTCTTAATTTCCTTGTCTTGTTGTTGAATTTTCTTCATACATCCTTTTATCATTTGTAGAGCTTTTCTATTTTCTCTACGTAGTTTTTCAAGTTCACTTGAATCGTCATTATTTACAGTCACGGCCAGGTAATCACTATAAAGATATAACAACGATATAGTGTAAGTATAACAGAACCTAAGTAATCACTATAAAGATATAAATACAATATAGTGTATAACAAATTAAAACATTAGAAAATAAAATCTTACCCTGCAGATTCCGTATCGGCGCATGTATCATCGCCTGGCTCTCCTTTTTCTAATATCTAACATAAAACATAAATAGTACTTTTAACATTAATTAGAACATGACAGCTTATAATGTTCGAAGTCCCTACAGTACCCTTCTTGTTGCTTCAACGGACAGGTTCTGCGATACCACCGAAGGAATGTAACATAGTTCCAGTGGCCCGCCAATAAAGGCGTAGAGACGGCACACGGCGGGTTTCTTTAGTGGGTGCATGCCCCACACTACCCTGTTCGTTGCCCCGAACGACGGGGTGTGCGGTTAGGAAAATTTTTTCCCGCCTAAAAAAAAAGTAGTCCCCCAATACACGCGGAGACGGCACATGACAGCTTATAATGTTCGAAGTCCCTACAGTACCCTACTTGTTGCTTCAACGGACAGGTTCTGCGGTTGGGAAAATAATCCCGCCTCATAAAAAGAGGAATTATGTGCATTGCATATTATATGGCTACTTATTTACTTATCATCAAGCCATGTCCTATGCGAGGTAGGCAGAGAGAACAGAGAAACATATTATATGGCTAGGATAATGATAATACATAAATACTCTGCCCTCACGTAAATAGGCCTTAAATTATTAATTAATAACTAGCAAACCCGGCCTCGCGTTGCTGTGGATATTCTACGGGAACCATCCATCTTTGGGAATTATAAGCAGCAGACCTGACTACGCATAATTATGCCAAACAAAAAATTATGTAAAACACACATCAGTGAATATAAATATAATTTACTAGCCTTTGCCCGCGGCTACGCCTCAGCCAAAAGCTAGTGTTTAGCTTAATCTCAGGTTTCCGATAAAGTAACGGGATAAAATGTATACCAGTTGTTAAGTCTAATCGAGAGCTATCAAACAAAAAAAGTTGCATCATAATCCGTTCTGTAGTTATTGCGTGACGCGCAAACAGATAAACAGGCAAACGGACAAAAAATCAAAAAAATAAGTGTAGTGTTTAGACATGCCTATATAGCCTAATTCAGTAATTTTTTCTCAAATATCTTAAATGTACAGACATAGATCTGTTACAGCTTTATAATAGTATAGATGTACCTGCTGTTGTGAGGTAGGATCCTTTATCATTGCAGTGCTATTATTCATGGATAGTTCAACACTGTCTGCAGTAATAGAGCCCTGGAACAATTTAAAGTATTATAATTAATAAAAAAAACTACTCCAAACTAACGAAACGTCTAAGTTAAATAGCCCGCGGCAGATCTGATGGCTCTAAAGTGGTAGCCCCTTCACATGGACTTTAGCAACACCAAGAGCACAGCAAAGCCATTACCTACCATATTATTATGTACACGTATAGGTTGACATTTTAAAGAACTATTTGCCCCAATATCACGCAGAGATCTTTTTAGAGTATTTTAAGATTTTGATTCAATGTGTTGAGTATTTATTTATATATAATAGTATCAGCACTTTTTAAGTAGAAAAAGAATTATTATTGAAATATGTGTATATATAATAATGTATATTTTTTAAACTATTTTTATTTGGTATTTTTTCGTAGCTTGTGGGAATAAAGGTTATAATAAGCTTCTTATAAAAAAAGCTTATTATTCTGTTAAAGTATACTTAGATGATAAATTGTAATCAGTTTCTCGAATAGTAATTTAATTTGTAATTATATAATCAATTAATTATAATGCAATTATTTTATTGATTTTCTATATACAATAAAGGTACCTGAATTGAAGTTGAGTAAGCATTAATATTATATTTAAAAAATGATTGTGTATAAAATATTTTTCTATTAGTTAATAATTATTATATATGAAATTTTGCATGCTGTAAAGCTGAATATGCACAATATATAATTTTTAAAACCTTATGTAAACCCATATTTCGCAAATAAAGAATTGAATTGAAAGATGGATGTGTATTATAGTGCTTCACGCATGGCTTTTCACCTGTTGTTCTAAAACGTCAATGGCTTCCGCTGCCGCAGCAAGAAGTTCTTGTTTATCAGTCAATTGTCTTCTTAGCTCCTCTACTTCTACTTGAAGTCTTACATTATGTTCCAAAAGTCCCTGAAATTTGAACGAGAGTAAGCTTTAGTACCCTTATTTTTTTTAGTTTATGTACTGAAAAAGGCTTGTGTGAATAATGCTGATATTAAGTGTAACCTTCACTGTGTTTTTCTAAAATAATAACATTAATGTGTGTTCCGCGGAATTTTCAATTATATATTAGAATAATAATTATCCGCATAATGCCATACCTTTATGACGGGCCTCGTGGCGTAGTCGGTAGTGTAACCGACTTCCGTCGAGGTCGTGGGTTCGATTCCCACTCAGGACAATTATTTGTGTGATGAACACAGATATTTGTACTGCGTCTGGGTGTTTTCTATCTATTATATGTATGTATTTATGACTGGATGATAGTTACATTCACTGTAGTGTTGCTCGTCCACTTTAATCCAGTAGTGTCATGTAAGGAATATAATTTAAGCAAAAAAAATAATAACTAAAGAGGAGGGAAATCTGGAAAAACAAGCCTATGATTATCTGGACAGTCTGGTTTAGCTATAGCAAATATTATATAGTATGTACACGTAGTAATGAAAATACATTTGGTGTACGTGTCTCTCTTCCAGATAATATGCTTATTTTATATAATCGTATTAGCTTCTGTAATTGACGCGCACAACAGGATACTGTTTCGATTGGATGACTTATAAAGCACGTCTTTTTTGATTTATCTGGTAAATTTTCGTCCCGTGAGAAAAAAATTGTAGCATAGTAATTCCATTCTTACTTGGACTGCTGGTGGTGACCCACTGCCCAACTTTTCTTCTAGAAAATAAATCCGCAGTTTTAAATGAAAGTTTTCTTTTCGTAAACCGTTGAGTTGCTCCTCGTATTGTTTCATACTAATACCACTCACGCTAGTAACATCTGCCAACATCGATATAGATACGTTAGAATATAATCTCCTTGATAAAACAACTGAAGTGTGACAATAAAAGTAGGTACAAATGCAATAAACGTCACCTCTGTCTTTATCAATAGTCTTTGTTCGCAAATTTTTAGTTTTGGTTGCAAAAAAAATCTTTAATTTCACACATTACAATCTTCACGTTATGTGAAGGGATGTTTGAACTGGAACTACTCTAATATTTTGATTAGGTACTATTCAAACGCATAATATAAATTTAAATATTACTTTTAACTTACCGTGTCCTTCAGCTATAGGTAACGCCACTTCTTGTAGCTTTCGTGGACTGGTGCTGCCGAAAAGAAAATTAAAAATTTTACTACCGTAGTTATTAATAGTTATGTTCACATTTCCCTATAAAAGAAAATTGACGAAGTTGGAAAATGAATATACTTACACTTTGAATATGACATTGGATAATATAAAAACTCAATGCAATTATGTTATTAGTGACAAAATGCATGTCATTGACATTAACAATTATGTTAATAAGCGTTATCATTACTTGACAGAAGATAGATATTATCTTTGTAAATATTTTAAGCAACAGGTAGCTGCTTCGCTATCATATTTTTTTTATACATCAGCCAAGAACTTGGCTAACAACTTTGCTTCTATTGAGCAATCTAATGTTGACATTTGTAATTTAAATGATGACATTTATAGTAATAAAAATAATGACATTTCATATACTAATTTAAATTACGATACGAGGCAATAGAGATATCCTCTTGCTTAAAAATAGTTTATCAAGTAATTATAATTTAATAAAGACAACAGAGACACCCTATTGCTCTAGTAATAATAATAAATTAAAGCCAATCAACCTGGTACATCAGAAAATTCAAGGTATCCTTGGTAAAGAATTGGAAATAGAATTATTTATTAATGATTGTTATGTAGATATTCTTTGTATTACAGAACATTGGCTGAAAAATAATCAATACTGTTCAATTTTCCCAATCACCAGGTTGCTTGCTCATTCAACAGAGACATTAGTATACGGGGTGGTACCCTAATTATTATAGATAATAAAATGAAATATAAAGTACGCAATGATATAGTCAGCCTCTCTGTTGAACGGGTTATTGAAATTGCTTGTAATGAGTCTGAGCAGTTCATTCTCGCATGTGTTTATAGACCCCCATGTTCACCATATGATGATTTTGAGAGACACTTAGAGGATATTTTGTTTAAAACCTCCAGTTCAAATAAAACAATTGAGATCTGTGGAGATTTTAATATAAATTTACTTGAAAATAGTACTATTATTATTTCTTTGGATTACTTCTTTGAGCGCAAATTGTATAGATAATATATTTACAAATGCAAAACCAATCAATAAATCTATCATAAATAAACTTGAATCTGATCACTGTGGACAACTTGTGGTATTTCCTGGAACTAGTAGGGTCCATAAGGAAAAAGTTACCCTTTGTTCCAATGAACTCTAGCCGCTTAGAGCTTTTTAAATGTAATCTATATGAGAAAGTACCGCGGTTGCCTTTTCATGACAACCCTAACAATTTGTATACTGCTCTATTCCAGTTGATCAATAATGAATTCAACAAGAAGTTTAAACCTAAAACTGTAACTATTAGCGCTCGCGCGGGCTTTAGTGAATAGGCAACCTGTGGTATTTATAAAAGCAGACTGAGGTTATATAAACGAAAAATCATGTAATCATAACCCAATATTTTTAGAATATGTAAAAAAATATTCCAAAACGTTCAAACGAGCCTGTTACTGTGCTAAATCACTATATTTAAAAAATAAAATCAATTTTTTGAATATTGAGACTTAAAATTATTTATAACTGTTTACATTGACATCCGAAAATTGAAAGGAAGTATTACAAATCGGAACACATTGCCTAAGGAGCGATTCGGCTGCAGTAGGAGATAACGTCAGATGTTTTGTTGTTGAAACAGGAATATTAGTAAAATAATTTTCAAATGCCGTTGCCACTTCTCGATTCGCTCTTACATTTTTGTCATCTATTTTCAATATTTAGATATTTTTATATATATTTTTAGCATTTGACATGCTTAGCACTATACATTAAACACAAAGTGAAAAATGTGAAATCGAAAATAACAGTCAGGAGCAGGATTTTGTTATTTTCGATTTCACATTTTTCACTTTGTGTTTAATGTATAGTGCTAAGCATGTCAAATGCTACAAATATATATAAAAATATCTAAATATTTAAAGGGTTCGTCATTATTAGGTAAAATTTTAATTGTAAAATTAAGTTTACCTGGTCGGTATAATGTATGAAAATACTTCCGACAGATGGTGCAGGCGTCACCCAAAGACGTTAAGTATGAATGTGTTATCGAAATTAGCAGTCAGGAGCAAGGGTCACGATGGCTGAATTGACAAAGCATCTAGACGGTATCCATGAGATGCAGGTTCAAATCCTGCTCGTGACTGTTATTTTCGATTTCACATTTTTCACTTTGTGTTTAATGTATAGTGCTAAGCATGTCAAATGCTAAAAATATATATAAAAATATCTAAACATCTTTATTATTTAAACTAAGAAGGCAACTGCATAATTATGACGATGTGAACAACGCACTATCTCTTCAATACTAATAACCTAGTTTTAAGTGAAAATAAAACTAAATGTATAAAATTTACTACACCCAAATGTAAGGCATGTAGAATCCAATGTACAATTGAATGGCGTTGAACTGGACCTTGTGGAGTCCACGGTTTTCCTAGGTATCACTATAGATAACAAACTCCAATGGGGCCCCCATATTAAAAAATTGTCAGGTAGGTTAAGCTCAACGGCATATGCGGTAATTAGATTATTGACTGATGTTGAAACGGCTAGAATAGTTTATTTCAGTTATTTTCATAGTATTATGTCCTATGGCATGCTGCTATGGGGATGTTCCGCCGATTTAAATTCCATATTTGTACTTCAGAAAAGGGCTGTTCGTGCAATCTATAATCTGGGCCCGAGAGTTTCCTTTAGACAGAAATTCAAAGAAATAAATATTCTAACTGTTGTGTCTCAATTTATATACGAAAATCTGTTGTATGTCAAGAAAAACATCGGAAGCTTTGATAAGTATAGCGATGTTCATCACATTAATACTAGGTACAAAGGCAATCTTATTGCACACAGTACTCGTCTCCACAGAATAAGTAGATCTATTATGGAGCAATGTATATGCTTTTACAATAAGATTCCTGAAAATGTCCGAAACATGCCACTAAATAAGTTTAAGAAAGCCATAAAAATTAGACTTTGTAATCAAGGTTATTACACTGTTTCAGATTATCTTGAGGACAAAACAAAATGGGCTTGAGCTGCTCCTCATTCATTAATTTTCAAAATTGTTTTGTATGATATAATGTCATTTTAGTTATAAAGATTATATTAAATTGTAATAAATTGGCAATTTAAAAAAGTGGCCCATGAGTTTCTTGCCGGGTTCTTCTCATGAAAGGCTTTACTTCGGAATCCGGCCGCTTGTGGCGATTGCAATCGCCACTTTGTTATTGTGGATGCACTCGCCTCAGCCGCCCATGTTAATTATTAGTGTATTCTTGACGATTTTAAGTGCTATTTAATAGGCCTATGAAATAAAGATATTTTGAATTTGAATTAGCTAGCGAGGACTCGCGAACTGGGTCATTGAAAATTGTGTATGTCTGTTTGTTCCGGCTAATCTCCGAAAAGACTAGACGGGCGGGACTTTCACTGGCAGATAGACGGATTCGGACGGGATTTTCGCTGGCTGACATAACAAGGAGTTAACTTGGCTACTTTCACGCGGACGGAGTCGCGGTTAGCAACTAGTATATTTCATAAATTCTTTTAATAGTAAAGAATAGATGGTTACTATTGAGCTACCTCAATAGTAAAGCAGTATGCATCTGCGGACGGACCGGGTACGGCACGTTATCACTTGGGTTTGTCATGACAATAGGTGTGCCACGGGGGTCCATTTTTGACATTTCTGTTCCTGATCTATAGTAATGAACTAATAATCGAAATATTGTGTTGTTCGCAGATGATACGTCTTTATTATGCAAAATAAGTAGGCAACTACTTAATTATGACGATGTGTACAACGCATTATCTAAAGTTGTTCATTGGTTAAATATCTACTAATAACCTAGTTTTAAATGAGAATAAAACTAAATGTATAAAATTTACTACACCCAATATAGAGCATGTAAAACCAATGTACAATTTTGAATGGGGTCTTCATAGTATTATCACGGTCTGACTGTGGTATTACGTCCTATGGCATACTGCTATGGGTATGGTCTATATTTCTACCTTAGATTAAATATTTATCTAGATGGAGTGTTACTCTTATAAACGTCATAAAAATCGGGCGGGAATTATTATGCTATTGTGCGTGACAGCTGTCATTACGATGGGCAATTTGTGTTTGTGTGCGTGCGTAATGATACCAGTTTCAGTGGTAGTATTAAATTATGGGAAAATTATATTGTCATAGATGCAAGACATTCTTATACTACAAAATGTTTCGTAGGTATATAGTCAATTATCTCTTTCTATTTACTCTCATAATCTTAATATAATTATATATAAAATAATATATACTATATATAACCTCTTCTTTAATGAGAATACTACTCTAACCCACGATAATTATAAATTTAAAAATGTAAACAATTCATCATTAAAGTAAATAATAATATTACGAATAGTGATATTGTAATTAATTCCGAAAATGACGACTGTGCAGCTTTGTATCCATTAAAAACGCTAATAATTATGTTAGGTAATGTTTCTATTACTCTCTATCTTTAAAATATCATCAACTTTGCAAGATTACGCTGGAAATTTAAGTTCATAAACTGGTATCACATAAAAAAATATAAACTAAAATTAATTTATTTTCGGAATATTTAAATGACTTATTTAGCCAGTTATTGTATGAAATAATGTTACTAACCGATGATAAGAGATATCTTTAGTGCTCATTTTGCGACTTTTGTAGTTTCGGCACACTTGACATTTTAAATGACACACTATTGCTCCTGGATACGACCTAGTCAAGTGACGTCACGATTGACACTAACAGCATTGGGGTGAATAGTTCACCCCAATTTTTTTTGACGCGTTTACAACGACGAGGGTCCATCTAGATATATCATTAATCTAAGATTTGTACTTTAGAAAAGGCCTGTTCGTGAAATCTATAATCTAGGCCCGAGTTTCCCTTAGACATAAATTCAAAGAAATAAATGTTCTAACTCTTGTCTCAATTTATATTACCCTAATAGGCCTACTTGCGCGGAAATTTTGAGATAACTAAATACCTTTGCGTTTACTAACTTAGGTTACATGAATAACTATCTAATTCAAAATTTATCTTGCACGTAAGAAAATTCATCCAGGTTTTACTAACCTTATTCCGCTTACATCCCAGCCAAATACAAAAGGAATGAATGATGAACGACACGAGTATTCTTCTCTCATTCACACAACAGTTACTTGCATAAGTCTTTGTTTAATGTCAGATTTGAATTAACGCCATGTGTTTTTGGTAGTATAAGTTGAAGGGCGATATGTCATTATGTCAAATTGTTGTTTGTTTACTATCTCGAGTGTATTTTATGACAACTCTATGATAATATATCTGAATTATTTTGTGAAATGTGAAGGAAATCTTATAATCTTATTATTACAAGTTGTAGCAGTTTACTTCTTTGTGATATAATAACCAAATATAAGTAAACATGTTATTGAAAATAAATAAGAAACTGCTGGTGCTATCCTGAACTGACCGGGCTCTGTAGATAAGTGGCATCATAGATGATGTATTATATAATAACGAAGTGGCAAAAACGCTAGTAGTAGGTACAGAATAAAATAGAAAAATAGAAGAATTATTCTAATAATCAATGTATGTACGTGTAAACAATGGATTGACATAAGATTACGACGACATAATAAGCATATATCACGTTGTCCAGGGGAGCTGAACACATGAAGACAGCATCAGAAACCAAAAAGTCACTCATCAGGACAATAAAAATAAAGGATGCAATGTTATTCTGTTGTTGTTTTTTAAATACAAAACGCAAACTAGCATAGTCTCACAATTTTGACGTAATAAACCCAGAGATAGACATTTAAACCTCCAACTTTGGCGGGTTTGATAGTTAATTATTTTACGCATGGTATAGTGTTAACTCTTAGCAGTGCAAGCAAAAATAATTATTTAGCCCTGCGTTAGCAATACGTTACGCTAGTTATATACAATAACTCTGAAACGCGCAAGTGGGCCTTACATAATGAAATTGGCAACTTTGATCTCAAATATCTGGCGCTTGATTACGAATTCCAAATTCAAATTTATTTCAAATTTAGGCTTGTGTATTTGTGGTTCTATTCAATTGTTTTCACGCCATTTAATTTTTCTTTGACATCGTTCTGTTCACTTAACATACCACCGTGGCCCCAGCGCCGCAGAAATAACTCGAAGGATTAATTATGTGTATGGGGAATACCGTAAAAAAAATACACGGTACCTACGTTTTTGGTTCCAACGTTTTCGCTCTGGAAATTTTGACCTACAGAACAAACTCCGTCGACGGCCGGAGAGACGGAGACCCTAGTTGTCGATTAAGAATTAAAAGTGATCGTGGAAGCGGAACCATCGCAAACCACGTCAGAGTTAGCAACAGGCTTCGCTGTGAGTGATAAAACATTTTGAAATAATTAAAAGGCTCAAAAAATGGGTACCACATGATTTGAGTGAAGCAAACCAACAAACAAGAGTGCGTTTTACTCAACAGTCCCAATAACAAGGGGATTTTTAATAAAAAAAATAAAATTTTGAAGAAATCTCGAAGTGGTTGGTCAGCCTTCAGAGTAATCCAAAACTGCACGCCTCATAATCTTAATTTTTCACAATAAAATTGATTATTTGATAAGTAACTAATAATGTATTGGTCTTACTAAGTAGTTTTCAATAAATCACAGATAGCGCTAATTTCAAAAAGTACTAATGTAGGTTTCATGTCTTATACGCCATCTAGCGCTAATTTTAAGAAGTACTTCTATATTGGTCTACCTCTCATTACGTCAAGGTTGACATTTCAGTGTTGTAAAAATTGTGGAATGTAAAATATGTTTTTTTCGTGTTTTATAACGTTGGTGTGTTATTATTTACGTGTGCTTAGTGTTTTTAATTATTGTTATGGATAAAATAGTTATTATACTTGACAAATATCAACAGTTCGGCAAGCAAAGGTAAGAAGTTTCTTTTAAACAAAAAGCAATGTACCGGCCAGGCGAACGGCGTTCTGTTGACGATAGTAAAACCACCGGTGGCTATGCGTACGTAAAAAGGTAGTTCTCATGAAAGGCGCTGGTTTTAGTGTCGCGTCGAGCGTAAATATTCAGTATTTTTTTGTTTATTTAATAAAAATGAAACCACATCGAATCAGACCGTGAAAAGTAATAGGGCTCTATTCCTAATCATAATAATTCGTAAACGAAAAAAAAAGACTCGATTAGTAAAGTATTTTGGTCGTTATCGTGTTAACATACATTACCTACAACTCACGGACGTCCAAGCCAGATTTTTTTCAAACAGTTTTTTAACTAGTTAAAATAACAAAAATGGCATCAAAAATATCATGAGTGTTAAAAATAGTGTTTGTTCTTTATATATGTGTGTAGATATTATTTTACAAGTGCAATATATGATAGAGACATTTTAAGTTTGAAAAATCAGTTGTGCCGTCAAAACCGGGAGTAGAACCCACCTCAACGCTTCGCTTATGAGGCGTGCAATAAGGTCTAAAGCTGGAGACATCCTTACACACACACAAGATGTGTTACGCCGATGGAGTGAATATAATGTTAATCAGCCAGACTGTTTATCATATATCTCGATAAATGTCTACAAAGGTTGAATGAAATTAACGTGGGAGTTTCAGATGGGCAACTTAGTGGTTAACTCTCTGCTATATGCAGACACTGTAGTCTTATTAGAATGTTATATATATATATATATATATATATATAGTGAAGATTGTAAGAAAGTTTTCGAAAGAGTAGCCAGAACTGATGTTAGAGTATCAATAGGCAATGGTGTGCTAGAACAAGTGGATGAATTTGTATATCTCAGATGTGGATTCAGTCGGGATGGAAGGTACACCACTGATATAGAGAGAAGAGTAAATGCGGTAAATAGAGTGAACGGAGCATTGGGACAACTTCTCGGCAGTCATCACTTCAGCCAGAAGGCTCGTGTCGCAATATACAACGCAGTGCTTGTCCCAACGTTATATGGAAGCGAGAGCTGGGTATGCATGAGAGTAAAACCAATGCGGTCGAAATACGATCTCGGCGGAGAATCTGTGGAGTAAGGCTGACTGACCGCATTCGTAATGACGACGTAAGAAAGCGAGTAGGCATGAAAGAGAGTAGCCGAACGTGCGACTGGTTAAGATATACAATGCGAAATGACAAGGATGTAGGTACAGGGGGAAACCGAGACTCACCTACCTAGACCAAATCGGTCATGTATTGAAGGAAGGTGGAGTCAGGAGTCTCCGACACCGGCGAGCGTGTATGAAGAGAATTATGAATGTTGAGGAAGCGAGTGATGTATGCAAGAATAGGCCTTTTGGCACTTTGTTCTCTCTGCCTACCCCGCAAGGGAAATGGCGTGATTGTAAGTATTTTGAATCGTATCGTTACTTTATGACGAAAAATGAATCCTGTACGATAATCGGAAACGCTCATCACAATGTTTTGAACCCAGGAGAACCGGCCAAATCCTGCCCCAAGCGAAAGTTGACTCAGAAAAAGGTACTGGTAAGTGTCTGGTGGACCAGTGCTGGTGTCATCCATTACAGGTTTCTAAGATCTGGCCATACGATTACGGTAGATCTGTATTGTCAATAATTGCAAACCATGGTGGAAAAGCTAGCCCTTAAACAACCGAGACTGGTCAATTGCCCTAGCCCAATGCTGCTTCAGGACAACGCTAAACCACACAGTACACAACAGACGATCGACACGATAAATTAGATGAGCTGCGATTGCTGAGCAAAGGAATCAATGAACTACCTATAAAATGACGAAAGTGCATAGATAACAATAGAATATACTTTGATTAAATAATTAAAATAATTGTATTTAAAAAAAATCAAATAATTATAGTTGATAGATAAAGCACTTATTTAAAAGAACAGAAACCAGACATTATAACTAACATCATACTATGCTCCATGTATAGGTACCTAACTAGCGCATTGCCCACAGCTTCGCTAGCGTCAGGATGATGTCCTATTACGTGCCGGTAGATGAAGAATATACAGTGATAGCCTAGCTGACCAAGGAATACGAAAGACAGTAGTATCGAGCTCGATCCCCAGTTCAAAGGCCCAGACCTCGTACCTGAGAAATTTTCTCGACGGCTTGTGAAGTCTACCAACCCGCACCAGGCCAACGTGGTGGACTTGGACTACTACCACTGACTGACTGACTCACACCATGAGAGAAGTCCCGTGCCCAATGGTGGAAAAGACGGATTGAAAAGAAAACGGGGTTATGCGTTGATATGTCGGTCAGTCAGTCAATTTATTCTTCTGCATAATATAGATAATATAGGCACAGTTTTATAATCCATACAGTTCAGCAACGTAAAAATGGCTATTTTTATACACCTTGGGTTACACATTATTGAAGTTTTAGTAGGAATCCCTAACTTTTTCTAGTAATAAATAAAAATCCAGTTAAAAAAAATCAAATCAGTGTGGGGGTAAGAGGAACAGGGTGTAAAGTTCCTCATCTTCCATTGAAAAGGGGGGATCCTCCGACCAGACGGGTGTTATGTCTGGTGGCCAACTGCCCGACGGTTGTTTGTCGGGTTCTTCTATATATGTTGAATCGCTCAGATAACTTTAATATCGCGATGTAGGATACGTCAGTTTTCATGTGTCAGTTCGTATGTGGCGAGATAGATGTCGCTACATCACTCCCCTCCGAGACCGGAGGTCGATATTAGTTTGAGTCGTCCATCTTGTGATGCTTGCCGGGCCAGTGGAATGTTCCAGTGAGTCGGAACCAGATGCCGCATAGTTCACGGTGAGTCGGAACTGTCTGCGGTGATGGTGATGCTGCTGGTGGTCAGGATAACCGCAGTAGCCGAGGATGCTGGCTGGCTATGTGACTCGGCTGCTCGAAAGCTTGAGGAAGTGATGATGACGTCACGATGACGTATTTTGATCTATATTTTAGCACTTGACATGCTCAGCTACTCCTCAAGTACAAATTATAATTTGTGATTAAGGAAAAAAAGTATTTTAATCAAAATGTTTTAAAAATCACGCCATCAAATAGTATGAATTTTAATTGCAAAATTAAACTTACTATATTGGATGAATGCATGTAAATGCGTTCCGATAGAGGGCGTTTGGTCGTTAAGACAAATGTGATAAGGAGATTGGGTATGTCTAAAAGATAGTACTGTAGCTCAGTGGATTAGAGCACTTCCCCGGATAGGAAGGGACGATGACGTAGCTTTACGAAGGCTGCGCTGACGTTCATGCTCGGGGTCACTTGTCGGAGGATCCTCCCTTTTCAATGGTGGATGAGGAACTTTACACCCTGTTCCTCTCACCCCCCATAAATATAATGAATGTTAATTGCAAAATTAAACTTACTATATTGGAAGGTGGCGTGGGTCGTAAAGGCATACAAACGTTGAGATTGGGTGTCTGCAATAGCTTAGCGGTTTAGAGCACTTCCCTGGATTAGAATGGACTCAGGTTCGAATCCTGCTTGCAGAAAAGCCCTCTTTTTCCACTTTCACAAATAATTTGTTGTTGAAAGTAGCTGAGTATGTCAAGTGCTAACATACAGATCAAAGTACTTACTACATATTATAATGTGAAAATGAGTTTGTTTTGTTAAGCTTTCAAGCTGTAACTACTTAACCCAATGATCATAAAATTTTCCATATATATATAGTATGGAGCCCATAAAATAACATGGCTACTTTTTATCCCCGAAAAATGAATAGTTCCTGTGGGATAGCGAGTGAGAGCGCCGGAGGCTATTCTCTCTTTAGTATCCTACCTATCATCTCCTAAATATCCTTTCTAAGTTAATGACGTTTGGATGTTCGTCCGTCAATCACGCCAAAACGAATGAGCGTATATTATTTTGATACATAGGTAGATGATACACTAAACTTATATAATAGGATATTTTCGGGATTAATATAAATCCCGAAAAAAATATCAGTTCCCGTATCGTACCGACCTAACAATTAAAAGGGTTGCAACGGCATTTGGTACAGAGATAATTTTTGCCTGAAAAAATCTTATGGCATATGTTTTAACGACTATGGACCAAACTTAGTCCATTGAACATTTAGGGTTGCGTTTTTCAGAGGACGCAATATTATTAAGATGGCGGCCGGAGGACAAGGGTGGCGACCCCACAAACTTAAACTTAAGCTTATACTAACCCCCTACACATCAAAAAAATAAAATGTGTGGCTCAGTTTTCCATTAACGTCCGTCACGTTGGGTGTTGATATTTTTTTACAGAAAGGTTACATTATTATAAGCACACACGTAGTTATATATGAATTTATAATATATACGTAGTTTTTGAGAAAATAATTATTAAAAATCAATTATTTTTACAATATTTACCACAGATTATATAGAATTCTCGCAATTGTACGTTTGGTTTTACTTATGGTTAAGTTGTCATACGTTCGGTAACTTAACACTATTTTATATAAATTTAGGTTTATATATATATTTTGTACTCATTTCAAGTTTTCATGCGTCACATATTTAATAGTTTATATAAATTATATTACAGCATTATTTTCATTAAGAGCTATTAAATGTGTACCTAGTGTTTACCGTCTTTTACCGGCTCGTGGAACGAAACGTAAAACCGACGAATTAAATAGGTTAGGTTCAACTTGTGTGTCCGGTCGATGGCGCTGTACGGTGCACCTGTGTGGGCGGAGTGCCTGGACGTGCCGAACAGGGCTCTTCTGTGGAGACCACAAAGAGTCGTCGCGTCCAGGCTCATACGTGGATACCGCACGGTGTCGACGGAAGCGGCCTGCGCGTTGGCCGGAACCCCCCCGTGGGACTTGGAGGCGGAGGTGCTCGCCGAAGTGTATCGGCGGACGTCGCAAGAGCGAGAGGTGGGTGGTCGTCCCCCACCCAGGGGGGTGTCCAGGTGGCACCCCGAGCCGGTCTCTGGACCGTAGGGGCGCTCCAGCCTGTGCTGGAGGAGTGGGCGGGGCGACGGCACGGAGTCCTTACCTTCCGACTGGTGCAGGTGCTGTCGGGGCACGGTTGCTTCGGCAGATATCTGCACATAGTTGCAAGGAGGGAAGCGACTCCGGGCTGTCACCATTGTGGCTGCGACGAGGACACGGCGCAGCACACGCTCGAGTCGTGCCCGGCTTGGGGCGGGCAGCGCCGTGATCTCGTCGCGGCAATAGGGGGTGACCTCTCGCTGCCGAGCGTCGTTAGAGCGATGCTTGGCAGCGACAGGAATTGGGCCGCGGTCGCTGCCTTCTGCGACGAGGTCATCTCGCGGAAGGAAGCGGCGGAGAGGGCCAGGAAGGCTCATCCTTCCGCAGACCCGAACCGCCGCCAGCGACTGGGGCGGCGCAGGCGTGAGTATTTGCGCCTAATGCCGCCCTAGCTGAGGCTGCGGGTGGTTGGACCGGGGAACGTCCGCCACCCGCAAGGCCTCCCGCGAAGGTGCGATGCTCCGTGTGTGGGTGCGTCGCTCAGTAGAGGGTACCCGAAAGGGTAAGCCGCCGGCGGACCACCGAAGGAATGTAACATAGTTCCAGTGGCCCGCCAATAAAGGCGGAGAGACGGCACACGGCGGGTTTCTTTAGTGGGTGAGGGCCCCACACTACCCTGTTCGTTGCCCCGAACGACGGGGTGTGCGGTTAGGTACATGTTTTCCCGCCTAAACAAAAAAAAAAAAACGTTCAACTTGTGTCACAGAACTGAATTGATTGACCCGGACTCCACCTGGGACGAGTTTGCCCTACTCCTAGTGTTTTAACGAGACGTCACCTGATTCGACAAGTGCAGGGTCGCAGTTCCGACTTAGATAGGTTAGATTAGAAGGCTAAGCTAACCGCCTTAGCATTCGAGGTTTTTTTTTTATTTTCTCTTCCCCTCCAAGGGTAAAGTCCCCCCTTATTTTTTACACTTATTATTCATTTTAATGTGTAAAATGAAAAAAAATCCTCGGAAATAAAATTTAAAAAATCTTGAAAAGAAGGGAGGGTTCCGCCACTTTTGCCTTTAGGGGCCCCTCCCTCCAGCCCACTCAATTCGACGGACATCAATGGAAGTGGCTCAGTTTTCCATTAAAGTCCGTCGAGATGGGGGCAATTAAAAATTGAAAAATCTCGAAAATTTGGGGGGTTCCGCAGCTTTTCCTTTTAGGAGGAGGTTGTACATCTCCACAACCTCAACTCAATTCGACGGACGTTAATGGAAAGTCGTACCAAATGCGTCCTCTAAAAAACACACGCTAAGGCCTAAAAATGTAACATTTCAATGGACTAACTATGAAGTTTGTATATAACAAAACACTGTCGTTTCATTGTATACATATAGGGACTTTGCTCAATGTATATATAATGTATCCCAGTGATTTTGTTAGGATGTTTGTTTTGTTGTGTTCTTTATTAGGTCAGTCTGATAGTCGTAGTCTTCGTTTTCTTTATCATTTTTTGACGCGCCAGGACTGCCTAACTGGCCGGACAACACGGACCTCATGCACCAGATGGTTAACACCTTTTCTACCATGTACAGCGGGGTGGGGTGGTGACACTATTCAGGTAGTCCGTCACAACACTATTATTTTATTTGTATAGATTTTAAATGTAGTTTGGTACCTAAAAATTTACTCCTTTTTATTGTAATTAACTCTGTGGTTAATATCATGAACTTAAATGAAATGAGAGTTATTTGTTTACCTCCTCACATACGTCGTAGTAAAACAGCTTCGCTTACCTAAAGGGTGATGGTATCCCAGCTCCCTGCTTAGCACTGTGCATTCTAGGTAACGTTGCCATTGTAACATTGAAATTACCGTCACGAAATACCTTTTTTTAACTTTCGACCTACATCACGAATCCAGAGTACTTAAAAACAGACCAAAACACATTGTACTATGAACTCAAGTCAACAACTAAAAATAATGTGTCGAATACACATTATTTTACTGATAACAAAATTAATTAAGCATTTGAAACATTACTTAAAAAAAACTAACTGAAAAGTCTATAATAACGTATAAAACAATGTAAATACACGTTCACTTAAAATTTCACTTGACGTAGTCATTGATACATGACTGAAATTAGGACGGGATGTGGGACTCGACTGGGATTCGGGAACAATCGCACAACGTCGTAAAGAGTAAGAGAGAGCTACGCGATTGGTCTTTATTTTGGTATTTATATTATAACGCGTGGGGCAAGGAACAGAAAGAGACAGAAACTGTGACGTAAGATAGAGATGAAATGGGGATAATATTATGTATCTACTCTACTATCACTCTATCAGTAACAGTATACGGTAGCCCGTACAATGCAAACAGCCACTAACAGACTAGCAGCACTGGGCAGAATTTTATTTACGAACAGAAATAGACGCGCAATAGGCCATTACGTTCGCTCTGTTCCAAATTTTCGATTTATGTCTTACTTCCTGTATACAAGTTAACTAATAATAGATGACAATCTAATGATTACTGTCAGTAATTTACTGACATGAATTCTCTATAAAAATCCAGTTTATTTTATGTAAACCTATATACACAGATAATAAGTTTGTAAATTAATTGGGATTGGAATATTCCAATGTTAACTAGTTAACTAAACTTAGTTGTTGTTGTTAACTAGTTAACTAACCTTAGTCATAATAAATTAGCCAGATTTTACTGTGTAATTTATACACGTTATTTAATGGTAAAATATTGAAAATATAGCCATGTACGAACTTATAAGACTCATTAATCCAGGTAACTAGTGGTAGATCCTTGCTTATCCCAGCATAAATGGGCCGGCTCGATCGGGAAAGTACGCTCACAAAAGATCAGCGTGAACCAACAGTAGCGGTACCTACCGTTGTTTTGTATGGCGAGTGAGAGTGCCGGAGGCCCGGATCCACCTCCTATCTCTTTCCTTTGAGATGATGGTGACGCGCAGTCACCCGCGCGTCACCATCTCCAAGAAATCTCCATCGCCTTTAGTGCTAGCAGCGTCTAATAGGCTACGGTAACCGCTTACAAACAGGAGGGCCTTATGCTAGTTTGTGTCACCCACGTAATATTAAAAAAAAAATCTTGACCTAAGTAACGACGGTCGACGCATGAACGCACAGCCAAACTACTACAAAGTTGAAATTTTATATGTAGGTTTGTTTTATAACGTAGTTAAACATTCCTAAATTATTTTTGGAAAATTCTACATAATGGCGGGAAATTGGTAGAAAGAAGTTTGTACGAAAATCCTTGTACTTTGTAGATAGACAAGTAAATTTGAAATACAGTTCCAGAGTGCAAATAAATAACGACGCGCGAAAAAAATTTAAAGAATTTTTATGCAATTCACATGTTACATTTTTAGATTCATATTTATGACTAGCCTTTGCCCGCGGCTTCGCCGCAGCCAAAAGCTAGTTTTATGGTTATATCTCAGGTTCCCGATATAGTAGCGGGATAAATTGTATACCAGTTTTTAAGTATAATCAAGGCCTTTCAAATAAAAATAGTTGCATCAAAATCCGTCCAGTAGTGTTTTTAAATAAATTCCAAAAAAATCTAGTTTAAATAATTTTCTAGTTTTTCCGTTATATCTCAGGTACCCGATATAGTAGCGGGATAAAACGTAAACCAGGTTTTAAGTCTAATCAAGGCCTTTCAAATAAAAAAAGTTGCATCAAAATCCGTTCAGTAGTTTTTGCGTGATGCGCGAACAAACAAACAGACAAACAGACAAAAAATCTAAAAAAAATTTGTTTGTGTTTTGACACGCCTATATAGCCTATTACAGTATTTTTTCTTCTCAAATATCTTAAATTTACGGACACAGCTCTGTTACAGCTTTATAATAGTATAGAAGGTCTGATTCATAAATAGCTGTAGTAAACTGACAGATTGAGTGTTGTCAGGTCAGTTTATGACGAAAAAAAAAATTGTGATAGGAAATAAGGAACGAATGGTGTCAATATTCATTATTTAATTAGTTTTGTATGAATTTTGCTGCAATAGTGGTTTTCTTATATTTATTTTTCTTTATAAAGTGTATCTGCGTATTTGCCTAGGAGATAAAAAATAACATTTTTAAACAAATATGTATAATATTTTATTATTCGCTTCAACTAGTAGTATCGCTATAAATCTCTAATTATAAAACTGTCTGTTATGTTGTCTATTATGTGGTAGAGATGACACATTTTGTCCTCTTCTTTAATTGTATGCGAGATGCAGTCGTCCTATTAGAAGGAGTTATTTGTGTTTCATCCTTCTTCAAATAATTGTTTTATCTCTTGCAGCATAAAACTTTTATTTTTTTGTGACATGCCCGTGTGCATGCATTTTTGAGCAACTATTAAAGTTAATGGGTATAAAAAGGATACGCTGCTGTTCGTACCATCCACAATCTAATGGTATCCTGGAACGCTGGCATAGATCCTTAAAACAGGCGTTAATGGCACGTCTAAAGAAAAACGGGGCATGGTGTAACGAATTACCAACAGTTTTGTTAGGACTACGTAGGGCAGGTAGGAGCGATAATGGCGTGAGTCCCGCGGAATATATGTACGGTCAAGCAATTCGCTTACCTGGAGACTTTTATGACGTCTCAGATAAGCGATTGAGCGAAGGAAATGCGTTAATAGTAAATGAGCTGTATTTATTTAACAAATTATCCACGATACTGGGTTCTGTCCTAATATCGGTTGTTGTGGCATGTACCACTTCTTCGCTCTTAACGTAATTTAGGAAGCTCTCCTGATTTTCTGGCTTGTGATCGGGTAAGCATGACGGTCCATTCCACCAAAGATCATGTTCTCTCAGGTTTGTACTTGTTAGTCCCCTGCTAGCACAGTCGGCAGGATTTTCGGCAGACTTTACGTATCTCCAGCACGCAGCTGGCATCTCCGTGGTTATTTGACGCACTCTGTTGGCGACAAATACCTTGCACCGATCAGGATCTCCTCGTAGCCATCCTAAAGTTGCTGTTGAATCTGTCCAGCCATAAACCTTGATGTCGAGGCCGAAAAAACTTTCTTTTGCTTTTGCCATTACTTTAGAGAGTAAATGTGCTCCTAATAACTCAAGTCTAGGCAATGAAATGATCTTGTTACAGGGCATCAACCTTGATTTCGCAACTAATAACGAAATATGTGTTTGACCATGATTAGTCGTTTTACAATAAATAACACAAGCATATGCTTTTTGCGATGCATCGCAAAACTCGTGTAATTCAATACAACTCGACGTGTCTTTAGTACCTAACCATCTTGGTATTTTAAATACATTAATATTTTGAATATCTGTCTTAATCTTGATCCATTCTTGGTTAATGGATTCTGGTGGCTTGTCATCCCATTGAAGGTTGTTTTTCCAGACAACTTGAAACAGCAATTTTAACCGGGTAAATTTTAATTGGGGTCAACCACCCTAGAGGGTCAAAGAGCTTTGATATTTCGGAGCAGTTTTCGCTTCGTAATAATCGTATTTTCATCGGCATTAATATCAATTTTTGAACGAAAAAAAAATGTCTTGCTGTGAATTCCAGTGCAGGCCTAATGTTTTCGTTGACTCCGCTTGTTTAAAGTCATAGCTTGTTTCGAGACTATTTTCTTGTAGTTGTTGATAATTGGACCGACATTTTCTTAAATTGAAACCACCAGCCTTTAGTAACTGCTTCAAATCCTGTTGTAATTTTTTGCTGACGTTATCGTATTTGACCCATGTAATAAGTCATCCATGTAAAAGCATTCTTCTACTATTTGTGCTGCAGAAGGATATCTCGATTTTTCGTCATTGGCTAATTGTCTAAGAGTCATCATTGCCAAAAACGGGGCGGCCTTGGTGCCGTATGTAACTGTTCTAAGTTGATACTCTCGTAAGGCTTGATTGGGGCTGTCTCTCCAGATGATTTTCTGAAGACCTTGGTCATCTTCGTGTATCCATATCTGTCGAAACATCTTTTCGATGTCCGCTATGAATGCTACACAATGTTGTCTCCACCTTAGTATCAACGTAAGAAGGTCCTTTTGTAGGTTGGGTCCAGTATGCATACAGTCATTCAACCTTTTACCATTTGATGTTTTCGAAGATGCATTGAATACAACCCGTAATGACGTAGTTATTGAGTCATCGCGAAGTATACAGTGGTGCGGTAAATAGCACTGCGGAGTCTTTTTACTAATTACCGGTTTCATGTGTCCGAGTGATACGTATTCATGAATAAATGTTTTATATTGTTTCGCAATATATTTATGCTTAGAGAATTTCCTTTCTATTTGGTGAAATTGCGCAACAGCCTTGCATTTTGATTCTCCAATTATGTCGTTCGATTAGGACTTGATCGGTAATCGAACTTGATAACTGCCGTCCACCAACATAGTTGTCGTAGACTTGTAAAATTCAATGCATTCATTGTCTTGATAAGAATTCTGGGTGTTCTCAGAAATATCTTCAACTTCCCAAAATTTCTGAATTTCATGAATGTCATTCTGTATAATGTTACACTGTAGACTTTGGACGTCACCGAATAAAATCCACCCGAGGCGCGTTTCTTGCGCGATCGGTGCTGCTCAATTTATCACGAATTGTGTTTTTCATGATAATATTTGCGTAGATATCAGCACCCAATAGCAGATCCACGGGTTTGCTGATGTAGAACTGCGGGTCGGCCAAATGTATATGTTATCTAAGTATGACCATGATGGCCTGGAAAATGTGGTATTTGGAATGTTTCTCGTCAAACTATTCATTATCAGCACGTTTGTTGTAAACGTGTAGTCGTCACTCCGTGAGGTACAAGGGCTGCTCAACATTCCCTTGCAATTGGTGTCGTTCTTGCCAACGCCTGTTATCACGCCCTGACACTTGTGCCGAGGTAATTGTAGTTGCTGCGCTGCATTTTCGGTGATAAGCGAAATTTGTGATCCTTGATCGATTAAGGCGCGCATTTTTCTCTGCAATCCATTGGATCCTGTTACCAAGACAATTGCGGTCGCTAAAAGTACAGTTGATGCTGTCCTTTTCTGCGCCACGTGAGTTGCTTCATTTTGTTCTTGCGTAAGTCCGGAAACGTTCGTTGACGTCACATTGTCATATGAGAACGCGCCATGGAGAATTGTGTTATGCTGTCCATTACATTTTTTGCAACGTTTATTTGACATACATTTCTTGCCATCATGATTGTATAAACAATTTATACAATAATTGAGTTAAACACAAAGTGAAAAATGTGAAATCGAAAATAACAGTCACGAGCAGGATTCGAACCTGCATCTCCTGGATACCGTCTAGATGCTTTGTCAATTCAGCCATCGTGACCCTTGCTCCTGACTGCTAATTTCGATAACACATTCATACTTAACGTCTTTGGGTGACGCCTGCACCATCTGTCGGAAGTATTTTCATACATTATACCGACCAGGTAAACTTTAGCATTTTTCACTTTGTGTTTAATGTATGTTGCTAAGCATGTCAAATCCTGCTCGTGACTGTTATTTTCGATTTCACATTTTTCACTTTGTGTTTAATGTATGTTGCTAAGCATGTCAAATGCTAAATATATATATAAAAATATCTAAATATTTATAGGGTTTGTCATTATTAGGTAAAATCTTAATTGTAAAATTAAGTTTACCTGGTCGGTATAATGTATGAAAATACTTCTGACAGATGGCGCAGGCGTCACCCAAAGACGTTAAGTATGAATGTGTTATCGAAATTAGCACTCAGGAGCAAGGGTCACGATGGCTGAATTGGCAAAGCATCTGGACGGTATCCAGGAGATGCAGGTTCGAATCCTGCTCGTGACTGTTATTTTCGATTTCACATTTTTCACTTTGTGTTTAATGTATGTTGCTAAGCATGTCAAATGCTAAAAATATATATAAAAATATCTAAATAATTGTGTTGTGAAATTGTTTTTCTTTTTAGAGCTGGGTCCATTTCTTGGAACTGTTTACACTAAAATATGCCATGACGATCCTTGCATACTGGACAGGACACAGAAGGAGCCTTTCCTGACGTAGCCTTGTTGCTAGCCTAGTACTGCTTGTCCTGGTGTGCTTTCGACTGGCCTGAGCCGTTTATTGACTTCGGCAAGCTATCTTGTTTACGACGAGCTGCCTCCATCGAGGCGAACTTCTTTTCAAGAAATTCCAAAAAAATTCCTTTAACGATGGTAGTTTTTTAGGTTCTTTTAGCGAGGTACAGTATTCACACAGAACTTCAGAATCCAATTGCTGGCTTATCAGGTAGACGAGTATCGGATTTCAAGTGGTAATATCTATACCTATGTTCTTGATTCCATTTAGACACTCGGATGCTATATCCAATACCCGCTTGATATTGTTTGACGTCACTTGTTGCATGACAGGAATATTTGTCAAGGTGTTCATATATTTTAAGAAAATCATTTTCTTATTATTGTAACGGTTATTTAGTATTTCCCAACACGTATCGTAATTTTCTGTGCTAATTGGTAGGTGCTGAATGAGACGTTCTGGTTCCCCTTTGACTTTGCTTTTTAAAAACTGCATCTTCTGTGCTGCAGATAAGCATGGGTTTCCGAGTATAGCCTCTGTAAAAAGGTCTTTGAAAGAGACCCAATTTTGATAATTCCCGTTGAATATAGGGATATCAAGTTGTGGTGTCGCCTTTTCTCTATGAGCGACGGACCATACCTTGCGATTTATCTCCTTCTTGATTTGGAGATAGTTTTGCTCATGCTGCGTATATGAGTGCTCATAACTTTCATCTATGTCATCGAATTCACTATCGATTTTCCAATAGAGAGAATCGATTGCTTTCGAACGTGCTTCTATAGTTTTTAGAAGGTCATCGACCTCCCACTTTTCTTCTACGACGGTTAGATCAATGTTGGCCAGTGCTCTAGAAAAAGCCTTGAAGTTACTGGCTTGCTTCTGCAGCTTCTCAGCCAATTTGCTATTTGTTCCTCTTGAAACAAACTCTGGGCCCAGCATTGGACTTGAATGGTCCGCCTTACTTTCAGAGACCGCAGCACCTGTTTGCTGACGGCCAAGTAAAGACGGTTTTATTATGCTTGCTTTTTATTGTACTAAATAACATAAAAAACATAGCATCACGCATGTATTCCCCGAAGGGATAGGCAGAGGTGTATTACACACCCACGATTCGCCAGCTATGTTAAGTCACACGTAATAGAGGGCGAGCCTATTGCCATCTACCGGGCACATTTCCAAACTCCGGGCTGCTACTGAGAATTTTTCTTTTTAAGAAAAAGCCCAATAAAACTGCCCGACTCAGGGATCGAACCCAAGACCTCATGATCAGCATTCGCATACACTACCGCTGCGCCACCGAGGCAGATAGCTTACCAAGGCAGTTGGCTATGTTATTAAATAACATAGCCAAATAAAGCTAAAGTGACACTTATTGAATTTAGCTTTTGTTAATTTATCTATAAAGCATCAACAGACCTTATTCTAGATTAAGATTATCATTCTTCTCTCAAAACATAGGTTGTGAAGCGCGAAAAATTTGCGTATTTTGACTAGCTTTTATAAACTAGCTACATTTTATTCTCCATGGGTTGTTATTATGTATTGTCTACATGGTGTTAGCCCAGGTAAAGCAACTCAGTGGTTTCCATACTTGCTTGTAAGGAGCAGATGATTACTATGCAGCCTAAACCTCCAATTAATATAAAAAATATAGCTGAAAGTATTCAGATCTTAGATTTAAAATTATTATTATAATGTAAGGCTGGCCACAGCTGCATCCAATAAAAAAACAATAATAATTAATAATAACCTGGAGGTAACAATAATACTTACATTACACCAGTGTCCAAAGTCAAATCAGCCATCTTACATGAATTATTTTAGAAATGTATGCCCAAATCTAAAACAGAAATAGATTAATAATGGTTGAGAATAAATGTTGATTATTTTTTATATCTAATGATTTTTCTTCTAGTACGCTATAGAGTAAGTTGAAACTTTGGATTTTTACACTAATTTACACACTTCTTTTATATGTGATAAATAACATTTTAAAAGTCAGTTGCACTGCAGTCACCAGCTCACCAGGTCATGGTGAGCTAACTTTCTTGAGTTATTCAAAAATGTGTTTATTATAAACAAACAGCTGGCAATGGTAAGTTTTTTTTTTATTATAGCTATCTAAACCATTATGCCATATTGAAAATCATAAGTACTTACAGCTCTGAGTTTTTACAAAAGGTATGGGGCAATTTGTAAACCATGTATTTGCAATAAATTTTTAAATCTACTCAAAAAGACATACCTTGGATAGTCATTTGGTTCATTTACACCAATGCATTAAGTCATTTAATTCATTTTAACAGCAAACATCATTTATATAAAGAAATTGAAATGCACCATTTTAGAATTGTACTAAGGATAACTAGGTACATGATAAAATTAAATAATTTTCTCATCTAGTTTATTTATTAAGTAGGTCACGGAAGGTAATGGGAGAGGGTCCAATGTGAGATAATATTTATAGGTCACAAAAAACATCATGCAATATAACAAGGAGGGACAGTGTCCAAAAAGCTGAATTTTAGTGTGTGACCATTAATAGGTAAATATATCTTTTATTTTAATGAATGAAATTGAATCTCTATTATATTTTGTTAAAACAAGTCTACCACCTTCTCATAAAGGTAAATGAAGAATCTTTCCAAGATATGAATCAACTCTAGTCTACTTAATAAAAAATACAGTGACAGATATTGTTACAAAAATAAAAATAAACATCTTTAATTCAATGTCATCTTCAAACAGTGATACAATAATAATTAATTTGATTTTGCCCAGTTCCACAATAATAAATATAAGGCCAGCAATCATATACAGCACTTGTTACTAGTGATAAAATATAGTCAAGATACAGTTTTGTATTTGACGGGCCCAGTGCTTGTGTAATGTAAATCATGACCTTAGTTTTTTTTTAATAGGTAAGTACATAACTATTGAATGCGAGTACGTTTACATTAGATAGCTAGAGCCCATTGCAAATGTATACAATAAAATACTTCCAGTGTTCATCGACGACTTTTTAGGGCAGAGTGGTATATTCTATATTCCTTGAAAGCGTGAATGATGAATTGGCTAGACCTACAGCTAGCAAATCACGTCATAGAATAGAATAGCGAGAAACCTATCAACCACGCACATTATCTCTGAATATTTGAATCATATTACAAAATATTTAGAACGAAGTTTTATCAATCCAAACTGATAAACTTAGCAAAAATTTGATCTAACTAATAATGAAAGTCTACGCGTCAAAGAAAATTATACATAGAAATAAATAAGAAGAAAATTAATATGTACATACCTAGATAGGAAATCAATTCTGTGCATAGTCTTATAAATGAAGTGTTTCGAACTTTTGAATATAATTAATTATATCTAACCGTTAATTCAGTTCAAACTTCAAATTATTGTTACTTACCTACCTACGTTTCTAATACAGTTGTCAATTTTCTCATTTTTTTGTTTTGTTTTGTTTATGGCATTGGCAGAACCATCAGCCTAACAATAACATGAACATCGTTATTCTCCATTCACAAGTAAGTTTAATTCATCAAAAATCGTAGTTGAAGTCAGTCATATAAAATTATTCATAGTCAAGTCAAAGTCCCACTCCAGTAAAACGATGGCGATCTTACTGAAGCTTCTATGGAGTTTTTGGAAACAACAGGAAAAAACACCTTATGTCGCACTACATCACTTGCCAACACTTATGCAAATACACAAATAGTTTATAAGCAAAAGGCCACCACTTTTACACATTAATACTTGAAATAACACAAGTTTAGGAAAATAATGCAGAGCGACGATATGATCTTCTTCCTGTTCCCGCCAAAAACTCCTCACAATTTTCTCAAATAAAATATCAAAGACTAGAAAAAAATATCACCACAAACAAGTCTAAGTCGATTCTCAGATTAGGGTAAATCAAAAAAGTATATATCTAATTTATTCGATGTTATCTATACAATTTGCTATGCAATATATCGTATCGAATGATATTTTGACAATTATTTATTCTCAGAGAGTAAAAGTGACTTAAAGTCTTAGACGAAGAATAATATAGACTCCTCAGACTAACTAGACGGAGCCACGGCGTGGCCACACTTGGAACAGCAAAATTTTTTTTAAATGTTGCCTAGTTGACAAACATTTAACCATATTTGGGCAAAATAAACGATAGTTAGAATGAAGTCTGTAACTTGATCGTAAATAAGAAACTCTTCGTAACAAATATTTAATTGAAAATCACAGCGTTTATCAAAATAATTATTTAAAATTAAATCTACCACCCCTTCTATTCATCCAACCATCAGTCTTTAAACTTCCACTGCTAGAAATTGGCCTCCCCAAGAGAGCACCAGAACTAACGGGCTTGTGCTGACTGCATGCAACAGCTCCCTGCAGCTTTGACCATATATTTGGTCCATCTGGTGAGAGGCCATATTACGCTGCGCTGTCCGATACGTGGTCGCAACTCGAAAACCTGTTTCCCCAATGGTTGTCAGCTCGTCGAGCGATATGGCCTGCTCATTGCACAGCATGCAAACCTGGCAGGCTATGTCGGATATTCACGTTCTACGGATCTCCGTAATAAGAATTCGATCACGTAGGGAAATCGTCGTATTTTCGATTTCACATTTTTCACTTTGTGTTTAACGTAGGGAAATACCAAGACTTTGAGCCTTGATGCAAGGTAAGTATTGCTGCTCCATAAATTGCCATTCTGTTCGATATCTCATCTGGTAAATAATAATAAGTTATATTTAATAAAATAATAGTACACAAGAATACAATTAAATTGTCTTTTCTTTCTTTTCTGGGTCAAATAAGAAAAGAATTATCATCCTTCCTGCGCTGATTTAATTAATTGAATAAGAACTTAGAGCAAATCAGTTTCTCTGAATTCTAGATTTTGACTACAGCGCCAGTCATAATCTAGAATTGAGATTTACTTACAAAGATGAAATTACAACTGCCTCTATGGTGCAGTGGTAGTGTAAGCGACTGCTGATCATGAAGTCTCGAGTCGATCCCCGGGTCGGGCAGTGTTATTGAGATTTTTCAAAATAATAAAAAGATTCTCAGTAGCAGCCCGGAGTTTGTAAATGTGCCCGGTAGACGTCAATAGGCTCGCCCCCTATTACGTGGCACTTATACATAGCTGGCGAGTCGTGGGTATGTAATACACCTCTGACTACTCTTTCGGGGAATACAGGTGTGATGCTATGTTTTTTGAAGTTACAAAGACTTTAAAAGCTATACTTACATGAACATATTCACTGGTAATAATTTTGCACCCAACGTTACTATTTTCTTATTATGTATAGTGAAACATCAACAAAATGTCGTAGAACATATTTTGGGTATTTCGTGGGTTGCCTCGTTTTCACGTAGCATACACCCATTTCGATCTCGCATCTGGATTAGAGGAAAACCTAAAATAGTAAATATTTATCCTCATCTCATGAATTACATATAAATTTTAGTAAAGTGAAAACTGGGCAAATTAAATTCGCAAAAAGGCAACACCGAAACAAATCTCAGTAATAGAAACTTAGCTAGAAAACGTGTTTTGCGAGTGTATCTTAGTAGCAATTATTAATTTTGAGAAAAAAGCCAATTTTATATCACTTTATAGCATTCAACCATTTATTTTTTTTATTTTCAACTACATATGAATGAAATGTTATACTTGTATTTTTTGGCTCGCTGTAGCTTTTGTAGCATAGTACAATATTTTACAAGTACTATTATCACGTAGTCTTTTTCTCAAAACACTCATTAACACAAATTAACATTAAATTTAATTAAAACCCGAATTTTTATACAAATGTTCGATTATGTCAGTTGAATCGTGACAGACAAAGCATTTTGACATCGTGACAATACCGAAAACTGGCCATGGCGACAAAGACAAAAATCTATGACTGTCTGTTTTTTGCACCAGTAAATTGTATCTTGTACTCTCGCTTATACATGACATAGAATTTTCTTCGCTCTGTCTAGATATATTTAGTCTGAGATAGACTCGCTACTATTTTGATATTAAGGGTGAAGAAAAGGATGCACATATTTGGTTTTACCAAGAGTGAGAGAGACACATGTATAAGTATTTTTATCCTTTTCGCGTATGCGTTATTTGTATTTGGACCCAATCAACTGGGTTTGATGATATTATTATTCCCTCGAAAAGCTTAAGCGAAGGTTTCCATAAGCTACAGCAAATTCTTCATCTATTACGAAATGCAGATCTTACACTAAAGTTAAGTAAGTGCTATTTTTTCGGCAAGACCGTAGATTACTTAGGTTTTGAACTCAGCAAGGAAGGCATTAGACCCGGATCTCTAAAAATAAAAGCAGTCCAAGACTTTCCAGAACCCACTGATCAGCATGGTGTACGACAATTCATCGGTCTCTGCAGTTTCTTTGGAAGATTTGTAAGAAATTTTTCCGTCATTGCCAAACCGTTAACTAGTCTCCTCAAAATGAATAATAAATGGACATGGGGAGCTGAGCAAAATGAATCATTTCATACCCTTAAAAGTGAACTCGTCAAAAGCCTACCCTGTCGTTTTTATGACCCATAAGCTTCTACGGAGATGCACACAGATGCGTGTAAATTAGGCGTTGCTGGTATACTGATGCAAAGGGATAGTGATTATATACTGAAGCCCTTGGCTCTTCATTATATACTCTTTGCCTGTGGCATATTATAGCCGTCAAACTACTACTGACGACTGAGACTGACGAGCAGCATATGACGGCGTACGAACTCGAGACACTTGCGCTTGTGGCATCATTAAAGAGGTTTCATGTATATTTAATAGGCATCGAGTTTAAGGTATTTACAGATTGTAATTCGCTTCGAGCAACATTTCTAAAGAAAGATTTGATACCTAGGGTTGCTAGGTGGTGGATATCAATGCAGGAGTTCAGTTTCTCTATAGAGTATCATCCCGGAAGGTCTATGAGTTATGTAGACGCGTTAAGTCGAAATCCATCCAACGACGTCGGTATCTGTACCGACCTCTGGGTCATGACAATAACGACAGACAATGACTGGTTATCAACTGTACAGCAGGCAGATTCCGAAATTCAACGAAAAATCGCAATTTTAAAGGACCCTGAGTTGACTAGCGCTGTAGACGTCTGTAAAAACTTCGTCGTTAAGAACGGTCATTTATTAAACACAAAGTGAAAAATGTGAAATCGAAAATAACAGTCACGAGCAGGATTTGAACCTGCATCTCCTGGATACCGTCCAGATGCTTTGCCAATTCAGCCATCGTGACAATTGCTCCTGACTGCTAATTTCGATAACACATTCATACTTAACGTATTTGGGTGACGCCCGCCATTTTTCACTTTGTGTTTAATGTATAGTGCTAAGCATGTCAAATGCTAAAAATATATATAAAAATATCTAAACGGTCATTTATTTAGGATAACAGATAAGGGTGACCGGTGGGTGGTACCTAAAGGCATCCGATGGCAAATTTTAAGGCAGTGTCAAAATCCTCAAGTAACCTTTGCATCCAATTCCCAAAATGGATTCTCCGTTTGCTACGTTTCATATTGACCATGTCAGCCCTTTTGTGAGGAGCACGAAAGGAAATACACATCTATTCGTTATTATTGATGTTTACTCTAAATTCATTATACAAAAGCCTATTAAGAGCACTAAGGCATCTATAGTTATAGATAGACTAAGGGAGTACTTTAGTATTTTTGGTGTTCCGAGAGAGAATATCAAAGAGAATCATCTCAGACAGGGATTCGTCTTTTACTTGTGGTCAGTTTAAGGAGTTCTAAGATGTACTGGGCGTTAAACATGTATTAAAGTACAGTATCTATCCCACGGACAAGTCGAACGATGTAATCGCACCTTACTTGATTCTCTTACTGTTAAGTGTATAGGACAAGACGAGAAAAAGTGGGACCTGTCTGTTCTCTACGTGCAGTGGGGCCTTAATAATACACATAATAAGGCGATTGGCAGGTCACCTGCGGAAGCTCTTTTTGGTAATTCTCTAGTAGGAACCGCTGACAGTAGAATTAGAATCTTGCTGGACAAAGATAGTAGTTTTACCCGTGAGTCGTTGGAGGGAATTCGGAATAAAATCAATGATTACATTACTAGCTATCAGGAGAAACAGAAGACTTATTATGATAGGAATACTGTAAAACCAAAGCTGTACAAAGTTGGAGATTTAGTCAGTATTGAGAGAGTGGTTCCATCAGATGGTCAGAGCTGAAAGTTAGTGCGTAGGTATCAGGGAACTTATCGCGTAACTTCCGTATTAGTGACCGTTATCAGGTTGAAGACACTCCAATCACTCGTAAGAACGATCGCAAATATAAATCCATAATAGCCGTAGACCACATGAAACCTTGGTTAAACTTCCAAACGATAGATGAGTCCGCCCAGAGTAATGTTAGCAGTGATGATGATTCGGGTAACATTAACTACCGCTACATTATTGAGAGAAAAAAAAATCAAGTCACGCTACAGCAATTACACAGCGTTATAGTGCAGTTAATTAAACACGTGTCAGACAGATGATATTTGTTAGACTGAAACGCCATCTATGATATACGTTTTAGGTAAATTAGATGATTTGTGAAAGTGCGCGGCATTGGTGCGGATTTGGCCTAATGACGTGAATATATACCGTTTCTAACCTGCTTCGGTAAGGCGTGTTACGTATGGTATTCAGAGCAGAAGCGGCCTGGTACTACTGCGTGGTACGTTTATTCAACAAGTGCGTAAGATTTATCTAAGAGATTTATGAAATAAATCAGATGATTTAAGTATGTGATTGGCAGAGATAGCCATTTATGTGCGACATTGGTGCAGATTCGGCCTAATGTCGTGAACATGTACCGTTACTTAGTGACCTCAGTCAAAGAGTATCACATGTAGTATTCAGTGCAGAAGTGGCCTGTTGCTACGTTGACAAAGGCAGACCGGCCTAGTCCGATGAAATGTTATAAAGTTGTATTCAGGGCAGACGGACCCAGTTGCCACGGTTGACAGAAGGAGGTGCTAGTGACTTAAATTAGGGCAGAGTGAGCCCAGAACCACAGGTGTGGTCAGATAGTGCTAGTGATTTAAATAAGGGCAGAGTCAGCCCAGAACCACAGGTGTGGTCAGATAGTTAAGTGCTAGTGATTTTAATAAGGGCAGAGTCAGCCCAGAACCACAGTTATGGTCAGATAGTTATAAGGTGGCGCGTGGTATTTAGTGCAGATATGCCTATTACCATCATGAACCAAATTAGAATTACTTGTGTCACAATACATGTAACAGGCAGTGTTAAGATGACCTGCTATTGCAGTTGATGAAGGCATGATATGGCCTTAGTATAGCTAGCTAGCTCTAAATATTTATAGGGTTTGCGTCATTATTAGGTAAAATCTTAATTGTAAAATTAAGTTTACCTGGTCGGTATAATATATGAAAATACTTCCGACAGATGGCGAAGGCGTCACCCAAAGACGTTAAGTATGAATGTGTTATCAAAATTAGCAGTCAGGAGCAATTGTCACGATGGCTGAATTGGCAAAGCATCTGGACGGTATCCAGGAGATGCAGGTTCAAATCCTGCTCGTGACTGTTATTTTCGATTTCACATTTTTCACTTTATGTTTAATGTATAGTGCTAAGCATGTAAAATGCTAAAAATATATATAAAAATATCTAAATATAGCTATATTAGATAAATTATATTTCCTGTAATCATAGTTAATAAGATATTTTTGTTTTCTGTGAATTTTCTACTCATCCGTTGCTTGTCTTAAGACGAGAGCGTGTTATAGTTGTCGGATGGCCGAATGTAAGACACAATGACGGTAATGAGTGGATAAATTGACTAAAGGTATGGCTTTTACTACATGATGTATAAAGAAAAGGGAGTACCAATAAGAATATTATATTTTTGCACCTGTAAAACAAATAGATTAAATAATTAATTATAATAAACAGTATCAATTATGATGCCGGTAGTAAATTGCATAGCGACGTAATGCTAGAGGGCGCTAGCTGAGCTATGCCTTTACTACCGGAAGCTTTAAATACGTTGTTCAACTCACTGCTGTGTATGGGCCTCTTTTCCCTTGTACTATTTTTCCCTGTTTCGGCCTAATCTTGCCTATGTATGATGGCCCTTAAAGGAACGATAAACATTTTTCATCAAAATCGTTTCAAAAGTTAAAAAGATTAGGACCAAGCTGTGTAATTGTTTATTATGGGGAATCGGTTCATATGTATTTAAGTTAAGGTTCATACTGTACGTATAAAAAAGACACAACAAAAGATTTCTATTAAAATTTAGTACTGATAAAAAAAAAATTATGTTTATACAAAACAAATCAGTTATTTTTTTAAATAATGAAGTTGTGTAAATTAAACAGTTTTTTCAGAGAATATTAAATCCTACCTCGTCATTACCTATAGTCATTTTCTTCGCAACTTTTGTTCTGCAAAATCTTTAATAATATCTGATAAATTTATTTTGTCCCAAACCTGGTGTTCTATTTAAATCATAGCCAATCCAAATAATATATTCTGTGTCATGGTGGATCGTAGATAATTTTTTATTATTTTTAGTTTAGAAAAGCTTCTTTCCCCACTTACAACTGTTACTGGTAAAGTTAAAAGGATCCTGAGCGCAATACTGATATTTGGACCAAATCTTAAATCTGTTACAAATTTCAAAACATCTTGAGGAGATAAATTACTATTTAAAAACATACACAGGACTGACAACTCCTCACAAAGTTCTTATGCATTTATATCGCTTGAGTTCCAATTCTCATGAGTTAAAATAGCCTCTAGGTTCTTACAATGTTCTAACAATTCATCTTTTGGGAGTTCTCTTAAGGCATATATGTTATACAAAAAAGCAAAATGTTTAGTGTGCTCAGAAATCTGGGAAAATCTTAATTCTAAAGTTCATGGCTGTATTTATAATGTGAAAAAGTACTTCAATTTTATATTTTTGATGAGGCTCAATGATTGGTTCGTCAACACACTCACAAGTGAATTGCTTTTTCTTGGATTGTGCACGAGGTCTAGCCACATTTTCGAAGTCTAACACCTTGCAATTAATTTCAGAAGCTAAGGCTTTGGCGTCTTCAAGAACTTGAGTAAAATACTCATGTGAACGTGAGTTTTCAAAGAAATCTTTTGTATTTTTTAGTAATTTAATGACGGAAACTAAGTTAAAATCTTTACATTAATTTACTAACAGGGTTTATGCGATTCAAAGTTTCGTACCAAATTATAATAGAACATAAAAATTTAAAATGTTTAATTTGGTTCAACAAACCCGAAGCTTCGTCTCGCGTGGAGGTATCTATGTTTTGGTAAACACTAAACAATGCATCATAATTTTTTCCTATTTGATGTCTTACTGGTTTTATTGCTTCGATTCGACTTTCCCATCTCGTGTCACTAAGTGGTTTGACAGTAATACCCTTTACATTCTTCAAAAGAATTGATCACCTTAATGTTGAAGTTTTTGTTCAACATTAAGTTTGTTTTTGCACAGTATTTGAGTGAGGACTTTGCCATGTCGTTTACCACTAAGTTTAAAGAATGACTACTGCAAGGAACGTAAAATGCCTGTGGATTGATGTTTTTAATCCTGGCTTGGACACCACTTTGAATACCTTTCATATTAGATCTATTATCGTACCCTTGCCCTCTTATGTTTTTTAAAGACAATCCAAGTGCTGATAATTGGTCCACGATAATTTCTGTTAGTGCCAACCCAATCTACAGGAGATTTCTCGATTGGTATAAATCCAAGAAAACTTTCATTTATCACAATCTCTGACGTTCTTGAAGAATTTCTCAAAGATAGAAAGAAGTTCACAAAAAATGCAGAAGAATTCACTAAAAAGTACAGTGAAAAGCGACCCACTGACTAACCTAGCCAAATGGGCAATCATTGTTTAGCTTGGACTTGCAGCTTTGGCGTTTAACAGTGGTATGTGCGTGTATAAGTGATTTAATGTGCATTTACCTTTTCCATACATTTTTTAAGATCTCTTGAAGCATTTGGGAATAAATTGACTGTAATAATCATTGTCGCAAGTTCAAACTAAAATTGCATTTCGTTTAAATAGCTTTTCAATCACCTTGCTTGCATTACAAGTATAACGTTTAAATTATAAAATAATTCAGCAAACAACTTGAGTGAATCAGTTTTATTATATTAGCACTATTTTTCTACTTTATTAAATTTTTGCTGTTCAGATCTTAAAAACCATATTTAAATATTGTCTTGCTTATAAAAATTATTCTGCTAAGGTGTTTAAATATATAGCATGTCTACTTAATGTCTTAGCCATTTATGTAAAAAAATAAATGGTAAATTGTGTTGTAGGCCGAATCTGAGTTAATGTTTTGAACAAATTTTTTATCATTACATTGACACCAGTGTAATGATAAAAAATTTGTAAGTTGTAATAAATACACATTTATTACATACATTTTATTCGCGAATTTATTATTTATTGGTGAATGGTCTTGGGATTGAATAATAGAAATATACCTAATTATCATAGTCATCTGCTCAGTTTTGCTAGCGTTTGGAGTACAATCTAAAATAATAGAATAATATTTCGATGTAATGATAGCTTCCATTATATATTTTTTTATGCCGTCTGAAATTGTATTAATGAACTCATTTTGAATAGTTTTACATGAGTAGGTGGCTTGTTTCTCTTCTTTTGTCAAACTCTGCGTTTTCAACATGTTCCTGCATAACGGGATCAAATTCAGCTAACAACTCTACTAGTTTTAAAAAATTACCATTGTTGTGTTGATACAGTTTATCAGAAGTATTGCTATTGGGCCACGTGCCTGGGTCGACATCTAAATAGATGTTGATTCTGTAAAAACACTTGGAGTTGCAATAGCACCTTCACCTACAATCGCACCATCACCTGCAATAGCACTTTCACCTGCAATAGCACCTTCACCTGTAATAGCACCTACACCTGCAATAGCGCTTGACCCAGAAGTAGAAGCACCAGGTTCACAGATTATATTGGAATCGGACGTATGTTCTTCTCGAGGTTTAAGCGGAATCTCAGCTATAGCATCGGTTTCTGGTATGGGTGACGATGGTTTGTTTAGCTCACCTTCTTCAAAAAGGACTCTAATGCCCCTGCTTGCTTTTGTCGCTCTGCATCTTTTTCAAGTCTTTGTTTTTTATGTTGGTGTCCCGACAAGCATGATCTACGGTCAGCCATTCTGTACAGTAAACAATTTTTTTTTATACTACGTCGGTGGCAAACTAGCGCACGGCCCGCCTAATGGTAAGCGGCTACCGTTGCCTATGGACGCCTTTGATACCAGAGGCATCACACGCGCTTTACCGACCTGCTTTAATGAGGATTTGTTGTGTTGACAGCTAAGTTACATGTGCACCCCACCAACAACACAACAAATCCTCATGGAGCCCTGTAACCTTACACACAGGAACACAACACCACTTGATAGTAGTATAATTTGGCTGTGGTTTTATGTAAGGCAGGAGTAATAACCAGGTCGTGCTGCTCCAATTCGAGCTAGATAAATAGATGTAATAACATTGCTAATGTTAAAAATTCGAGAGTCATTCTGTTTCTCTGACACTGACTGCTAAGTTTTTTCGATTTAACCAATGAATCGCAGTCACAGATGAAAATTAACAAGCCGAAAGAGGGACAATGTTAATTTTCACACAATTTACATACCACTTAAAACATTTTTAACATACCTTGCGGTCAATATTAAATTAAAGGGCTGGTTTCACCACCAAAAGTATGTTACTATTTAAGATAAGGAATAAAAAGTGAGTACACCTTTCAGCAAGGTGTGTTCACTATTACGTATTTTTTTACGTATCACAATTTACTTTATAAAATAGATAGGGACTTACGATGTAAATTCACACGCGCGCTTCAATATTTATATGATTAAACTGCCCCACTAAAAATCACGTCACTTTCAAATTTAAGAATAGAACCATCTTGTAGACGTAACTTGTAGGATAACACTTCCAATTTTAATTGCAAAATTAAACTTACTACATTAGATGAATGCATGTAAATGCAATGCCAATAGACGGCGTTGGTCGTTAAGACAAATGTGATGAGGAAATTCGGTATTTCTAGAAATAGTACGATAGCTATAGCTATAGATAGGATTAGAGCACTAAGAAAGGAAGGGACGCAGGTTCGATTCCCACTCGTACTAAAATACTCTTTTTCCTTATTTACAAATTATAATTTGTACTTAAAGAGAAGCTGAGCATGTCAAGTGCTAAAATATAGATCAAAAAAATCATTTTTTAATTAATTGATAAAAAGAAATCTACTTAATAGGTACCAATCAGTCGATTATTACCATAGAGAAAAAACACTATCTCCATAATAGATAATGTAAGCTCAGTATAACACATCGCGAATACTACATAGTGCCAACATTCGAAAGAAAATAAATGAAATGTTACCCTGTAGCACGAGCTCACTTTTTCCGGCGGCACGAAGCGCAACGCGAGTGGTCGTATCCAAAAATAAATTATCGTGTATTGGCGGTATGTACCATTATTATATTTTGTATTTAGTTATTTGAACATATTATTTGGAGTGTGAGCAATTAATCTTATGGTGAGAGTCAATTAATTTCATGGAAATGTGTTTTTTAAGTTTACTACCAACAATTTTTGTTTTAGGTGTGACTGAAACTTTGTTAAAAGTATTGAGTAAGTATTTATAAAAGTATCGATACGTCAAAAATATCGGAACAAAAGTATCGTGTCCAAATATACTTAGTATCGAAGTATCGACATGACTCGGAGGGGCTACTCCGATTTTCGATATTCGACAATCGTATAGTGCCGTTCCTCTTGAACTCCAGTCAAACAATATTTAGGTGAGTGGGACGGCGCTATATGATTACCGAATATCGAAAATCTGAGTAGCCTTTCTGGTATCGGTACTTTTTGCGGATCCACACTTCTTCATTCTTTCTTTCGAACTAAAATAATTCAGTTAAGTAAAATACTTAAATATTTCCACTATACAACCTGAAGTAGGTTGGAAGGTGGCACATAAAATTCTCAACCTGCCAACTTGTTTGGTGGATGGCTAATGGCTAAGTTGGAAGATAGGAATAGGTAAGTCAATTTTGCCGCCCCTCATTTTTTGCCGCTCTGGGCAAATGCCCGGCTTGTCCCCCGCTTCTCCGCACTAGATGTTTCACAGGAAGGCGCAGCATAGGATGGACTCCCACCAGAAGGACTGAGGACCTGGTCAAAACCGCAAGGTGCCTTTGGATGTAGTCACTAGAGTGCCGGTTTGGAATGTCTGTAGATGATCCTATGACTCACCATTATGACGGAAGGTGGTCATGTTTTATTCGGTATTGTGGCTCATGAACTCGACACAAGAGCCGGGCTTGTATGACGTCGAGCCCGACACTCCTCCTGGATCCTGTTGGTACCTCAGTGAACTTGCATTTTGGACTATGTTAACAAAAAAAAGGACCGCTTGTTGTGGCGTTCTCTTAGGGAGACCTATTATGTACAGCAGTGAACGTTGAATGACTGATGGATGAAATAAAATATTATTGTGTACATGTTCTTATATAACGTATTACCACACTTTCAAATTTTTTTCTCCTGATATGGTCACATCACAAACTTATATAGGTATGTTTGGTCTGTGTTGAATGAACGTCTATACTCAGGATTAAATGATTATTTATTTCTTTATGCTTTTTACAACCTAAATCTGTTCAATAAAGTGTTATGCCCTTTTTTTCTGTTTGTTTAAAAAGAAGGAGAAATAATTATACAGGCAGATAAAAATTTACGCAATTAAAAAAATCTTTATCTGCCCTAAACTTTATTGATCGCTTGAAGGACTGAAGTATCGATATCGATATTTTTTTCGCACTTCCTTAGCAATTTCTGCCATTTTCAGTTCAAAGACTTAGAAATGGCTCGATAAATTTGTAGTTATTTCTTCTCCTTCTGTTTACAGCTCATTGTTAGAGTGGGACACTAAAGAATTCTTCTATCATTATCTCAGACTAACTAGACGGAGTCACGGCGTGGCCACACTTGAAACAGCAAAATTTTTTTTAAATGTTACCAGGTTGACAAGTATTTAAGCATATTTGGGCAAAATAAGTGATAGTTAGAATGAGGTCTGTAACTTGATCGTAAATAAGAAACTCTTCGTAACAAATATTCAATTGAAAATCACAGCGTTTACAAAATAATAATTTAAAAGTAAATCTACCACCTCTTCTATTCATCCAACCATCAGTCTTTAAACGTCCACTGCTGGACGTTGACCTCCCCAAGAGAGCACCAGAACTAGCGGGCTTATGCTGACTGCATCCAACAGCTCCCTGCAGCTTCGACCATATATTTGGTCCATCTGGTGGGAGGCCATATTACGCTGCGCTGTCCGATACGTGGTCGCAACTCGAAAACCTTTTTCCCCAACGGTTGTTAGCTCGTCGAGCGATATGGCCTGCCCATTGCCACTTCAACATGCAAACCTGGGAGGCTATGTTGGATATTCACGTTCTATGGATCTCCGTAATAAGAATTCGATCACGTAGGGCAATACCAAGACTTTGAACCTTGATGCAAGGTAAGTATTGCTGCTTCATAAATTGCCGTTCTGTTCGATATCTCATCTGGTAAACAATAATAAGTTATATTAAATAAAATAATAGTACACAAGAATATAATTAAATTATCTTTTCTTTCTTTTCAGAGTCAAATAAGAAAATAATTATCTTCCTTCCAGCGCTGATTTAACTAATTGAATAAGAACTTAGAGCAAATCAGTTTCTCTGAATTCTAGATTATGACTACAGCGGTAGTCATAATCTTGAATTGAGATTTACTTACAAAGATGAAATTACAACTGCTTCTGTGGTGCAGTGATAGTGTAAGTGACTGCTGATCATGAGGTCTCGGGTTCGATGCCCGGGTCGGGCAGAGTTATTGAGATTTTTCAAAACAAAAAAAAAATCTCAGTAGCTGCCCGGAGTTTGTAAATTTGCCCGGTATACATAGCTGGCGAGTCGTGGGTGTGTGATACACCTCTGCCTACCCCTTCGGGAAATACAGGTGTGATGCTGTTTTTGAGGCTAGAAAGACTTTAAAAGCTATACTTACGTGAACATATTCACTGGCAATGATTTTGCTCCCAACGTTACTATTTTCTTATTATCTATAATGAAACATCAACAAAATGTCGTGGAACATATTTTGGGTATTTCGTGGGTTGCCTCGTTTTCCCGTAGCATACACCTATTTCGATCTCGCATCTGGATTAGAGGGAAACCTAAAATAGTAAATATTTATCATCATCTCATAAATTACATATAAATTTTAGTAAAGTGAAAACTGGGCAAATTAAATTCGCAATAAGGCAACACCGAAACAAATCTCAGTAATAGAAACTTAGCTAGAAAACGTGTTTTGCGAGTGTATCTTAGTAGCAATTATTAATTTTGAGAAAAAAGCAAATTTTATATCACTTTATAGCATTCAATCATTTAATTTTTTTATTTTCGACTACATATGAATGAAATGTTATACCTGTATTTTTTCGCTCGCTGTAGCTTTTGTAGCATAGTACACTATTTTACAACCACTATTATCACGTAGTCTTCTTCTCAAAACACTCATTAACACAAATTAACATTAAATTTTAATTAAAACCCGAATTTTTATACAAATTTTCGATTATGTCAGTTGAATCGTGACAGACAAAGCATTTTGACTTTGGGTATTGTAATCTTTGATTTTGACATCGTGACAATACCAAAAACTGGCCACGGCGACAAAGACAAAAATCTATGGCTCTGTTTTTTGTACCAGTAAATTGTATCTTGTATTCTCGCTCATACATGTCAAAGAATTGTCTTCGCTCTGTCTAGGACGTATTTAGTCTGAGATCATTATATGCCTGTGTGCACCATAGAGTAAAGTAAGTGTGCACTCATTTTACGCATTAATTTATCTTATTTTTATTAATATTTATAATATAAATAAGTACAATTATGGCATTGTCATGTCACATCTACTCAATTCTCAGAAGAGTTACATTTTCTAAACTGAGGCCGACCGGTCATTTTTATTGTTCTCAAAATACTGAGTCTTCTGAAGAGCAAATACCTATCGACCCATCGAAGGACCGAACAAAAATCATCCCTGTTGAAACTAGTATCAAATATCTTCAGAGTAAAGCTTATCAACAGACTTATGGTGACAGAGCTGTCTGGGTTTTGTACCGTAGAAATCATAAAGGTGCACTTGCTCCAAGGAAGACAAGAAAATCGTGTGTTCGAAATGGTATAATATCTACTGGAAACCCATGCCCTATTTGTCGAGATGAATACCTTGTATTGGATCATAGAAATACCGGGCTACTAGAACAGTTCATTTCAGAATATACTGGCCAGGTTAGTAATCGCTAATAAAACTAACCTACAATTTTGTTTCAGAGTAAACGTACATATTCTATTTCAACATTGTATAACTAGTTTCTATTGTATTGAAAAGGAATTAAACTTTGCTGAAGGCTGTTACTGCAGCTTAATTTTGGATAATGACCTGATTTACTGCTACTTTCATTTACTTATTCAAAAATAGTTTATTAGGCCATTGAAAACACAAGAAAATACAACAACATTGTATAAATTAATTCAATGGTCAAATGGTTGACAGCTCTGCATAGTGCCAGGCAGAGGCAAAATTGCAAACCACCTGATGTTGGTATTCTGTTGCAATGGCAATACACAAAAATACATTGATCAATAATACATTTTTATGTGCCATTAGAGCTATAAAGTTAGTATAAAGTTATTTATACTACTAAGTTCATAAACAAGCTTATGGCCCGCATGATTCTACACATTACTGTATGTCTATTGATCCTGTATGCCAGTACATCACCTGTGCATTACCAACCTCAGGATGAAGAGGAAAGATTGTAGAGAGAGAATGAGGAGATAGAGAAGAAGATTGATAGAGATGGGCTAAGAAGGTGTATAGAATGGATGATCGAGGGGATAACAAAGGACCTTAGTACCTATCAGATTTTGTTACATAAATCAGCAGATGACTAGCACCTAATATATGAAGTTAATGCATTAGCATTAGTTCTCATACATGTACTTAAATAAAAATACCAATCCACTTTAGATGTAAATTTATATTTAAACTTTCATGTTGGGCACTGTTATTATTCTCCAAGGCTATAAATTCTTGTGTGTTAAATATTATACTTTGTTTTCAGATACTGGATGCCTTCAAGACAGGCCTTTGCCGAAAGAAACAAAAAGAACTGCTTGTTGCCATTGAGAGGGCTTGGGATCATGGCTACTTGAGTTATGATGTACCATTCAGGAAATATGATTATACTCTTTATAATAAAACTGCCAATTCTGGTTAAAAATCTTTATTAAGTCTCTTTGAATATAGTTACTCTTTGTTTTATTGCACAAGTGTTTTATTTACAATGCCGTAACTGCAATGGACATAACAGCTGTTGTTTATGTTATAAATTATGTCACATTACTACATTTATCTAAAAAAATACTTTACTGCATATGTAATATGATGTCAGCATTGAGAAAGCATTGGCTTTTTATGAGTACAAGGTAAAAAAAAGTATATATATGACATGTAGCAAAATTTTATATTTGAGCATTAAGTAATTAAATAGTTTAACTATGTAACAAACCTTAAAGGACATGGCTCAATAAAGTGTGGGCGATTGCCTAGCCATGCATAAACATTGTACCTAGTAATACATGATGCTGAATAACTTAGTATTTTGAATGAAAAAGCTTTCAGGAATTTTTCATTATTGTTATAATCCTGAAAATAAAATAGCAGAAACTCCTACGTAAAACAATACATTCACAAACTTGTAAAAAAGCAATGTTATTAGTAAATTATAGTATTATTAAATTATAGGTATGTCCATGAAACCACGGGCCACAGCTAGTATTGATATAAATATTTAAATAACAGCATTTCATTATGGACCAAAAGTGATAAATACATATGATTGGCCACTATTTAAGTCCTGTTTCTTTCCAGATTTCGCCTGTCATTTCTAGAAATCCCATAAAAGAAATTAATATTTTGAGACATATTTCAATACAATTATAAATAATGCCATAATTAACATTGATCATTTCAGCTTATGCAAGTATCTTTAGTAGTATCATAGAATAATAACTAAAGCAGTATATTATTCTATGCTTGATACATTCATAAAAAAAGCAACAGATAGAAAGTATTTTTTGTCTTTATTTTGCTTATAGAAGCGGTATTACCAAATATGAAACAGAAAAGTGCTGCTTAGGGTAGTTGTTTAGGGGCCATCCATAAATTACGTGTGACGAGGGGCGGGGAGGGGTCCCAAATTTTGTGACATTACATTTTTTCAAAATATAATATTTTATATCTAAGTAATCCTACAACATTAACTTTAAATTACATACCTACTAAAGAATAACATAAAAATAGTTGCAACTCTCTGCATGACTATAAGGCTTAAATTGTTTTGTAGGCAAATTTGCATTTGCTGTACTATTTTCACGAGCCAACCCCCTTTCATAAATGCCCCCACACTGCGCCTTGCCGTGATTTCTTTGTTTCTATTTATTCGATAATTGACTTTCGCCAAGTGAACAACGTCATTTTCTTAGTTCTGCTATTTTGTGATTTTTAACTGATGAAACACTTAAAATGAACAAATAAAGTGGTTTAGGTAATATTTACCGTAAATTATGTGAAGCATACTGTGCAGCTTACGTTGATAAAAAAAATGTACAAGAAGAAGTTAACACATTATGGAAAAGTTTGAAAAGTAGTAACAATGTTGAAACTGGTTGAAAGTGAAGTGATATCTAAAATTAAAAAATTGCAAATAAAACTGACAAAAAAAAAGCGAAACATGAATTTTTGAAGTGAAATTTCCTTAGAATCGTTGTGATTTGAAAGTCGATCAAACGAAAATGCTTTACGATAAAGAAATATACACATAAATGTAAAAGATTAACAGTCAGTTGCAAAAAAGTCCATTAAAGTTATTTTAACTTTAAAATATTTTTTTGTCACAAAACGTAACTATTCCTTGGTAGGTAGTTGATTTGAAACCTCGGTCTCCGGCTTACGTGATCAATACTTAAACCATTATGACCACGGTGTAGATAATATTAAGTTTTAAAAAGTGATATGCATTCAATAATAAACTAATATCTCTGTTTGCTATGTGTTGTCCCATGCCACTTATAGCTAATTTAAATATTTTTTTAACTATATTTTAATCGCGCCATCAAATAGTATGAATTTTAATTGAAAAATTAAACTTACTATATTGGATTAATGCATGTAACTGCATTCCGATAGATGGCGTTGGTCGTAAAGACAAATATGATGAGGAGATAGGAATGGCCGAAAGGTTGGTGCAGTAGCTCTGTGGCTTACAGTACTTCCCCGGATTGTAAGGGACGCGGGTTTGATTCCCGCTCGCACTAAATTCCTCTTTTCCTCATTCACAAATAATTTGTAATTTAAATAAAGTATTTTTCTCATGTAACCCCGAAGTGAATCATATACTTTAGTTATTTATGTTGCTATAGTGAGATTCACAAGATCTTTTGTAGCTGTCCCATGAATTTCTATGGGATAGTTTTATCTTGTCCACTTTTCAAGATCGTCACTGTGTGGTGATTATTTTGAGGAAGACACAAGAAACACGTCTGTTCGCAACCAACGATCCGAAGAAGAGGAAGAAGGAGGGAAGTTTACGTCTGCAATAATCATATGATTTGATGTCCACACTGTCATTTTTAAAGTTGATAAGTATTTTTTTCTAAGTCTCCGCGATTCCTGAAGTGAAACTTGTTTAGAAATCGTTGTGATTTGAAACTCGATGAAACGAAAATGCATCATGATAAAGACACAAACACATAAATGTATAGGATTAACAGTCAGTTGCAGAAAAGTCCATTAAAATTTAAAGACAACATTAAACGTTAATCTACCATTATATCGTTCAAGAAAACAAAAATTTAAATGAATTTTAATTCTCAATTAGATTTAATGAATGAGATGTCATTTAAAAAAAAATACATTTATCCTAATACTTCTGGTATTCTATATGCAGCTCAATCTCTCGTAGGCTACTTTCAGAAGTTCTACTTCTGCCGTGTGTGAATTGCACACATGGAATTATTTTCTGTTTTGTTAATTTTCATACCTGTCTGATTAGATGTTGATTTTATTGATAAAAATATTAAATGGAAATAAAACATATAATAAATTTTATTGAAAATAATTAAAATTTCTAAATGTAAAATCACAAAATGTGACATCACACTAGGTAGGGGGGGGAGGTCTCACAAATGTGACCAATTGTGACAAGGACGGGGGAGGGGTCAAAAAATCGTGAAATTCGTGTGACGTAATTTATGGATGGCCATTTATAAACATTCATAACTCCTGCCACCTACCAATAGGAATAGATTAAAATCTCTAAACAGTGTTAATAAACTTCTTTTTCACTACACATTACTGTACCACTGATAGGCATCATGAGGCTCCTCTCAAAATGTGAGGGGGGTAACCATAGCCCCGATCAGGTTGGCAGCACAAGCTGTCGAAAGAAATGTTTTCCTTCATCAAACGGTGATAATTTCGAGAAATCGGAGATATTTGCCTTAAGAGGAGTTCTCTATCTCAGACTAAAATCTAATTCGATACCACTATCTTTGTAGTCCTTGTTTTTACCCTATGATCTAGTTACTTAATTATTCTACTGTTCTTTGCTCACTATTGTTAGGTATACTTATATGTGAAAGTGAGTTTGTTTGGTTGTTATGATTTTCGTTCCGTTCTTTTATTACTTAAGCAATAGTCATTAAATGCTACATATATTATGTCCATAAGAGAGGCTCCGTCTTGTCCTGAAAAAAAATCCTACTACTTATACCCATGGACTTAATAAAAAGAATTATACGTCCATGCTTATACCATAATGGAGATAAGAACTGGCCTGAGGTATTTTGCTAATCTTACAGTGATATTGTCTGCCACATTGTGTAAGTACCTATTTAGTAGTCCTTTATGAACTTATAATAAAACTACAGACTAGTACATATAGGTGACACCACACCACTATTATGTACTAGTCATAGATATAGTAACGTAACTATATCTATGGTACTAGTCCATCACCAGACCAACAACAAAAGTTTTTACCTAATCATTTAATATCATGGCACCATAGATTTCTTTAACTCAAAAATATAAAACATATACCTATCCATGTAATTCTAATGAACTTAATCAAGCAGAGTTATGTAAAGCTGTCCATTATTTTAGATCTATTTCGTTGAAGTACCAACTCCCGTATAAGAGCAGACTTTTCTCTTTCTAAAACTGTAATTCTTTCGTTTTTTCGATTGACTTCCTGAAACAAAAACGGATTAAGTTTTCTAAGAGGTTCGGGTACAGCGAAATCTGGACAATGGCCTGGGGATCGAACTTGATACTGCTATCTTTGCAGTGCTTGTTTTTACCGCTCGGTTATCACGACTAGGTCTTCAAAAACATTCTTATGATTACTATGTCCACGTTACATGGTGTGACTCTGTGGCAATGCAGTCATACCAGTGTCGCCAAAGTAGTAGATCCCTATATACGCAGGTACTAATAGGAGACGAGAGTGCAAGACGATATCACCACACTAATGGGCCGGGTTGGAAGAGTTCGCTATATAGAAAGAACTACCAATACACAAACCTGCAATATATACCTACTTACCTATTATGCTACTACGATGGTGAAGCGATAAGCAGTAGAAATAGTTTCACATAGAAATAATTATCAATTTCTTTGGATAGCTATGATAGTTGATTATTTTCTTCCTAAGTGTCGACTACGAGTAGGCACGGCTTACGCTTGCGCCACACTAATGGACAACGTCAATGCCCATCATCGCAATATACTCGTAATCATTGCGTCAACGCGATAAATTGGGTGACCACACTTGAAGAATAAATTTCTTTGACGTACCGCCATTGGAGTTATCGCCAATGTCAAACGGCAATATGAATGATAAGTCGTGGCTACGCCAACGTTTATACTACCATTACCACTATAATTATCGGCGGTTTCCATTAGTGTGGCCCGAGCTTTATGAATGAAATTAGATTTTATGCAGAAATTTCAACCTCGCTTGTTTAGTTACACCATTATTTATTTACTTATTATTTAAATAGGAATGTTATGTTATTACCTCGGTAAGCATACGATTTTGTGATCTTATTGCAACGGATTTGTTCGGTGTTCCTGTAGTTGCATTTCCGGGTAGTGATGAGGCCGGAAGGGCTAAATTCATGTGAAGTGAAAGCTGTCCATGCCGCCATCCAGAAGCTAACGTGCCCAGTTGTCGGTTCAGCTCTAATATACGTGCTTTCAGTAGTTCTAATCGCTCTTGGTGAGCTTCGCTCCACGGTTCCTGTAAAGTTGATATCAAATTGTAGGTATAAGTTATAACTATGGTAGAACACAAAGTGTGATACTGTGAAATAAAAAATGATAATTGTGAATGGATACGGAAATGGTGTCTTCTGGATCACCGTTCCAGATGTTCTGCCTACTGGGCAGCAGCAGAGGCTGGGAACCATAAATTTTCAATCACATTTTTCTTTACCATCTCGGTTGAGGCCAGCGCCTTCTGTCGTATGAATTATGTACATAAGTTGATTGTTCCGACAAAGTATTATGCTTTATTATTAGATACAACCATGGACGTTATAAGTCCATATATACAACTAAGGATCATACGAAATATTACTCATTTAATTATTCCCTTTTTTTGTTAACACGGGAAAAAATGTTCCTAACCGCACACCCCGTCGTTCCGGTCAACGAACAGGGTAGTGTGGGGCCCTCATCCATCATCATCATCCATCCATCAGCCTTTTAATGTCCACTGCTGGACATAGGCCTCCCCAAGAATGAGGGATAGTGCCGTAATCGCCACGCTTGGCAGGCGGGTTGGCGATCGCAGTGGATGTTGTTAATACTCGAGGGCGTGCTGCTGCCCACTCCCCCGGTATTCCCTCAGTCGGCTCTTACGAATCCCATTACAATTCTAAAGCCGGCCCCACACGGCACTGTGGGGCCCTCACCCACTAAATAAACCCGCCGTGTGCTGTCTCTCCGCCTTTGTTGGCGGGCCACTGGAACCATAATACATTCCTTCAGTGGTTCATTTAATTATTCCTACCCTTCAATTATTGCAGTAAGTATACCTACTAGTTTTAAGTCTAATCAAGAGTTATTAAACAATATGTTGCAAAATCCGTGCTGTAGGTTTTGCTTAATAACAAACAAAAAAAAGTTTTGTGTTCAGTCACGCCAATAATACACTCAAATATCTTAAATGTACAGACATAGCTCTGTTACAGCTTTTAATAGTTAGGATTATAAAATGGGTTTTTTGCAAGATCACTAACAAATATAGCCGATGTCGCGCAGGATTTCACATAGGACGGATTAAGTACCTACATGTGGGCGCTATTAATTTTATTGCCGGTAGGTGTTATTCTCATACAAATTTAATTATTTTATTCAAAAAGTTAAGTAATCTCAATTGAATCCTTGTAACGGGATAGTAAGAATATTGATTTTTTTACGTGATATAAATATAATTTATGTACAATTAGAGAGATAAGACTGATGAAGTTGTATGTATAAGTCATTTTAATATTATTTATATTTTAAATATGTAGCATTTCTTAATTATTTCGTAATTAGATTTATCTTATTGTTAAACATTCTGTAGCTGTGATAACATTTTTAACGGTTGAAATCGTGGACGTAAAAGAATACGTCCATGGTTGAAATTATATATGTTGTGATAGTCTAGTGGTAAAACCGAGTACTGCAAAGAAAATGGTATCCAGTTCGATCCCCAGTACAAGGTCAGGGCACACACCAGAGGTGTCGAGATTTTTCCTGACTTCGAGATTTTTCGCGAATATTTTAGAGAATAGTGTGTATTTTTTAAATTTTCCAATATTTTTTTTAATATAATATTTATTTACACAAGTTAAAGTGTAACAACACTAACAAACTTAATAGAAATTAAAAAGAAACGAAAGAAGCATTTGGGAGGGCAAACCAAGAGACATAGGTTCGGTCCAGTGGTCCACCAACAGAGGCGGAGAGACGGCACACGGTGAGTTTATTTAGTATGTGAGGGCCCATTATTACCCCCCACTATCCAGGTAATTTAACCGTACGGCCGGGTGCGTGGTTAGGTACATTTTTCCCGCCTTAACAAAAAGGTATTTATTTTTTAGGTATACAAAAGTACATTACCACATAAGCACCCATTCTACCGGCGTAGCGCATTTTTTCTTGAACTTCAGCTAGTTGCTTAAGATACCACTCTCTGGCTTCTTCTACTGCTGCTAAGCCTTGTAGCAATACATCCTTTTCTTGTTCAATCTGTTTCATACGTTTCAGTAGGTTATAGTCTACACCATTATGTAAAGTGTGACGGCGAGGTTCTCGTCGACGGGAGGCGCGACGTAACGTTTGTGACTGTGTTTCATTAGATGATCTACCATCACCAAGACCTCGGCTTTGTTCTTCTACAACTCGAGACATTTCTTCAAAATCTATTTTATCTACGGATATTTCTTCGTTATCAAAAATTATTTCATCTTCAGACTTGTAACTACATTTGGAAGTCTCGTTTCTTTCTGTGATCTGCTTCTCTAGTCTTGGAGGTTTCGGGGGAGGGTATCCTTTCCTAGGATCGTGTTCAGATACAGAAGGTACTCCCAAATGCCGCGGTTCTTGTGTGAATCCATCTTTTCGCCCTATTAATTGAGGCATACTAATGGTTCGGTGTTGTGATGTATTTTCTGCGTTTTTTAGTACCACCCAATCTCTATCCGCACGCTGTACATCATTGACGTCTAAAAAGGGAGCAGACGGTGGTCGATGTCCCTGAGCACTTATCTGTGTATGTAAGCCCGTGGTATTGATATCATCATTAAATACATCTTCTTTACCAATGTCTACTTGATTCCTCAACAAACATATTTTAAGTCCAGCACAAAATCTTTCAAATGTTAGTAAACCATCATGCGAAGCGACTTTCTGTAAGCTCTCTATCACACCTCGGGGTAGCCCTCTAGTACGATCATCGCGCCACCGGTTTTCAATGTCTGTTAGTTTAACATATCCAGTGCGTTTGTCATCCATGATATCGAATAAAGTTCTCATTGCTGAAACAAACTGCTTCGGTAAAGATTCCATAGTTCTCGAAGGAATACGACTCATCTTATTCGGTTAACCGGTGTCAGTTATAACCGATTTTTATTCACTTAGTAGTTGTATAACTTACTAACAAGTTTTAAGTAATATCTTGAGAAACATGGATTTATTATCGTGAACAATTATTGCCTAAAAAGAACTAGTATTTATAAATCATTACGCAATACACCAAAAATAACGCAAATAAAAGCTTTTAAAAACGAATTCAACTAACAGTTTAAAGTACTGCCATAATTTTATACACTATTGTGTCATAATTATTATCATAACCGCTGGCCAGAAACGTACTAACACACAGAACAGACTCACACTGACTGTTAAACCTGTTGAGAGTTGTTTGACCACATGAGGACAAAAATCTGACCGTTTCTCAAACGGTATCTGTGTTGTGGGCGAACCAATCGGCCTTTGGGAGAGAATTCGCAAATGATAATAGACATTAAGTCTACAAGTGCGAGCGGGAAAACCAGTCAAACGACATTTCGGGCGGGTTGTGTTGGAACTGTTGGAAGAGGCAGACACAGGTAGCCAAGCATAAGTACGTTGGTGATCATTTTGTAACCAATTATTTTAGGTCGTTTCTAAGCAGTTGTTTTGTTTGTAAGCTAAGCGCGGATAATAGTGTTAAAATATATGTACGCTATTTACACTTATCTGTAATATATTTAAAATAATAGATGTTTCCCTTTACTCATTATAGTAGATAGGTACCTACCTAATGTAAATAATAATAATTTTTTATTCAGAACTTATACAACTTAGATAGATACCTAGTTACCTATTTACTTTACACGCACATTCATTATTGGTAGATGCTTATACTCCGTGGTACTTACCTAACTATGTCTTGATACGTTTACCTATTTCTTTTGGGCTCCTTTGAAAATGGGTAGAGATTTAGATACCAAATTTTAAATAACTAGGTAGGTACCTATGTATGTGACATGATTCCGGTGGCCCACCAATATAAGCGGAGAAACGGCACACGGCGGGTTTATTTAGTAGGTGAGGGCCCCACACTACCCTGTTCGTTGCCCTGAACGACGGGGTGTGTGGGTAGGTACATTTTTTCCCGCCTTAACAAAAAAAAGTAGGTAATAATAGTATAATAGTACCACTTAAGTAATGTAATATAGTTCCAGAGGGCGGCCAACACAGGGGGCGGCAGAAAGGCGGCACACGGCGGGTTTATTTGTGAGTTTTGAGGTCCCCACACTACCCTGTTCGTTGCCCCGAACTACGGACGGGGTGCGGGGTGTGCGGTTAGGAACATTTTTTCCCGCTTTAACAAAAAATTGTAGGTTGTGTTTGTCTCGTGTTCTTTCTATCAATGAGACATTTCGTTTTCTATCTAGATTCATTCATTTCAAATGATAAATGGTGATGAAATGCTTTTTTTCAATCCAATCCTTAATAATGTGCGAAAGTGAGTTTGTTTAATTGTTTGTTTGTTACGCTTTCACACCATAGCTACTGAACCAATCGTTATGAAATTTTGCTTACATATACCTAGTCTGAAGCTCAGAAAAAGACCTAACCATACCTAGGCTAGTCTTTATCCCAGAAACAAATATAGTTCCTGTGGGATAGCTACTAGGTGGGCCTCTTTCCTTACAATCTTCTGTCATTACGTCTACTTGAGTTTGCAGGTCAGTCGCAGACTGCGCTAATAGGACCGCATCATCTGCATATAGCAAAGAGTTAATCATTAAGTTACTCATCCGAACTCCCACATTAATTTCATTCATCCTTTGGAGACATTTATCCAGATATATGATAAACAGTCTAGCTGATAGAACGCAGCCCTGCTTAAAGCTGATATTTACATTAAACCAGAACGACATTTCATCATCTAGCACACAAGCTCTACAGCCCTTCTAGTTGGACTGCACAGCTTGCAGCTTGTCTGCCGTTTTAATACCATATTCTGGCAAAATTCCCCAAAGCTCCTTTCGTGCAACTGTGTCAAAAACTGCAGAAAACCCTCTGGCCTACAGCCAGATGCTTCTCAACAATGTTGCGCAAAGAAAACACTTGATCCATGCATCCCCTTCCATATCTGAAACCTCCATGTGCCTCACACAGAGATTCCCAAACACGTGAGCCTCCAAGATTGATCATCTCAGCAGACACCATACACTACCCGCTGCCTTACCATTTTCAAACTTCTAATCGCCCATTCAACTTCATCCATACTAATGTCAACAGAGGATGCCGATACCGAATGCTGATCTGTAAGACCACATGTGATACCGGCATCACCCTGGACATCCGCATACATATCTCCAAAATATTCACTCCATCGGCTTAACACATTTGTTTGCGTAAGAATGTCTGCACCTTTAGACCTTTTTTCTTCATTCTGAAAGCTGACCAACCACTCCGAGATTTCTTTACCTCCCTCCAGAAAATATTGGTGTTGCCCTCGAAGTTTTTGGTCAGCCTTTCTTCTGCTATCATATTTGCTCTGTCGCGCTTCTCTTTCACTAAGGCTGTGGTGTCATTCTTACGTTGCCGGTATATTTCTTTTTCTGTTCAATCATACCGTCACTCAGATTCAAAGAAAATACATAGTCCAACCACGCTTTTTTCTTTTGCTCTACGGAAGCTGCTATCTCCGTATCCCACCATGCGTCACCTTTCAGCTTCCACATACTTCTTTCGCTCTATCTACCATACTATCTTTCAAAACTCTTCAACATTCTTCTATGTCCTATTCTGGCTGACTTGCCATTGTCCCTTCACGGCACCCTCGACATACTTTGCTTTTACACTTTTATTACTAGAGCTGAAAGATAATATTGGTGTAAAGATGCAAAAGGGAATGCTCCGATGGTTTGGACATGACTGTTAAAGAAAATATACAATGCGAAATTGGAAAGATGTAGGTACAGGATAAGACCAAGACTAAACTACCTTGACCAAATCAGTCATGTATTGAAGAAACGTGGAATCAGGAGTCTCCGAAACTGGCGAGCATGTGTAAAGAGAATTATGAATGCTGAGGAAGCTAGAGATGTATGCAAGAATAGAGCTTTTTCGCATTATGTTGCCTCTGCCTACCCCGCAAGGCAGGAGGCGCGATGGTAAGTAAAGTATTTAGAAACTCTATGGGCCAAGACAGGCTGTGTAACTTGGCTATTTTGTCAATTCAAAATTCTATAGCCCGATCTTTAAACTTGGATAACTATTGCGGAACAGAAGCCATGAAAAAAGATGATAATATATATATGTTGTTTATAGTTAATTATTATTTCATTAAAATTATCTAGTACCTATGTTTTTAAATAAAATTTATTAAACATTTAACTAAAATGCACACAATAATAATAGGTAAGACTGTTGCGTAAGTAATTAAGTGATTTATTAAAAAACAATTACAAAGTGACGATATTTAACGGGACATCCAATGAATTTGTTACGGGCCTCAGACATGGACGTGTAAGAAACGGACAGCGTCTCGCTAAGACATAATTGAGGCAAGGTAATGGCGGCAGCTATCTATGTGTGAGTGAATTTAGGGATACCATGTTAGCCAAATTTACCCTTTAACAAATATAGATTGGCAGACAAATTTATTGGAAATGTATATAAAATATACCGTTATATTTGAAAAGGTTAATAGTAGCCAAAAAAACACTGTTTTACTGTATTTATTTATTTAAACCTTACTGCACAAATCTGTATGAAGAAAGAGTATACAAGTAGTAGTCACAAGTAGTCACAACAAATCTTTGCACCTCTGAAGTTAGGCACAGAGCGCGAAGTGGGAATTTTGACAGAATCATACGATAAGTGCTGACCAATTCAAATGTTATTACTTGATTAACAAAACAATCGAATGAGATCATAATGTTTTCATATCTAAGTATCTAAGTACTATTTTTTTATATTCAATAAAAACTAGTTATACGAGGGATTTAAGTGAATAAGCTCGATTACAATTGATAAATTATAATTGAACATTTTTCGATTAATGCAAACTATAATTCAGAAATAAATAGTGATTAAGAAAGTTCTTTTTTATTTTTTTCCATTTTGACTAAAATTTTAATAAGCAGACAAATATACATATACGGTGGGCATCTACCACCTTATTTTATGTCGCTTTCGTTAAATGCAATTTTCTTATGAACATAAATAAAACTCGCAAATGCAATTTTGTTACGTTAAAACATATTACAATAGGTATGATTACTTTAATTTAGACTTTGTAAATGCCACTACAATAATAAATTCATGCTACTTATACTACTGACCAACGCAAATTCAAATTAATAAACCATCAGAAAATTTATGAATAATGTGTTTTCGATAACGCAGACTACAACAACACTATTAACGATACGTGGCAATCAAATATATTTTACTCTACAAAATAAAAAATCAGAGTATAAAAAAGTAATAAATATAGAACTATCAAACTCCTGTATTTCGGGTAATTTGCACTAGTGAATATTAGCAATACTGAATTATTTTGTTCTAGTGAATTAATATTAATTTTAATGTATAAAATAGGGAACTAAGTGATTAAATTATTCGTAGGCATGTACGTACAGCAAACTGGCCGACTCTGAGCGACACAAAATTGTGTTAGCGAGACTATGTCCTAATATTTTTATATGCCCATGGCCTCAGATAGTATAGTTACGCCACTAACAGAGGATATTACTTAGTCTATGACTCAGAGCTTAGACTTAATATCAGAGATGCGCAAACTAAATCACCAATGAGATCAGGGATTTATAAATCTTTTTCTTCGAAAGATTTAAATCACTCTTTTAAATCTTTAACTCTTTTAAATCTTTGGTTACGAATGACGTTATTCATTCAGTTGATAATAAGTGATGCAAATATCTATTGATTCATGTAGTTATTCTCTCATTCCCTCAAGTCGCAACTGGTTTTGAGCTTTTTACTTAAACAACAGAGTCTAAGTTTCTGTGTACCTATCGTCATTGTATTTCAAGAGTGCGTTTGTGCGTGCCTACAACTTATGTTATCTCTTTTCAATTCACAATATCCTTTATCTATTGTCTCATTCTAAATCTACGTCCATCATTCTATCTATTCAATCCTAACGTAGTGAGCTAGTGAGTTAAAGATGTATTTTCGAAACCAAAGATTTAAAGATTGATTACGCATTTTGAAAGGATTATACATCTTTTGTATCAATCACTCCTGAGTTACACATCTCTACTTAATATCCTTTGTCTAAGACTCAAGAGTAAGGAAAAATATATCACTTAGATAAATATATTTATCATATCTTTACTCAGACTAAATATATCTCTTTAGTCTTACACCCGTATTCAACTTAGACGAAGAATATTATAGACAAGCTATCAGCGTATGCAGTGTCGAGATAGCAATAGATAACTGGAATAATTTTAAAAGGTAACTATGACTATAACTTTGTTGACTAAAAATGTACTACCTGTTTTAGCCGTATAAAAGAATGACAGGACAAAGAAATTGCAGTTATGCATATGTTTTGCTTAAAATGTATTAAAACATGTAATTTTAGCGTATATAACGTGATTAATAAAGGTTTTTTTTGCATCAATACAAAAACAAGCTTACATACTGATGATGGGGACGGTTGGCCACCTTGTTGTTTGGACTCAGTTCATTGGGTCCAAATCATAGCCTAAATCTATAGTCCATAAACAACAACTAACGCATACGCGAAAAGGATAAATATACTTATACCTGTGTCTCTCTCACTCTTGTTAAAACCTAGTATGTGCATCCTTTTCTTCATCCTTAATGTCATAATAGTAGCGAGTCTATATTATTCTTCGTCTAAGGTATTCCAGAACAATACTATGAAGCACAGACTACTATACTACTTCTATGAAGTCTCACAGTGCGCACGAACGCATAGGGCCTCCTAAATCGGATTCATAAACCATACTTAAGTTAAGCGGTGTGCAATGCTATGCGTTTGCGTTCATTTGGAATGTCACTTACATAAAGTAGCTAGGCAGCTATTTTAACCAACGCATAGTGTAGCTTTAGTCCCAAATGAGGTTATATTCAGTGGTAAATTTGGTCTTTGAAATTTTGTTTTTATTCATATCATAGTTTGCGATATTTTATGCTATTATTCATATAAATCAGACCAGATGAGGCTACAGGACCACCGCCTCCGCCTGTGCGTCTCATATAATTGGATTCCTAGGAAAGCTTCTTTTCTTGGAATTTAATATTCTCCCAGCATCTCTTTAAATGCACAGTTTTCCTTTGAGACACGTCCGGTTGTGCATTGAAGGCCACAGATGTTTTTTATACTACATGGGGTGGTGAACAACCATACGGCTCACCTGATCGTAAGCGGTTATCGAAGCCTATAGATGCTAGCAACACCAGAGGCATCACTCGCGCGTCGCCATCTCCAAGGAAAGGGATAGGAGGTGTATGGGAAGGATAATAAGGAGAGGATAGGTAGGGAGTTTGGGGCTCTGGCGATCTCACTTACCATACGAAACACAACGGTAGGAGTAACTACCGTATTACACGCTGATCTTATGTGAGAGGGCGGTACTTCCCCGATCGAACCGGCCTATTCGTGCTGGGGTAAGCAATGCTCTACGAACTTAGGTATACTTGTTTTTAGAGAATCCGAATGACAGGACTATGTTGCTAACAAGCCTGATATAGTGGTGGTAGACCGATCAGAGCGTCGTGCATTAATTGTCGATATAACTATTCCGCATGACGAGAATCTCTTGAAAGCTGAAAAAGAAAAGCAGATAAGATATTTAGATTTAGCTCACGAGATTGTCGACATGTGGGATGTTGATTCGACAATTATTGTTCCGATAGTCATATCGGTTAAGGGACGAATCGCCAAGAGTCTCGAACAACACCTAAAGAGACTGTCGTTAGACAGCTGGATTAAGGGCTTGATGAAAAAGGCAGTAATCCTCGACACGGCACGTAGGTACCTATTGTAAGGGGGTTCCTTTTTTGGAGCGCTAATCACCGGCAGCTGGGTCCCTGCACCCGATGTCAGTGGGCCACTATTTTATACATTTCGAAATTATTTATATTCTTTTGTGTTTATTTTTGTTTGTGTTTTTATAGTAGTGATTTTGTGTGAGCTTGTGTATTTTAAAAAGGTATGAATTATGTAACAAATTTAATAAAGAGGGCAATATTGTCAATAATAAAATAACACGTTTTAAGGATAGACATAATCCTCTTTTTTATATAAGTAATACAATATATATTTTTTTAATTATTTATATCATCCGCACATCTGCCAAATACTATACAGAACTTAGCAACAGAAAGGGACCAATCACCGTCGATTAATGTTGATCGAAGCTAATCACAGGCCTATAATCGACGTCGTGCGTTTGCTTAGTAAAGTATCGCTTGAGTATTGTTTGTGAAAGGAACGGCTTGCCCTGACAAACGCAGTGAATGAATACGGGTCTAGTGGAGTCATTTTAACCCCTCCAAGCTCAGTTCACGACAGGTGCACAGACTACTATGAGAACATGTAAAAAAAAATGTAAAAAAAAAAACAGTTGTGCGGATTGTTTTTTTTTTTGTTGATATTTTACACCAAAGAGAATTTAACCACTACGTTTATTTTACTTATATTTAGGATACCATTCAGATAAATACCTAAAAAAATATCTAGACCACCTATCCCGGTATTGGCTTTGTGAATTGTTACTTTATATAAAGTAATAAAGCTCTAAAACTAATATCACCAATAAACTACATAAAAACAGAACAATACGACAAAAATCGTTGTATTCCTATAAGTACTTATATTTTTATAAGAAATCGAATGTTATGTGGTTAAAAATTAATTAGAAAAGCATAAAGAAAGTCTATTTTTAATATTTCAATAATAATGTACTTCGTAAAAATAAGAAATATTTTGAAATCTGAATTTCTTCGTTTTCGTACGAAAACAGCCTAGTGTTGTAGTGATGCGCTACGTCCCCGATCGACATATCGATACGTGCGATCGATAGAATCGTTATATCGTTTTTTAACTGTATGTGTTATAATTGCTATTTAGACTTATATGTAGTAGGTGTATATTAGTAAGACATACAAAATCTTTATGCTAAACATATTGTTTTATTTGGAAACCACCTTATAAATAAATATTATGATGACGAGTTTAGGACCAGATACTTCTCAATATTATAAATTATAAAGTTTAGAGGAATCGATAAAAATATTCTTTATTTACCACCATTATCTTAGCTTTAGTACTATAACTTGTTTCGGATCTGTAGGTGCTAATTTATCTGCTCAATTTCGATATTTTTTTTGTAATTTTATAGATATTTACGGATATACAATATATTGGAGATTTTACATAAGTGTGTAATTACAAAAATAAAATGTTAACATTATTAATATATATATTTCCACCACCTATGACATTTCAGTAAATAAAATGATCCCGTAGATAAACATTAGACTAAAACAATGTGAGAAAATATGAAATAGAAAATGAACAGAGACACGAGCGAGGATCGAACCCACGCCTTCCGAGTTACCTACTTTCAGACGTTCTTCCAAATAAGCTATCGTGACATTCGTTTGGGGCTATCAAATTATATAAACATATTATTATTTTTATATATAGAGAGATTTTTATATTGCTCTGGCTCGCTGGAGGTCGAGGGAGAAGCGGGTGGCATCCAGTGTGTTGTGGATCTGAAATAAATACATTGCCATTAGTATGTAGTGGCAGACGAGCCACGGCCCACCTGAAGGCCAGTGGTAACCGCCACTCATGGACTCCACTATACTAAGTATACTGAAAAGTCCCAAGGCCCTCCGTCCTTATTATCCTTTATCTACACTTGGTTTCCTTTTCCTTGTAGCTGGCGATGGGCAAGTGATTCCTCTGAGGCTGCTCGTATCCATAGACTCCGGTAACCTCTTACCATCAGATGGGCCTAATGCTTGTTTGCCACCCATATAGTATAAAAACGTCATCCGTGTGGTGACGGACCAAGAATACACGTATCATAACCCCATCCTTTCCCACGGGTGTCGTACAAGGCGACTAAGGAAAGTAAGCAATTACCACCCATTGCATTACTGGTGGTAGGGTTGAGTACCAAGTGAGAGTACTCACTTGTTATCAGGCCCGAATGGGTCGGCACCACCGTCTTCTATGTGACCAGTCATGAAGTACGTCAGTGTATTTTGGTTGTAGCAGAAGATAGGCGTTTATTCTTTCATTTCATATCTCAGAAATGAAATGGTGCGCAGCGGCTTGATAATACTCTTGGTTTAGTTGAGTCCATGAGCGATGGTTACCACTTACAATCAGGTGGGCCGTGGCTCGTCTACCATCATAAGTAATAAAAAAAACACAATGAAGTACTCGCTGAGACTGTAGCCATGGTGGTGTAAGGGGAGCGTGTGGTGACGGTAACGAAGCCTGTCGATCGATCGAGATTTCTCTAAAAACAAGTTAGCTGGCCCGTGGTATCCACTGGGCGCTCTGTCAATTCAATGATAATAATTACCGACTATCCTTACAAAATCAAAATATTATAATATTAAAGTGAGTTAGTTTGTTATGCTTTCCAACTGCAACTACTACTGAACCAATCTTCATGAAAATTTGCTAATCTGAAAGTGCCTACGGCCCTTTTTGTCAGTAAATCTCTCAAGAAATAAAATACCACTACCACAAGATCAATATTTAGAAAAAAATAATCAGCTCCTCCTCCTGAGGAGTCTCCGTGTATATCTAGTTGCTCGATCTTGTTCGTCTCATCCCGGTCCTCACTAACCTTCACATACCGAATAATTAGGTTAAGTTTTCTGCTCGCACGTCATTTTCTCTAAAACATAAATACTTAGAAACAGATATAGATCTATATACGTTATATGGGACCGTTGCATGCAGGCGGCATATAACTTCTCGATGGGGTGCTGCCCAGAAGCCTTTGTCTATATGTCCAGCAGTGGACGAAAAAAGCTGATGAATGGAGATTATGTCTCAGATTCCTGATATAATAATAGGATAAAACGAATACGAATTTTTAAGTCTAATCAATAGCTATCAAACAAAAAAGTTAAATCAAAGTCTGTTTAGTAGCTTTTGCATGATGCGCGAACAAATAAATAGACAAACCTACAAAAATTCTTAAAGAAATATTTTGTGTTAAGGCACGCCTAAATAAATAATGAATAATACAGTTTTTTTTTAATTTATTATAAGTACAGCTCTGTTACAGCTTTATAATTGTTTGGATAAAATCTATATAATAATAATATAATAAAAGGTAGATACATGACGACGGTGAAGCTATCGACAACTAACATAATCGATGCCCATCACTATAACACCAACCTTTTTACCAAAATTAACTGAATTTTCCCTTATTCATTTTTCGACTTATTCTTAGTAATATACATTTACTTGCCTAAATAATTATTATGAATATCATAATGCAGTCTATTACTATTATTTTTCAAAACTTTGTCACACATCAAAATAGGGTAGGTTATATTGCCTATTTTCGGCATGTAATTAATACAACTACAATGAAAAACACAAATCCAATTATGTAAATAACTTTATCATATCTAAAATAAAATATTATTTATTGAGTAAAATAATGCTCTTACCTTTTATAACAATAATTTCCACCAAGAACTAACACTCCGCATTATTTTTTTTTTGGCGGTAAGGTACTAACCTCTTTAAAAAAACTTTTTGTTTGACTGTACCCGGAGCCAGCTCCGGCGCCAAGTCGAACCCACAGAGCACCCTAGGTATATACGGAAAGCCGAGCCACCGGTGGCTCTCGGGCCCTTGAGGGTTAATAGGTAACATCTGACAATTCATCAAAATTCAACAACGTAACCTTGTAACGGCGGGCATAAAATAATATATTTTTTCGTTTTGTTAGAACTGCACAATTGCTTAACTTTTTTCAATTACAATTACATATTTATTGTAATAATGACCGATATGAGTAATTATACGATTTGCTTTCACTTATAAACCATTCTAAACATAACAAACAATTTTTGATCTAAAGAACTGAACGTCGTTACAATGTTGTGTCAGTTAACCCTTTTTCTTTTTAAACACTAGGGATGTTACTCTAAAAATCGAAAGCTGATAAGTAGAATCGAATGCATATCACCATAAATTAATAACCACGTTGTGATTATAATAAAACATAATTATATATTGTTTTTTTAACTAACTATAAAAATACAAAAAATAACTATATAGAAAATTACTGATGTTAGGTACAATTTAGGTGGGATGTTGCTGGCAACACCAGTGCCTGTCGATGACGCCATGTCATGTCGCCATTACATGACGCAGTATTTTGTCGTTGTGCGAAGTTACTGTGCGTTTTCGGTGTGCTCTCTGTTATTTTCTTCTGACCCGGCTTTTTTATTGGAATGATCTTACTGACTACGTTTACCTGGCTATAAATTGGACTCCGATTGCTTAACGATTAGTAAATAAGAACAACACTACAGTCTTACCATGTCGAAAAGCGTTTTCCCCCGAAACGCTAAACAGTCAATCTCGCGAACTAGTGGCGAAATTGTACAATTATTTTAAACGTGAATCTGTTAACGACGGGCCCCTTTTACCATTGACACAACCAAGAGAGCGCATTGCTGAAGCATTGGAAATAGGGAAGAGGACAGTAACTCAAATTCTGAAAGGTAAATACGGACCATCAGGCTCAGAAGATAATACTTTACGTACAACGAAAAAAAGAAAGAGGTACAAGAAGATTGTTGATGTTGATAATTTAGATGCTGCTGCAATTCGCAACCACATTTATGGATATTACTCGAGAAAAGAATATCCTACACGGGAAAAGCTTATGAGTTCGTTAAATGACGCAGGCTTATTTTTTAGCGGTAAATCGTCTCTATCAAAGGATTTGAAATTGATTGGCTTTAGATTTAAAACATCTGACAAGCGGAAGATCCTGCTAGAACGCTACGATATTATTTTAAAGAGAGTAACATTCTTACGTCAGGTAAATAAAATTACAGATTGGGACAATGTTGTGTTTATTGACGAAACATGGTTGAATACAAACCATACGGTTTCGCGGACATGGACCGATAATACAGCGGCCTCCACCTCAAAAGTTCCATCAGGAAAAGGAGCCCGATTTATTATATGTCACGCGGGATCAGCTTCTCAAGGTTTTATTCCAGACTGCTTCCTCGCATTCGCCTCTAAAACTACAAGTGATTATCATGAGGAAATGAACTTTGAAGTTTTTTTAAGAGTGGTTTGAGAAGTAGCTTAGAAAACCCATCGAAAATTATAATGGATAATGCACCGTATCATTCTGTACAAGTTGATAAACCACCAACTCAAGCAAATAAAAAGCAAGAAATTGTCTCATGGCTGGTAAGAAATGGTGTGGATGCAAGTTCAACTTTATTAAAAGTAGAGTTGCTAAATCTGGTAAAAGTAACTAAGCCGTCCAAGCTCCGCTATGTAATCGATGAACGAAGTTATTCGATTGCCTCCCTACCATTGCCAGTATAACGCCATCGAGCTTATTTGGCACAAATAAAGGGTCATGCAGCGCGGAACAATACCGAACCACCCTTCAGTACTGCTAAAATGATGACTCGCTACAAACTGCGTGTGCAGAAGTCAATATAGAAGACTGGAGAAAAGTCGTAGAGAAAACAAAGAAAATAATATTACAAGATTTTGAACGAAATGTGAGAATAGACAATATTATTGAAACTGAACTAATAATATCTCTTAGTGCTGACAGCAGTGATGAAGATAACAATACTACTAACAGTTCTGATAGCTCAACTGAATAAATGAAAGTTTTTTGTTAAATTATGTACTTATCTTATATTGCATCTTAAATTTACGAAAGCAAAAATATTAATGGGACAGGGATTCGTTTGATGATTTTTAAAATTCACATTTGTTTCAAGTCCGTATCGATTCATTCGCTTTAATTGATGTTTTTAAGAATGTTTTTAAATATGACCTATATCGTAGACATTGAGGTAGAGACTATATGATATATATTATAGACTCGCTACTATTTTGACACTAAGGATGAAGAAAAGGATGCACATATTAGGTTTTAGCAAGAGTGAGAGAGACACATGTATAAGTATTTTTATCCTTTTCGCGTGTGCGCTCTATAAGGAGGAGGCGCCCTAATCTTCATATACCTAGTAAAAGTGACTTACTTCGGCTGTCGTCCGCCATCTTAATAGTTACGATGACAGCGTAATTTGGGTGTGTTCCGATATACACTGCGAGTACTGTAATGTGTAATGTCAATTTAGTATAGACTTGGGGAAAAGCGTTATTTTTCGATCGTTGTGACTGTCGTTCCTGTGACAATAAAGTCGCAGTGACAAATCAACGTGATTTTGTCAAATCGATTACTCGGTCACACCTGTCACTTTCTGGTTATACGTACTAGGTACTCCTGGCACCGATACTTTTGCATTGGCCCTTCGGGCAGTTTCCTTCGTGTTCGTTACAAGGTCGTTCCATCGGTCGTTCGGTCGTTCGATGTTACATATATTTGTCGTGATGTGAGTGACAAAGACAACTATTGGTATTTATACTACTGAAGTTCTTGGGGAACGTAGGAACAATATACGTTATTTTGGAACGCTGTTACTTCGCGCTAAGTAACAGCGACATATTTTGACGACTGATCGCAGTGACTTTTTCTTCGTGACGTTATTTATCACCCACCTTTAATTTACTATACTGTAAAGTCGTTCCTTTATAGTTAGCTATACTGGTTACTGTTTATAACGGAATGCAGTCCAGTATACTGATCTGTCATTACTTTAATTTCATATAAAGTATTGGTTTTACAATGCAATAAACACAATTTCTTTACATTTGCCATGTTTGGGTATCTTTGATTTACAATATTCAATAATAATAATAATATTCCATAGTGCAAATTGTTATATTTATGGAAGCTGTTGATCACGTGATATCACAGTGCTCGCAGTGTATATCGGAACAAAGCCTTTATCTGTTGTATGTCAGCTGTCAATTAGGGATGCAGGAAGAACCAACAACTATCGATATATCGATGTTTTAAAAAATATTGATATATTAAATATTCTTTATTTTAAAAATATTTAATTTGCGCTATTTAGGTCCCAACCTAGCATCCACCACTAATAATTTGTGATTTTTATTCGTCACAAATTTTCGTGGGAAGAAGCCGTCCATTTATTAATTTTGTGTGTTCGGAATGAAGTGGTGAGCAGTGGCTTAGCAGCATACCATTAAATAAAATACTTTTTATTAATTTATCGAATTGATTAATCATTTGAATTGTATTATTATTAGCATTCAAAACATTTACTTAAAAATAATTTGAGTAGAAATAAAATGATCATAACGTTTTTAATGCGTGCTTGTGTAATTATGACATTTGTATAATAACGGAAATGGACATAAATCATCATCATCAGGCCCTAGACATCATATAGGACCGAAATACTTGTCAAAACGAATTAAACGATTCCAAAGTTGATGGGATTGTGGCTCCATTGCCAGATCATGAATATCATCTAGGGCTATCATGGTACTATATGACTATCGAGCCTGTATGACATCAAGCCCAACACTCCCCCGGATCCTGTTGGTATGCCAGGGAGGTGCGTAAACTTGCAAAAAAAGGACCGCTTATTGTGGCGTTCTCTTAGGGAGACCTATTATGTACAGCAGTGGACGTCGAATGACTGATGGATGGAATAAAATATTATTATATACTTGTTTTTAGTTATCGTAATACCTCACTTTCAAATCCTTTTCTCCTGATGTCATCACATCACAAACTTATATAGGTATGTTTGGACTTAGAATGCACGACTATACCCAGGATGAAGCTATTATTTATTTCTTTATGCTTTTTACAACCCAAATCTATTAAATAGTGTTATGTCCTTAATTTTCTGTTTGTTTAAAAAGAAGGCATGCCTGATTGATCTGTCAACCACTAGCTCATATGACTGAATAGATTGGGTTGCAATTTGACACACATAGATATACTTATAGGTACAGGTAGATAAGATTTACGCAATTAAAAAAACCTTTGTCCACCCAAAAATTTATAGATCGCTTGAAGGACTGCAGTATCGATATCGATATTTTTTACGCGCTTCACTAGCGGAAATTACGCCATTTTTGGATTTCTAAGAATTGGCTCGGTAAATTTGTAGTCATTTCCTCTCCCCCTTATTAGAGCTCGATGGTCTGAGGTCTGGGATCTATCTACGCCCTACTTAGATAAAGAACCTATAGACATAGTAGAAAGAGTGGGAAGTAGGTTATCTTCATACAAACGCACTGCGCGCGGCTTATATGTGTGCGCCACAGTATCGTACGCACACTCTTAACAAAATCTCGACCCGTTGCTCAGTACTCCAGTCGGGGCTAACGCCGTACAAAGTTCGCGCGTCACGGCTTTTCGGCACCGCTAAATAAATGAAAAATGTGTGATAGTCGCAGGAGAACTTATTGCTATGTGTTTGGCTGTCTAAATGTCATGTCATGTGATGTCGATTTCTCAGTATTGTAGGTATAGTGACTAAGTAATAATCGTAAGTAAAAATCGTAAGTTAAAATAATATGTGTTGTGTCGTCTAGGTTCAGGGTTAGTGAGGTCCGTTCGAAGAACACCGCCCCCGGCTCGGACAGGATACCCGCCCGGGTGCTTGCCCTGGCTCTGGAACACCTGGAGCCCCGCCTCAGGGGACTGTTCGATGCGTGCCTGGTGTCCGGACGGTTCCCCGACTGCTGGAAGGAGGGGAGGCTGGTACTCCTGCCGAAGCCGGGGCAAACGCTGGATTCGGTCGGGGCCTTCAGGCCCATCGTGCTGCTGGACGAGGCGGGTAAGCTGCTGGAGAGAATCCTCGCTGCCCGCATCGTCCAGCACCTGCGCGGCGTCGGACCCGACTTGTCGGATACCCAGTTCGGCTTTCTGGCTGATCGTTCGACGGTCGGCGCGATTATGTGCCTGAGGGACGCGGCCACGGCGGTCGTTGCCGGCGGTGGAGTGCTGTTGGCGTTGTCGCTCGACATCGCTAACGCAATCAATAGTCTGCCATTCAGCTGCACCAGGGAGGCGCTCCAGTATCACGGTGTGCCTGCATACCTGAGGCGGCTGGTGGCGGACTATCTTGAGGGCCGCAGCGAGCCGCATAGGGGACGTTGTGAGGAGACCCATGTCGTGCGTTGTCCCACAGGGTTCGGTTCTAGGGCCGCTCCTGTGGGACATCGGTTACGACTGGGTGCTACGCTGTGAGGACACGGTGCAACACACGCTCGAGTCGTGCCCGGCTTGGGGTGGGCAGCGCCGTGAACTCGTCGCGGCAATAAGGGGGGACCTCTCGCTGTCTCGCGCGATGCTTGGCAGCGCCAGGAATTGGGCCGCGGTCGCTGCCTTCTGCGATGAGGTCATCTCGCGGAAGGAAGCGGCGGAGAGGGCCTGGGAGGCTGATCCTTCCGCAGACCCGAACCGCCGCCAGCGACTGGGGTTGCGCAGGCGTGAGTATTTACGCCTAATGCCGCCCTAGCTGAGGCTGCAGGTGGATGGACCGGTGAACGTCCGCCAGCCGCAAGGTTTCCCGCGAAGGTGCGATGCTCCGTGTGCGGGTGCGTCGCTCAGTAGAGGGTACCCGAAAGGGTAAGCCGTCGGTGGACCACCGAAGGAATGTAACATAGTTCCAGTGGCTCGCCAATTAAGGCAGAGAGATGGCACACGGCGGGTTTCTTTAGTGGGTGAGGGCCCCACACTACCCTGTTCGTTGCCCCGAACGACGGGGTGTGCGGTTAGGTTCATTTCTTCCCGCCTAAACAAAAAAAAAGGTTAGTGAGGTTGGTTTTACCTAAACGATTACAAGTAAAAAATACAACTTCCCAGCCCTAGGCACTGAATTAAAATTTTGCTAAAAATGACAACCCTGAGACAGGCAAGTATGGTAGGTAATTATATCTATATGGGCAGGAGATAGCCTACTTCCCCACTCTTTCTACTATGCTATAGATGTAGCCATCGCGTCATAGTAGAAAGAGTGGGAAGTAGGTTATTTTTTTTTATTTCTTTTATTTTTCCTGGGAGTTTTAGTCAGACAAAGACTATGTCACCCCCGTAATTGCAAACTTACAAGTATTTACAAGTAATAACAAAGAAACAATACAGAAAACTTATATTATCACTAGGTAGGTAATTATTCTTACATACTTATAACCATCCTCCTAACTATTAACACTCCACTAAGGAAGAAAAGTATATCTTTAGTAGCTTCTTAGCCTCCTCAGATATTGATGACGCCGGGAAGCTATTACATGACCCCGCATTAAAATAGCCAAATAACATAGATTCACGGCGCTGGACAGCGCTCCGGACGCATTCAGTCAGAACATGGTGTACGTCTTCCACTTTGTCACATTGAAGACAATTCTGTGATCTTGAAATTCTCATTATATATTTAAATTTATTTGTTGGGATGTGTCCGGAGCGCAATCTAAGCATGCCAACCACAAATTTCCTATCTACGTTCATCTTATCGAACCATGGGTATCGAGGGAGATCACTCTGCATCGTTTTATACCAGAGGCCTATGGAACACGATCGCTCACTAAAATATTTGGACCATTCTTGTCGACATGTTTCTTTGATCTTGAGTAAGGCCTCACTGTCATAAAGTGTATTAGTAAGGATTGACCCAATTCTGAAGTTCACGTAGACAAAGCCGCGGGCAGAATCTAAATACAAATATCTTAGATCACAATTTCAATTCACTTAGTAAACAGTAATCTATTGTTAAGATTGTTAACTGCTCAACGCGCGTGCATAGCTATATTAAATAATGTAACGTCAAATAGCGCACGATGTGCTATACGACGATAATCAAAAGATATCGTTAATATATTAAAGCGTAAAAAATAATAGGCGTTTTAAAAATAACGCATCGTTATTTAACGTTTTTAATAAATAGCCGTCGCGAACACTCCTAACCATGACTGCGTTCACATGACATGACACATACCTATTATTATTCTGTGACACTTTTTGGTTATACGTATTACTCTTTGTGTGACACATAGTCTGTGTGTGGGTAACTGCAAAGTGCAACCTAGTACTCTGTGGTGCAACCTGTGCAAACCTGTGCAACTACTGCTCAATGCTCTTAAAATAATGTAACATAATAAATAATGTCCTTTTAATTCTAGTTCTAATTCTCTGTCAATTTAATTTTACCTTATTTCAATTACCTTCTTTGCTCAACTGATTTACTATTTAATAAAAGATCTTTTTGCTTTATTATAGCGTTGTGTATGATTCCCAATAGGCTGTTTCATCGCAACAAGGATACACCTGGTTTTCAGTTTTATGATTAGAATTAGAAGTCATCAAGCTAAAAGTATGAGTAATGCAGGGTTTAAAAGTGAAGCTCAAGCAAATGAGCCAAATGGTTCTGTAGATCCAGACAGTGTACGTAAGGAATGGGTTAAGTTTGATGATGAGACTTCACAGACACACCCTTCAGAAAATGTTTCTTATGCGGTGGAAGCTAGTACATCAACACCCAGCAACGCAGAACTACCTGCTGTTTTAAAAACCGAGAGTGTACATATAAATATCGAGAAAGGAGATAAAAATATTGAACCTATTACATTGAGGACACTGTCTAAAAATGTCGAATTTGTTAACATCCGCCAAGGTTTTTGTAAGTATCCTTTTAATAATCGTGTTCGGCTGTACATATAATAATTTAACACACTGTTTGTTGTAGCCAATGGTGATATCATTGTTACACTGTTACCTGTAAACACAAAATGGCCTTGGGTGACCACAGCCCATTTTCGACCAGAACTAGTACCTGAAGAGTTGATGGCTCAAGGATTAACAGTAAGTTGATCTTACTTATTTATAGATTAGCCGGTTTTGCAAAGGAATTTTATATAATATTGACTTGTACTTTACAGCTCACTGTTGAAGAATATGTTCATGCAATGGAATTGCTCATTAATGATGCCCGTTTTACATTATACAACATATGCTATAAACGTGTACTTGTTTGTTGGGTAACACTTGCATTCTTAGTACTGTTGGCATTACTGTTTTCTGGATTGACTGGCCTAATGTTATTTTCACTGGGTGTGTTATGGCTAATTCTTAATGCTGCTGCAATATTTTTATGTATGTGGATAAAGTTAAGACTGTCAAAAGGATTAGAGCAATGTCTAGCGAGGGTAAACAAATTGCTCAGCAAACATAAATTAATACTGGCTTTAGACGATAGAGGAAAAATCTCATGTCACAAAGTAAATCTCTGCTTCCTATATTTGGATTCGGGACCTTGTATTGCTCACATACAACAATTCATTGATAGTGAAGAGGGTAAAACAATAATGCAAGGCTGGGAGCAAAGACTAGATGTGGCTTCACATGATATTGTGATTCAAGGGGCACAGTCCACTAGGCTATCACGTAAACAGGTATGCATTATATTTGCTAACAAGGTACATTTTTTTTGACCTCACTGTTAAGATACATATGATTTTACAGAATTTACTCAATTGTGTGCTATTCTCGATAATCAAGTTATATGTTGCATCCATGCCTACCGCCAACCAGATTTTTTTCAATTAGAAAATCTGTTTTATTATCTCTAGTTTCTAAAAAAATAAGGATATTGGTGGTACACAGACTTGACTAGAAATATTGTATTTTAGTTCGAATTTTGATGGAATTAGTTCACATGCCATACCTTACCTTCTCATGCTATGAATATACACCCAATATCTAAAGTTGCAAACTAATTCTTTTTAGTTCACATAGCTATTGTGTGATTGCTTTATAAAATTAATATTTAGTTAGTCAATGGTATAAACTAATATTTAATAGAAACTGGGAGTATTATATATATTTTAAAAATATATGTAGAATACAAATTATAATTTGTGAATAAGGAAAATGAGTATTTTAGTACGAGCGGGAATCGAACCTGCGTTCCTTCCTTTACGGGAAAGTGCTCTAATCCATTGAGCTACCGTACCATTTCTAGAAATACCAAATTTCCTCATCACATTTGTCTTAACAACCAACGCCGCGGTATTTCTAGAAATGGTACGATAGCTCAATGAATTAGAGCACTTCCCCGGAAAGGAAGGGACGCAGGTTCGATTCCCGCTCGTACTAAAATACTCTTTTTCCTTATTCACAAATTATAATTTGTACTTTAAGAGTAGCTGAGCACGTCAAGTGCTAAAATATAGATCAAAATATGTAGAATAATTATATTTTCAATTAAACATGTTATATAATCTGACTTTTGCCTTTGTATAGCTCACTCAGTAGTGTTGTTAATGAGTACAAACCTACAGTATTATTGTAGGTTTGTACTCATTAACTCTGCTCATTTACTAAATTACTGTAACAGTAGAAATGAAATCTAACTAAACTTCAATCCATGATGTAAATTGACCAACTCTAATAGATTACCGCGTTGCCGTTTGGGACCGGCTTCAGAATTGTCCCACCTCTTTCTACCCACGGGAGTCGTACGAGCCGACTGAGGGAATACCGGCAGAGTGGGCAGCAGCACTCCCTCGAGTATTAACAACACCTACTGCGATCGCCAACCCGCCTCCCAAGCGTGGCGATTACGGCACACCCCCATTTCTTGGGGAGGCCTATGTCCAGCAGTGGATGTTGATAGGCTGATGGATGGATGAATAAATTAGGCATGAGAGTTGGCATATGGTCTTGTGTAGAGATTCCTTCTCTTACACTGATATTAGTCTGCTTAATCTTACTTTCTTATTTTGAAATAGGGAAGAGTTTATTTCTACTGGAGTTGTCAATACCATCAAAATCACTCATAGTATGAACTGGATAGAATTCACTAGTGTGAATTCAAACATAATATTACCTGTAAATATTTACGAAAGTGCTACTGAAGTCCACTATTGTACAAAACCCTTGCATATCCTTTTACATTGTTTTAAAATATTTTGTTGTATTACATATAGTACATACTAAAATATTTGTATTTTGATATTTTTTAGCATTTGACTTGTCAAAGTCTGCTTAGGCATATAAATTAACACAAAGTGTGAAAATGTGAAATCGAAAATAACATCCCAGATGCTTTGCCAATTCAGCATCTGTGGGACGATATTCCAGGAAATGCAGGTTTAAATCCTGCATGTGACTTATGTTCGATTTCACATTTTCATACTTTGTGTTAGTAAATATTTTATTGCTTATTTTTCTAGCTTCTTCCTCTCCCAAATCACATTTTAATAACTATTTTTGTTTATATTTCTAGCTTCCTCCCAAATAACATTTTAATTATAATATTATGTATGTACATACCATGTAGTGAGTACAGTAGTAAACCTCAATGTATTTATGGATGGCTTTATGGTAACACTATCCTTTATTAACATTTCTGTACAAACAAATATTCAGTGTCTAAACAAAGACCCATATTTTTACTTGCATACCTTACTGAATGTGTTGGGCTTATCTATTCATAATCAGTCCAATTATTGTGTATTCTACTTTAGAGCAAGGTTAAAATGTGGAAAGTTGCACATAAGGCACCCAATAATATGTAGTAAGCATCACCTATATTATCATCAAAATTATGGGCCCATCAGACTGGCATGAATATCCAGGTCTACTTTTAAAAGAGGAATAATCTTAAGATTATTCTTACATAATCTAGGGTTGCCAACCGTCCTGTTTTCACTCAAAATACCAGGACATGTCCTGGGGTGTCCTGGATAGTTTTTAAGCAGCGTCCTGGGTTTTTAAAATGTTAAATGGTGATGTATAATTGGTGGGGTTGAAAAATATAATAAAAATAATGAAATTTGTAATATTAGAATGCACCTAAGTTTAAAGAATTTGTTAAAAACTAGTGTTTCTTTCTTTTATATTTTTGTAACTTTTAAACATATTTAATTTTTATATATTTTTCGAAAAGTTTCAGATATTTTTATTAAAAAACTTACTTAAATTTAATTTAACGTGTTTTCAGAAATTTTTTTTTGAAACGCTGGTTCTGTCCCACTATTGGGCACGGGTCTGCTCTCATGGCGAGAGGGTTTCAGAACATATTATTTTACTAGCTGATACCCGCAACTACGTCCGCGTGGAATTTCTTTATTTTCTTTTTTAGTGCTGAATCCTATTTACTTTTCCAAAATATAAATAGCGATCTCCGTCCTGTGAGTCCCGTCAAATCAGTGCAGCCGTTCAGGAGATTAGCCGTAGATGTACACGGGACCGGAAAGAATAAGGGTTGGTTAGAAAATCTTCAATATCTTCAAAAGTATTTGACCTAGATTTATGAAATAAAGACTAAATTAAAGAATATTTTAATGTGCTTAAATGAAAATAAAAAAAATGAATTCAAGCTTTTTATTTTTAATAAATTTGATATAAATAAAAATGCGTAGTTTTTCCAGTATTTTCGTATATAGATTGATTACAAATGTGCCGTTTTCAGGCATTTAGTACTTTATTTGCCTCCACGAGCTCGTAATACTGATGTTATCCGATTTTGCTTACTTTCTACTAGGTTTTTGAGGCGATGCTGCGGAATATTCTGCCATTCCTGTGTGAAGAAATCCCAACACACGTGAACAGAGCCTGTATGGTACTTTTTCTTATATACAGGCTTGGTTATAGCGCTCTTTCGGTCTTCTGTACACTCTTCTCTCGTCGTGCTTGTATAAACAGAATCTAGACTCATCTGAAAACATAACTCTTGACCAGTCATTCAGAGTCCAATTCTCGTGTTCTCTACCATAACTCAACTTTGAGTTTCTGTGGTGTCTTTCTAGTTTTGGGCCATTTGCAGGTCTTAGTGGCTTTAAATTTGCTTCAACCAAACGCGGCCTTACTGTATCCGTACTCAGATTGTTTCCACCAGCTCGTAATAATGATTCTTTACAGCTTAACAGCTTAACAGCTGTAAGAAAGCGATTTGTCAAAATTGTTGACACCATATAGCGATCCTTGACCCGTTCCTAGTCTTCGAAGATTGGATCTAGTTTCATGGAAACGATGGAGTACTCGTTGAACTGTAGAAAGAGACACCAACAGTTTTCGCTGTATTTCGCTGACTGTGCTCCTCTTCAAGCATTGTCAGGATCCTGGTACATTCTTCAGGGCTTAACGACATGATGACTTCAGAATAATAAAATTTATAAGGCAGAGACACCATATTTATTACTTTTTTTGCAAAACTAAAACAAACACGAAACAATTTGTTTTGAATTTTTTGGTACTAAATTAAAAAGAACAGAAAGGTACCAGAAGACGACGGAATCACCAAGGAGCTTCTAAGAGCAGGCAGAAAGCCGGTCTTAAAAGCCCTTCAGAGGCTGTTCAATTCCATCGTTCTCGGGGGCGACGTTCCAGAGTCGTGGACCAGAAGCGTGGTGCTGTTCTTCAAGAAAGGTGACGGAACCCTCTAGAAGAACTATAGACCCATCTCGCTCTTGAGCCACTAGTCGTCTATTAGTTGTTTTCGAGGATCATTACAAATCGACTCACGCGCAGGCTTGACGACTTCCAGCCTCCCGAACAAGCCGGTTTCCGAAAAGGCTATAGTACCATAGACCACATCCATACGCTACGCCAGATTATACAGAAAACCGAGGAATATAATCGGCCTCTGTGTCTGGCGTTTGTGGACTATGAGAAAGCCTTCGATTCGATCGAAACTTGGGCAGTGCTGCAGTCCCTTCAGCGGTGCCAAATTGACTATCGGTACATCGAAGTGCTGAAGTGCTTGTATAGAAACGCCACCATGTCAGTCCGTCTTCAGGACAGCAATACGAAACCGATCCAACTGCAGAGAGGTGTTAGACAGGGAGACGTTATGTCCCCGAAACTCTTCACCCGAAATTCTTCGCTCTTGATCTGGACCGGATTCGGCATCAACATCAATGGCGAATACATCACTCACTTTCGATATGCCGACGACATCGTAGTCATGGCAGAATCGCTGGAGGACCTTGGCACCATGCTCAATGTTTCCCGACTAGTGGGTCTCAAAATGAACATGGACAAGATGAAATTCATGTCTAATGTCCATGTCATTTCAGCACCGGTCCTAGTCGGGAGTGCGCTTCTCGAAATTGTCAACCACTATGTCTACCTGGGACAAACAGTCCGGTTAGGTAGGCACAACTTCGAGAAAGAGGTCAATCGACGAATCCAGCTCGGCTGGGCAGCATTCGGGAAGCTGAGGAAAATCTTCTCGTCCAATATTCCACAGTGTCTGAAAACGAAGGTCTACGACCAGTGTGTGTTACCAGTGATGACATACGGAACAGAGACGTGGTCTCTGAATGTTGGCCTCGTTTCAGGGCTCAAAGTCGCTCAGCGGGCCATGGAGCGGGCTATGCTTGGTATTTACCTACGAGATCGAATCCGTAATACGGAGATCCGTAGGAGAACGAGAGTGACCGACATAGCCCGCCGGGTTGCCATGCTGAATTCGCAATGGGCAGGCCACATCGCTCGACAAACCGACAACCGTTGGGGAAGAAAGGCTCTCGAGTGGCAGCGTAGGACGGCCCCCCACCAGATGGACCGACGATTTGGTCAAAGCCGCGGGGAGCCGTTGGATGCGGTCAGCACAGGACCGCTCGTTGTGGGAGGCCTATGTCCAGCAGTGGACGTTGAAAGGCTGATAGATGGATGAAATTAAAAAACGACTATGATTTTACATTTTCAGTTTTTATACAATTATAAAAAAATAATAAAAAGGTTTTATATATTACTAGTACATTACCCGCGGTTTCGCTTGCGTCATAGTATTGTCGATGAAAAATCAATTTCGGATAGGATTCCTATTATTAGGTATAAACGTCGCCATGCTAACAACCGGTTTTACTCTCCCTCCGCACTAGATGTTTCACATAACAAATATAAGTTCCGGATAAGTAATCACCAACATATCATATACTAAAACCTTCTCCGAAACACGCTGCATCTTATGGTATAAGTATTATTCCGCTCGGTTCAGTAGTTTTCGCAGTATAACCGAACAAAAAAACAGCTCTCCATTTATTAGTATAGATTTTATGTGACATTAAATATTCTTTAATTTAGTCTTTATATCATAAAGCTAGGTCAGGTAATTTTGAAGATAAGTATTGAAGATATTTTAACTGACCCTTTTTCTTTGCAGTCCAGCGTATATTTGATGTACTTACATATCTTTTTTAATCGGTATTCATTCACAATTTCTAGTGTTTTATTTTTTCGCTCAGTACTTTAATTATTGTTTTTCGAAAATTAAAATAGACTAAGTTACTCCTTAAGCCGTGTGGGGCCGGCATCAAGAATAGCTCCACCCCGTCTCTTCCTATGGGAGTCGTAAAAGCCGACTAAGGGATTACCGGGGGACGGGGCAGCAGCGTTCCCCTGTGTACTAAAAACATTCACTGCGATCGCCAACCCGCCTGCCAAGCGTGGCGATTATGGCACCCAATGTGTGACCGGCCATGAAGCACATTGTTGCGTTTTGGCTGTAACAGGAGATATCCGTTTATTCTTTCATTTCATATCGGTAAAATGAAATGGTGAGCAGCAAATGGCTGAATTGGTAAAGCATCTGGACGGTATCCAGAAGATGCAGGTTCAAATCCTGCTCCTGACTGTTATTTTCGATTTCACATTTTTCACTTTGTGTTTAATATATAGTGCTAAGCATGTCAAATGCTAAAAATATATATAAAAAATATCTAAATATTTAAAGGGTTTGCGTTATTATTAGGTAAAATCTTAATTATAAAATTAAGTTTACCTGGTCGGTATAATGTATGAAAATACTTCCGACAGATGGCGCAGGCGTCACCCAAAGACGTTAAGTATGATGTGTTATCGAAATTAGCAGTCAGGAGCAATTGTCAGGATGGCTGAATTGGTAAAGCATCTGGACGGTATCCAGAAGATGCAGGTTCAAATCCTGCTCCTGACTGTTATTTTCGATTTCATATTTTTCACTTTGTGTTTAATGTATAGTGCTAAGCATGTCAAATGCTAAAAATATATATATAAAAAATATCTAAATAAATAAAATCAAAGCAGTCTAAGCACCGCCGACAGAAGTGAAAACTTAAAACTATAAACAAACTGTTGTTATTTTTAGATATCCAAATTAATTGTTCGATCTTAAATTAAAACTTGTAAATCAAAATTATTCATTCAGGCATTAAAAATAATAAAATGATCATAACTTGGCAAAGTACTCCTTAAGACGAATATAAACTTGATGGGTTCGAGTCGTTTAATTACATAGTTACTGTGGCCTCCTTCCAGCTCCATACCAGACCCTGGATACCATCTAGAGACAAAGTACTCGTCAAGACGAATCATACCAGCCCGAACTCGATGGTGTTATGTCGTTTTATAACGGTGTTCCTATGGCCACTTTCTAGCTCCATCATCAGACCCTGGATACCATCTAAAGACAAAGCACTCGTCAAGACGAATCAAACGATTCCAAACTCGATAGGGTTGCGTCATTTCATTACAGAGTTACTGTGGCCACCTTCCTGCTCTATCGTCAAACCCTGGACGTCATCTAGGACTGTAGTACTAGTCAAGACATTTCAAACGAGCCCTAACTCGATGGAGTTGCGCCATTTAATTACAGTTTCGCATGGCGACCTTCCAGCTCCATCATCAGGCCCTGGATACCATCTAAAGACAAAGTACTCATCAAGACGAATCACACAAGCCCAAACTCGATGGGGTTGCGCCGTTTCATTATAGAACGCCTGGTCCACCTTCCAGCTCCATCATCAGATCAGCTCCATGTCATCATAATATTGCATTGTCACGTGATATATATATGGGTGTAAAATTTCAGCTCAATCGGAAACCGGGAAGTGTGTCAAATTTAATTTCCAATGCACACTATAGCTGCGTCTCGTAACGGTGTCGCAAGTCCCGAGATTTTATCTCATTTAAAAATAAGCGTACCGAGCTAAAAGAAGTTTTCACTTCAAAAATTTTATTGCGTCCTGGTTTTAAGTGAATTGTCCTGGTTTTTCCACCTTGAAATCCTTGTTTTTGAAATTAGCGGTTGGCAACCCTAACATAATCTAACATACATTTAACCCATTCTAAGATAAAGTGTGTCATTAGTTGATATATTTTTATGTAGTTGTTGCATGTGCTAATGTATTATGAATGCATGAAAATATTTTATGTATTCATATTTACTCCTTTTTCTTACAGCTTATTTAGTTGTCTACTGTTATGCAGAAGATTCTCCATGCTGGAGGCCTTGCCAAGTGGGCCATGTGGATTATTGATTGCTTAATTTTATTTCCCTAGATTTGTCTATGGTGGAATTAAATGGTGGCACTATTTTTCTTAGCCCTTCACCAAATTGGAATATTATGCTATAAATATATTTATATAAGTACTGTGATTATTATATAAAATAACACCTATATTAAATATTATAATTTGAAGGTATTAGTGCTACAGAAATACTAACTAAATGGGGACCTCAGGACTCATTCACATAAGCCGGCCTGAAAAATATTCGAGAGCGCTATTTTTTCTAGGATCTGATTGCGCGTATTACGCCGAATGTTTTTAACATTCTGTATAATAAACGCGTAGTGAAAAAATAAACTATAATTCAGTATCCTAAAACTCAAATACTAGGTATAAAATTTGCTCTTTACAGACTGGCTTGTCTGTGGTCATCATTTTTGTGTAGTTTTAATAAATTGGATTTTTATGGTGCTTCTGTGTTCTGTATTTAGTATCTGGTGAATGTAGACTGGTGGGTAAGCAAAGCATACGAATGTGCAGGGTATGGCAGAGCAAGTGTACCTCCGGTACCTGCAGCGATGGGGCAAAGACTTCCTGCGACGCCGGCTCGACTGGACTCTAGATGAGGAAGGCGGCAATCCCGCTGCTCCGCGACATTTATCGCAGGCGCTCTGCCCTTGTCAATATATTGAGGAAGTTTTGAGAAACAAAGAGCCCAGGGACATGCGTGCATGTTGCCCTGTATGCAATGATTGGCTCAGACGTCGTGGTTTAGATTGACCAAATTTGGCAAGTGTGTAGATTTGATAAACCTTTAGTATCCCCATAAAAGAGTGTTTTAGTTTCTTAGGCAATTATCATTAACAATTTTTATGAGTACAAATTATACATATTCTTATCACCTTAAAACTTCATATTACCTTAAAACTTTTAAAATTACCTCATTTACACAATGATCCGCCATGAGGAAATAGCTTAATATTGAAAATCGATCATATATAGTTATATCATCATATATATTATAACTTTATGATGTTGCCTTACTAACTTTTGCTATTTTCATGTACACAGGAAAGGGGGTATCTACTATTTCTTCGATACGCTGGACGTTGGGGAGCTTATGCTATTAAGAATAGATTAAATCTTAGCAGCTCTGTGCCTGGACGCCATGGTGAGAAGTATGTCTGTCCTTGTCAGTTTATAGAAGAACACCTCAAAGTAAAACCCCCTGCAGGTATTGCTAAGTATTTTACATTACCTAATCAAAATATACACATATATTAATAACTTAGATGTAAATAATATAGGTAACCATGTTTAGCTGTTAAGAAATTTTATCAAATGTATTATCTATCCGTCCATTTTAATATAACTATATTTGTTGTGTGTACTTAAATAAGAATAATTTTAGATATAAAAAAATATAGGTATATATGTATATTTTAGAAAAAAAGGGGACTGGTTTACCAATGATCATAATTAGGTAAGCAATTTTTATTAAGTGCTTAAATATTTACTGTTTGTTCTATGTTTGGCTTTGTCTGGGCCACAAACAAGGTATCATAAATTTTTGACTAAGTACATATGAATTTAAAATTAATAATATACTACAAAAGAAACATTGTACAGTATAAAATTTGTGGGCAAAGTAGTCTAGATATTTGGATATAATTTATTTTATTAAGAATCTTTAAGTTGAAATGTCTTCATAATAGTCTACCATAATTATTTGTAAATAAGACAAGATGTTTTGTGTGTTGTTATCATAAATTCAAAAAAGTTGTGAAGAGTAAAAAAAAGCCCGTCCATTAATTACTTTATTTTTGTTGAAGAATGTATAGACCTAATTATTAAATATTCCGGATGTGTCTAGATGCTTAACTAATTACATACAATTAGAGCATGTTCGAAAAAGTCATTGTCCATCTAATTATGGCATTCATATATTACTAACTTGTACTCCATTTGTTTATAGCATTAGAAAAAAGAGAGCAGCAAGGATCCCAAATATTTTATTTCCAAAATAAGTTTCAAACTATTTTAATGACGATAAGTAAATATGTTAGTGTCATTCTTTTTTTTTGGAAGATATTATTATGTCTATCACTGTAAATTTTAAGGCCTTTATAATCAGATTTCTTTTAAATTGAAAGGCAAGTGAAACAGCTGGGCCCAGTTAGTCATAAATATTAGTGATTTATTACTTTATTTTCTTACGAAGTATTCATAAAAAAAGGCTTTATAGGCATCTGCCTAATGCTATAATAAATGGAGTTAAAAATACTCTAAAATACATTCAGAATCTAAATTTAATTATTACTTCCGCGAAATACACAGATAAGTTTAATTGAATAACTAATCATATTTGTGCTTATAATAAAACTACAAATCAATGTTTATTCGAAAATATATGCTAACAGTAGATATCGATTATTACAAACACGTATTAAATATTTTATCTGTATTTTAGCACTCTACATGTTCAGCTACTTCAAGAACAAATTATTGTGAAAGTGGAAAAAGTGAGCTTTACTGCGAGTGGGACTCACGTGGTGGGTGGGAAAATCATCTAAAAAAGCAACTGTGAAGTGCTGGGTAGGGTAGATTGGGTGTAGCCGTCGGCTACTGCGATGGCTTAGCGGTTTAGAGCACTTCCCCGGATTAGACGGGACGCAGGTTCGCCTCCCGCTCGCAGGAAACCTCTTTTTCCACTCACTATAATTTGTTCTTTGAAACACGTGTTAATTTTGCAAACTTGACTGAATAAGGTAATATTTAAGTACAACATGTACTTCATATGAGATTGTAGTTATAAAATCAATAATGCTGCGGAATTGAATAATATAAAGAGTAACTTTAAAAAAGAATTACTCATTGAGTGATACAGCATTTTTTTATATATGCATGAAATTTTATTGATGAAATTTGTAGACGCCCTAAGGAATATTTAGATTCTGACGGCGAAAATGGCGTAGTAAAGACTGGCTTTGAAAAAAATAGTTCTTCTAGAGCCCGTTAGAGGCATATTAATTGTGAGTAGTATAGCCAATATAGTTGCAGGCTCGACTGCTAACATAGACAGCATATAAGTTCCACTGTCCAATATAATATTATACCTATGCCATAATAAATTTGATTCCCATCTAGTTAACACTTCATCTCAGTAACATTATATTTTTATGTTCAGTGGCCATATACTTATTATAATTTTTACTGTTATAGGTACATATTTATTCATACATTTTTATTGTCATCGTAATATAAGTACTAGAATATTAATAATATCTGTAAGTTCTTTTTATTTATAACAATAACATATTTGAATAAAGTATCTAGCTAGAGCAAGTCATCTATTATATATATTTCAGCTTTTTAACTGTTTATAAAGCTATAATATTTTTATAGTAATCTAGATATTATACTATATATTATGTTATAGTGTCGCGTGCCTTATTTCCAAGCGATTCATTATGCCATCTGATTTAAAGAATAAAAACTCTGTGTCAGTACATGCACTTGTGGGCCCTACAGTAAGTTCCACGCAGGGTATTCATACTTTTATGGTGGGAACCATACTCTCGATAGTTATGCGTCTGAATTTATTAACCACATTCTTAATTGCACTTTCAATGGTTTTAAGTACTTAAATGCAAAGACACACAGCAGCTGTGACTAGTCATCTGCATCACATTGCTTATTCAATATTATCTATATAACTGTGTTATTATAATACCTATTTTCATAAGAACCAAAGGTCAAGGTGTTGAAATTGTTGTAATATAATTTATTTGTTCCATATTGATTAGTGCATGAAATTATTAATTTTTAAAATGTGCAGGCGTTGTACGAAAGCTAGACAATTCCACATGTAGTTATCTTCTCAGATATCATTAAAATACCTACTGCACTATAATCACCATATTATAATTTATTTATATGCGTAATTATGAGGATCGCCACAAGAAAGGCTTGAAAATATCAATAAATATTAAAATAAAAATTTTATACAACGTCTGCACATTAAAATACTAATAATGCTAAGAATACTTTTAATGAAACTATTATGGGATTATTATCCCTGCCTAAAAGCTTAAAACATTCCCCAACGTAAAGTATATTTTTACAAAAAAAAAAGAAAACGAACGTACGTCATCAATATTTAATGATTATGTAATGTGTGGATATCTGCATATTTACATATCAACGAAAGGCTGATAAAGTCAAGTAATGACTATAATAACTACACGCACCGATTGTGTGTAGATAGGGGAAAATGATCACTCTTTATGTACCTACACTTAAATTTTATTTTTTGAGCTCTTTTAATGTATAGTAAGATTAAATAGCAATTTGATAAGTTATTTAAAAACGTTGTGGGTCTAGACTAAGGTTGCCAACCGTACCTATTGTATAATAAACCATTGCACTTTGTTGCGTATAAATGTACTTTATGAAGGCATTAAAGTACGTAAAAAATATTTAACCTATTGCCATTTAGGTTTCATTCAATTGTTTAGAAAAAAAAAGATTAGTATTTTTTTGTAATACCTATATATTTTGTAACGGAGAGATAATGCCAACGGATTGCAACGGCACACCCCGTCGTTCGGGGCAACGAACAGGGTAGTGTGGGGCACCGCTACTACACCTAACCAAAAAGGCCAACTACGGATGCAAATAACGCTTACACGAATCGGATTCTAACCTGCTTTAAACGGATGGAATGAAACAAAGCATACCAAATAAAGGCAAAATTAATGAACAATTATTGTTAGTTGCCGATAGAAGCAATAAAAAAATATATATAGGGTAAAAATATATAAAATATGCAAATTATATACTAATACCTACTTTAAGATATTATATATTTTTTTTATCTTAAAACATAATTGGTGCAAAACCAAAAAATGAGGCAATCCTAGTCTAGTCTTTTTTGTATTATAATTATTTTGATCGTGATATAAGATTAAGATAGAGCCCGTTGTAGGAAGAGTGACCATTTTCTTCTACTACCTTCTATATAAGGTTTTCACAAAGTTGTGATTATAAAGAAACTTTCCGTCCTTTAATATATTAAACTTCTGTATTCATGTACCTTCATAGTAATAGGAATATATCTTACATACTTTATTTTTATGTAACGTTGAATATATTTATTATCATTATTTTCATTGGGTTTTATTTCAATAGCTTTCCCCGTATATCACGCAATATCATCATTAGATAATTTATAGACTGAGACCAACATGTTCTGTTTTATGCAAGGAAAATAGCAAATAACTACAGTTACTGTACGATAGTTATACCTTCGAATTTATTGTTCTCTTTTATGTATGGACTAAAGTAATAAATCGTTATATTAAGTTTCCTGACTCACTAGTTACCATACCGATCCTGGCATTCTAAGTAATTGATTTGTCCTCTCGCTTTCGTGCACTGTCTGTTGGAGTAATTTCGTGAAATGGGACGGAAGTGTGTACTTAATAGGAAGCCGGGGAAGCGCGCGCTATTTCATTTGACCAATGAGCTTGCGCTACTAGAGCTGGTTGTCAGATGGTAACAAACAATATCCCGTGATGGTTTTTAAAAAAAATCTTATCCTAAGCTTACCTTTTCACACGATTTTGACATGCGACACAACGAAATAGGACTTGAGATTAAACTCATTGCCCTTGTCTTGGCAGTCCTCGGTCTTACCAGGCTATCTTCATAAATTTTCATTAAAAGGAAATATTCTTCTTTACGAAAAATCATTTCAAATATATACCTGAATCATTTTTTTCTCAGAATGTAATGTTGATGTTGCTTATTACCAAGATAAGATGTCAGATGTTACATATCATATGCGACTACTGTGAGGCTCGCTCGTTCGTTTTTTTTTATTTAATTAAATATACCATTCTAAAAGCTCAAAACATGTGCATTTCAACAGTATAATAACCCCAGGAACCCCAGGAGTTAATAAGGCAGATGAAGCAATTTTGGTGCTTACTTGAGGTTGAGCAACTTGGTACGTTTTCATGACTTACCTACCGATTAGCTACAGTTATTGATTCCCCAATGCGGGACTAAAAGGATCCATAAGCCTGGAGCGACTTACTACGCTGGTTTCTAGCGACAAGCAATGAGCCGCAGACCAAAGCGTGATATGCAAACAAAAATAAAGTTTTGTGTTCTGAGACGCCTAAATAGCCTAATTTTTCCTCAAACATCTTAAATGTGCTCAGTTACAGCTTTATAATAGTACAAATGCATCATTTGCTTTTACTCAATACAATTATCGCATCAAGTACCTATGTAAACGTAAATTTAATCTTTATTTAATAACAACCACTTAAAATACGATAGTATGAATACATGTATACCGTACATAAACAACCTTAACCTATTAATGATTACCTACTTAATAAATTAAACAAATTTGTACTAATATATATTTAAACAAAGCTAAAGCGGCAAGTAAATAAATGTATGTTTAATCAGGATCAGGTACCTTCCTTTGACGAGCCCGCTAGATCCTTTGAGTAGGTACAGACATGTCAGGTATATAAAAAAATGGTTTCAGTTATTATGATATTTACTAGATTTTGATTAATTTGGAATTCTATATTAATTGTTGCATGTTAAAATAAATAAACAAATAATAAATGGTATCGACTTTAGAATAAATCAGTTACGTCTATTAATGGCGGAGGTACAGGTAATGATATGACCAGCGCGCCATAGATCACACGACCTAATTAGTCCAATTCTTTTTTTTTTGTATTCTGATCATAGGTAGGAGAGATAGAGGGAATGTTTACTTGATCTTTTACATTAATTTCAATATGTTTGTAGTAGTTATAGAATTATAAAGTACGCCTAATTATAAGCTTGGACCCGGCTTTATCAATAAACAACTGACAACCACTATGTCTACCTGGGACAAACAGTCCAATTAGGTAGGCATAACTTCAATAAAGAGGTCAATCGACGAATCCAACTCGGCTGGGCAGCGTTCGGGAAGCTAAGGAAGATCTTCTCGTCCAATATTCCGCAGTGTCTGAAAACGAAGGTCTACGACCAATGTATGTTACCAATGATGACATATGGAACAGAGACGTGGTCTCTGAATGTTGGCCTCGTATCAAGGCTCAAAGTCGCACAGCGGGCCATGGAGCGGGCTGTGCTTGGCATTTCCCTACGTGATCGAATCCGCAATATGGAGATCCGTAGGCGAAAAAGAGTGACCGACATAGCCCGCCGGGTTGCGATGCTGAAGTGGTAATGGGCAGGCCACATCGCTCGACGAACCGACAACTGTTGGGGAAGAAAGATTATCAAGTGGCGACCACGTATCGGACGGCGCAGCGTAGGACGGCCCCCCACCAGATGGACCGACGATCTGGTCAAAGCTGCGGGGAGCCGTTTGGATGCGGTCGGCACAGGACCGTTGTGGCGTGAAATAAAAACTTTTTTATCACAGATAGAATTTATTAAAAAAAAACAATATAAAATATAAATTCTCGATTTGAATAGTCTTATTCTTCCTTCAAACTTTTTGAATTTGGAAATTAAATGTTAAAATAACTAAATATCACAGAAACTATCTGATCATAATATGAAGAAAAAAAAACTTAGAAAAATAATACTTAAAACTGTGATGTTTGAGAAGAATTCTCAAAAGTATGTAGGTATTTATAATTATACACATGCATTGACCTAATAAAAATGGACGTCGGGTCTAGTACAAAATTCACAAAAAAATGTGTTTCTATTCAACCTATAAAAACTTAGGTTACATTATATAAATACATACAAACTTCAACTAACATTCTAATTTGAAACCTTGTATCATTATAATAGTGTTGAGTTTCTTTGCAAAGACTGGCACGCGATTGTATATCTATTAGAAACCCTTGTACCATTATAATAGTATTGAGTTTCCTTTATAAAGATTGGCGCGCGATTGGTTCTCTTTTGTCGTTTTGTTTCTCTTTTGGTTCGAACACTTGAGCGCGGACACGAGGTCCATTTGTTGGTAGGTCAATGTATACATGAATATTATTTAAACTTGGCAAAATATGCGCACAATCTATTAATTTATGCGTAGTATAAAATTCCCTATGAGTAATATTTATAGAAAACATGGTAATAACATTTTGCTGTTTACTCAACAAAAATGACCTAATGCTATAAAATATCCGTTTTTTTTTGGTAAATTTTACCTAAATTATCGTAACTTTTTTTATCATATTACCTACTAATATATTTTTCAATACTTATATACTTACTTATATATTTTTAATATATTTTTTCCTTTTTTTGCCGCTACCTTTTTGATAACAAGAAATCAATTTTTATGGTAACCCTATTTCTAATACTTACAAGCTGTATTGAGACAATAATAACAGTTTGTGTTTCAGTTGATTACAGATTGAATATTATATAAGCACTAAAATAGGTACCTCGATTGAAAAATCTCGCTATTTTATTTACTATAAACATTTGGTGTTTTATAATTGGAATAAAATACTATTTCACCTTTTATTTATGTAAAAAAAATCCTTAATGTAATAATACATAGGTATTAAATTACCAATGATAACAGTTAAACACAATCATGTTTATCATTATTAAAACCCAATTAAATGTTGGAAAATTGAGCAAATCAAATGGCTTGAGCTTGTTCGTCACGTACAGCTTCGTAAATATATAATAGAATGATATTAATCCAAGCGCGACTTTTTAGGCGGCTCCTTAGAGCTCGACGCGAATATATCCTTAAAAGTGTTGACTTGTTCCTTTAATTGCGATTCTTTGTCAATAGCTGCGATTATATCTCGATTACGCTTGAGGTTCTTATCGGAAAGGTCGTCTCTTAAATCAATAGAAGAAGCGAGAGACTCCAATGATGTAGCGGTAGAATTGTCGTGTATTTTATTGCAGACTGACTGAAGATCTAGGTAGGCTGAAGGTGCATCGGTAGCAATAGTGATGGTCTGTCCTGTAGCGGAACCCTGACTGATAGAGGGTTCTTCAAATGCTGCCAACCGTATTAGTTCTCGTTGCGATTCACGCGCCTCCATCAAGAATATGCTTTCCTGTTTACCGCCAGAATTACTGATCAGTCTCACAAACAAATACAAATGAAACCATTCAACTAAAATGATGATAACAATAGAATACCAGTTTGAAAATGTCACCTCTACTGAATGTGTATTGCAACGATTTATTTACGTACGAGATGAAACGCCAATGACATTGAATATGACGTGTCGTTTGCACGTGGAAGGTAACCTATTACAGGGACGTGCAATTTTAGACTAGATGGAGATTAGACATGTAGGTGTTCAAACATGCAACAAAAATATAAATATAGGAAGACATTAGTGAGTCATACGTGGGTAAACTAAAAGTTTTAATATTATATTAAAATTTTAGAGTTTAGGTCCAATTAAAGTGGCCATTGTCTATAGACATTACTATGTAACTTTATATATAAAAATATCGTGTCACGTTTTTTTTTATTGCATGTAGTGGCAGACATGCCACGGCCCATTTGATGATAAATGGTAACCGTCTCTCATGGACTCAACTATACCGAGAGTATTGTCAAGCTGCTGCTCACCATTTCATTTCACAGATATGAAAACGGCCATTTCCTGCTGCAGCCAAAACGCAACGATGGCCGGTCACACGGGAGATGGTGGTAACAACCCGTTCGGGCCCGATACCAAGTCAATACTGGGAGTACTTGGTTATACGACACCCGTGGGAAAGAATGGGGTGGTGACACTTGTATTCTTAGTCCGTCACCACACGGACAACGGAACTCTTAAATTAATGAACCGATTTTAATCAAAATTTTTACACTGTGTGCAGTTTGGTCCAACTTGATGGATAGGATAATTTTTATCCCGATTATTTCTGTTTTTATTGCAAATAACGATTTTATATCCAGAGAAAGAACCTGAGAAACGCTTAACCTATTAATTTAATAAATAATAAATTGGACGAATTATAAGTGTGCCACAGCAACGCGTGGCTACGTGCTAGCATAATATATCTATAAAACAAAGTCAGGTTAGTTACACCATTTACATTCAGTCAAGAAAGTATTGGGAATGGATGATTTGTTTATGGTTCCAAATTCAATTTTTTTTTTGTTGTTGTTGGATTGGCACAACTGTTATGCATTTTGGCGCGGACTTTGATTTATTATTTATTATTTATATTAAATACAGTACTGTTTTTAGTTATATCATATCTACTGTGTATTGCGAATTTCATAATGGACAAAAACATTGAACAAAGAGTTTGTCTTAAATTTTGCATCGCCAATGGAATTTCGTGTTCGGAGTCACTGAAATTGTTACAGAAGGCTTACGGTAAAGCGACTTTATCAAAACACGTGCTTATGAGTGGTACAAAGCGTTTCAAAGCGGTCGAGATGTGATGGAAGGTTTGCCTCGCTCTGGTAAGTCTGGAAGTTAACATTGCAAAAGTGAAGGAAATAGTGACTGAAAATCCTCATTCAACTTTGACAGAGATAGCCGCCGAACTTTCTGTGTCTCACGAGTCAATCCATACCATTTTAAATAATCACTTGGGTATGAAATATGTTTCCGCTCGGCTAGTCCCAAAACACCTGAATTATCTTCAAAAACTCGATCGCATGAGAGTCGCTGAGGATATACTAGAACGAGTCAATTCCGACCCAACATTCATAAAACGCATTGTTACTGGTGACGAGACGTGGGTTTACGAGTTTGACATGCAAACTAGTCAACAAGCTTCGGAGTGGCGACTTCCAACTGAAACGAAACCGAAAAAACCACGCCAAAGTCGATCAAAAGTCAAAGTCTATTGACTGTTTTCTTTGACTATCGCGGTGTTGTGCACTCGGAATTCTTGCCAGAAGGTCAAACGGTAAATAAAGAATATTGTTTGAGCGTTATGCGGCGTTTAAGAAAGCAAATTCGACGAAGAAGGCCAGATTTGTGGAAAGAAAATTTTTGGATTTTGCACCACGATAATGCGCCATCGCCCAAGGCCATCATTGTGAATGAATTTTTGTCCAAATACTCAACAAATACTATCGAGCAACCACCATATTCACCAGATATGGCTCCAGCCGACTTCTTTCTTTTTTCTAAACTCAAATTACCACTTCGTGGCACCCGTTTTCAATCAGTAGAAGATATAAAGGAGAATTCGCGTTGAGAACTGAACTCAATTCGGGAAACAGCGTTTAAAAAATGTTATGATGATTGGATTATTCGTTGGCGTAAGTCTATCGTTTCTGAAGGAGTATACTTTGAAGGTGATAAAATAAATTTGGATGAATAACAAAAAAATTGTGTATTATTGATCTTTTCCCGGTACTTTCTTGACAGAGTAGTAGGTATAACTCTATAAGTAACGACTGGACGAATTTTTACTATCATTGATTTGTTAGATTTTTCTGCACCCCGAATAGCAGAATAATCATTAAAACAAAAAAAAATACTTTGGAATATTCAAAACCGCACGCCTCATAATCTTCATTTTTCACAATAAAATTGATTATTTGATAAGTAACTAATAATGTATTGGTTTTACTAAGTAGTTTTCAATAAATCATATAGATAGCGCTAATTTCAAAAAGTACTAATGTGGGTTTCATGTCTTATACGCCATCTAGCGCTAATTTTAAGAAGTACTTCTATATTGGTCTACCTCTGTCATTTTGCAAGGCGCCATCTGGCAATTAGTAAGAACAACAATCCATGAGTGCATAAGTGCATATAATATATATAATTGTAAACAAAAACGATTTAAGAACCCAAAAAGACATCGCTAGTTTTCTTACAAAAAAAGCAATAATGTGGTTCTATATATACAACAGCAACTGAATACATCTACAATTGACACTTGCGACATCTAGGGCTGCATTTGTCAATATCTCTTTTTACTTTAAAACAGCGACATCTATCAATAGAAAATTGCAACTTTGGACAATATTATACGACTTATTTAAAAATCAATGATTTCAACCAGAAATCTCTAAACCATTTATCTTCCTAACTTGGTTGCCTTATAATTTTATACTTTATTCTAAGTGAAAACACCATGACGCCAAGGTCACGCAAAAAAAATTGTGGAATGTAAAATATGTTTTTTTCGTATTTTATAACGTTGGTGTGTTATTATTTACGTGTGTTTAGTGTTTTTAATTATTGTTATGGATAAAATAGTTATTATACTTGACAAATATCATCAGTTCGTCAAGCAAACGTAAAAACTTTATTTTAACAAAAAACAATGTACCGGCCTGGCGAACGGCGTTCTGTTAGTGTTCTGTTGACGATAGTAAAACTATATTATTATTTATTGATAAATGTAAAGTTTATTATTTATTACCAAGCTTAAAATGAGCTCTCATTAATTAAATTTAAAGGAGCATTTTCATTTAAATATTGTTTTCTGCAACGATAAAATGGATCCCATAGGAATTCATGGGACAAATTTGGTAAAAGATCTTGTGAACCTCACCATAGCAACATAAATAACAAAAGTAGGTATATGATTCACTTCGGGGATAGGTGAGAAAAATACTTTATTGACTTTTCTGCAACTGACTGTTTCCTATACATTATGTGTTTGTTTCTTTATCGTGACGCATTTTCGTTTCATCGAGTTTCAAATCACAACGATTCTAAATTTTCTATGGATCGACTTTTTTGTTGATATATCGAGAACGCATTGACTGATTTCGCCGGGTCAACACTATCTACGTTTTGCGTTATTTTCTCCTGGAAATACTCCTGTATGGGCTATTAATCTACATCAGTTGTATTGTGGATAACAATTGGGGAATTCCTCCTTTGAACGAACATGCGCATTTTAGCAATTGACGCTCTTACCTCAACCAAAATTTTCTATGCTAGCCTAGAATATAGACTTTATTCATAAAAGTATTAGTGTAAATACTACATACGGGCTTGTCAAAGCCCTTTTTTTTTTTTTATTTTTTTTTTTTTATTTTAGGTGGGCAAAAATGTCCTACCGCACACCCCGCTGCCCGGGGAGACAACGGGGTGAATGGGGCTCTCACCCACTAAAAACCCACCGTGCGCCTCCACCCGCCCTTGCTACGGCGGATCACGGGTACCGCGTCGTTACGACCGCGATCCGCAGGCGGCAGCCCCCACGGGCACCCTCTCTTGAGCGACGCCTCGCGCACTTGGGCGTCGCACCTTCGCGGTAGGCTTCCGCGGACGGCAGGGTACTCCCCGACCCCACCGTCCGCAGCCTCGGCTAGGGCGGCATCATGCGCAAGTAAGCGCGAGCACGCCGCCCCTCGCGCCGGCGGCGAATCGGGTCCGCGAAGGAGGATTCCTCACGGGCCCTCTCCGCCACCTCCTTCCGCGAGATGACAGCCTCGCAGAAGGTGGCGACCGCGGTCCAGGCCCTGTCACTGCCAACCATCGCTCGCGCAACGGCCGGCAGCGACAGGTCCACGCCTATGACTGCAACGAGTTCCCGGCGCTGCACATCCCAGGCCGGACACGACTCGAGCGTGTGCTGCGCCGAGTCCTCGTCGCAGTCGCAGTGGTGACAGCCTGGGGTCGTCTCCCTCCTTGCGATCGTGTGCAGGTATTTGCCGAAGCAACCATGCCCCGACAAAACCTGCACCAACCGGAAGGTGAGGACCCCGTGCTGCCGCCCTGCCCATTCTTCCAAGATCGGCCGGAGCGCCCCCACGGTCCAGAGACCGGCTCGGGGCGTCTCCAGCCGAGACTTCCACTTTAGGACGGTGGCGCGGCGGGCATCTTCCCGCCACGATGACATTGCGCTCGGCGAGGGGCGGCTGCCCCCCGCCCGCGCCGTCGACGCCCGCCGATAGACGTCGGCGAGCACCTCCGCCTCCAGATCCCACGGGGGGGTTCCGGCCAACGCGCAGGCTGCATCGGTCGAGACCGTGCGGTACCCGCGTATTGCCCTGACCGCTACGACCCTCTGTGGACGCCACAGAAGGGCCCTATTGCGAGCGGCCAGGGACTCCGCCCACACGGGCGCGCCGTACAGTGCCATTGACCGTACTACCCCCGCGTAGAGTCGTCGACACGCAAGACTCGGTCCGCCCAAATTCGGCATAAGTCGCCCGAGGGCGGACGCCGTGTTGACGAGCCTTGGCGCAAGACGGCGGAAGTGCTCGTCAAAGTGCCACCGTCCATCCAATACCAGGCCCAGATATTTGATATGGGCCTGGATTGGGAAGCCCACACCGTTGACCGTTATCGAGGCGCTGGCGGGCGGGCCCCGTCGGCGCCCATGGAAGAGTAGGGCCTCCGACTTTTCAAGGGCCACCCTAAGCCCCAGCGCCTCGATCCGCCTGACCACCTCCGCGGTACCTGAGGTGGCCAGCGTTGCCGCCTCCTCGAGGGTCCTGCCCCGGGCTGTGACGAGCGTATCGTCTGCGTAGCAAATTACGCCCAGCCCGGGGGGGAGCCGGCCACGGAGGACCCAGTCGTAGCCGATGTCCCACAGGAGCGGCCCAAGAACCGAACCCTGCGGGACGCCGCACGACATAGCCCTCCTTACAACGTCCCCTTCCCGGTCCACGAAGAGGACGCTGCGGCCGTCCAGGTAGTCTGCCACCAGCCGCCTTAGGTAGAGGGGCACTCCATGGTACCGGAGTGCCTCCTTGATGCAGCCGAATGGCAGACTATTGAAGGCGTTGGCGACGTCGAGCGACACCGCCAACAGCACTTCCCTCGAGGCGACGGCCTCCGCAGCCGCGGCCTTCAGGCGCAGAATGGCGTCGACCGTAGACTGACCCGCCCGATACCCAAACTGGGCGTCGGACAGGTCGGGGCCGACCGCTCCTAGGTGCCGGACGATGCGGGCAGCGACTACCCGCTCGAGAAGTTTGCCCGCCTCGTCCAGCAACACGATGGGCCTGAAGGCCGAGACCGTATTCGGAGGCCGTCCCGGCTTCGGCAGGAGCACGAGCTTCCCCTCCTTCCAGCAGTCAGGGAACCGTCCGGACACCAGGCAAGCGCCGAACAGCTCCCCGAGGCGGGGCTCAAGGTGGTCGAGGACCAGGGCCAGCACTCGGGCGGGAACCCCGTCCGGCCCGGGGGCGGCGCCTCTCCGCATACGCGCAGCCGCCGCCCCCATTTCCGTCGTCGTCACGGGCGGTACCTCCCCGTCGTCGGCCTCCCGGTCACCATCTGGCGGAGCCATGACCGGGGGCGTGTGCACCGCCCGTGAGGGGAAAAGTCCCTCGACCACCTCAGAGAGGAAGCCCGGCAGGAGGGTCTCCGTAAGGGGGGGGCCCTGGGCGCGGAGCTTGTTAAGCGCCGCGCGGTACGGGCGTCCCCAGGGGTCACGCTCGAGACCCTCCAGCATCTCCTGCCTTTTCGCGTCTTTGGCGCGACAGATGGCCAGCTTTAACGCGGCGCGCGCACTGCTGTACGCCGCATACAGCTGGCCCTCCCGCTCTTCGTCGCGGATTCGGCGACGTCGGCTGCGGGTGTAGGACCTCCGGGCACGAATACAGGCCGCACGGAGGTCCGCCAGCTCCGGGGACCACCAGTAGACCCCCTTCCGTCGAGGCGGGGTGGGCTTGTCAAAGCCCTCTTCAACTCCGTGAATACATTAATCACGCATTATTTATCATGCTAACTGTGTATTGCATCCACATTCACACATAAACAACTAAAGAGGGAACTGAACTGGGTAAACATTGTTACGTATTGTCTTTATTTCTTACACGCACACTAAAACTATCTAAACAAGGTATTTTATTTTTTATAATAGATGATATATTTATATATTTGATTAAATCATTGGAAATCCGTAGGAGAACGGGAGTAACCGACATAGCGTACTGGGTCAGCATGTTGAAGTGGCAATGGGCAGGCCACATCGCTCGATGAACCGACAACCGTTGAGGAAGAAAGGTTCTCGAGTGGCGACCGCGTATCAGACGGCGCAGCGTAGGACGGCCTCCCACCAGGTGGACCGATGACCTGGTCAAGGTTGACGTTCGCTGTGGCGTTCTCTTGGGGAGGCCTATGTCCAGCAGTGGACGATGAAAGGCTAATGGATGGATGGATAGACTATATTTGTTTTATTGCTGTTGCAATTCGAAGCGAGTTAGCAACTCAATTGACTTGTAAGAAGTCTTCTTGAAAATTTGGTTTACAAAAATAATGTTGATTAAAAAAAGTGAATTCGCGAAATAGTTTATTAAATACCTATATCACCTAAGGAAGATATGAAGTTTTTTTATTACCTATTTACCGCGTTTTTATCGCGGTTATGGCAAAACTAAGGGCCTACTAACAAACAGACAATTATTTGCATTTCCAACGTATGAATCATTTATAATGTAATAACGAAAGTAGGTATAATGTATCTGTTACCAAAGTTTCCAGACAAAAACGAATAAAAATAAAATAATGTAGTTTTTGTACAAGTAATAAGAGAAAATTGCCCTGCGAGATATTCTGGGAGGACCTGAACACTGACACACTGAAAACTGACACTAACTTAAAACCGGCAGTATGCACCTACTGGTATACATATAGGTAAGTAATACCTACATTTAATTACAGAACGTATATTCAAAAGTTATATCAAAAATAGTATTTGAAATATTTCAACATGTGTACTTACTTGTTGAATTTTATTCATTATGTTTTATTTTAAAAGGTATCCATAATAGCCTATTATTAATAGGTTTATTATTGTCATCGCGTGTAAATCATCTTTAATTCCTTACTAATGTTATAAATGTGAGCGAGTTTGTTTGTTATATGTTCACGCTGCAATTACTTAACCGCGTATCATGAAATTTTGCATACATATAGGTACCTACCTACCTAGTCCGGAGCCCAGAAAATAACATAAATAACACATAATACGTTATAGGTATTGTATGCAAATTTTCATAATTATTGGTTCAGTAGTTACGACGTGAAAGCGTAACAAATAAACAAACTCACTTTACATTAATAATGTTAGTAAAGATATATTGACCCACGGACGAAGTGGCCAAAAGAATCTAGTAATTAACAAGTGTTATATGGTTGATTACTTCCAAAATTTAAGATACCTACATCGAGCGCTTAAATAAATCCGGTATACGATTGAAAAACATAGCTTACCTACACACTGACTCACTAATGATGTACCTAATACATAATATTATTATATTAACCTAATTACCTTCACTTCTTTGGTAGTATACTGGTCCAGTTTGTCATATATGACCGCGTGCAAACCCATGCCCTTAAGTTTCATTATTGTAGTCTTGTCATTATTGTCGTCGCCCCAGCAGAATATGACTAATCCAGCATCTGTTGCTAGCTTCACCTGTTATTAAAACAACATTTCACATGTAGGTCATTCGGTGTTATTGAACTGGTAGTTCATTGAACGTGGTAAACGGTAAGTCTGTCGCGTCATTCATTCACTTATCTATGGTAAACAGATAAAAACTACATTAAATTTGTTTTCAAAACCTGCAATGTTTGGTTAATTTACTATTATGAATCCGACTTACAAAGTTGAATTGCACAACCTTCTTCTTTACAACCCATGTATCCTACTATTGGACAAGGGCCTCCCTCATAATTAGAGGGCAATCTGCCTGCTATTACCTAGGCACTGCAACCAGATGGTTAGCACATGGTTGTCTTTCAAGTCTGGTATCTTTAGCTTTTCTTACTTCCTGAGCCAACTCTTACTATATGTGTCAAATGAAGTGGGGTAATGACACAATAATTAGCCAATTATATTGTTGTTAAGAATTGGTTGGTATAATTACCTTATGCGTTTAGTGAGGTGAGTAGGCAGATTATACTTGAGAGGCCCACAGTGGGGCCAAAAAACTAGGTACTATTGGGTCTTGTTTTCTACTCCTAAAAACTCTAGTAATGGAAGTTGATGTTTGGATGATCACTTGAAACTCTCGATCCTACGACTGATATCTTTCTACCTGTGCTTACCGTCTCAGCGAATTGAAAAAGTGTTTGCGCGTACACAGACTGTAATAAGTATGCCCGTCACAGTTGACTCATCTCCGAGGAAGCAATATGCGATTAGGCGGACGTTAATATTGTTGTTGTACTAGTTGTTCTGGATAGTAGGTAGTATTTCAAATTCCGAGAATGACCTACCTTGGTACTTATACAACACATTGAACAAGCGGACTAACAAATATTGGATAAATGCCAACAATTGTATTTTGGCACTAGGTTAAACAAAAAGTAGAAAGAACTTTGGTCAATAAAGTTTTTGAAGATAATCTTGATTCTGATAATCTTCTAATTATGAAATAAAACTTAGGTATTTTATTTACTCGTTATTTATACATATTTAAAAGCGTTCATGGTTTTTGGTAAGCTGGCGAAGGAGACACTATCTTTCGCCATAGTCAAGTGGACTTAAGACTAAACATGACGCCCCAGATAGAAGATAGTCCATCCATAGTCTCTTGAATGCATTTCGTATCGCCAGGTTTTTCTTCGTATAATTGGATACATAAATAAGAATTTAACTGTAACGTAATCTTTGCAAGGATAATAGGTTATTTCGCAACGGTTCGATTGGTTTGTATAATCAGTTGTTTCTATTTAGATATTTTTATATATATTTTTAGCACTTGAAATGCCCAGCACTATACATTAAACAAGAAAATAAGTCACGAGCAGGATTTTAACCTGCGTCTCCTGGATACCGTCCAGATGCTTTGCCAATTCAGCCATCGTAACACTTGCTCCTGACTGCTAATTTCGATAACACATTCATACTTAACGTCTTTGGGTGACGCCTGCGCCATCTGTCGGAAGTATTTTCATACATTATACCGACCAGGTAAACTTAATTTTACAATTAAGATTTTTAACTAATAATGACGCAAACCCTATAAATATTTAGATATTTTTATATATATTTTTAGCACTTGACATGCCCAGAACTATACATTAAACACAAAGTGAAAAATGTGAAATCGAAAATAACAGTCACGAGCAGGATTTGAACCTGCATCTCCTGGATACCGTCCAGATGCTTTGCCAATTCAGCCATCGTGACACTTGCCCCTGAATGCTAATTTCGATAACACATTCATACTTAACGTCTTTGGGTGACGCCTGTGCCATCTGTCAGAAGTATTTTCATACATTATACCGACCAGGTAAACTTAATTTTATAATTAAGATTTTTACCTAATAATGAGGCAAACCCTATAAATATTTAGATATTTATATATATATTTTTAGCACTTGACATGCCCAGCACTATACATTAAACGCAAAGTGAAAAATGTGAAATCGAAAATAACAGTCACGAGCATCTGGACGGTATCCAGGAGATGCAGGTTCAAATCCTGCTCGATATTTTCGATTTCACATTTTTCACTTTGGTGTCAATTGTTTCTATACAATAAGTTGCCTCTACTGGCAGCACTGCAAGTGCAATCATCACAGACAGGACTGTGGTGGTAAACAAAGCTGACATTGTTGAGTACACCTTTTAATATTTTGAAGATTCGCGAATAGTACAAATATCTAACTAAGACAACGAGTCTGTTTTGTGTAGCTATAATGTAGGTAAATCTAATTACCTTTTAACTGCGTTGCAGCAGTCGTGGTCACGGAACGACGCTATTTGCAATCTATATCAAGTCTTTCAATTTTACTAGCCACGTGAATGTGTATTTTATAAATAGGTACGCTTATAGACGTCATTCAGTACCTATGTTTATATTGTGTATTAACTTCGTAGAATAGGGAAATTGCTGTTGTGTACAATTTAACTGCATAAACACCTTAGGTAGGTACATGTATATACCTACCTATGTCTATGTGTAGTATTTTAAACCTTCTTTCTAATATATTTAGGAAACTTCAAAACTCCAAACATTAATAATACTCGGCAAATGCAATTACCTAATAGGTATACCACAGAGCCGATTTTTTTTAATATTTTTATATTTTCATAGAAAATTAATATTACATAATATAATATTCATTTTCATTGCAAATGACGCGTAAGCGTGTGTGCGAATATCGAATGTAGAAAGTACAATATTAGTAACTAAAGGCTTACCTGTGTAGGGTCCCTGAGTAGATCTTCAGTGTGGACTACAACGCCTAATATATCAGAACTAACTGCGCTTTGCACAGCTGCTGGGATACTAGAACACCGAGGATCTCGATAAGGCTTATATTTATTCGAAATACCCTACGAAAAATAAATGGATTTTAAAATGAATCCTGTAATATTAATATTTACTTATGCAAGAATTTTAATCTATTAGTTGTACTCTAAATTCGTGTTTTTCGATGTGGTATCTAGTCATTACCATAATGAGGCAATTATAAATAAAAACTGTTATAAGTAAAAAACATCATATCAAAGTAATTCTCTTATACTACTAGTAGATTCATATTACCAATGACAATTAAATTTAATAGTAAACTAGCCTTTTCCCGTGGCTCCGCTGCAGCCGAAAGCTAGTTTTTTAGGTAAATCTCATGTTCCCGATATAGTAGCAGAATAAAATGTATACCAGTTGTTAAATCTAATCAAGAGCTATCAAACAAAAAAAACTTCCATCAATATCCGTTCCAATCAAACAGACAAAAAATATAAAAAAAACCTTTTGTGTTTAGAACGGCTATATAGCCAAATTCAGTAATTTTTTCTCAAATATCTTAAATGTACAGACATAGCTCTGTTACAGCTTTATAATAGTATAGATGAGTGCGTGTAACCTTTACGCGAGTGGCACCACACAAGAACAAAATCACAAAATGGTGGAATGTGAACCTGTCAGTCCTATCATGGCGACATATAACTCTTATTATTAATCGGTAAACGTCAAATACCATTTTCCCCCTGTCATTCGAGTATCTTTGAGAGCTTCAAAGGACATTACGGCCTAATACTTAGATATTATTATAACATTTAAGTATAATATTACTGAAAATTATAAATGAATGTTTATTCACATATGCTCACACTATAGTTAGGTTCCTCCTGTAAGAAACTACCACGTTATTTTACTGAACGTCGCTTCCCTCGAAAACTGTTACTAACTAACTTATCATCACGCTATTTTCCTTGCGGGGTAGGCAGAGAGAACAGAGTGCCAAGAGGCTCTATTCTTGCATACATCTCTCGCTTCCTCAACATTCATTATTCTCTTCATACACGCTCGCCGGTTTCGGAGACTCCTGACTCCACCTGCCTTCAATACATGACCGATTTGGTCTAGGTAGGTGAGTCTCGGTCTCCCCCTGTACCTACATCCTTCCACTTTTCGTAATATGCTAATGTGTTAAATGCAAAAGATATATTATACTCACAACAGTTAAGAACATGACAGGATATTTGTTCTGCTTATTTCTGACCATAGTGCATATATCCGGATTGAAACAAGAGAACACGATGCGACGCTCTCCCGCATGCTTCAATACGATTTCTAGAACCTAATGTAAAAAAAAACTAGTTATAATTACCCAATTATCAATAAATAAACAATATTAAAGTCACTTCTCTAAATAAAAGAAGATAGGATAGGCCTTGTATAGTACCTACTGGTTCCTGACGTGGATGGATAAAGGGCATGTGGTGAAATATTGTAGGAAATGGTTTTCAACCTCTGGATAAAGACAAGCATGTAGGTAGGTACCTAGTAGGTATTGAGTCGAATTATTACTGGTGATGAAACTTGAGTCCATGCCAAATATCTAAGCAATGTTACAAAAAAAGCACATCACCAGCGACAGCCTTTTGGGACTCAGTAGAAGGTATCCTGCTGATAAACCACAAAAACAAAGATGGCTCCATAACCGAAGAATGCTACGCTTCAATCCTAGAGCAGTTAGAAGCTGTCTAAGAAAAAAGAAGGGGAAAATTGACAAAAGGTGTCCTTCTACTGCACGATAATGTCCCTGTCTCCAAGAAACATGTTCCGACGTTTGCCTTGCACTAGGATGGACTACAACATTTTTTTCAAACTTTGAAAAAGAACTTCCTGGGAAGAAATTTTCAAGTGATGAAATATGCAGTGTCAGCGTATTTTTTCGACTAAGATTTTTTTTGAAAGTATATGTACAGAAGTTAATTGAAAAGATTTGAAAAATGTATTAGGGTAACAGGTAAATGTGTATATTGAAAGGGAAAATAAACTTGTATTTTTATTCTCACTTCTTAGCCCCCATTCCACCCCCTCGTATAACTATAACCCTATAATCTGTCCCATTGATGGGCAAAGGCCTCTTTCCTAGCTTTCCTAGTCTTTCACGAGTCTGAGCAGCCTCCATCCATTGGCGGTCAAACATGTCCAGTTGACCGCGCCATTTTTTTACTGAGCGGCCACAACGTCTGTTGATTTTATCCAAGGTTCAATGGTTATAATTTTGGCCCATAAGATATGTAGCATTCTGTATGTGTAATGTGATCTGCCCAAATTCACTTCAGAGTAACTTTAATTTTATGTTCCGTGGCATTTTGGCAGACCTTGAGCCTGTACCTTTGGATTTCAGTCAATGCTCTTTGCAACTTCTTCATGCATAATTTAGGTAAAAAACAAATTGAATTGACAATAGGCTCTCAAAAATTATGCATAAGTTCTTCAGTAAACAAAATACGTCCATCATATTCTGGTGGATCCTCTCTCTGGATAATAGTTTGGATGTACCCCTGATGCCATGGCAAAACTTACCACTTACCATAGGGTAGCTCATCTGGCTCCATTAGCAATAAAAAATGGGCATACATATACCTTGTCAACATAAGTATTCATGTCAAATGGATTATTTAATTCAAATGTGCCATCTTCCATTTGCATTGTCCATTTTAACTCAACATTGAATCCCACATGTTCATCAATTGTTTTCAAAGCAAGTTCCAGTGTAGGAAATGGTTGGTGTTCCTCTAAGTCTTCATCATAAAATAATATTTCATGATTACGGCCTTCAACTAAGTGGTAAACCTATGAAAGATAAACATTTTGTATAGCTAGTCTCGAGTTAATTTAAATATGTATGGACACTAGAATGACTGATCCCTATTTAAGGTGATTACAAATTTAACCCAAATAAATTTACTTTGATAATAATCTGGACCCCATAAATTAACTAAATTATTTTAATTATAAGAGGCCTTGCTGTATATCACAGTATTTTTTTTATCAACAACTGCACATTACATCTGTAATTGATGATGCTTTTCCATTTCAAAATCAAAATTAATCATAAAATAATATTATGAACAACAATATCTGAACATATTTTGGGTCTGTGGATATACCTTTAGTTTTTGTAGGTGTTCCAAACTCAAATCCTTCACAGGTAATTCTAACATTTCAGCATAATCAACCTGCTTCTTTCTTTTCATTGATATACACACATGAAAATCATGGTAAATTACCGGTACCATATCTTTGCTTAGCTGAACATCAAACTCAAGCAAATCTGCACCACTTGCAGCTGCTTTTTTAAGGGAAGCTATTGTATTTTCACGAATAGAATTTCCTCTGTAAAAGGATCTTGTATTAAAAATGATCAGTCACCAGTCCCATGTAAATATAATAATTACAATGTTATGATAATATCTTTAATGCAGTTAATTAAAGCATAGATGGAATCTAATCTTTGAATAAAATTTAATCTAATCTAACATCTTAAATGTGATCAGTAGATACACAATATTAATCATTAAAAATTAATAATTATTAAAAAGAAAATTAATAATTTAGTTATTCCATTAGAAGACTTTTCTAACTAAAATTGTCATAACATTCTGCTACAATGATGCTCAAAGAAAATTTGGTTTAGTGTTGACTGTACATAATAAGAAGACCATGAGAATATTTGGCCACATCTCTTCACTGCCATTATGCATCTGTAGTTTGGTTTGATAATTAGAATTAGTAACAGTCAATAATACAAGAAAATGTAAAAACAGACTCACTTGGTTTTAAAACTTGCACCCAAACCACGATGTCCAACTTCTAGACCAGTCCAATTGGGATCCCAATACTTTGAATAGCTAACTTGAAAGTTATTTAGATCACTTTCAGGCATAGGATTAACAATTAAATATTCAATATTAAGAGTTCCTAAAGGGCGATGTTTAATATTACATGTCACAGGTAACTGCAGTGAGCCTTCAGAAGGTTTGAACATGTTTGGTAAAACATATGTATAGCCAATGTGGCAGGGTGGATCGGTAGCTGAAGCCCGGCTACTATATGAATAGAAATCTACAAGGTATGCAAGAGTATTTACATCTGAAACTATCATATTTACTAACAGCACATCATTTGGTTTATATTCCCTTCCAAACTGATCCTGTGGTTTTAACGTACAAAGATCTGGATTATTGTCAAGAGTTGAAACTTCAACCAAAATGTCATTTATGACTTCATTATCCATAGTATCTGTGCTAAGTGATGTTTCCTCAATTTGTGGATCATTTCCAAATGATAGTTTCACAGGTGTTACTTTAATATGAACTGGTCTGTCTGCTAGGCGACTTTTTAATTTTAATGGCTTATTCATGAATTTAAATTGCAACAAAGTCCGAGTAGTGAGCCAACCAGAAATCACAGATTTTTTTCCATCGCATTTACCATAAACGTCGACAACTGGATGCAACATAGATTCTTTAATAATCCTTGGCTTTACACTACTTTCCCACTGACGAATCAAGATATCATGAGGATCTTCTCTTACAATAGCAATTCCATAACGATATAACACGTCACTAGTGTTAGGAATAGTTATAGTAATTGACCACAAATCTGTACCTTCTTTATTTTCAAGAAACAATATCTTTTTATAATCCCATTTGCCTAGTTCTGGTGTGTTTCCCGTAATGAATACCTTTTCTTTTGAACCAACATCTGGGACAGCTGTGGTGAATACCCATTCTTGCGTTAAAATTTCGGCCATCGGTTCCTCTTTTTTAATTCTTAGTGGTTTTGGAATATATTTTGATCGCTTCCGATCTTCTAAAAAAAACCAACGTTGCATTATGGCACTTTTGACGGAATTAAAGAAATATATAAATACTAAAATAAATATATAGGTATAAATAATTATTTATATTTAGGTTAAAATAGAATATATAGATAAATACTAACACTTTACAGAGTAGATACTCTGGGGTAAAACTATTATTATAACAAACATTGTTCTCGAATTATATAGTTGATCCTATCTCAGATTCCTGATCAAGGAATATACTACTCAGCCAAGAGGTTGATCCTGATATAATTTTCCACAGACTATTAGAGTACTTAATTTTCACACCAAAGAATATAGTACTGTGATATAGTCATATATTATAGTAGAGCTCAATCAAAGAGTAAAGCTATAAACTGGAACTCAATGCCGAGCAGAGTAGGCAAAGCACAGACTAAAAACTGGACAGAGCTAAGAAAATTCTTTGAAATGTATGATTGAGAACGTAAGATACAATTTACTGGTGCAAAAAACAGACAAAGTCATAGATTTTTGTCTTTGTCGCCGTGGCCAGTTTATGGTATAAGTCACGTTGTCAAAATTCTTTGTCTGTCACGATTCAACTGACATAATCGAACATTTCTATAAAAATTCGGGTTTTACATATATTTACATATTATTCAGTATTTTGAGACAAAGGCTACGTGATAATAGTGCTTGTAAAATAGTGTACTAGGCTACAAAAGCTACAGCGAGAGAAAAAATACCGGTATAACATTTCATTCGTAAGTAGTCGAAAATGAAATAATTTAATGATTGAATGCTATAAAGTGATATAAAGTGGGCTTTTTTTTTTACTCGAAATTTATAATTGTTACTAAGATACACTCGCAAAACGCGTTTTATAGCTAAATTTCTATTACTGAGAATTGTTTTGGTGTTGCCTTATTGCGAATTTAATTTGCCCAGTTTTCACTTTACTAAAATTTATATGTAATTTATCAATTTATGAGATAATGATAAATATATACTATTTTAGGTTTCCCTCTAATTCAGATGCGAGATCGAAATGGGTGTATGCTACGGGAAAACGAGGCAACCCACGAAATACCCAAAATATGTTCCACGACATTTTGTTAATGTTTCATTATACATAATAAGAAAATAGTAACGCTGGGAGCAAAATCATTGACGGTGAATATGTTCATGTAAGTATAGCTTTTAAAGTCTTTGTACAAAAAACATAGCATCACGCCTGTATTCCACGAAGGGGTAGGCAGAGGTGTATTACACACCCACGACTCGCCAGCTATGTATAAGTCCCACGTAATAGGGGGCGAGCCTATTGACATCTATCGGGCACATTTACAAACTCCGGGCTGCTACTGAGAATTTTTTTTTGTTTTGAAAAATCTCAATATCACTGCCCGACGAGGGGATCGAACCCGAGACCTCATGATCAGCAGTCGCTTACACTACCACTGCACCACAGAGGCAGTCTTAACTTCATCTTTATAAGTAAATCTCAATTCTAGATTATGACTACCGCTGTAGTCATAATCTAGAATTCAGAGAAACTGATTTGCTCTAAGTTCTTATTCAATTAATTAAATCAACGCTGGAAGGATGATAATTCTTTACTTATTTGACCCAGAAAAGAACGAAAAGATAATTTAATTGTATTCTTGTGTACTATTATTATATTAAATCTAACTTATTATTATTTACCAGATGAGATATCGAACAGAACGGCAATATATGGAGAAGCAATACTTATCTTGCATCAAGGCTCAAAGTCTTGGTATTTTTCTACGTACTCGAATTCTTATTACGGATACGGAGGTAGAACGTGAATATCCGACATAGCCCGCTGAGTTTGCATGCTGAAGTGGCAATGGGCAGGCCATATCGCTCGACGAACTGACAACCGTTGGGGAAAAAGGTTCTCGAGTGGCGACCACGTATCGGACAGCGCAGTGTAACATGCCCTCCCACCAGATGGACCAAATATATGGTCAAAGCGGCAGGGAGCCGTTGGATGCAGTCAGCACAAGCCTGCTAGTTCTGATATTCTCTTTGGGGAGGCCAATGTCCAACAGTGGACGTTTAAAGACTGATGGTTGGATGAATAGAAGGGGTGGCAGATTTACTTTTAAATAAGCATTTTGATAAACGTTGCGATTTTCAATAAAATATTTGTTACGAAGAGTTTCATATTTACGACCTAGTTACAGACCTCATTCTATCGTTTAATTTGCCCAAAGATGGTTTAATATTTGTCAACCGGGCAACATTTAAAAAAAATATTGCTGTTTCAATTGCGGCCACGCCGTGGCTTCGTCTAGTAGTTCTTAGTCTGAGCTATTAACACTCACATTACTTTATTTTCTCGATGACAGCTCGATGATGAAACTTGAACGAGCGCCTTTTTTACGTTATGTATGCATTATTTTATAAAAATATGACGCTTACGCATGTACAAGGTTATACCAGAGTCAGAGAAATTAATAGGGATGGAGCTGCCGATAAACGTAACACGATAACAGACCCGATATTTTTTTACAAAATGTAAGAAACTAAACTACTGCCGGATACTTTTGTACAAATTTATTACCTAATATTATATTTCATTACAAGATGTTACACGTATTAACTCTTGATTTATAATGACAACTTCTTTAAAATTGTTGAAGCTGTTGTAAAATAAGTAGGTATAGGTAGGTAATCGACAATGAAACGAAATAATTATAACGACAGGTAACCTTTATTTATTTATTTTAATCAAAATCTGATGAATCGTCACTGTCACTCAATGAGCTCTCCCCATTATTTATTATAAGTTCCTGTACTTCTGTATTGTCGAATGGTACATCAATTTCCCAATCCGACGCTATAATGTTTTGGGTTCTTCTCACAATTTTTTCCCAGTTTCATGGCAGTAAGTAGTAGTAATAAAGTTTGTAGTAGTAATTGTAGCGTGTCCTAAGGTGTATCCCAACAGTGTCGAGAGCAAAGAGTATATATTAAAGAGCCGAGAGCTCAGACTAAGAACAGAGCAAGTATTCAAGTAACGACATTGAGCTCTAGTAACGTCTTAGACTAAATACGTCCAGTAACGTATAGATCACCTGACAGCTCGATTAACCATGGAAGTAACATGTATACAACTGGAATGCGCACTGCTACCAAAAAACGGTCAGCGAGATAGTAGGTAGTAGGTACGAAGTCAATTTATCTCACTCTATTTGGGTGACCATATGTTTGAAATTCAATAGAAATTTTCATTTTTTTTTTACTTTTGTTATTATCGGTTAAACTAATTTATGTTGGTTTTGCTCTCACGCTTCTCATGTAGTGAACCGATTTTGATGAAATTTGATCCAGTTCTTAGAGAAGTTAAACCTTAAAAAAATACTAATATAGGTATAAGTATGACTAGAAGATAGGTCTCCCCTACATTCAAAGATGGCGATCAGACGTATTTGTATAGTTAGAAGTCAGAAAATAATAAAAATCTTACATTTAAGGAAGTTTACTTTATTGTGACTGACAGTTTTTTTCTTAATTTAGTTTTCGTCAACTGACTAGCCCTTCTGAGTTTAAAAACCTAAAGGCTTAGATTTAAATGAACCGGAAAAGGAAATTTATTGTCACCCTAATTGTTCTATAGTAAGGCACTGCGAAATCATGCCGTGCAATTTTTTTTTCTGGTGGTATATATAAATCTTACATTTGATTGTATTGCTATATAAGATTTTAAGTTTTACTAACCAATTGAGTCATGGTAACTTTTAATATTTTTTTTATTATTATTATCTCTTTATTTACATATATCTTACAACTAAATACATTTTTAAATATATGTATTATGAAAAATAATAAAATATTTAAAAATATAAAAAGCCAAACTGCCAGTGGTTAGAGCCCCAGAGACAGGAACTTCCTCACGATGCGTGCCGTGTCCAGAAGTACCGCTTTCTGTATCAAACCCTTGATCCAAATACCCAACGTGAGGCTCTTAAGATGTTCGTCGAGGCTCTTGGCTATGAGTCCGTTAACTGAAACCACTATCGGCACAATGATTGCTGAATCTACATCCCACATGTCAACAATCTCGTGAGCTAACAACAAGCCTGTATTTCAGAGCAAGTTGTTGGTGGATGATCCTGGCCACTTGCTTATGCCTGTGCAAGTACTTACCGTTAGTAAGACGAGAACAACCAGAGACAATATGCCTAAGGGACTCACCAGGATGGTGGCAGGCACGGAATATGTCAGCCATACCATCCCTCAGGATATGTTTCCGGTAGTTGTTCGTCATGATAACTTCGTCAGCAATTGCACAGACAAAACCTTCGGTTTCCCCAAATAGGTTACCGAAACGTAGCCAAGCCACGGAAGCCAGGAAATCTACGTCCGGCCCATGTAAGGCCCGGCAAAACCTTCCGTGGAGTTCCTTGCTCTGCCATACACCCCTGCGATCGTCAGTACCAAGTACCACAGGTTTGCGACAATTCTCCTTAGCCAAGGAGAGCGGAGAGAGTCCGGAATCTACAGCGACCACATCACGATGCATATCCTTATCAGTATGAAGGAAATATTCCGTAAGGTTGTACACCTCACGATTGTGCAAGGTCTTGGCATTTAAGAAACCCCGACCTCCACACTTTCGTGGGATGTACAGCCTCATTACCAATGAGCGAGGATGATGCATACGATATGCGGTCAATAAACTGCGGACTCTTCTATCCAGAGCGTCAAGTTCCGTCTGAGTCCACTTGAGTATGCCGAAAGAGTACATTAGAAGTGGCATAACCCAACCGTTGTAGGCGCGCACCTTGTTGCCACCTGATAGAAGGCTATTCAGTCCTTTTTTCAGGCAGCCAAAGAAACGCTCCCGTAACGATTGCTTCATGTCCACCTCATTAATGCCCAGAGCTTGCAACATACCCAAGTATTTATATGTGTCAGTTACGAGGAGTGATCGCAAATGAGTACAATCCGAGAGTTAAACTCCCTCGGATTCCACTGCCCTTTCTCGTTTTACATGCATGATCGCACATTTATCCACACCAAATCTCATCCCAATGGAATTACTAAACGATTCGGTTAACTTTATTAACTCCATTAGTTGCAATCTGGTAGAGGCAAACAATTTGAGATCATTCATGTAATACAGGTGGGATATTTAGCAACCATCACCTCGCAACCTATAGCCTAGTCCTGAACCCTCTAATAAGGTACTAAGAGGGTTCATGGCTAAACAGAACCATAAAGGACTCAGACTGTCGCCCTGAAATATACCCCGCTCAATCCTTACAAGCTCATCATGACAATCCGGGGTCTGCCGACATACTGAATAGCAAAGAGCTGTCCTCCAATTCCCCATACAAGACTTCAGGAAGGTGCATAAAGTTTCGTTAACTTTATATAACTCTAGCACCCTCATGAGCCATGTATGTGGCACAGAGTCAAAATCTTTTTTATAGTCTATCCAGCATTCCAGCATGCCATCAGATTCCTTTTCCTACGGCGAGCCTTTTGGCTTATGGCCGCATCAATAAGGAGGAGCTCCTTAGTACCACGGCCCCTCTTCCTACATCCATTCTGAGAGTTGTTCATGATCGAATAAGTATCAATATGTTTAGTAATTGTGGTTCTCAGAATGGATGTAAGAAGCTTATAGAGTGATGGTAAGCACGTGACAAATCTATAATTACCTGGTTCCGTGGTACTGCCTGATTATCTTCTTATCTTCTTGTTTAATGGCTCTTGTTGTGGCAGTGTGAGCACAATTTCGCCAATATCGAGTATTAATTTAAGGTAGACCGTCAAACGAAGTACTGCCTGATTTATGGAGCAAATGAGTAATACCAGTCGTCATAAAATGCGGCAGCGACCCGGATTCCACAGACGATTGAAACTGAGATGCCAAACAAGCATGTGAACTGCGTAGCCATTTAAGCCAAAAGTTGTGTAGTCCGCCCGGTCCTGGAGATTTCCAATTTGCCAAAGAACGGACTGCACTGACTACGTCTTGCTGCTCTATAAAGATTTTGTCCATTGTTGGATTGCTTCACATGATTGTTTAACTTTCTCAATCCAATCGCCTTCAGAGTGTATGATGGGCACCGACCACATGCTGCGCCAAAATTTATTTGTAGCTTCAGCACCGGGTATCTGTACATCACATACAGCTTCACGAGGTCACTCCCAGCTTCTATAGATTGACTTTTCATTGCTTTGAAACATGCGGTTCACAGTATAACGATCCATACGTTTTTTGTATCTGTAAACTCGATTGGCTCATGCATAGAGTTTTTGCTTCAGGAGGTCGATGCACTCCATTACACGGGCCATAAAATTTTGAGGCTTGACGCCAGTCCCCAAAAATGCCCGCTTTACGAAACGCATTACTCGTGGGCGTGTATTGCCCAACCTGAAGCAATTAAGTTTGCCGATTAACACCCTTGTTTCGGCGATACGACACTCAATCCTACACTGCCATGCCGGTTTTGCGTTCAGAGGCTGCACAGAGGATTCCCTTTTTAAGAAAGTGAGTCCAGCTATATGGCACGCAGCAACGGCCGTACAGTACAAGATGGAGTGTGTATCGGCAAGACTTTCGCTAGTGTCTAAGTAATTAGATAAAAGCGAGTCATGGGTCTTAACCAGTAACATGTTCCTTCTATGCGTGGGTAATCGAGGCAGATTTGGCCTAAATTCTAATGGTTTGAATCTATACTCATGGATCGCATATTCCAAAGCGGCTCTTGACTCCTCACAATACTGGGAGTCCACAGAATAAGACTCGTCACCCCCATCCACACATCCCCTTTGTGCAACGGGTTCCCTTTGTGTAGCCGGTGTTTGCGAAAGAGTAGGGGCAACGTGACTACCACCGAAGGAATGTAACATGGTTCCAGTGGCCCGCCAATAAAGGCGGAGAGACGGCACACGGCGGGTTTCTTTAGTGGGTGCAGGCCCCACACTACCCTGGTCGTTGCCCCGAACGATAGGGTGTGCGGTTAGGAACATTTTTTCCCGACATAACAAAAAAAAGGGGCAACGTGACTAGTCTGTAAAAATTCCGAGCGTAACCGATCAAGTACGGTGTCTTCCAACATATGACATCGTTGAATGGCCCGTACTTGGTCCGATAGTCTTTAAGCCGAGACGTTGATAGCCGGTTCAAGGCCCTGAAACAGAAGCAGCATGCGGTTACGGTACGTGGTGAGATTGGCCCCCCCCTTCCTGTAGCCCCGAAATATGCACGCATGTCATTTTCATTTATTGCTCTAGTCCATTTCATGCGCCGCACATTACCACTGGCAGTGGGGACCTTGTTTGAGGCCGTTGGGCCTTGAGGTCCTAAACTATCCGGTGGCCGGGTTTTCTCACGCCGACGTACAGGTGGCGGCGACGTCGGCGGTGAGAAGTACTCGTCGCTTGGGCTCGAGCTCAACGCGTGCGTTGTGACCGGTTCCGCTGGTGCGGTCACCTGTGGCTGCGACGCGGATCTGTGCGGCAAGTCCGGGGGTAGTAGACGTGCTGTTATTGTTATTATTCTCTTTATTTATTTAATATCACATTATATACATTTTTAAATATATTATGAAAAGAAACAAACACTCAGACAAACATCCTAACATACTTATAAAAATACAAACAAAAACACAAACGAGTAACCATAACAAATTTAAAAATGTATAAAATAGATAGACCACCGACATTGGGTGCTGGGACCAAGCTGCCGGTGGTTAGGGCTCCAGAGTAAGGAAACTCCTCACAATACGTGCCGTGTCGAGGAGTCCTGCCTTTTGCATCAAGCCCTTAAGCAAGCTGTCTAACGAGAGTCTCAATAGGTGTTGGTCTAGACACTTGGCAATCAGTCCATTATTTTTGGCAATCGTGATAATTATGTAGTATACTCCCAGGACCTTGCTAATAATAGTTTTTTGCATCTACGTAACTCATGGGAGTTACTATGGCAGGTTTCTAGAAAAACCAAAGGAAAGCTCTATGGTCAACTTCAGCCAGATATACCTCCAAAACCTTGGTTCTATAAGTACAAAAAAGTCGACAAAGTACTACATCCTTAGATTAATTATATTTCTAGATGGAGCGTCGGCGTTGTAAACGCGTCAAAAAAATTGGGGTGAACTTTTCATCCCAATGCTGTTCTATGGCTGTTAGTGTCAATCGTGACGACACTTGACAAGGTCGTATCCAGGAGCATTAGTGTGTCATTTAAAATGTCAAGCAAATTTCCTTCGTTTGACGGTCTACCTTAAATTAATACTCAATATTTGTGAAATTGTGCTCACACTGCCACAACAAGAGCCATTAAATAAGAAGATAAGATAAGATAAAATGTCAAAGTGTGTATTTAAAGTGTGCCGAAACTACAAAAATCGGAAAATGAGCACTAAAGATATTTCTTATCATTGGTTAGTAACTATTTTATACAATAACTGGCTAAATAAGTCATTTAAATATTCCGAAAATAAATTAATTTTAGTTCGTATTTTTTATGTGATACCAGTTTATGAACTTAAATTTCCCGCGTAATCTTGCAAAGTTAATGATATTTTAACGATAGAGAGTAATAGAGACATTACCTAACATAATTATTAGCGGTTTTAATGGATCCATAAAGCTGCACAGTCGTCATTTTCGGAATTAATTACAATATTACTATTTGTAATATTATTATTTATTTCAATGATGAAGATTGTTTACATTTTTAAATTTATAATTATTGTGGGTTATAATAGTATTCTCATTAAATAAGAGGTTATAATATAGCATATATTTTTTTTATAATATATTAAGATTATGTGAGTAAATAGAAAGAGATAATTGACTATATGCCTTCGAAATATTTTGTAGTTTAGCCACTTATTACCCAGGAACGTTACACCATTACGCCACCGCGGCGTCTGGCACCACCGCGGCATTTTTGCACAGCGTCCGTACTCCCATTTGAACCTCATTTACCAGCTCAAATACTAAGAACGCAGTGTTTTGTTATTATATAGATCAAAGTAACTTTGATCTAGTTGAATATGCGCTTCGAATGGTGCCTACTGTCTGTTATTACTGGTGAATTTAACATTGACTTTTTAAAGCAATGTGAGACGCTAGCGGAATTCTACAGAATCGTCCAGAACTACAATTTCAAGATACATATACATGAACCTACCAGACTAAATAGTTGCATAGATCAAATCTTAAGTAATGTACCCGAAGCAGTCGGCCAGGTGCTGCCTCTAGGACTTTCTGACCATAACACAGGGCAACTCTTATCTTTTCCCACAGAAGATATAAATAGGCCCCAACCTTTCATCATTAGAACTAGGAGAGTTTTTCACAAGGAAAACGTAACAAAATTTAAGCAATGTCTCATGAACATGATTGGTCAGATTCCTTCTCTGAAACTGACACAAATTTAGCTTTTAATGCATTTTACGAAAATATTTTGCTATTTTTCAGCCTTTGTTTCCCAACTCACAAAGTTAAAATATGTCAAAAATAAAAAAACACAGCGTGGCTTACAAAAGGAATAAAAATTTCGGCAGAAAAAAAAAACGTAAATGCGCTTTAAATATTATAAAATCAGAACACAAAAAAATAAAGATAGATACTACAAATATAATAAGCTTTGTAAAAAGTATATAACAACTGCTCAGAGGATCTGTAATGATTCATTTGTGAGTAGGGCATCAAACGTGAGCAAGGCATCATGGCAGTTGATAAATAGGAGTGTAAAACCAAATTCTTCAAACAACACCATAACAAAAATTTTATACAACGATGAAATGATTCTTGACCACGAAAAGATTGCAAATAAATTCAATGACTATTTTGTAAATTTGACGGATGGGCTTGATGGCAAAGACAAAAAATACAATTCTAACTATAATAACATAAATATAAGACCGAATAATGCTTCCATTTTTCTATTTCCTACTAAGGTTACAGAAATTAAAAATTGTAACGAGTCCTCTAGCGCGCGGTCTCCCTGTTCGAGCCTCATCGCGTGATCCTACTAGCCCCGCCCATTTTCTTAGTGCAACCAATGAACGACAAGGCACGCCAAAAATTCCTAGAAAGTTAACACGCGCGGCCCACGCGGTGCAAACCGGTTTAAGCGTGGCCAGTCGGTGACCGAACTTACGCGTGAGCAGACCCCCTGCTCGGTATCATATCAGCGCGTGATTTTAAAGTTACTAACAGTGCGAAATACCACGAACCCTGAGATATTATTTGTATTTGGTTAAACTGTAATATTGTGTGAAACTAATTGCATTTTTCATAATAAACAAGTACAACCATTATACTGGCGCCTGGCATTATTATAAAACATAATTAATTAATTAAAAAACACTTCTTCTGTAGGGTATGATGACTTTCCTACACATATTTTAAAAGCATGTAGCAGCTTAATAGCCCCTGTATTGTCTCATATTATAAATGTATCTATTACGTATGGAATATTTCCAGATAAATTAAAAACTACGGTAGTAAAACCACTTTATAAAAAGGGCAACAGAACCATTCTACAAAATTATCGTCCAGTTGCTTTAATTCCTATAATAGCCAAAGTGTTTGAGAAGGTTATATATAGTAGATTGTACTCTTTCCTAATTAAATATCAAGTACTATGTAATGAACAGCATGGGTTCTTAAAAGGAAAATTTACAGCGTTAGCAACTTTTAAATTAATTACTATTAATAACAACTTTTAAATTATTGACTACACTATTGTAGTCAATTACATAAATATGAAAACCCATGTACCTAACTGGAATATTTTTTGACATAAGTAAAGCATTTGATTTTGTTTCCCATGATCTGCTGTTACATAAGTGTGACTTGTATGGCTTAAGGGGTACTGCACATGATTGGATAAGAAGTTATCTCTTTGAGAGAACACAATTTGTTGAAATTACCAAATTAAATGCATTCAATGAGGAGGTTACTAGTAAATCGCAACAAAAATATACCAAGTTAAATGCATTCAATGAGGAGGATACTATTAGATCGCAACAAAAATATATTAAAGCGGGTGTTCCGCAGGGGAGCATACTTGGTCCCCTTCTTTTCCTTTTATACATAAACGATTTGCCCTCTGTAACAGACCAAGAATGTATTCTTTATGCAGACGATATCTCTATCTTGGTTCCTCAAAAAGTGAACTCAGACCATAATTATGACCTAGTCCTAAACGAAACTATTTGTTTGGTGGCTACTTGGATGCGAAACAATGACTTGAGTGTGAACATAAAAAAAAAACTAATTATATACAATTTCTAAACAAAGGACGTAGCAAGCTTGAACTTAATTTAAATTATAACGGTAACAAAATACATGAAGTGAATGAAATATCGTTTCTCGGCATTGTTTTAGATGACAAATGTAATTGGAAAGCACATGTAGATAAAACTTGCAAGAAAATTAACAGGTTTGCTTATGTATTATGGAGGTTACGAAAAATATCCACTAAACAAACAGCTCTAAAGGCATACCATGGGTTTGTTGTATCAAACCTCAGATATAGCATTGTACTTTGGGGCAACTCAGTACACATGAATAGGGCATTCGTAGCCCAAAAGCAATGTATTAGGTCCATTTGTAATGTGTTGCCTTGGGAAACCTGTAAGCCATTATTTCGTACTCTCACTCTACTAAGTGTCCCTTGTCTGTATATTTTTGAGAGTTGTGTTTTTGTTAAAATTAATATAAACTTATTTGTATTAAAAAAAGATACCTGTAATTTTAACACACGATATCCTAATAACTTAGCTTTACCTTGTATACGGACTGAAGTGTGCAGTCGCAACAGATATGTAATGCTAGTTCGAATATATAATCACTTATCTGATATTTTTAGAGTTACCGCTGACTAAATTTAAAACACAGTTACATCGATGGCTTTGTGACAAATGTTTTTATTCTAAGTGATTATTAAGTGATTGAAAAAAACAATTGGATTACTTATAGCTCGTTTTAGGTGTTCATTGGTACACCGTGTTTTACACTATTCACCACAAATTGCAGGATCTATAGTTAAAGTTTGTGTTATATTAAGTAATTTATGTGTACGAGAAAATGTGACATTACCACCATCACTTAATGTTGACGAAGCTGCTCAAGAGGTAGCTAGCAGCCAATCTTTCATTCTGGGTCTAGTGGTACTTTTAATGATGGATTAATTGTCCGTCAAGCCCTCATTGGACGTCTGTGGGATAGTCGTAATACTGCAAATTGAATAATGTAAAAATATTTTAATTATAATAACTTAATTTTTCACAATAGTTTATTATTGATAATGTGTTGTTATTTGATATCAGATTTCCTAAACAATGCTTTCTAAGATAGTTAGCATAGTATTTTATTTGTTGTTTACTATGAGCATTTTTTTCAATTTACATTTTCTAAGAATAATTTTAAATAGTTTGTAAGCAATACTTAGTTATTTTTAATATTTGCATGCCTGGCAGAATGTACTAGGGTTCTTTAACATGTGTTCCATTAAATGGTATGTTTAAAATGTTAAGCTTAACGTTTATAATCATTTTAGCTTAGCATATTTCTAGTGTGCATTTACATACCAGTAATTATTTATTGAATTATATAACATTCTTATACTTTAATTAAGATGTCAATGTCATAAACTTAAATATTGAACTGGTGTCTGAATGCAACCTTTTACTTTGGTTGGCAACATTCTATCAAGGAAGTGTCCCTTTCTGTTACTATCCATCATGTCTGCACACAAATTTACCCAAAAAAATTAATTGTAACCATAAGATCTTAAAAATACAAGCATTAAACATTCAAACTAACAGCAAATTGTGGTGTTTAATTCTTCCAAAGTTGTGAGTTGAGAGAGTTACTTGTAGAGTTGTAGGGAGCAGACTATTTCGTAAAATATGTTTATATTTCTTTAAACTTATTTTATTTATGTTTGTGCTTGTCCCAACCTTATATGGAAGCGAGAGTTGGGTATGCAATAAGGTGCATGAGAGTAAAATCAATGCGGTCGAAATGCGATCTCTGTCGAGAATGGAGGATCTCTGGAGTGAGGCTGACTGACCGCATTCGTAATGACGATGTAAGAGAGCGAGTAGGTATGTAAGAGAGTATTGGTGTAAAGATGCGAAAGGGAATGCTCCGATGGTTCGGACATGTGGAAAGAATGCCGGACGAGCAACTGGTTAAGAAGATATACAATGCGAAAGTAAGGGATGTAGGTACAGGGGGAGACCGAGACTCGCCTACCTAGACCAAATCGGTCATGTATTGAAGGAAGGTGGAGTCAGGAGTATCCGAAACCGGCGAGCGTGTATGAAGAGAGTTATGAATGTTGAGGAAGCAAGAGATGTATGCAAGAATAGAGCCTCTTGGCACTCTGTCCTCTCTGCCTACCCTGCAAGGGAAATGGCGTGATGATAAGTAAGTAAGTATTTATGAGTTACAAAAACTTGTGTGCTCTATGCATTTCTTTTACCCCTAGTAGTCACTATAGTTATCATAATAATATTATTAATAAATAATATTATATTACATTCTAGGTATACTTATATATTATCTATCTTTTCTGTTAGGTTCTTAATTGCCCCTAACATTTCTTTGAAGAGCTCATGATATTTTTTTTCGCATTGCAATTAGTAAATGCAAATAATTAAATTACCATGAGGTCTAGGTTCGATCCCAGGGTTTTGCAGAGCTATTAAGTTTTCTTTGTAAGACAATTCTCAATAGCAGCTTGGAGTTTGGAATTGTGCACTGTAGACAGCAATAGGTTTGCTCCCCATTATATGGAACATACTTCGGGGATACACGCTAAACTATGTTATGTGAACGAAATAGTTCCCTTCTTGTGTGTTCTATATCGGTTAAAACTGTGTAGGTAGATACTTAATGGGAATTAAAAAATTGGATTTACTGAAATACACTAGACCATCCTTTCCAGTCTTTAACAGCACCCGCACCAAGCGAGTTGAGTTCTTCGGCTAGAATATGCCAGAGGCGCTTTGTATGTTTCTGCGCATGGGTTGATTTATGAAAGCCTGTTGCCAGGCCTTTGTGGCTATTTAAAAACTCTCACATCGCTTCTAATTGGCCGTAGGATACTCGTCGCCGAATTGAGCCAACATTTTCGTCTAAGGAGCTGTAAAGTATAACGATTTACATATGGACGTAAAAAAAAAAGTATTTTTTTTACGTCCATGGATTTACAATGATAAATGTTTAGCTTAAATAAATCGTATAGTAAGAACTTAATTATCGAAAAAAAAACTTCTTACGTCATAGTTCTTATATTATATCTTTTAATAAAATATAATTTTCTATTCAGTAATTAACTAAAATTATCTAAAGGATTAGGATGTATTTAAATAGAAAATATGAAACAAGTATGTAGGTACATTAGGTACATACAAAATTCCCGCATTTTTTAAAAAGCGTTCGTTTTAAAACCTAACGTAGTGCTAATATTTATTATTTTATGAGCATGAGTTGTCATAAAGCTCTCTAATTAATATAATTTTGAAACTGTTGTATTTTATTAACAGCTTTCTCAATTATTTAGTAGAAAAAAATCTAAAAGAAAAGCCATTACTTACCAATAGTTAATACAAAAATATTTTTGAACGAAGCACTGTCATAACACAAACGATCAACTATTTTTTTTACAGCAAGCTTGCCAGCGATAAGACGATCAGCATTCGATGTGTCAGAATACGAATTTCAACTGAGTCGAGAAGTTAACTGCATGGACATTGAATGGATTTAATAAAGTTAAGTATACGCCCCCAGGTCGTCAGTCCTTCTGGCGGGAGGCCGTCCTATGCTGTGCCTTCCTGTGAAACATCTAATGCGGAGGGAGGGTAAAACCGGGTGTTAGCGTGGCGACGCTTTGACGTGACAATACAATATTATGATAACATGGAGCTGGTCTGACGATGGAGCTGGAAGGTGGACATAGGAATTCTATAATGAAACAGCGCAACCCTACCGAGTTTAGACTCGTTTGATTCGTCTTGACGAGTAATTTGTCTTTAGATGGTTTCCAGGGTCTAATGATGAAGCTAAACGGTGGCTATAAGAACTCCGTTATAAAATGACATAACCCCATCGATTTTGGGCTCGTATGATTACTCTTGACGAGTAGGTACTTTGTCTCTAGATGGTACCCAGGGTATGATGATAGAGCTGAAAGGTGGCCACAGTAACTCTGTAATGATACAACGCATCCCCATCGAGTTTATACTCATTTGATTCATCTTGACGAGTACTTTGTCTCTAGATAGTATCCATGGTCTGATAATGGAGCTAGAAGGTGGCCATGGGTACTCGTTAATTAAACGTCGCAACAGATCGATTTAGGGCTAATTTGAGTTATCTTGAATAGTACCATGATAGCCCTAGATGATATTCATGATCTGGTAATGGAGCCACTATCCCATCAACTTTGGAATCGTTTGATTCGTTTTGACAAGTATTTCGGTCCTAGATGATATCTAGGGCCTGATGATGATGATTTATGTCCATTTCCGTTATTGTACACATGTCATAATTATACAAGCACGCATTAAAAAAGTTATAATCATTTTATTTCTACTCACAATATTTAAATGTAAAGCAAGTAAATGCTTTGATTGCTAATAATAATACAATTCAAATGATTAATCGATTCGATAAATTAATAAAAATCAATTTATTTAATGGTATGCTGCTAAGCCACTGCTCACCACTTCATTCCGAGCACACAAAATTAATAAATGGACGGCTTCTTCCCACTATATGAAAATTACGACGACGAATCACAAATGATTAGTGGTGGATGCTAGGTTGGAACCTAAATAGCGCATATTAAATATTTTTAAAATAAAGGATATTTAATATATCAATATTTTTTAAAACATCGATATATCGATAGTTGTTGGTTCTTCCTGTATCCCTAGTTGACAGCTGACATACAACACATAAACTTTGTTCCGATATACACTGTGAGCACTGTGATATCACGTGATCAACAGCTTCCATATATTTATGTTATATTTAACAACTTGCACTATGGAATATTATTATTATTATTATTGAATATTATAAATACATGATATCCAAACATGGTACATGTAAAGAAATTGTGTTTATTGCAGTGTAAAACCAATACTTTGTATGAAATGAAAGTAATGACAGATCAGTATACTGGATTGCATTCCGTAATAAACAGTAACCAGTATAGCTAACTATAAAGGAACGACTTCACAGTATACTAAATTGACATCACACCTTACAGTGCTCGCAGTGTATATCGGAACACACCCAAATTACGCTGTCATCTTACCTATTAAGATGGCGGATGACAGCCGAAGTAAGTCACTTTTACTAGGTATATGAAGATTAGGGCCAAGGGCGCCTCCTCCTTATAGAGCTCAATGTATACGTATACGTCAGAGATGCGCAAACTAAATCACCAATGAGACCAGGGATTTATAAATCTTTTTCTTCGAAAGATTTAAATCACTCTTTTAAATCTTTAACTCTTTTAAATCTTTGGTTTCGAATGACGTTATTCATTCAGTTGATCATAAGTGATGCAAATATCTATTGATTCATGTAGTTATTCTCTCATTCCTTCAAGTCGCAACTGGTTTTGAGCTTTTTACTAAAACGACAGAGTCTAACTTTCTGTGTACCTATCGTCATTGTATTTCAAGAGTCCGTTTGTGCATGCCTACAACTTAAGTTATCTCTTTTCAATTCACAATATCCTTTATCTATTGTCTCATTCTAAATCTACATCCATCATTCTATCCATTCCATCTATTCAATCCTAACGTAGTGAGCTAGTGAGTTAAAGATGTATTTTCGAAACCAAAGATTTAAAGATTGATTACGCATTTTGAAAGATTATACATCTTTTGTATCAATCACTCCTGAGTTACACATCTCTTTACGTAGTATCTCGTAACTATTCTGTGGTGTTGATGAATTATGAATTTTGGAGCGCACAAGAATTGAATTTATCTACTCGTTTTATGCATTAGTTTGTGGGTGGGTAGCGGTATCCAATTATTCTGTGGGCAGAGTAGTATGTATAACCAGAAAGTTGTGGGTTTTATCATAAATTCTAATCACTAGCCGATGGAGATTATAGTCTCGAAAAACGATTCCTTTAAGTGTTATGTTATGATTCATATCGGCTAACAACTACGAGAGCTTACACAAAAAATTATACATAAATATGGCTTTCAAGCTCTTCAGTAATATATCTAATCATATAAACATAACCTTTGTTCGTAATTATGCAAAAAACGTTCATCCTATGAAGAAAACTTTGGACGTTCTCGCAATGGATATGCCTTTTTCTTCTAAAAAGAGCACTTTAGTATTTCCCGAACATGCTGATATAGTTATTATTGGCGGGGGTTATATTGGCTCCTCTGTGGCTTACTGGTTGAAAGATAGAGCTAGTGAAGGTCTGTCTGTTGTGGTACTAGAAAAAGACTTCACCGTAAGTAATGTTTAATTTTTGGTTCATAAGTATGTTAACTATAATCTTATGCTGAACTATTAATCTGTTTTAGTATGAAGGGGCCCAGAAAAATGTATCTTTGGGAACATTAAATCAGCATTTTTCGTTACCTGAAAATATTCACCTATCCAAATATGCAATTGAGTTTTTGAGAACTGCAAGGCAAAGTTTGAGTAAAGACTGTGACCTTCAGTTTACTCCCACGGGGTCATTAGTGCTAGCCACTGAAAAATATGCTGAGAAGTTAGAAGAAAATGTCATCATGTTAAATGAGCTTGGTGTGAAAAGTAAGGTTCTATCGAAAACTGAAATAAATAGACAGTTTCCATGGATTAATACACAGGATGTAAAATTGGGTAAGACTATCTGCACATTATGTTGTCCTTGTATTTAAACTTTTATCTTGTTGTGCATTACTAGTAATTATTTGAATTAATAGTTTAATCAGTGGCTTAGAGCACTTCCCCGGATTGGAAAACCCACGGGTTTGATTCCCGCTCGTACAAAAAATCTCTTTCTTATTCACAAATAATTTGTACTTTAAAAAGTGGCGCTGTATGTCAAATGCTAAAAAATATAGATCAAAAATGTTTAAAAAAAAATCGCGCCTTCAGCTGCTATGAATTTTAATTACAAAATTAAACTCTATATTAGTTTAATGCATGTAAATGCATTTCGATAGATGGCGTTGGCCATAAAGACAAATGTGATAAGGAGATTGGGATGATCGAAAGATCTGTACGATAGCTCAGTGGCTTAGAGCACTTTCTCGGATTGGAAAAGACGCGGGTTCGATTCCCGCTCGTACAAAAAGTCTCTTTTCTTATTCACAAATAATTTGTACTTTAAAAAGTGGCGGAGCATGTCAAATGCTAAAAAATATAGATCAACAATGTTTAAAAAAAATAGTGCCATCAAATAGTATGAATTTTAATTGCAAAATTAAACTTACTATATTGGTTTAATGCATGTAAATGCATTCCGAGATGGCGTTGGTCGTAAAGACAAATGTGATAATGAGATTGGGATTATCGAAAGATCTGTACGATAGCTCAGTGGCTTAGAGCACTTCCCCGGATTGGAAAAGACGCAGGTTCGTTTCCCGCTCGTACTAAAAGTCTCTTTTTCCTTATTCACAAATAATTTATACTTTAAAAAGTGGCGGAGCATGTCAAATGCTAAAAAATATAGATCAAAAATGTTTAAAAAATCGCGCCATCAAATAGTATGAATTTTAATTGCAAAATTAAACACTATATTGTTTTAATGCATGTAAATGCATTCCGATAGATGACGTTGGTCGTAAAGACAAATGTGATAAGGAGATTGGGATGATCGAAAGATCTGTACGACAGCTCAGTGGCTTAGAGCACTTCCCCGGATTGGAAAAATCTCTGTTTACATATTCACAAATTTGTACTTTAAAAAGTGGCTGAGCATGTCAAATGCAAAAAAATATAGAACAAAAATGTTTAACTAAAATTGTTATACAGATAAATGATGGCCTGGATAAACACAAATATTTTATACTTAATGGAAAACATAATGATGGTTTTGCATATTGTTTTAGGTTGTATGGCTACTGAAGCTGAAGGCACATTTAATTCATGGGCTTTATTAAAAGGTTTCATACAGAAATCTAAAGAACTTGGGGCCACATATGTTAATGCCGAAGTTACAGGTTTTGAGTTTGAGACACAAAAGGATGTTCTGATGGAAGGTGTCACTCCAGGAACATATAAAAGAATAAATAAGGTTATATACAAAACAAAAGACAATGAGGAATATACTCTTAAATTTGCTGTGTGTGTGTTGGCAGCAGGTGCTAATTCAGGGCATATTGCAAGGTTAGCTGGAATAGGCACAGGCAAAGATATATTAAAAGTTCCATTGCCCTTAGAAAAAAGGTAAAAATAACATAAAACAGAAACTTACATTTAAACCTTGATTGCACGATTTTGTATTTGACTAAATACAAGGTGTTTATAATCTCACAGAATGATAGGTCACGGCAGCCACTATCAACAGACCACTAGACTCCGTTCCGCGTTAGAAATATTTTTGCCCGTAATACTTCAGGTTAAAAGCTAGGGATAAATAAAAATTGATAAAGATTTGTTTTTTGTTATTTTGGTTTTTTTGTTTTTTTTTTATTGGTTTTTGTATGTTTTGTTTTTTATGTTACTGTTTTTTGTTGTTATTTTTATTACTTGACGAGGTCGTGGGGAGGTAAGCCAGAAGGACTCAAAGAATTTAAAAATTCTTGAGGACTTGAGGATAGTGCACTGTATCCTCAATATTACACACCGTGTCAATGGACTTATAGTGTTTGACTTGACCGGGAATTTTTCCTAAAATTATTTTATTTATCTCATTCACTGAATCTTCGTTCTGGGTGAGACTATTGCCCTAGAACAAAGCCAATGATAATCTCTTTCCATCAAACTTTCAAGACCGGGATATATTGCGTCTATCAGATCTTCTAACCTGTGTAATATGTGACCTAACCGATTGTCAAGATTAATATCATCACTACTGTTGGTGTTAGGACAGTAAATTTTTCCTTCTCCAAGATTCAGTAGTTGATGCGGAAAGTCGTTATCGTAGTTGTCGCTCAAATGGGCTCTCATGTTTGTTCGTAAATTGAGAGTTTCAACGGAACTCCATAAGCATTTTAAGCATGCCCTGATGACACCGACGCGTGTTCCTTTTGTTATTACTGGCAGCGTTTGCCGAAAATCGGCCGCACAAACAAAAGTAGTAAATGTATACTGATGACTGATGTATGATACTGCCTATATCGCCACGCAACGGCCGGGGCGGCGCGCACCTCACGTTTTTATTTTGCTAATATCATTGAAGATATTTACTATTATAGAATGGATTTTAGGAGGAGAGCCCACCACTCACCCACGGATTGTCAATCCCGGTTATCTTTGGACAGAATAACCTAAGATTGCCAATCCGCACTCTCACAGATAGAGGAGAATGTGATAATAGCAAAGTAGCATGCACGATAATGACAAAAAACTCACCAACGCGACACAACCATGCGATACGGTAGAACTCTCAGAACCACAATATTGCAATATTCCGCAAAAATCCGAACATAAATTCGACACGTGTTTCACCTCTAAACGAGGCATTCTCAAGAACGCTCGGCAACAAATGAGCGAAGCTTACTCGTGCAACTTGCTTTTATACCCCTTTCACTATACAACAGTTATGACGTATCGCTCGAACGATATGAAAACAAGTTTAGTAGTGGGGAACTACAGCTAGTTTGTTCATTCAACAACATGTTACTACTGACTTTAATTATTTCTAATTGTTCTAAAATGGACAGTCTAATATTTTTATCACAAATATGCAAGGGCTCGAATATATGACTATTATCTAATGAATGGTTACAATCTAATAAATGTTTCGCAAAATGTGACTTTTCAGGGTAATTATGCCTATACGCAGCTATATGTTCTTTATAACGAGTCTCAAAATTACGGCCCGTTTGCCCTATATAAACATTATTACATATTTGACATTGCAATTTATATACACCAGACTTTTTACATTTATCAATACTATCTTTACCGTTACAAAGATTTTTAAGCGAAAAGTTAGGCCTAAACGCGGGATAGATACCGTGAACCCTCAGTGTCTTTGCTAACCTGTCTGATATGCCACCAAAGTAAGACAAAGTACATGTAAAATTAGTTTTTTCTACTGCAACAGGATACAAAAGTTGTTTTACTATGCTGGACTGTTTTCTTTTAACCAATTTGTCGATCAAGAGCCTATTATATCCGTTTGATTGGGCTATATTATAAATTATATTTAATTCCTTATTGTATGCTACCTTATCCAACGGAACATTAAAAAGACGGTGAATCATGCTATGAAAAGCGGCCAATTTATGCTGCCAAGGATGACAGGACGAGGCGGGTATAACCGTATCTGTATATCTCGGTTTACGATAAATTTCGAACTTATGTTTGTTACCCACGCGATAAATGGAAAGGTCAAGAAAATGCAAGCAACGATCCTGTTCTATTTCTAGTTTAAATTTTATTCCTGTATGCGCAGTATTTAATTCATTAACGAAATGATTAAGTTGTCTAACGGTTCCTGTCCACACTAACAATATATCGTCTACATACCGGTAATAATACAATAATTTGTTATTATTTACTATGTGCTGACATTCACAATGATCCATGAATATGTCTGCCATTAAAGGACTTAAAGGTGACCCCATTGCTAAACCATCATTTTGAATATAATACTCTTTATTAAATTGAAAGTAATTTTGTTTCATACAAAGTTCTGTAAGACGTAATATATCACCCACCTCTTCCGAGTGCAAATTGAGACCTTGAAACAGATTTTTTAAATAGACCAAAGATTCTCTGTATGGGACATTCGTAAAAAGGCTCTCTACATCTAGAGACACTAGTTTTGCATTTGGTGGTAAACAAATATTTTGTATTTTTTGTATCAAATCAATACTGTTCTTGATACCATATTTAGGCAAGAAACGAGTTTTTTGTTTAATGAGTATGTTTAGATGCTTTGCCAATTTATATGCAGGAGCCCTGATATACGAGACTACTGGACGAACCGGCACTTGTTGTTTATGCACTTTAGGTAAACCATACAACATTGGACAGTGAGGGTTCATGGGTACTAAACTTTTAACGTAATTTGTTGTTGAAGGAAAAAGTGAACTCGCGTTTTTTAAACATAATTTCAATTCGGCATGAAACCGTTTCGTGGGATCAGAGGACAAGCGCTGTCTTTGTTTAAACTGTATACAGTAAAGGGCACAAATATTCTACATTGAATTTCCGTTCTAAAAACATATTTATAAAGATATAAATTAATACCATATGGGCTAAATAAGCTTCATAAAAAATATTTTTAATCCACAATCTTAACAGTGAAAGCAGTTATTGTGAGTTATCCGTAGGAGATAGGCATATGCTATCGCGGACTTTTTTACAGATTTTGATACGTTATTTTATATTTTAGTACATTGTTTTGTCCTATCCTCAATAGTTTCCGCAGCGCACGCGATGAAAGCAATTTTTTTACAACTTGGATTACATTATTCAAGTTTAAGTAAAGATGCGTAATTAATTTTGGAAATTATTATAGCCTATGACACTCCACAATAACGTAGCTTTCTATTGGTGAAATAATTTTGAAAATCGGTTCAGTAGATCCAGAGATTACCCCTTACAACGTCACAAACTCTCAAACGTTACCTCTTTATAATAATAGTATATATAGATTTAACACAAAGTGTGTGTGCCAAATCACCCATCGTGACAATTAAAAAAAAATATCTAAATATGCAAATACTACCGACAGATGGCGCAGGCGTCACCCAAGACGTTAAGAATGAATGTGTTATTGAAATTCACGGTCCCAAGCAATTGTCACAATGGCTGAATTGGCAAAGCATCTAGAACGGTATTCCAGGAGATGCAGCTTCAAATCCTGCTCTTGACTCTTATCTTCAATTTCACTTTGTTATTTTATATGGCTCATTATGTCAAATGTTAAAATATTAATATAGATTTTTTTTAGAGAATGCAATGTCTACTCAGTTGAAGAAGTAGCTACACAAACAGGGTTAAATACTCCCATGGTAATGGACACATCAGGCCTCTGGTTAATGAGAAATGGTTTAAGTAATAATTTACTCTGTGGGACTCTACCTATGATGACAGATGATACTAAAAACATATCAGATGTAGATTATTTAAACAATATTGTCAGGCCTACTTTGGTAAACAGATTCCCAAGCTGTAAAAATGTAGAGGTATGACTCACCAGTTATATATCTATAGGTTATTACTAGTGATGTGCTGGATATTCGTATCCGTATCCGCAGATATCCGAAGGCGAATAAAGATCTGTATCCATGTCCGTATCCGTTATTTTTTGGCGGATTTTGAACGGATCTTTCGAATTATTAAGTTTCATTACATGTATGAATTTATAAGGTAAGATAGCATTAAACTACTGTTGAAATTACATTAAAATTGTTTTTATATCATAAAAATCACAAACTTGTCAATTCTTACTGACTACCTTATTATAAGGTACTAATTAAACTATTTAATTACAGTTATAAAGAGATTACACATAAAAATAATAACATATTTTAATTCAGCAATATAGAAAATTATGAGATATTAATAAAAAATTTAATGGGATCAAAGCTAATCATCGTGATTATTTAAATCAAATGAATACTGCTGATTGAAGCACTAAATTTACCAATCACATTTGAAGTAACTTAAAACAATAGTGGTAAATTGTATTATAAAAAAGAAATTTGGCAGCTAAAGTCTATTACTATGAGGATCATAAGCAATTCCTATTACTGACTTAACTATAGTTTCAAGGTTACGCGCACTGACACCGCTTAAATGTGTAGATAAGATCCGTATTCGCGGATCTGGACCCTGAAAATCCGTATTCGTATCCGCGGATATACATTTTTAACGATCCGGCACACCACTAGTCATTACTAACAAGTGTTAACATGTAGCGTGGGTAGCACTGAAAACTAAAACTTGTCATAGTACCAGAACACAGTGTTCACACACAGAAGGCGGAGTGGTTTAGATACCAGCCTCCCGACTGAGTGTTGTTGGTCCGATTCCCACACAGGACCACTCTTTGAGCGATCTACAAATTATTGTTCCGAGTATGTCCCCGCGATATAAGGATTAAGTATTCCTTAGAGCAGAGTTGCTAAGAGGTGCCGTCTTTTTTTAAAAATTGTATAATCCAAAATAATGGCAACCAAATTTTTACATTTGACTATCAATTTCGATAACACATTTGTTAATCATTATTTTAGCTTGGCTTGTAAGGTATCCAACACTGCCACCAGTTATGCAATAGATGATTACTGCTTAGGTACCTACTCTTTAGCCGCCTCATACGACACCTGTGGGAAATAAAGGGTGGTTATACTTATATCTTGGCCCCTTATTCATAAACATATTTAACTGATTTAAAACCCTGTTTAAGCAGACAGATGTTTTGACGCGTTTTGTTAATTTTTAAACGTTTTTTGTTGAAAAAGGACAAACAGTATTTTAATTAAATCAGTGCTGTAGAGCTGCGTTAATTAGAAATATCGCATATTCATATAATAATTGTCACATAGTATAGCCGCAACGAGCAAAACTAATCCCTTCTACAACAACTTCGTTTACTTCATCAATCAATATTAAATATTCGAGTATAATACCGTAGTGCCTTGCAACAACGCACTGGGTCTCCAAGCATGTGGCCTATATCAAAACTAACTACAACATATATATATATATATATATATATATATATATAATATATTATATTATAATTTATATATGAGTTTTTTCAGATCCTCCAATATTTAAAAGAAAGCCATGATTGTAACACATTTGACTATTCAGGAATATTGGGTCCACATCCATATTACAATAATTTATATCTTGCATGTGGCTTTGGCATACTAGGTATGTATTAATTGTTTCAGTATTTTATGAACTCACTTATCCAAACGACAGTCGTGCACCTTGCGATCCAACGAACTGTTACAGCATATAACTTTATAGTTATGTGCGTATTATCATAGTATAAGTAAACAAGTAGGTTATCTTCGTACAAACGTACCGAGCGCGGTATGCATGTGTGCGCGCCAGTACCTACAAGTCACACACACAATGATAAAATTTAAAACTGCTAAAGGTGCGCTCGTCAGTGCTGTGCTGTGCTGCGCCGTCGCTCATTTCGTACGTACGTATTGCCGTGTGCCGAGATTGGCTAATTCATAAATTACAAGAAGTCAGTAGTTTAAATTGATCTCCGTACAGAAAACATGCTGACCGCTGATCCCTGTGGAATTTCACTCTTATATACCTGAATATATTTATCATTTTTCTGTTTCATTTCTTAATACTAGATTCTGACGCGATTTCGTTAATCATCGCTATCGCTCGGTATTTATTTATTCAAGCTGAAATATGGCTTAATATCGAAAAAAAAATACTATAGTGTATTTGGATGCCTCAATAGCACCTCGTCAAAGCCGGAGTTGTCTTTCTTCACTTTATAGTATTAAGTTTATACAACCTACCCTTCTTACTTACTACAATTAATATCCCAGAAAATACATTACGCAATATCGTACGTTCTGATTATGTACAATTTGATCTGCCTGAACAAAATTTTTTTTTTTTATGTATGTGGAGCCCTGTTGAAAAAATGTGTAGCACGCCGTGATTGTGAACTACTAAAATCATAATATGGATGCTAACCAGCAAGCTTGCAACTACAGTGTAGAATCTAGGTATCTTCATTACAAAAATTATTCAAAAGACCAACATTTGTTAGTGGTTCCACCTGACGACTCTGTTAGAAACATTGATAGAATAGGATGGAGCAAGTTTTTCGGATATCATTTGAAAAGGAATATATAAACTGTAAAATTGGCATGTCAATTTATGACGAACTAAAAGAAATAGAAATCTCATCGCCCTGCCCATGCTCCCCAAAGATGTTTTTACATAAACTGTTTATAAGAATGAGAATATATTTTACTTTAACATCAAATAACAAAGCATTTTGCACTTGTCGAAACTGAAGAAATTTTTTCCTGTGTCAAATTTGTACACGTTTTTAAAAAAATGGAAGTGGATCTTAGTAAATGGACATTTTAATTACCATCATATAGGCGGGGCCATCTTCTCAAGTCACAAAACTAAAAACTTGATATCATTGAAAAAAAATTTCTCAGCTCCCGGTCTATGCATAAAAAAACATGTTTATTATGATACTTTGTATTATGGATCCCTGAGACTGATGTTCTGCCTAACTTTCAAGTTAACTCTCTGTATTTATGACGATTCAATAAACTTAAAATGACAGCCCTACGTGTGTAGGTTATTATAGCGCGCACGGGGTCTGAGATAACCTACTTGTTTCCTTATATACCATAGTGGTATTATGTTGTCGATAATTTTATTATAATCAATTGTTTTGTAGTCTTTGTTTTCGACGTTAACTAGCAAGTTGTAACCGCCAATCATGGCCTAGCAATCACAACGCAAGGCAGAACCAAACTGCCTACTAATGCTCTACCCAAACCTCATTTAAAAAGTACATTTTATAGCGCCGGGGCATAGTAAAAGAAAATAAGTAAGTTATCTTAATACAAACGCACTGAGCGACGCGTTTGCATGTGTGCTCGCCAGCTCCTACGAGTCGCCGCACGCACACAATTTAAGTTGCTAAAGGTGCGCCTGTTAATGCTGCGCTGCTGTTTCGTACGTACTGCCGTGCGCCCAGGCTTCGTTGATAGCCGCTACCACTCGGTATTTATTTATTCAAGATTAAAGATACATATCGGAAAAAAAATATTTGTATGCTTCAATAACCATCATACAGATTGGATCTTTTTAAATCACATAACTAGAAACACTATCGTGTTTCATTGCAAAAAAACTGTACTCAGCTATATGCATAGACCGGGCTATGCATAAAAACGTATAATTAAGAAACTTTGTATTATGGATCCCTTGCCCTGTATTTCTGCCTAATGTCACCCGCTCTTGCTACGGCGGATCTGGGGTACCGCGATCCGCAAGCGGCAGCCCCTTTCGGGCACCCTCTTGTGCGACGCCCCGCGCATTTGGGTGTCGCGGACGGTGGGCAATCCCCGACCCAACCGTCCGCAGCCTCTGCTAGGGCGGCATCAGGAAAGCGCGCTCGCGTCCCCGCGCGCCCTTGCCGAGGAGGATTACCCCCGGGCCTTCTCCGCCGCCTGTCGAGCTCGTCGGTTGGATCGGGCATTGTCCGCCGCCCGTGTTGAGCTTACCGCGAAGGTGTGACGTCCTCTCCTCCTTAGGAGAGGGCCTTTACCAGTAGTCCGCTCCGCCGACCACGAGCGGGCGAGGGCGCAGGGCGGTTTTTAGTGGTTGAGAGCCCCACACTACCCCGCCGTCTTTCCGGACAGTGGAGTGAGAGGCAGATACATTTTCTCCTCCAAAAAAAAAAGTTATATGGAAACTAGTTTTATCATTGTTGGTAATGTTTCCAATGGTTAATTATTTTAATGTTTTTGCAGGTTGTCAACACGCACCAGGAATTGGCAAAGCCATAACTGAACTAATAATAGACAGTCAGTATGTAAATATTGACTTGACGAGATTTGGTTTTGATAGGTTTTTAATGAATGAGGCTCTGGTAGACTTTAATGTATATTAATTCATAAATATATAATTTTATTAACAAATAAATTATAGAACAATTTAATTTATGATGAAAGCAAGTTATTATTCATGTAACACAATTATTTAAATTGAGCTGGAGGTGCAGCAAATAAAGCGCCGCCCTGCTTAGATGCAGCGCGAGAGGGAGCAAATCCCAATAGCTTCTGAATATTTTGTCTGAAATATAGAAAAAAAACACATTGTTACTGGCGCTGCTTCTTATAAACATAGGACCTTACCTACATTAGAAAATAACATTTTCGTCTGGTTATTTTATTAGTCTAACTGGCAGTCATCTAGCTCCGATCTTAATCCGCTGGATTATGATTCGTGGTTTATTTTAGAAGCTATGGTACTAAACACCATGAAAATTTGAAGTACCTCAAGCAATCCATAAGATTAGAATGAAGAATTTTCCCAAGGATAAACAGCGTGTTTCGCGATAAAAAATAACTGGCCTCAATGTTTAAAGGATTGTATTAAGGCCAATGGAGATAATTTTGAATGAGCTGCATATTTTTCTAATGCTATTATATTAATCTATTAGTTACCACACTATACAGTAGTAAATTGTTCATGCAATAGAAAAAAAAAGATCTTTTCCCTGTGACAATATTTATGGGTAGACTATACTATAATAAGATAGGTTTCTATACTGTTATAAAGCTGTAACAGAGCTGTGTCTGTACATTTAATATATTTGAGAAAAAATTACTTTATAGACTATAATATAGGCGTGCCTAAACACAAAACGATTTTTTTAGATTTTTTGTCTGTTTGTTTGTCACGCAAAAACTACGGAACGGATTTTGATACAACTTTTTTTTATTTGGTAGCTCTTGATTATACTTAAAAACTAGTAAACATTTTATCCCGCTACCATATCGGGACCTGAGGTATAGCCTAAAAATTTGCTTTTGGCTGCGGCGAAGCCGCGGGCAAAGGCTAGTTACTCTATAATTCAGTTAATCTGTACTTTATTTTGGTAAGTTTTTAAAAGTAAGCATAGCATAAAAATATGACGAAAACTGCTAAAGTATTAATAACTTTGTATAAATGATAATTTTTTTTTTACCTGATACTCATTGTGCACAAAATGTACAAGAAGATAAAGGAGCAGTCCGTGTAATCATCACCAGATAAATTTCTGTGACTGAGGCCTTGTATCCATGAAATTGGATAGAATGGTAATTTAGCCACTACTCTTCCATCAAAACTGAAATAAATAATACCACAAATAATCACTCAAATACGAAATAGAACCATTTCATTTAACTACGTGGCCGGTCATAAATTACGTCACTGCACTTTGGTTGTGAGCTTAGTCATTATTTGACCGGCTCCTAAGATATGAACATTGTTAGTTTTTTCAGTGTCGGTACAAATCTAAAATGATACTTATAGCAAGCACCATAAAGTGTGCTAGTATTAAGAAAAGGCAAAGATATGCAAAAAAAAACAATTCTAACTCATTCCGTGCCAGCAACGCACCCGTATGCGTTTCAGTTTCTTCTTGTTGTGTGCTTGCAACACAACAAGGAGAAACTGAAACGTTTTTTTTTTTAGAGAAGTTCACAATATCCCTTCTTTCAATACATTTTAGTTGTTCTTTAACAATTATACTGACTCCTCCACCTTCCCGGGACTTACGACAAAAGATGGGTCCTATTTTATATCCCTGGGGCATAATAGACTGACAATAATGTTCAGATTTTCACAATTCAGACAGTGATATTACATCGATATTAGATTCTAGCAATAGTTATTCTATTAAATCTACCTTATTTCCTATGCTTTGGATATTTTGAAATACTATTACAGGGTTATTGGCGAAATGTCTTATTGTTTAACATATTCTCTTTTAGTGTAGTACGTTGTTGTGATTGTGTAGGTATTTGTTTAGTTGACTGTGGTATTCCTTCATTGCTATATCTTGTACTTTTTTCTAAGATATTTTTGGTATCTAGAGTTTGTGGAATGCCTGTCTTCAATTCTGATATATCTTCTGTTGTTCTTAATAATGGCGTGATCCCCCTTCTTTCTAGTCATCTGAAGCTTGAATCTAATTTTTTTCTGCTGCTGTAATGTCTCCTTGTCCATAAAAGGTCCAACAGCCAATCCCGTATTCTGAAACAACCGGAAATTTTGCAGTCTATATTTTAGCATGCGTTTGCTGATAAGTTCAATCTCCAATGGCCTCTGATTGCCACGTTTACCTATACGTTTAAGTCTTCTATATAGGGGCTGATATTTATATTCATAATATCTTGAAAGGCCTGTGCAACACGGTCGTAAATGTCATATTCAGTTTCATGATAGTTTTAATTTAGACCGTATAACACAATTTTCTTTGAAATTTTCAAGTTTTTAATTGTTGCTCGATGTTTTCGATTTTTGCATCAATTCTATGAATTTTTCATTTATTTCTCTTTGTTGCGTAATTAAGTTATTTGTCCTGAGCTCCATTTCATTTTGTATAGTTTTTATAGTATGGTTGAATTCTTCATGGATCATTGGATCATGTTCCTGATGTCTTTGATTAGAGGTTTTGATGTTTTCCAATTTCATAACCAACAGTAAGGTGAATTTTTCAAGGGTCAGTGGTTCACTTGTAGGAATTTTTTGGTTGTGTAATAGGAGACTGGTATCATCAGTGCTGCAGTTCAATGTGTGTCCTGTGATGTCATCTATAGACTGGTTATGTTCGCAGTTGTCCTTGGTGAGTTCCTGTCTGGTTGGTTTTCGGCGCAAGGTTACGTTCTTGTCAGTCAGCTCTTGCTGGGCTACTCGTATCGGAGTATTGGTGTTATCTCCCTTTGGCATTTTACACTTACAGCCTTGGCATTTCCATACATTTTTGTCAGTTATTGTCATGCCATTAAAGATTTCAACAAGCACGTTCGCGCATAGTAAGTCGTAGTAATTGTTGCAGAGTACGCATTTAAGAAGCTGATTACTAGAAATGTTTTGATAACATCCTGCGCATTGAAACATTTTTAGTTTATTTAATTTATATTGTAGACTCTTAGTGCCCTCTATTGATAACTCAAATAACAAAGCAAAATGTGAGCTCGATCCTTGGCTCAATCAAAGCGATCGAAGGGGTGATATTAGTGTTGTCCTTATGTCATAGGTGGCGGTGTTTTCAATTATTGTCGAATCCCGATGCAATGATACAACAAAATTTGAATTCTGACACCACAATTTGTAAACAAAACTGAATATAGTTTATTATATGCATTTAATTAGGGTTACACTATTTATTTCGTGTGGTTGGTGGCGCCTCTGTCGTCTTGTGCATATCGACTCGTGTGTTATTTGCGAATGTAATAGTAAAACGTATTGAAACTGTGTTTGAAGTGCCGAAGTAGCTGAAAAGTCAGTATGTCCACGGATTAAAACCCAATTTTCATAAAACTGTTTCTAACTGTTCTTACTAGAAAAATGAAGATGTCTCCAAAATACTGAACTAAATCTGTTATTAAACATCAAATAGAAGGTTAGTAACTGATTACATTAGTAGATAATATGTAATTAGTAATAAATAGTAAATTTTATAAAATTCTAAGAAATTATAACCTTAAAAATTTGAAAACGGTCTAAGTAAATTGATTATCATAGCGCCATCTATTGACCGTCAAAAGAATGTTTATTTTTCACTTTTGTTACAAGAGGGCACTATATATACCTACAATAACAATGGAAGATATTATGAACCTTTTAAAAACCATTCAAAAGGATTTGTCTCAACAAAAAATTTATATGAAAGACATGGAGGACAATATTAAAGCGTCTATAAATGAGAATATAAACAATAAATTCGGGTTTATTGAGACTAAAACCAAATTGCTGGAAGAAAAAATTGAATATCAACAAAAAACTATTGAATTTATAGATAAACAGATTAGAAAGAAAAATCTGATTTTCTTTGGGATCGAAGAAAAGGAAAAAGGTTATGAAGAATTACTAAACTCAATTTTAAATACTATAAATAATAAGATGCTAGTACTGTGTCATAAATGGGAGATATAATGTGTAAGCAGAATAGGCAGAAAATCCAATACAATTAGACCCGTAATCACTACGACTATAAGTACAATAAAAGAGCAAAAAGATAGAAATACTTAAGAAAAATAAATCTTTAAATAGCACATACATTTATATCAAGGAGGACTACTCTAAGGAGATACTTAAAAAAAGGAAAGAGTTACAAGAAGACCTGAAAAGAGAGCGTGAATCTGGGAAAAGAGTATTTTCACGTTATGATAGAATAATTACTTTGAACTCAGAGGACATATTACATCAAAAGAACAAAGAAATTAATTTAAATAAAACTGTCTCCATCTCCCGAAATCGTGAAAAAACCAAACACTGGCGAAGAAAAAACAAAACAAGCATCAAAAAAGAATTAATCTTCAAAAGGAATAACTGGTTATTTATGTTAGTCTCAAACGACACATAGACCATTAACCACAACAAGTAATAATGACTCTCAAATTAAAGAAAAAAACTAAGCAGTGCCTCTCCGCCAACCTCATCTTCTCCAAGACGGCTGGTCACCGTGGAGAAGTCAGACCAAATCCCCCTGAACCCAAAACAATATACATTTAACACGGAATCAACTATTAGAAAATCAAATCAATTTCTTTATATATCCAGTATAAACGTAAGAACTCTATTATCTGACAGTAAACTAGAAGAGTTGCGCTACGCTGTAAAACCATTAAATTGGGATATTATCGGATTATGTGAGACCAGAAGAAAAAAGGAATCCATAGACGAATATGATGATTGCATTCTTTACCATACACACGGAACAAACGGAAGAAACGGAGTTGGCCTCTTGATAGAAAATATCTAAAAGAATATATATTAATTTTAAAAAGTCATTTAGATAGAGTAGCTAGTTTGGAAATGCGAACACCTGAGAATATGAAATGGTCATTTATTACTGAAATGTACTCAAATGACGACGGGTATCTTTTGATAATTGTACACGGAAGGATATGCAAAGAAGAATAGCATTGGCTTGAAACAAATTCTGGGGATTAAAAGAAATTATGAAAAACAGGGACAAATATATATTATAAGAAAAAAGTTTTTGATTTAGCAATACTACCTTGTTTAACGTACGGTTGCCAAACATGGTCGTTAAGGAAATATGACGACGAAAAACTTGCCATTTGTCAGCGAAAACTGGAGAGGAGCATGTTAGGAATCTCAGCTACAGACAGAATAAGCAATAAATGTATAAGAAGCAAAAAAAAAGTAGAAAATAAAGGCATTTTTATTTTTTTATTATTTATTTTTATTTATTTATTTCGTACACTTATGGGTTATTAACACAAATTTATCTAGGCGGTATAATAATATTACGTTAGTTTTATTGTGATTTTCACTTTCACACGAACACTGCTATTCAACAAAAGTTTTAGTGAGTATTTTTCTGGAGAATAGACTAGTTTATGAGATGTCAATTCCTGTATTCAATTATTGTACACGTACTTTAACTGTAACTTATTTTCACGCTTTACTTTTCACTTTAAATAATTGTAAAACTATTTTAACTCGGGAGTCGCACAGATTTCGTACGTTCGGTGTACCCGCGTATTCGTTTTTTTAGAACTCACGGACGTCCAAGCCAGATTTTTCTCAACATTATTTTAACTTTTTTAAATAACAAAAATGGCATCAAAAATATCATAAGTGAAGTGCAATATATGATAAATAGAGACATTTTAAGTTTGAAAACTCAGTTGTTCCGTGTAAAACGGGTGTAGAACCCACCTCAACGCTTCGCTTATGAGGCGTGCAATAGCAACACCTAAATAAGCAGGACATAGAGAAATGATACTTTTAAATTGAATGCAGTTTGTGTGCGGGTGATTTTAGCTCTGGCTTAAGAATTTTTAGTAGCAATAATTAGTAGCTTACTGCTACTGACCTACTTATTATTAACATTATTATTAAAAAAAAAAGAGATTTCACGTAACATATAATGTGAAGCCCAGAAAAGGACATAGGCTACTCTTCATCCTGGAAAAATGAATGGGTGCCGTGGGATAGCTATTTATACAGAGGTAATTAGTGTGCCGTAGAGTGATGTATTTATATACTTAACACCACGCGGGCCGGTAAAAAATAAATATAAAAACAAATTAAAATAAAAACAATAATTGTTTCCCTGTAATATAAAAGTTTCACTTCTATTGTATGTCTTTACGAGTATGTCGTAAAGACACACAATAGAAGTGATTTTCTTGTTTATTTTACCTACACTTTAAAAAATAAATTCTATGTTCGTCATAGTGTTGTATATTATAAAGCTGTAACAGAGCTATGTCTGTACAGTTAAGATATTTGAGAAAAAATGACTGATGTTTTATCCCGCTACTATACCGCGAACCTGATATAACCCAAAAACTAGCTTTTGGCTGCAAAGGCTAGTAATAAATACAGATGATAGACGCATGTTAAAAATAAATGCTACACGGTTAGCTGATGCGAGCCATGTGCGCCGCCATATTGGTCTTGGCTGCTCTGCCAAGCAACCTTACATTTTACCTCTACTCCGTGGACGAAAAAATTTGAGGCGTTAATAATAAATTATCACTTACATGCTGTTAAACATGCTAAGTAGAGCTGTAAATGCAAATCCAATGGCAAACATTGATTTCATCTTCACCAATGAAAGATCCCTGTTGTTATTTTTAAGTCTTTCCTCCTCTCTCTCAATTTTTTTCTTGTGTTGCTTGTCCAAAGAATCGCCATGTGCTTCTTTGCGTTTCTCAACTGCGAAGCAAGTAATTAACAGTGTTACTTCAGTGTTAATTTAATAATAAGTCAAATTCAAATTGCTTTATTTGGAAATCAAAAACACAATAACTTAAAAAGAGGAAACGGTAGAAGGAACGGCTGCAGAAGTTTATAAAACTGTGTCGCAAACACCAACACCCTCCTCTGAATTAATCAATTCCAAAGTAATAGGTATTTAGATACATAATGATCAAAAGATTTTTTTTTTTGTTTTTGTTTTAATTATGAAAAAAAATATCTAAATATCATATCTATACTATTATAAAGCTGTAACAGAGCTATGTCTGTACATTTATTTGAGAAAAAATTACTGAATTAGGCTTTAAATCTATATTTATATATATAAGCGATTTACCACTCACTGACTCATCACGATATCTCTGAAACCATACGTCCGATTGACTTGAAATTTTACATAGATGCTTCTTTCACGACGTAGACGCTCACTAAGAAAGGATTTTGCGAAACTCCTATCCAAAATATATATTTTTATCTGCTATCGTATTCAGACTTCTACGCTCATTATCACAACACAAAATACATGTCAACTGTCAACCTTTGCTATGGTAACCATTGATGTCGTTTTTTTGAAGTACAATTTTAACACCATGCTAAAATATTTAGATATTTTTATATATATATTTAGCATTTGACATGCTTAGCACTAAACATTAAACACAAAGTGAAAAATGTGAAATCGAAAATAACAGTCAGGAGCAGGATTTGAACCTGCATCTTCTGGATACCGTCCAGATGCTTTTACCAATTCAGCCATCCTGACAATTGCTCCTGACGCCCAAAGACTCACCCAAAGACGTTAAGTATGATGTGTTATCGAAATTAGCAGTCAGGAGCAATTGTCAGGATGGCTGAATTGGTAAAAGCATCTGGACGGTATCCAGAAGATGCAGGTTCAAATCCTGCTCCTGACTGTTATTTTCGATTTCACATTTTTCACTTTGTGTTTAAAACCATGCTAAAAGTTGATTTTTAACATAATAATTTTAAAGTACAAATTATAATTTGTGAATAAGGAAAAATAGTATTTTAGTACAGGCGGGAAACGAACCTGCGTCCCTTCCTATCCGGGGAAGTGCTCTAATCCACTGAGCTACAGTACTATCTTTTAGACATACCCAATCTCCTTATCACATTTGTCTTAACGACCAACGCCCTCTATCTAGTTGTTAGTATTAATGCCAAATCATAAAAAAAAAATTGTCCGCAAAATAAAAAAATAATTTTTGGGGTGGACCACCCTTATAACTTAGAGGTATGAAAAAAACAGTTAACATACTATTCTCAAATCTACTGAATATATGTAGATACAAAATTTCATAAGAATCGGTCAAGCCGTTTAGGAGGAGTATGGCGACAAACACTGTGACACGAGAATTTTACATATTAGACTAGCTGACACAGCAAACGTTGTTTTGCCGTATAAATTATTTCTACATCGGCATTAGAAGGGTAAAAATTTAAGGTTGTATGTATTTCTTAATGCCAAATCATAATAAAATAAAAATAAAATGTGTGTTATCATTTAGGGGTATGACAAATAAATGTTGGCCAATTCTCAGGTCTATACGATATGCACAAAAAATTTCATACAAATCGGTCCAGCCGTTTCGGAGGAATTTGGTAACAAACACCGTGACACAAGAATTTTATTAACAACTTTTAACTGCATGCGTGATGACACTATTCAGAAAGAAGGAGAGAAAAAGAGACTGTCAATGAGTTTTTCAAAAGAGTGAACACTTTTAGTGCCTAATTGTGGATCTTCTCTGTTTTATACATCAACTACCTCTGTGGTGCAGCGGTAGTGTAAGCGACTGCTGATCTTGAGGGCTCGGGTTCTATTCCCGGGTAGGGCAGTGTTATAGAGCTTTATCGTAAAAAGAGAAATTCCCAGTGGCTACCGGGTGGCTACCCGGAGTTCGAAATGTGCCCGGTAGACGGCAATAGGCTCGCCCCCTATTACGTGGTACTTAAACAGCTGATGAATCGTGGGTGTGTAATACACCTCTGCCTATACGTGGGACTTAAACAGCTGATGAATCGTGGGTGTGTAATACACCTCTGCCTACCTCTTCGGGGAATACAGGTGTGAATGCTATGTTTTTGTTTTTACATCAATAATTTATAACACATAATTATACTAGACTGTACGGCTTCATGATGAGTAAGACAAGTAACAACAATAAGTTTGCCACCCCCTGAGTGGTTGGCGTGGTAGCCTATAGACCAAAGGCAACCTTCGCGAGTAATCCACCCTAAGAAAAGCTATGTCCTATGGCTTTTAAGAATGAGGAATGATGATATAGAAGAGATGAGGAAGTGGTCAGTTAAAATAATAGGAAGGGAAAGAGGTGGTGGTTTGGTAGGTTTCTAATTTAGAGATAGAAACACACCTATTTAGATATTTTTGAATTAAGAATGTTAAATTTAATTTTATATTTTTTATAGGGTACACATACATTTAAATGGTTTTATAATATCGCGGGTAAAATAGGGATCAATTTAAAAATTTAATCTTTAACGCTGACGAAGTCGCGGGTATCAGCTAGTATACTATACATTTAGGCGTGTCTATCTAATGGTTAGGGAGCTGGGTGCCATTTTGGTATATGATTTGTTCGTCTTTCATATTAATAGGGATGAAAGTTTATGTCAATACAAACAGATTTGGTCCTGTACATGATGTCCCTGCGTTTTCTAGTTACAGCGCTTCAAAAATGTAAAAAAAAATAGATAGTAAATCATTTGTTCGCATCTGCCTCTGGGACTGATAGTCAGGCAGACGTGCAGGGTTCTGTTTTATGACGGGAGGTAGGTGCAAAAATGTAAAAAAAAAGTTTTACTAAATCTCATTTGTTCGTCGTTCTCGTTGCGTACGACGCGGGACGTCTAGCAGATGTGAAAACATCGAAATTATTTTGTAGAAATAAAATGGTTATAACCTGGTAAAGTACTCCTCAAGACGAATCAAACGAGTATAAACTCAATAGGGTTGCGTAGTTTCATTACAGAGTTACTGTGGCCACCTTCCAGCTCCTGTGTCAGACCCTGGATACCATATAGAGACAAAGTACTCGTCAAGACAAATCACACGAGCCCAAACTCGATGGGAGTTATGTCGTTTTATAACGGAGTTCCTATGGCCACCTTCTAGCTCCATCATCAGACCCTGTATACCACCTAAAGACAAAGTACTCGTCAAGACGAATCAAATGATTCCAAACTCGATGGGGTTGCGTCGTTTCATTATAGTTACTGTGGTCACCTTCCAGCTCCATCATCAGACCCTGGATATCATCTATGACTGAAGTTCTAGTTAAGACATTTCAAATGAGCCCTAACTCGATGGAGTTGCGCCATTTAATTACAGAGTTTCACATGGCCATCTTCCAGCTCCATCATCAGACCCTGGATACCATCTAAAGACAAAGTACTCATCAAGACGAATCAAACGTGTCCAAACTCGACGGGGTTGCGTCATTTCATTATAGAGTTACTGTGGCCACCTTCCAACTTCATCATCAGCCCCTGGATACCACCTAGACACAAAGTACTCGGCAAGACGAATCATACGAGCCCAAACTCGATGGAGTTGCGCCGTTTTATTAAATTTCAGCTCAATCGGAAACCGGGAAGTTGCCAGACGTCTAGGTCACTGATTTTTGATATGAAACATCTAATGCGGAGGGAGGGTAAAATCGGCTGTTAGCGTGGCGACGCTTTTATTCTACTTGTCCCGTTCAAATCATGAAAGTTAAATTTGACACACTTCCCGGTTTCCGATTGAGCTGAAATTTTACACGCATGTGTATATCACGTGATAATACAATATTATCATGACATGGAGCTGATCTGATGACGGAGGTGGAAGGTGGACATAGGAACTCTATAATAAAACGGCGCAACCTCATCGAGTTTGGGCTTGTATGATTCGTCTTGCCGAGTACTTTGTGTCTAGATGATATCCAGGGACTGATGATGAAGCTGGAAGGTGGCCATAGTAACTATGCAATGAAATGACGCAACCCCGTTGAGTTTAGAAACGTTTGATTCGTCTTGATGAGTACTTTGTCTTTTTGGAGCTGGAAGGTGACCACAGTAACTCTGTAATAAAACGACGCAACACCATCGAGTTTGGAATCGTTCAGCTGAAATTTTACACGCATATGTATATCGTGTGACAATGCAGTATTATAATGACATGGAGCTGGAAGGTGGACATATGAACTCTATAATGAAACAGCGCAACCCCATCGAGTTTGGACTCGTTTGATTCATCTTGATGAGTACTTTGTCTTTAGATGGTATCCAGGGTCTGATGATGGAGCTGGAAGGTGGCCATGTGAAACTCTGTAATTAAATGGCGCAACTCCAACGAGTTAGGGCTCGTGTGAAATGTCTTGACTAGTACTCCAGTCCTAGATGATATCCAATCCAGGGTCTGACGATGGAGCTGGAAGGTGACCACAGTAACTCTGTAATTAAACGACGCAACCCTATCGAGTTTATACTAGTTTGATTCGTCTTGAGGAGTACTTTGTCAAATTATGATCATTTTATTTCTACAAAATAATTTCGATGTTTCACATCTGGTAGTCCCGTGACGTCTAATTTTTTTTTATGTACGATTCTTTAGTTTTTTTCAGAAAGGAAGGTTAATCTGGTATTACGGTTTATTATTGTTATTACTAACAATTCACATAGTAGTGTGTTGTTTTCTGTCTTATATGAAATAAAAAACAATAGAGCCACTTCCTTTATTAGGTACACGATAGTCACGATACCTTGCAATGAATTCCTGCTCATCCCAAAAATTTAGGTTGTTAACAGGTGTTTTAAAGACTTTTTTCTTACTTTCTACATTGTTTGTATTATCGTCAGATGAACAACTATCGTAGAATATTTGTACTATTGCATCTAGTATCCATATAGTACCTATATACTGACAGTATTTCCTATATCTATGCTTAGATGTAACGAGTGACGTTAACCAGTGGGTTCCCACCCACTGGTTAACGTCAGATTATCGTAATAATAGGGGAGCCGACGATGCTAATTGGGGATTTACTCGAGCGTCATGAAGACCTATTGGGTTGCAAAGCTTAGATTATAAGATGAAGATATATGATATGATAATAAAAAAATGTTATATAATGTATCCTTTTCATTAGTGAGGTAAGCAGCTATAAATTTTCAAATATGTAAAAAAAAAACTGTTGCATGGACATACTCTAGCGCGTCAGATATTGATATCATCAATATCCTACGTATTTTTAATAATGTATGTATGTTAATCTGATCGTTTGCATGATGCAGGTGGTTGACCGTTAGGGTTGAAAACGAAAAAAATAAAAAAAAATATCGAGCGCGTCAGATTTTCTGAGGGGATGTTAAGTGAACCTAAAAATAAGCTCTCATTCAATAATCTGACGATTTCGATGGGACGCAAACTCACGGTCATTAATATAATGTGCAAATAATAAATCGCCATTTCGAAATACTCAAGCGCGTCAGATTATGATATATATGGTTCATCTTTATGTCCTAGACGTGCTGTCTCATAATCTGACGATTACCTAGAGGGGTTCGCCTAATCTGACAAATAAAAAATATTTTTTAATGTTTTTTAAACAATTGTACGTATTTAATTGAACAGCTCAAGAAATAGCATGAAAATAAAAAAGTGTATATTTTTTAAGTAGAATACTTTTATTTATAGGAAAATAACTAGAACAAAAATCGTTTTTTTTTTTATATATTTAATTGATTAATTAATGATCTTCATCCGTAGAAACATGTTCCTCTTCTGGCTCGATTTCATCCTCAGATTGCGTATCTGTAACAAGAAATCTTTAAAATATTTAACAATATTTTTTTTGTTATGAATAACGCGCTTTTTAATTATTGGAGAAAAGATATACCTGATTATGGAGTATCCTCAGGAATATCAGGTGTTATGACTACATCTTAATATGCTTTCGGCAATTGATCACCTGCAAACCAGACCATTTTGAACTTTCCATCGACAACGAATTTTTGTTACTTCGGCTTGTGGAAATCGTCAGATTATATATTTTTCGTTATACTTGAACTATTTCCTTCAAAATAAAAAATAAAAATTGCCACACTCGAGAATGTAAAGATATCGTTTTTTTTGCAGCTTTGTAACCCTCCCACTCCCTTTCGTCACGCTCAAATCGTCAGATTTTCAAAATATATTCTCATTAGCTCATAATCAACCCACCTTATCTTAATCTGACGCGCTTTAATGTTTCTGACCATCGATTTTTTTTACTAATCTGATGGGCTGCTCTAGACGCACGTCACTATATAGAGGGCTTATATATGGTACAGGTACCCAGCAGGATGCAAGGTATCCCTTATGTTAATATGCCACGCTCGAGTAAATCCCAAACTTCCTTCTGCGGCTCCCCTACTATAACATACGTAGGCGAAATTGTGCTCACACTGCCACAACAAGAGCCATTAAACAAGAAGATAAGACATACGTACGTCAAAAAATAACGATAACGAGCGATATTAACGTACGTTAAATACAAAGCGTTGTTTCATTGCATAAAAAACCAGTCGTCAAAGTTATTAGGGATGCCAGCACAAACCAACGCATTGTCGTAACAAAAATAGATGGGAGAATTTTCTAGTATGGCAACATTTGCCCGTATACGTCAGTTTATCTGTTTTTATCTCAGACTAAATACGTCTAGACAGGCTCAGACTAAATACATCTAGACGGAACAACAGCGTGGCCGCACTTGAAACAGCAATATTTTCTTTAAATGTTGCCAGTTTGATAAATATTTAACCATGTTTGGGCAAATTAAACGATAGCTAGAATAAGGTCTGTAACTTGGTCGTAAATAAGAAACCCTTCGTAACAAGTATTTTATTGAAAATCGCAACTTTTATCAAAATGATTATTTAAAAGTAAATCTACCACCTCTTCTATTCATGTAACCATCAGTCTTTAAACGTCCACTGCTGGACATTGGCCTCCCCAAGAGAGCACCAGAACTAGCGGGCTTGTGCTGACTGCATCCAACGGCTCCCTGCAGCTTTGACCATAATATTTGGTCCATTTACCACCATCTCACGTGTCGACCATGAAGCGCATCGGTGTGTTGAGGTCGTAGTAGGAGATACCTGTTAATTTTTTCATTTCATAACTGAAATGAAATGGTGAACAGTGGCTTGACAATACTCCCGGTATAGGTGGTGGAGTGATTATTTGTGAGCCTGTAAACCTAATAGACATTCTTGATGGCTTGTGAGGCCTTCCAACCAGCACTAGGCAAGTTTTTAACAAACAAATATGTAAATTCACTTTCGCATTTGTAATATTAGTAATGATCAACTATATCACAAAATTATATATTTAGATATTTTTATATATATTTTTAGCATTTGACATGCTTAGCACTATACATTAAACACAAAGTGAAAAATGTGAAATCGAAAACACTTTGTGTTTAATGTATAGTGCTAAGCATGTCAAATGCTAAAAATGTATATAAAAATATCTAAATATTTAAAGGGTTTGCGTCATTATTAGGTAAAATCTTAATTGTAAAATTAAGTTTACCTGGTCGGTATAATGTATGAAAATACGTCCGACAGATGGCGCAGGCGTCACCCAAAGACGTTAGGTATGATGTGTTATCGAAATTAGCAGTCAGGAGCAATTGTCAGGATGGCTGAATTGGTAAAGCATCTGGACGGTATCCAGAAGATGCAGGTTCAAATCCTGCTCCTGACTGTTATTTTCGATTTCACATTTTTCACTTTGTGTTTAACAAAATTATATTTTTAATTCAATTATGTTATATGCATTTTAGAACTACATTGAAGAAGATATTATGGCAGCACTTAGAAGATGATGTGCAACCTGTGGCCAGAGAAGTTTTAGTATTCATGCTCACTTGTTTAAACAGTAGCTGGAAATTTCCTGAGGGGTCAAACAAACACTAAACCTAGTAAAGATGTAAATAAATATGGTCAGTGAATATGGACTTGAAGTTTTGAAACACCTCAGCAAATTGTCCTATGGCAAAATTATTAGGATGGAAAATAGATGGTAAATAAAGGATAATAAACAACTTTTAAATTAATTTACCTTACTATATTACCCTAGTCCTGCCACATTATATGTTGTAATATTAATAGACTCCGCCTCTGTTTGCTGATCTCACCTATGCGGGAGAGGGCATCATACCTCCATCCTCTATATCCGCATAGGCTATGCTTAGCATGATGAGATGTGCCAACTCGTAATAAACACAACTCGATTTAACTCGAGTTTAAATTCTCATAACTCGAATTGAACTCGAGTTACGTAACTCGGGTTAAATGGATGATCTGATTGAATAATGTATATTTTATTTGTACCAATTTAATTACTTAACTTCCAAACTGTCATACGAGAGTCAAGGAGTTAAAAAAATTAAACAAATTTATAGTAAACTAGACGACCCGTGCGGAATTCCGCATCAATTTGCTGACGATGAAGTTAAAGTCTGATTTAAAGTTGTCGTATTTCCAATACCTATATTTGAATGAATCCGAACACTTTACACTTAACAGATTTACTTTTAGGTCCTGGGGTTTAGACGGAACCTCATATCTCACAATCGACATCGTATCGTCTCGCTTATGATCGGTAGAGAAACCGACGCGTGATGTCGTAATAATTTGTTTGCCAATCACGGTGATCTCTCAACCAATCACAGTGATCACGATACGATGTTAATTGTGAGATACTCGTATGAGATTCCGTGTAAAAAATTCTAGTCTTAAAAAAAACTACAAATTCTATATATAAAACCGACGCCGCAGGCGCGCACTGTCCGCAGAGGGCGATGAATTACGCGGCCTTTTACACCGGGGTCAATTGTGTCGGAGGCTGTTGCTCGCAGAGCGAAGCGCGCCGAAGGTGAGCTGCAAGCCGAAGAGGAAGCTCAAGCAGCTCTCTCTGAAGATCCGCGAGTCCAAGGAGGACGTTAAGTCCTTGTGAGTTACGGATCTGAAAGAGAGCCTAGGACCACGCGGCCATCCCTAACATGGTGGCCAAAAAGTCCACAAACGGAACAAAGGGAACCTTCGTGCGCACCGCAAAGGAGGTGGTCGCCTCGCGGCAGAAGTGGCAGAAATGCGGGCAAAAAATTGCCGCCTCAATTCTCAGGTGACGGAGTGGAGGCCAAGCTCACGCGGCTTGAGGTGGCTATACTGCTGGCGGGGATCGGACCAACTGAACCAGCCCGTATGAAGGCGGCTGCACGGTCCACTGTGGCTGCCCCGGTCGTTGAACAGACCTCTGCTGGCCTGCCGGAGTAGACAGCGCGCGTCGCTAAGCTCGCCTCCTCTCACCGCCTTGATGACACCAGGGCGTGAGTTGGCCATCCGCCTGGGGCGTCGGAGTAGAATGTCGAAAGATGACCCTCCGGCGCCCCGCTAATAGGCGTGGAAAGGGCTGCTGTGGTTTTAGTGGGTATTCCGGACGCAACTAAGATCCGAGCGCTCGGCGAGCTCTACATACCCCCACGTTCTCACCAGGGGGCGTAAATCCACAGCGAAAACTAAAAAAAAAAGGGACGACTACCACCCCTTCTACCATCTTGGGATAAATTAATCCATCCCTATTAGCACAATTTCATGCAGTCCTAACGTATTCATGCGTTTCTAATTTCTGTATACACCGGGAATCTAAAATGATAACAAATAACAAGAAAAAAAAATATTAACAAATAACATTAATATATTCGATGATGGGTTCGCTGGTACGACGTAAACTCTTTTGTTATCAATTATTTTCGAATACTCACCGACAGATGACACATCATTATCCCATTTTTATTTTTTTGAAATTTCTAGTAACTAAGCAATAAATCTTTGAAATAATTAATATTTTAATAAAGAAATTAAACTAAATTTACTTATTTGTGCCGAATTCTTATAATATGCTTTTATAATATTAAAATGACGGTATCGGTGAGTTGTGGTCAGAACGCAACTTTCCGACGACAGATCTCTTTGCAATGAAACAAGAAAATGTGTTTTAAAATGCATATATTTACAAATTTAAACTACTGACACATAAAATGTTATGCCATTTTGTTTTAAGTTTGATCCTGAGCCATTTCTACACCCATCAAGAGCGCACTTCATGGTTAAAAGAATTTGATACTTATTTAAACGTAAGATGCGTCCGAACCGAACGCAATGACGGTTCACTCGAAACTGCGGTTTGAGGCCCCGCCCACTGTGACGTCACTGACCTACTTGAAGGCGACATGACCTAGTCGGCTTGCGACATCTCCGCTATTTTTCCGTACTCCGTGTGCTCTACCAAATGGATTTATTATTTTCGTAGTATTTTGATCTGTGTTTAAGCATTTGACATGCTCAGCTAGGTTTTTTAAATAACAAATTGTTAGTGAAAGTGGAAAAAGAGAATTTTACTGCGAGCGGGATACGAACCTGCGTCCCTTTCAATTTGGGGAAGTGCTCTAGAGCGCTAAGCAATCGCAGTCACCGACGGCAACTCCCAATCTCCACCTCCCAATTGCTTTTAGATGTCTATACGTTTCGTAAAGTATCCTACAATCATACTTCATACCAGAAAGTGCTGTGTCCTTTCACGCAAGCAATCGCCGTTTCGATCGTCTTTCTGGATAATTATCTTCGTACCTACAAATGGCTGCTTTGTTAACATCCGGGTGGATATACAGGTAATGAATTAAATGTCATTGGGATTGGTTTTGTATTGAACTAAACTGAAGCCTTTTTACGGGGTTCCCTTCTATGCAAAATTTCTCATAATTGTGATATACTTACAATATCGGATGTATTTGTCCGGCTGCTACTAACTCACATAAACCACCATATATACGAAATACTGACATATCAACAAAGTATCCATCAGAACTATTATGGTTAATACCGTCAGCATCATGGGACATGATAGAAAAATCATTCCAGTGAGTGAATATCTCTTCCCGCACCTCTCTAGCCAAGACTTGAACGTCATATAAAGGATAGTATTGCCCTTTACTGGCAAGCTCCGTTACCAATGAAGGAAAAGATTTAACATTTCAATCGGAGGCCCAAGGAGGTACACACTTACGTACAACAATTTTTTTTGTAAAGGCGAGTATCTAACCGCACAGCCCGTGGTTTGGGGCAACGTACAGGGTAGTGTGGGGCCCTCATCCGCTAATGCCCGGTTCCTATATTCAACGAATCGTCATTGTATGACAGCTACGAGAAGTTTTCAAGATACCGATACAGAGGCTTCACAGGTGTTTCACAACATTATTATCATGTCTAGCAGTAACGAAGATCTGTCAGTTAAGTATACCATAACATATAACCATAATATATTAAAAATAAATGTTGTTATTTATATACAAAACTTTAATACAAATAATTAAATTATTGTTTATTAACAATTAAATAGTTTAGACACTAATAATTTATGTTAAACATTATAACTATTTAATGCCTATATCTAAACGAAACGCTTACGCACTAAATACTACTGTCACCTTGAACAACAATCATAATTATGACACAAAAGCCATTAAATAATAAGAAGAAGATAATTATGACAACAACCATAGTCACAGGATTCTCTTTTCTATATTCTATGGTTCTTATATAAAGCTCATGGAAGTAAAATACTACGTACAACGTAGTATTTATTACTGATCGATTTTGAATTTTTTAACTTGTTCTAAGCGAGTGCTTTACTATAACCCTCCTAATGGTCAGTAAAAATATAGATGATATTTAGCAGCATCGGTTCAAACGAGTACTCAATGAGTAATGCGTATAACCAGAAAATACTACTCCATGCATGAGCGGACTTAGGTTCTATATAACATTTAAAAGCTGCCCTGACGTAATGTACTGTCGCACTTTCGCAAGTACGCCAAGCTTCCTTGCCGCTGCTTTTGCCTTAGATTCAATGAACCACCCGAATTTAAGGCTCGAGATTATCTTTAAACCCAACAACTAAAGGTGTAAAACAAATTTCTTTTGCATCAAAATTGCTCTGATATCAGTACCGGAGAGTAAATGCAGTCTCCATTTCAATCTCAGAGTTCAATATATTTTCCCGTTTAAGCCTCAATAACCATATACCAGCACACGACTTCTCATAACCGTCCGAAATTGGCCGGTAAACATGTCATCTACGGTTAGTATATTTGACAACTTAAGTATCGGTTGATTTTTTTTATAGAAACACCATAAATCTTTGTTTCCATAGATTCTTTTTACGGATCGTAACTGAAAACCCTCCCATCCGTTAGTCGCAGACTGTCAGTTAATTCACTTACGACTCGTATTTTATAGGATCAGATTTTACTTACGCCTGGTAGAATATTCTACCGATTGTAAGTAAAACGTCCCGTTTTATTACTATAGGAACCGGGCATAAATATACCCGCCGTGTGCTGTCTCTCCATCTGTATTGGCAGACCACTGGAACTGTTTAACGTTCCTTCAGTAGTCGCTTACGTATAATCTACGGTGTGTTTAACGTTATCTCGTCATATAATAATTATAAGCGGCATAACGAAACAATAAATCGGATCCGAAAACATAATGCCATCTATCGAGCGGGGAAACTTATTTATAATGCAAACTATGAATTTAAGCAATAAAAAACTTATGTATACAATACTTTCTGATATTTACGCGAATGTTACACATTTTGAAATAAAACTACGTTTACGGAATATATCGCGTTTACTTGATTTTACTACTATCCCGACGTTTCGAATACTTTACAGCATTCATGATCACGGGTGGACTTAGATGATAGACGTCCAAGGTTGATATGTTATTTCAACGGTTTCATCTACCCACAGTATATAATTTTACAAAATTTTTGGTTTATTTATTTTAACCCACCTAATATTCGTTTAGAAACACAGTGAAAATATCTACTTCAAATGTTTGTGCTTACAATGTATGAGACTTTAAATTAGTATATTAAAATGAGTATAATACTCCTCTTTAAATTGTAAAATTTTTGTTTTTATTTAGTGCTCAAAAATTCTATTTGTGGTACCAATTACTACCAGTGAGAAGACAATCTTGGTTAATAGTTTATATTATTAAATATATTGATTTTGCTAAAAGCTAAGAATAAGAAGCTACCACCGGATCGGAACGCGGCCTGACTAAGAAAGATCCGGCCGGATCGGAAACCGTTGAAATAACATATCAACCTTGGACGTCTATCATCTAAGTCCAACCGTGATCATGAATGCTGTAAAGTATTCGAAACTTCGGGATAGTAGTAAAATCAAGTAAACGCGATAGATTCCGTAAACGTAGTTTTATTTCAAAATTTATTTCAAAATTATGTATATAAATAAATTTGAAATGTCTGTTTGTAATGATTAATGCCCGGTATTCAACGAATCGTCATTGTATGACAGCTACCAGAAGTTTTCAAGATACCGACACCGAGGCTTCACAGGTGTTTCACAACATTATTATCATGGATAATATGACATGGACATACATAGGACATACATAGGATGCACATGGACATATAAAAATATTAGGACATAGTCTCGCTAACACAACTTTGTGTCGCTCAGAGCCGGCCAAGTTTGCTGTACGTACATGCCTACACGCACACATTCACACGTTAGTCAGCCATTGCCCGAGTAAACGTTATCACAGTCGGTACGTCTACCCTGCAAAAAAATATTAAAATACAGCATCTCTTATATGGTGAAATGGTGTAAAAACCGTAGTGCCCGAAAGAAAAAAATCCAGGAGTCACATTTCATAGGCAAACGAATAATTTAATCACTTAGTTCACTATTTTATACATTAAAATTAATTCACTAGAACAAAATAATTCAGTATTGCTAATATTCACTAGTGCAAATTACCCGATAATGGGAGTTTTATAGTTCTACATTTATTACTTTTTATACTTACTCTGATTTTTTATTTTGTAGAGTAAAATGATATTTTATTGCCACGTATCGTTAATGGTGTTGTTGTAGTCTGCGTTATCGAAAACTATTCATATTTTTTTTATTATAATAAATTTTCTGATGGTTTATTCATTTGAATTTGCGTTGGTCAGTAGTATAAGTAGCATGGAGTTATTATTGTAGTGGCATTTACAAAATCTAAACATTGTAATATGTTTTAACGTAATAAAATTGCATTTGCGAGTGTTATTTATGTTCATAAGAAAATCGCATTTAACGAAAGCGACATAAAATAAGGTGGTAGATGCCCACCATATATGTCTATTTGTCTGCTTATTAATATTTTAGTCAAAATGGAAAAAAAATAAAAGAGAACTTTCTTAATCACTATTTATTTCTGAATTATTATTTGAGAATCTGAGTCTGTTACATTTACTTAGAATCTTTTTGTTACAATCAATAAAGTGAACCAGTAGCATCATTTTATTTCATTAGTTTATAACATACTCGATATATCTCAACTACCATTGCAGTAAACACAAAGTGAAAAATGTGAAATCGAAAATAACAGTCAGGAGCAGGATTTGAACCTGCATCTTCTGGATACCGTCCAGATGCTTTACCAATTCAGCCATCCTGACAATTGCTCCTGACTGCTAATTTCGATAACACATCATACTTAACGTCTTTGGGTGACGCCTGCGCCATTTGTCGGAAGTATTTTCATACATTATACCGACCAGGTAAACTTAATTTTACAATTAAGATTTTACCTAATAATGACGCAAACCCTTTAAATATTTAGATATTTTTATATATATCTTTAGCATTTGACATGCTTAGCACTATACATTAAACACAAAGTGAAAAATGTGAAATCGAAAATAACAGTCAGGAGCAGGATTTGAACCTGCATCTTCTGGATACCGTCCAGATGCTTTACCAATTCTATTATATAAAAATATCTAAATATTTAAAGGGTTTGCGTCATTATTAGGTAAAATCTTAATTGTAAAATTAAGTTTACCTGGTCGGTATAATGTATGAAAATACTTCCGACAAATGGCGCAGGCGTCACCCAAAGACGTTAAGTATGATGTGTTATCGAAATTAGCAGTCAGGAGCAATTGTCAGGATGGCTGAATTGGTAAAGCATCTGGACGGTATCCAGAAGATGCAGGTTCAAATCCTGCTCCTGACTGTTATTTTCGATTTCACATTTTTCACTTTGTGTTTAATGTATAGTGCTAAGCATGTCAAATGCTAAAGATATATATAAAAATATCTAAATATTTAAAGGGTTTGCGTCATTATTAGGTAAAATCTTAATTGTAAAATTAAGTTTACCTGGTCGGTATAATGTATGAAAATACTTCCGACAAATGGCGCAGGCGTCACCCAAAGACGTTAAGTATGATGTGTTATCGAAATTAGCAGTCAGGAGCAATTGTCAGGATGGCTGAATTGGTAAAGCATCTGGACGGTATCCAGAAGATGCAGGTTCATATCCTGCTCCTGACTGTTATTTTCGATTTCACATTTTTCACTTTGTGTTTAATGTATAGTGCTAAGCATGTCAAATGCTAAAGATATATATAAAAATATCTAAATACCATTGCAGTGTCAACAACTTTTGCCCGTCAGTAAATAATTATTTAATTTCGGCCGTTTTAAAACTTTTGTTATTTCTTGCGACATGCCCCTTTACCTGTGTCCATACACATTCGCCGGAACCGAACATAAAATAAGCCTAATTAAAAATATAGTAGGAAAATATTTAACAATTCGATTTCACCACATTTCAAAATTAGAGGGAATTACAAGAACCTCTCAAAGTAAAAGACAACATTATAAAAAAACTACTCAGCTTATGGGATGTTAGACATTAGTCTCTGAAATTGGCTGCAAGACGCTGCGTAGTAGCCATTTTTGTGTCGCAAGGCATGTGCGTCTTCTACAGTTTGCATTAATCGAAAAATGTTCGATTATAATTTAACAATTGTACTCGATAATTATATAATTCATCGATCGTAAGATGTGGACTCTTCTAAATCTAGATTAAAGCTTATTCACTGAAATCGCTCGTATACCAACTTTTTATTGAATATTAAAAAAAAAATTGTGCCTAAATACTTAGATATGAAAACATTATGATCTCATTCGATTGTTTTCTTAATCAAGTAATAACATTTGAATTGGTCAGCACTTATCGTATGATTCTGTCAAAATTCCCACTTCGCGCTCTGTTAGGCACACTTCAGAGACGCAAAGATTTGTTGTGACTACTTGTGACTACTATACTCTTTCTTCATACAGATTTGTGCAGTAAGTTTTAAATAAATAAATACAGTAAAACAGTGTTTTTTTGGCTACTATTAACCTTTTCAAATAGTACGGTATACTTTATATACATTTCCAATAAATTTGTCTGCCAACCTGCATTTGTTAAAGGGTAAATTTGGCTAACATGGTATCCCTAAATTCACTCACACATAGATAGCCGCCGCCATTACCTTGCTTCAATTCTGTCTTAGCAAGACGCTGTCAGTTTATACGTCTATGGTCTAGCAGTAACGAAGAACTGTCAGTTAAGTATACCGATGACCCTCTTTGCGTTTCATTATTACATCAATGGTTTCACATGACGTTCAGAAAAAAAGGTATTTTTTTAAAATAAATGTTGTTATTTACATACAAAACTTTAATACAAATAATAAAATTATTGTTTATTGACAATTAAATAGTTTAGACACAATTTAGACCTTAATAATTTATGTTAAACATAACTATTTAATGCCTATATCTAAACGAAACGCTTACGCACTAAATACTACTTTCACCTTGAACAACAATCATAATCATAATTATAAGCGGCATAACGAAACAATAAATCGGATCCGAAAACATAATGCCATCTATCGAGCGGGGAAACTTATTTATAATGCAAACTATGAATTTAAGCAATAAAAAACTTATGTATACAATACTTTCTGATATTTACGCGAATGTTACACATTTTGAAATAAAACTACGTTTACGGAATATATCGCGTTTACTTGATTTTACTACTATCCCGACGTTTCGAATACTTTACAGCATTCATGATCACGGGTGGACTTAGATGATAGACGTCCAAGGTTGATATGTTATTTCAACGGTTTCATCTACCCACAGTATATAATTTTACAAAATTTTTGGTTTATTTATTTTAACCCACCTAATATTCGTTTAGAAACACAGTGAAAATATCTACTTCAAATGTTTGTGCTTACAATGTATGAGACTTTAAATTAGTATATTAAAATGAGTATAATACTCCTCTTTAAATTGTAAAATTTTTGTTTTTATTTAGTGCTCAAAAATTCTATTTGTGGTACCAATTACTACCAGTGAGAAGACAATCTTGGTTAATAGTTTATATTATTAAATATATTGATTTTGCTAAAAGCTAAGAATAAGAAGCTACCACCGGATCGGAACGCGGCCTGACTGAGAAAGATCCGGCCGGATCGGAAACCGTTGAAATAACATATCAACCTTGGACGTCTATCATCTAAGTCCAACCGTGATCATGAATGCTGTAAAGTATTCGAAACTTCGGGATAGTAGTAAAATCAAGTAAACGCGATAGATTCCGTAAACGTAGTTTTATTTCAAAATTTATTTCAAAATTATGTATATAAATAAATTTGAAATGTCTGTTTGTAATGATTAATGCCCGGTATTCAACGAATCGTCATTGTATGACAGCTACCAGAAGTTTTCAAGATACCGACACCGAGGCTTCACAGGTGTTTCACAACATTATTATCATGGATAATATGACATGGACATACATAGGACATACATAGGATGCACATGGACATATAAAAATATTAGGACATAGTCTCGCTAACACAACTTTGTGTCGCTCAGAGCCGGCCAAGTTTGCTGTACGTACATGCCTACACGCACACATTCACACGTTAGTCAGCCATTGCCCGAGTAAACGTTATCACAGTCGGTACGTCTACCCTGCAAAAAAATATTAAAATACAGCATCTCTTATATGGTGAAATGGTGTAAAAACCGTAGTGCCCGAAAGAAAAAAATCCAGGAGTCACATTTCATAGGCAAACGAATAATTTAATCACTTAGTTCACTATTTTATACATTAAAATTAATTCACTAGAACAAAATAATTCAGTATTGCTAATATTCACTAGTGCAAATTACCCGATAATGGGAGTTTTATAGTTCTACATTTATTACTTTTTATACTTACTCTGATTTTTTATTTTGTAGAGTAAAATGATATTTTATTGCCACGTATCGTTAATGGTGTTGTTGTAGTCTGCGTTATCGAAAACTATTCATATTTTTTTTATTATAATAAATTTTCTGATGGTTTATTCATTTGAATTTGCGTTGGTCAGTAGTATAAGTAGCATGGAGTTATTATTGTAGTGGCATTTACAAAATCTAAACATTGTAATATGTTTTAACGTAATAAAATTGCATTTGCGAGTGTTATTTATGTTCATAAGAAAATCGCATTTAACGAAAGCGACATAAAATAAGGTGGTAGATGCCCACCATATATGTCTATTTGTCTGCTTATTAATATTTTAGTCAAAATGGAAAAAAAATAAAAGAGAACTTTCTTAATCACTATTTATTTCTGAATTATTATTTGAGAATCTGAGTCTGTTACATTTACTTAGAATCTTTTTGTTACAATCAATAAAGTGAACCAGTAGCATCATTTTATTTCATTAGTTTATAACATACTCGATATATCTCAACTACCATTGCAGTAAACACAAAGTGAAAAATGTGAAATCGAAAATAACAGTCAGGAGCAGGATTTGAACCTGCATCTTCTGGATACCGTCCAGATGCTTTACCAATTCAGCCATCCTGACAATTGCTCCTGACTGCTAATTTCGATAACACATCATACTTAACGTCTTTGGGTGACGCCTGCGCCATTTGTCGGAAGTATTTTCATACATTATACCGACCAGGTAAACTTAATTTTACAATTAAGATTTTACCTAATAATGACGCAAACCCTTTAAATATTTAGATATTTTTATATATATCTTTAGCATTTGACATGCTTAGCACTATACATTAAACACAAAGTGAAAAATGTGAAATCGAAAATAACAGTCAGGAGCAGGATTTGAACCTGCATCTTCTGGATACCGTCCAGATGCTTTACCAATTCTATTATATAAAAATATCTAAATATTTAAAGGGTTTGCGTCATTATTAGGTAAAATCTTAATTGTAAAATTAAGTTTACCTGGTCGGTATAATGTATGAAAATACTTCCGACAAATGGCGCAGGCGTCACCCAAAGACGTTAAGTATGATGTGTTATCGAAATTAGCAGTCAGGAGCAATTGTCAGGATGGCTGAATTGGTAAAGCATCTGGACGGTATCCAGAAGATGCAGGTTCAAATCCTGCTCCTGACTGTTATTTTCGATTTCACATTTTTCACTTTGTGTTTAATGTATAGTGCTAAGCATGTCAAATGCTAAAGATATATATAAAAATATCTAAATATTTAAAGGGTTTGCGTCATTATTAGGTAAAATCTTAATTGTAAAATTAAGTTTACCTGGTCGGTATAATGTATGAAAATACTTCCGACAAATGGCGCAGGCGTCACCCAAAGACGTTAAGTATGATGTGTTATCGAAATTAGCAGTCAGGAGCAATTGTCAGGATGGCTGAATTGGTAAAGCATCTGGACGGTATCCAGAAGATGCAGGTTCAAATCCTGCTCCTGACTGTTATTTTCGATTTCACATTTTTCACTTTGTGTTTAATGTATAGTGCTAAGCATGTCAAATGCTAAAGATATATATAAAAATATCTAAATACCATTGCAGTGTCAACAACTTTTGCCCGTCAGTAAATAATTATTTAATTTCGGCCGTTTTAAAACTTTTGTTATTTCTTGCGACATGCCCCTTTACCTGTGTCCATACACATTCGCCGGAACCGAACATAAAATAAGCCTAATTAAAAATATAGTAGGAAAATATTTAACAATTCGATTTCACCACATTTCAAAATTAGAGGGAATTACAAGAACCTCTCAAAGTAAAAGACAACATTATAAAAAAACTACTCAGCTTATGGGATGTTAGACATTAGTCTCTGAAATTGGCTGCAAGACGCTGCGTAGTAGCCATTTTTGTGTCGCAAGGCATGTGCGTCTTCTACAGTTTGCATTAATCGAAAAATGTTCGATTATAATTTAACAATTGTACTCGATAATTATATAATTCATCGATCGTAAGATGTGGACTCTTCTAAATCTAGATTAAAGCTTATTCACTGAAATCGCTCGTATACCAACTTTTTATTGAATATTAAAAAAAAAATTGTGCCTAAATACTTAGATATGAAAACATTATGATCTCATTCGATTGTTTTCTTAATCAAGTAATAACATTTGAATTGGTCAGCACTTATCGTATGATTCTGTCAAAATTCCCACTTCGCGCTCTGTTAGGCACACTTCAGAGACGCAAAGATTTGTTGTGACTACTTGTGACTACTATACTCTTTCTTCATACAGATTTGTGCAGTAAGTTTTAAATAAATAAATACAGTAAAACAGTGTTTTTTTGGCTACTATTAACCTTTTCAAATAGTACGGTATACTTTATATACATTTCCAATAAATTTGTCTGCCAACCTGCATTTGTTAAAGGGTAAATTTGGCTAACATGGTATCCCTAAATTCACTCACACATAGATAGCCGCCGCCATTACCTTGCTTCAATTCTGTCTTAGCAAGACGCTGTCAGTTTATACGTCTATGGTCTAGCAGTAACGAAGAACTGTCAGTTAAGTATACCGATGACCCTCTTTGCGTTTCATTATTACATCAATGGTTTCACATGACGTTCAGAAAAAAAGGTATTTTTTTAAAATAAATGTTGTTATTTACATACAAAACTTTAATACAAATAATAAAATTATTGTTTATTGACAATTAAATAGTTTAGACACAATTTAGACCTTAATAATTTATGTTAAACATAACTATTTAATGCCTATATCTAAACGAAACGCTTACGCACTAAATACTACTTTCACCTTGAACAACAATCATAATCATAATTATAAGCGGCATAACGAAACAATAAATCGGATCCGAAAACATAATGCCATCTATCGAGCGGGGAAACTTATTTATAATGCAAACTATGAATTTAAGCAATAAAAAACTTATGTATACAATACTTTCTGATATTTACGCGAATGTTACACATTTTGAAATAAAACTACGTTTACGGAATATATCGCGTTTACTTGATTTTACTACTATCCCGACGTTTCGAATACTTTACAGCATTCATGATCACGGGTGGACTTAGATGATAGACGTCCAAGGTTGATATGTTATTTCAACGGTTTCATCTACCCACAGTATATAATTTTACAAAATTTTTGGTTTATTTATTTTAACCCACCTAATATTCGTTTAGAAACACAGTGAAAATATCTACTTCAAATGTTTGTGCTTACAATGTATGAGACTTTAAATTAGTATATTAAAATGAGTATAATACTCCTCTTTAAATTGTAAAATTTTTGTTTTTATTTAGTGCTCAAAAATTCTATTTGTGGTACCAATTACTACCAGTGAGAAGACAATCTTGGTTAATAGTTTATATTATTAAATATATTGATTTTGCTAAAAGCTAAGAATAAGAAGCTACCACCGGATCGGAACGCGGCCTGACTGAGAAAGATCCGGCCGGATCGGAAACCGTTGAAATAACATATCAACCTTGGACGTCTATCATCTAAGTCCAACCGTGATCATGAATGCTGTAAAGTATTCGAAACTTCGGGATAGTAGTAAAATCAAGTAAACGCGATAGATTCCGTAAACGTAGTTTTATTTCAAAATTTATTTCAAAATTATGTATATAAATAAATTTGAAATGTCTGTTTGTAATGATTAATGCCCGGTATTCAACGAATCGTCATTGTATGACAGCTACCAGAAGTTTTCAAGATACCGACACCGAGGCTTCACAGGTGTTTCACAACATTATTATCATGGATAATATGACATGGACATACATAGGACATACATAGGATGCACATGGACATATAAAAATATTAGGACATAGTCTCGCTAACACAACTTTGTGTCGCTCAGAGCCGGCCAAGTTTGCTGTACGTACATGCCTACACGCACACATTCACACGTTAGTCAGCCATTGCCCGAGTAAACGTTATCACAGTCGGTACGTCTACCCTGCAAAAAAATATTAAAATACAGCATCTCTTATATGGTGAAATGGTGTAAAAACCGTAGTGCCCGAAAGAAAAAAATCCAGGAGTCACATTTCATAGGCAAACGAATAATTTAATCACTTAGTTCACTATTTTATACATTAAAATTAATTCACTAGAACAAAATAATTCAGTATTGCTAATATTCACTAGTGCAAATTACCCGATAATGGGAGTTTTATAGTTCTACATTTATTACTTTTTATACTTACTCTGATTTTTTATTTTGTAGAGTAAAATGATATTTTATTGCCACGTATCGTTAATGGTGTTGTTGTAGTCTGCGTTATCGAAAACTATTCATATTTTTTTTATTATAATAAATTTTCTGATGGTTTATTCATTTGAATTTGCGTTGGTCAGTAGTATAAGTAGCATGGAGTTATTATTGTAGTGGCATTTACAAAATCTAAACATTGTAATATGTTTTAACGTAATAAAATTGCATTTGCGAGTGTTATTTATGTTCATAAGAAAATCGCATTTAACGAAAGCGACATAAAATAAGGTGGTAGATGCCCACCATATATGTCTATTTGTCTGCTTATTAATATTTTAGTCAAAATGGAAAAAAAATAAAAGAGAACTTTCTTAATCACTATTTATTTCTGAATTATTATTTGAGAATCTGAGTCTGTTACATTTACTTAGAATCTTTTTGTTACAATCAATAAAGTGAACCAGTAGCATCATTTTATTTCATTAGTTTATAACATACTCGATATATCTCAACTACCATTGCAGTAAACACAAAGTGAAAAATGTGAAATCGAAAATAACAGTCAGGAGCAGGATTTGAACCTGCATCTTCTGGATACCGTCCAGATGCTTTACCAATTCAGCCATCCTGACAATTGCTTCTGACTGCTAATTTCGATAACACATCATACTTAACGTCTTTGGGTGACGCCTGCGCCATTTGTCGGAAGTATTTTCATACATTATACCGACCAGGTAAACTTAATTTTACAATTAAGATTTTACCTAATAATGACGCAAACCCTTTAAATATTTAGATATTTTTATATATATCTTTAGCATTTGACATGCTTAGCACTATACATTAAACACAAAGTGAAAAATGTGAAATCGAAAATAACAGTCAGGAGCAGGATTTGAACCTGCATCTTCTGGATACCGTCCAGATGCTTTACCAATTCTATTATATAAAAATATCTAAATATTTAAAGGGTTTGCGTCATTATTAGGTAAAATCTTAATTGTAAAATTAAGTTTACCTGGTCGGTATAATGTATGAAAATACTTCCGACAAATGGCGCAGGCGTCACCCAAAGACGTTAAGTATGATGTGTTATCGAAATTAGCAGTCAGGAGCAATTGTCAGGATGGCTGAATTGGTAAAGCATCTGGACGGTATCCAGAAGATGCAGGTTCAAATCCTGCTCCTGACTGTTATTTTCGATTTCACATTTTTCACTTTGTGTTTAATGTATAGTGCTAAGCATGTCAAATGCTAAAGATATATATAAAAATATCTAAATATTTAAAGGGTTTGCGTCATTATTAGGTAAAATCTTAATTGTAAAATTAAGTTTACCTGGTCGGTATAATGTATGAAAATACTTCCGACAAATGGCGCAGGCGTCACCCAAAGACGTTAAGTATGATGTGTTATCGAAATTAGCAGTCAGGAGCAATTGTCAGGATGGCTGAATTGGTAAAGCATCTGGACGGTATCCAGAAGATGCAGGTTCAAATCCTGCTCCTGACTGTTATTTTCGATTTCACATTTTTCACTTTGTGTTTAATGTATAGTGCTAAGCATGTCAAATGCTAAAGATATATATAAAAATATCTAAATACCATTGCAGTGTCAACAACTTTTGCCCGTCAGTAAATAATTATTTAATTTCGGCCGTTTTAAAACTTTTGTTATTTCTTGCGACATGCCCCTTTACCTTCGTCCATACACATTCGCCGGAACCGAACATAAAATAAGCCTAATTAAAAATATAGTAGGAAAATATTTAACAATTCGATTTCACCACATTTCAAAATTAGAGGGAATTACAAGAACCTCTCAAAGTAAAAGACAACATTATAAAAAAACTACTCAGCTTATGGGATGTTAGACATTAGTCTCTGAAATTGGCTGCAAGACGCTGCGTAGTAGCCATTTTTGTGTCGCAAGGCATGTGCGTCTTCTACAGTTTGCATTAATCGAAAAATGTTCGATTATAATTTAACAATTGTACTCGATAATTATATAATTCATCGATCGTAAGATGTGGACTCTTCTAAATCTAGATTAAAGCTTATTCACTGAAATCGCTCGTATACCAACTTTTTATTGAATATTAAAAAAAAAATTGTGCCTAAATACTTAGATATGAAAACATTATGATCTCATTCGATTGTTTTCTTAATCAAGTAATAACATTTGAATTGGTCAGCACTTATCGTATGATTCTGTCAAAATTCCCACTTCGCGCTCTGTTAGGCACACTTCAGAGACGCAAAGATTTGTTGTGACTACTTGTGACTACTATACTCTTTCTTCATACAGATTTGTGCAGTAAGTTTTAAATAAATAAATACAGTAAAACAGTGTTTTTTTGGCTACTATTAACCTTTTCAAATAGTACGGTATACTTTATATACATTTCCAATAAATTTGTCTGCCAACCTGCATTTGTTAAAGGGTAAATTTGGCTAACATGGTATCCCTAAATTCACTCACACATAGATAGCCGCCGCCATTACCTTGCTTCAATTCTGTCTTAGCAAGACGCTGTCAGTTTATACGTCTATGGTCTAGCAGTAACGAAGAACTGTCAGTTAAGTATACCGATGACCCTCTTTGCGTTTCATTATTACATCAATGGTTTCACATGACGTTCAGAAAAAAAGGTATTTTTTTAAAATAAATGTTGTTATTTACATACAAAACTTTAATACAAATAATAAAATTATTGTTTATTGACAATTAAATAGTTTAGACACAATTTAGACCTTAATAATTTATGTTAAACATAACTATTTAATGCCTATATCTAAACGAAACGCTTACGCACTAAATACTACTTTCACCTTGAACAACAATCATAATCATAATTATAAGCGGCATAACGAAACAATAAATCGGATCCGAAAACATAATGCCATCTATCGAGCGGGGAAACTTATTTATAATGCAAACTATGAATTTAAGCAATAAAAAACTTATGTATACAATACTTTCTGATATTTACGCGAATGTTACACATTTTGAAATAAAACTACGTTTACGGAATATATCGCGTTTACTTGATTTTACTACTATCCCGACGTTTCGAATACTTTACAGCATTCATGATCACGGGTGGACTTAGATGATAGACGTCCAAGGTTGATATGTTATTTCAACGGTTTCATCTACCCACAGTATATAATTTTACAAAATTTTTGGTTTATTTATTTTAACCCACCTAATATTCGTTTAGAAACACAGTGAAAATATCTACTTCAAATGTTTGTGCTTACAATGTATGAGACTTTAAATTAGTATATTAAAATGAGTATAATACTCCTCTTTAAATTGTAAAATTTTTGTTTTTATTTAGTGCTCAAAAATTCTATTTGTGGTACCAATTACTACCAGTGAGAAGACAATCTTGGTTAATAGTTTATATTATTAAATATATTGATTTTGCTAAAAGCTAAGAATAAGAAGCTACCACCGGATCGGAACGCGGCCTGACTGAGAAAGATCCGGCCGGATCGGAAACCGTTGAAATAACATATCAACCTTGGACGTCTATCATCTAAGTCCAACCGTGATCATGAATGCTGTAAAGTATTCGAAACTTCGGGATAGTAGTAAAATCAAGTAAACGCGATAGATTCCGTAAACGTAGTTTTATTTCAAAATTTATTTCAAAATTATGTATATAAATAAATTTGAAATGTCTGTTTGTAATGATTAATGCCCGGTATTCAACGAATCGTCATTGTATGACAGCTACCAGAAGTTTTCAAGATACCGACACCGAGGCTTCACAGGTGTTTCACAACATTATTATCATGGATAATATGACATGGACATACATAGGACATACATAGGATGCACATGGACATATAAAAATATTAGGACATAGTCTCGCTAACACAACTTTGTGTCGCTCAGAGCCGGCCAAGTTTGCTGTACGTACATGCCTACACGCACACATTCACACGTTAGTCAGCCATTGCCCGAGTAAACGTTATCACAGTCGGTACGTCTACCCTGCAAAAAAATATTAAAATACAGCATCTCTTATATGGTGAAATGGTGTAAAAACCGTAGTGCCCGAAAGAAAAAAATCCAGGAGTCACATTTCATAGGCAAACGAATAATTTAATCACTTAGTTCACTATTTTATACATTAAAATTAATTCACTAGAACAAAATAATTCAGTATTGCTAATATTCACTAGTGCAAATTACCCGATAATGGGAGTTTTATAGTTCTACATTTATTACTTTTTATACTTACTCTGATTTTTTATTTTGTAGAGTAAAATGATATTTTATTGCCACGTATCGTTAATGGTGTTGTTGTAGTCTGCGTTATCGAAAACTATTCATATTTTTTTTATTATAATAAATTTTCTGATGGTTTATTCATTTGAATTTGCGTTGGTCAGTAGTATAAGTAGCATGGAGTTATTATTGTAGTGGCATTTACAAAATCTAAACATTGTAATATGTTTTAACGTAATAAAATTGCATTTGCGAGTGTTATTTATGTTCATAAGAAAATCGCATTTAACGAAAGCGACATAAAATAAGGTGGTAGATGCCCACCATATATGTCTATTTGTCTGCTTATTAATATTTTAGTCAAAATGGAAAAAAAATAAAAGAGAACTTTCTTAATCACTATTTATTTCTGAATTATTATTTGAGAATCTGAGTCTGTTACATTTACTTAGAATCTTTTTGTTACAATCAATAAAGTGAACCAGTAGCATCATTTTATTTCATTAGTTTATAACATACTCGATATATCTCAACTACCATTGCAGTAAACACAAAGTGAAAAATGTGAAATCGAAAATAACAGTCAGGAGCAGGATTTGAACCTGCATCTTCTGGATACCGTCCAGATGCTTTACCAATTCAGCCATCCTGACAATTGCTCCTGACTGCTAATTTCGATAACACATCATACTTAACGTCTTTGGGTGACGCCTGCGCCATTTGTCGGAAGTATTTTCATACATTATACCGACCAGGTAAACTTAATTTTACAATTAAGATTTTACCTAATAATGACGCAAACCCTTTAAATATTTAGATATTTTTATATAATAGAATTGGTAAAGCATCTGGACGGTATCCAGAAGATGCAGGTTCAAATCCTGCTCCTGACTGTTATTTTCGATTTCACATTTTTCACTTTGTGTTTAATGTATAGTGCTAAGCATGTCAAATGCTAAAGATATATATAAAAATATCTAAATATTTAAAGGGTTTGCGTCATTATTAGGTAAAATCTTAATTGTAAAATTAAGTTTACCTGGTCGGTATAATGTATGAAAATACTTCCGACAAATGGCGCAGGCGTCACCCAAAGACGTTAAGTATGATGTGTTATCGAAATTAGCAGTCAGGAGCAATTGTCAGGATGGCTGAATTGGTAAAGCATCTGGACGGTATCCAGAAGATGCAGGTTCAAATCCTGCTCCTGACTGTTATTTTCGATTTCACATTTTTCACTTTGTGTTTAATGTATAGTGCTAAGCATGTCAAATGCTAAAGATATATATAAAAATATCTAAATACCATTGCAGTGTCAACAACTTTTGCCCGTCAGTAAATAATTATTTAATTTCGGCCGTTTTAAAACTTTTGTTATTTCTTGCGACATGCCCCTTTACCTGTGTCCATACACATTCGCCGGAACCGAACATAAAATAAGCCTAATTAAAAATATAGTAGGAAAATATTTAACAATTCGATTTCACCACATTTCAAAATTAGAGGGAATTACAAGAACCTCTCAAAGTAAAAGACAACATTATAAAAAAACTACTCAGCTTATGGGATGTTAGACATTAGTCTCTGAAATTGGCTGCAAGACGCTGCGTAGTAGCCATTTTTGTGTCGCAAGGCATGTGCGTCTTCTACAGTTTGCATTAATCGAAAAATGTTCGATTATAATTTAACAATTGTACTCGATAATTATATAATTCATCGATCGTAAGATGTGGACTCTTCTAAATCTAGATTAAAGCTTATTCACTGAAATCGCTCGTATACCAACTTTTTATTGAATATTAAAAAAAAAATTGTGCCTAAATACTTAGATATGAAAACATTATGATCTCATTCGATTGTTTTCTTAATCAAGTAATAACATTTGAATTGGTCAGCACTTATCGTATGATTCTGTCAAAATTCCCACTTCGCGCTCTGTTAGGCACACTTCAGAGACGCAAAGATTTGTTGTGACTACTTGTGACTACTATACTCTTTCTTCATACAGATTTGTGCAGTAAGTTTTAAATAAATAAATACAGTAAAACAGTGTTTTTTTGGCTACTATTAACCTTTTCAAATAGTACGGTATACTTTATATACATTTCCAATAAATTTGTCTGCCAACCTGCATTTGTTAAAGGGTAAATTTGGCTAACATGGTATCCCTAAATTCACTCACACATAGATAGCCGCCGCCATTACCTTGCTTCAATTCTGTCTTAGCAAGACGCTGTCAGTTTATACGTCTATGGTCTAGCAGTAACGAAGAACTGTCAGTTAAGTATACCGATGACCCTCTTTGCGTTTCATTATTACATCAATGGTTTCACATGACGTTCAGAAAAAAAGGTATTTTTTTAAAATAAATGTTGTTATTTACATACAAAACTTTAATACAAATAATAAAATTATTGTTTATTGACAATTAAATAGTTTAGACACAATTTAGACCTTAATAATTTATGTTAAACATAACTATTTAATGCCTATATCTAAACGAAACGCTTACGCACTAAATACTACTTTCACCTTGAACAACAATCATAATCATAATTATAAGCGGCATAACGAAACAATAAATCGGATCCGAAAACATAATGCCATCTATCGAGCGGGGAAACTTATTTATAATGCAAACTATGAATTTAAGCAATAAAAAACTTATGTATACAATACTTTCTGATATTTACGCGAATGTTACACATTTTGAAATAAAACTACGTTTACGGAATATATCGCGTTTACTTGATTTTACTACTATCCCGACGTTTCGAATACTTTACAGCATTCATGATCACGGGTGGACTTAGATGATAGACGTCCAAGGTTGATATGTTATTTCAACGGTTTCATCTACCCACAGTATATAATTTTACAAAATTTTTGGTTTATTTATTTTAACCCACCTAATATTCGTTTAGAAACACAGTGAAAATATCTACTTCAAATGTTTGTGCTTACAATGTATGAGACTTTAAATTAGTATATTAAAATGAGTATAATACTCCTCTTTAAATTGTAAAATTTTTGTTTTTATTTAGTGCTCAAAAATTCTATTTGTGGTACCAATTACTACCAGTGAGAAGACAATCTTGGTTAATAGTTTATATTATTAAATATATTGATTTTGCTAAAAGCTAAGAATAAGAAGCTACCACCGGATCGGAACGCGGCCTGACTGAGAAAGATCCGGCCGGATCGGAAACCGTTGAAATAACATATCAACCTTGGACGTCTATCATCTAAGTCCAACCGTGATCATGAATGCTGTAAAGTATTCGAAACTTCGGGATAGTAGTAAAATCAAGTAAACGCGATAGATTCCGTAAACGTAGTTTTATTTCAAAATTTATTTCAAAATTATGTATATAAATAAATTTGAAATGTCTGTTTGTAATGATTAATGCCCGGTATTCAACGAATCGTCATTGTATGACAGCTACCAGAAGTTTTCAAGATACCGACACCGAGGCTTCACAGGTGTTTCACAACATTATTATCATGGATAATATGACATGGACATACATAGGACATACATAGGATGCACATGGACATATAAAAATATTAGGACATAGTCTCGCTAACACAACTTTGTGTCGCTCAGAGCCGGCCAAGTTTGCTGTACGTACATGCCTACACGCACACATTCACACGTTAGTCAGCCATTGCCCGAGTAAACGTTATCACAGTCGGTACGTCTACCCTGCAAAAAAATATTAAAATACAGCATCTCTTATATGGTGAAATGGTGTAAAAACCGTAGTGCCCGAAAGAAAAAAATCCAGGAGTCACATTTCATAGGCAAACGAATAATTTAATCACTTAGTTCACTATTTTATACATTAAAATTAATTCACTAGAACAAAATAATTCAGTATTGCTAATATTCACTAGTGCAAATTACCCGATAATGGGAGTTTTATAGTTCTACATTTATTACTTTTTATACTTACTCTGATTTTTTATTTTGTAGAGTAAAATGATATTTTATTGCCACGTATCGTTAATGGTGTTGTTGTAGTCTGCGTTATCGAAAACTATTCATATTTTTTTTATTATAATAAATTTTCTGATGGTTTATTCATTTGAATTTGCGTTGGTCAGTAGTATAAGTAGCATGGAGTTATTATTGTAGTGGCATTTACAAAATCTAAACATTGTAATATGTTTTAACGTAATAAAATTGCATTTGCGAGTGTTATTTATGTTCATAAGAAAATCGCATTTAACGAAAGCGACATAAAATAAGGTGGTAGATGCCCACCATATATGTCTATTTGTCTGCTTATTAATATTTTAGTCAAAATGGAAAAAAAATAAAAGAGAACTTTCTTAATCACTATTTATTTCTGAATTATTATTTGAGAATCTGAGTCTGTTACATTTACTTAGAATCTTTTTGTTACAATCAATAAAGTGAACCAGTAGCATCATTTTATTTCATTAGTTTATAACATACTCGATATATCTCAACTACCATTGCAGTAAACACAAAGTGAAAAATGTGAAATCGAAAATAACAGTCAGGAGCAGGATTTGAACCTGCATCTTCTGGATACCGTCCAGATGCTTTACCAATTCAGCCATCCTGACAATTGCTCCTGACTGCTAATTTCGATAACACATCATACTTAACGTCTTTGGGTGACGCCTGCGCCATTTGTCGGAAGTATTTTCATACATTATACCGACCAGGTAAACTTAATTTTACAATTAAGATTTTACCTAATAATGACGCAAACCCTTTAAATATTTAGATATTTTTCTTCTACAGTTTGCATTAATCGAAAAATGTTCGATTATAATTTAACAATTGTACTCGATAATTATATAATTCATCGATCGTAAGATGTGGACTCTTCTAAATCTAGATTAAAGCTTATTCACTGAAATCGCTCGTATACCAACTTTTTATTGAATATTAAAAAAAAAATTGTGCCTAAATACTTAGATATGAAAACATTATGATCTCATTCGATTGTTTTCTTAATCAAGTAATAACATTTGAATTGGTCAGCACTTATCGTATGATTCTGTCAAAATTCCCACTTCGCGCTCTGTTAGGCACACTTCAGAGACGCAAAGATTTGTTGTGACTACTTGTGACTACTATACTCTTTCTTCATACAGATTTGTGCAGTAAGTTTTAAATAAATAAATACAGTAAAACAGTGTTTTTTTGGCTACTATTAACCTTTTCAAATAGTACGGTATACTTTATATACATTTCCAATAAATTTGTCTGCCAACCTGCATTTGTTAAAGGGTAAATTTGGCTAACATGGTATCCCTAAATTCACTCACACATAGATAGCCGCCGCCATTACCTTGCTTCAATTCTGTCTTAGCAAGACGCTGTCAGTTTATACGTCTATGGTCTAGCAGTAACGAAGAACTGTCAGTTAAGTATACCGATGACCCTCTTTGCGTTTCATTATTACATCAATGGTTTCACATGACGTTCAGAAAAAAAGGTATTTTTTTAAAATAAATGTTGTTATTTACATACAAAACTTTAATACAAATAATAAAATTATTGTTTATTGACAATTAAATAGTTTAGACACAATTTAGACCTTAATAATTTATGTTAAACATAACTATTTAATGCCTATATCTAAACGAAACGCTTACGCACTAAATACTACTTTCACCTTGAACAACAATCATAATCATAATTATAAGCGGCATAACGAAACAATAAATCGGATCCGAAAACATAATGCCATCTATCGAGCGGGGAAACTTATTTATAATGCAAACTATGAATTTAAGCAATAAAAAACTTATGTATACAATACTTTCTGATATTTACGCGAATGTTACACATTTTGAAATAAAACTACGTTTACGGAATATATCGCGTTTACTTGATTTTACTACTATCCCGACGTTTCGAATACTTTACAGCATTCATGATCACGGGTGGACTTAGATGATAGACGTCCAAGGTTGATATGTTATTTCAACGGTTTCATCTACCCACAGTATATAATTTTACAAAATTTTTGGTTTATTTATTTTAACCCACCTAATATTCGTTTAGAAACACAGTGAAAATATCTACTTCAAATGTTTGTGCTTACAATGTATGAGACTTTAAATTAGTATATTAAAATGAGTATAATACTCCTCTTTAAATTGTAAAATTTTTGTTTTTATTTAGTGCTCAAAAATTCTATTTGTGGTACCAATTACTACCAGTGAGAAGACAATCTTGGTTAATAGTTTATATTATTAAATATATTGATTTTGCTAAAAGCTAAGAATAAGAAGCTACCACCGGATCGGAACGCGGCCTGACTGAGAAAGATCCGGCCGGATCGGAAACCGTTGAAATAACATATCAACCTTGGACGTCTATCATCTAAGTCCAACCGTGATCATGAATGCTGTAAAGTATTCGAAACTTCGGGATAGTAGTAAAATCAAGTAAACGCGATAGATTCCGTAAACGTAGTTTTATTTCAAAATTTATTTCAAAATTATGTATATAAATAAATTTGAAATGTCTGTTTGTAATGATTAATGCCCGGTATTCAACGAATCGTCATTGTATGACAGCTACCAGAAGTTTTCAAGATACCGACACCGAGGCTTCACAGGTGTTTCACAACATTATTATCATGGATAATATGACATGGACATACATAGGACATACATAGGATGCACATGGACATATAAAAATATTAGGACATAGTCTCGCTAACACAACTTTGTGTCGCTCAGAGCCGGCCAAGTTTGCTGTACGTACATGCCTACACGCACACATTCACACGTTAGTCAGCCATTGCCCGAGTAAACGTTATCACAGTCGGTACGTCTACCCTGCAAAAAAATATTAAAATACAGCATCTCTTATATGGTGAAATGGTGTAAAAACCGTAGTGCCCGAAAGAAAAAAATCCAGGAGTCACATTTCATAGGCAAACGAATAATTTAATCACTTAGTTCACTATTTTATACATTAAAATTAATTCACTAGAACAAAATAATTCAGTATTGCTAATATTCACTAGTGCAAATTACCCGATAATGGGAGTTTTATAGTTCTACATTTATTACTTTTTATACTTACTCTGATTTTTTATTTTGTAGAGTAAAATGATATTTTATTGCCACGTATCGTTAATGGTGTTGTTGTAGTCTGCGTTATCGAAAACTATTCATATTTTTTTTATTATAATAAATTTTCTGATGGTTTATTCATTTGAATTTGCGTTGGTCAGTAGTATAAGTAGCATGGAGTTATTATTGTAGTGGCATTTACAAAATCTAAACATTGTAATATGTTTTAACGTAATAAAATTGCATTTGCGAGTGTTATTTATGTTCATAAGAAAATCGCATTTAACGAAAGCGACATAAAATAAGGTGGTAGATGCCCACCATATATGTCTATTTGTCTGCTTATTAATATTTTAGTCAAAATGGAAAAAAAATAAAAGAGAACTTTCTTAATCACTATTTATTTCTGAATTATTATTTGAGAATCTGAGTCTGTTACATTTACTTAGAATCTTTTTGTTACAATCAATAAAGTGAACCAGTAGCATCATTTTATTTCATTAGTTTATAACATACTCGATATATCTCAACTACCATTGCAGTAAACACAAAGTGAAAAATGTGAAATCGAAAATAACAGTCAGGAGCAGGATTTGAACCTGCATCTTCTGGATACCGTCCAGATGCTTTACCAATTCAGCCATCCTGACAATTGCTCCTGACTGCTAATTTCGATAACACATCATACTTAACGTCTTTGGGTGACGCCTGCGCCATTTGTCGGAAGTATTTTCATACATTATACCGACCAGGTAAACTTAATTTTACAATTAAGATTTTACCTAATAATGACGCAAACCCTTTAAATATTTAGATATTTTTATATATATCTTTAGCATTTGACATGCTTAGCACTATACATTAAACACAAAGTGAAAAATGTGAAATCGAAAATAACAGTCAGGAGCAGGATTTGAACCTGCATCTTCTGGATACCGTCCAGATGCTTTACCAATTCTATTATATAAAAATATCTAAATATTTAAAGGGTTTGCGTCATTATTAGGTAAAATCTTAATTGTAAAATTAAGTTTACCTGGTCGGTATAATGTATGAAAATACTTCCGACAAATGGCGCAGGCGTCACCCAAAGACGTTAAGTATGATGTGTTATCGAAATTAGCAGTCAGGAGCAATTGTCAGGATGGCTGAATTGGTAAAGCATCTGGACGGTATCCAGAAGATGCAGGTTCAAATCCTGCTCCTGACTGTTATTTTCGATTTCACATTTTTCACTTTGTGTTTAATGTATAGTGCTAAGCATGTCAAATGCTAAAGATATATATAAAAATATCTAAATATTTAAAGGGTTTGCGTCATTATTAGGTAAAATCTTAATTGTAAAATTAAGTTTACCTGGTCGGTATAATGTATGAAAATACTTCCGACAAATGGCGCAGGCGTCACCCAAAGACGTTAAGTATGATGTGTTATCGAAATTAGCAGTCAGGAGCAATTGTCAGGATGGCTGAATTGGTAAAGCATCTGGACGGTATCCAGAAGATGCAGGTTCAAATCCTGCTCCTGACTGTTATTTTCGATTTCACATTTTTCACTTTGTGTTTAATGTATAGTGCTAAGCATGTCAAATGCTAAAGATATATATAAAAATATCTAAATACCATTGCAGTGTCAACAACTTTTGCCCGTCAGTAAATAATTATTTAATTTCGGCCGTTTTAAAACTTTTGTTATTTCTTGCGACATGCCCCTTTACCTTCGTCCATACACATTCGCCGGAACCGAACATAAAATAAGCCTAATTAAAAATATAGTAGGAAAATATTTAACAATTCGATTTCACCACATTTCAAAATTAGAGGGAATTACAAGAACCTCTCAAAGTAAAAGACAACATTATAAAAAAACTACTCAGCTTATGGGATGTTAGACATTAGTCTCTGAAATTGGCTGCAAGACGCTGCGTAGTAGCCATTTTTGTGTCGCAAGGCATGTGCGTCTTCTACAGTTTGCATTAATCGAAAAATGTTCGATTATAATTTAACAATTGTACTCGATAATTATATAATTCATCGATCGTAAGATGTGGACTCTTCTAAATCTAGATTAAAGCTTATTCACTGAAATCGCTCGTATACCAACTTTTTATTGAATATTAAAAAAAAAATTGTGCCTAAATACTTAGATATGAAAACATTATGATCTCATTCGATTGTTTTCTTAATCAAGTAATAACATTTGAATTGGTCAGCACTTATCGTATGATTCTGTCAAAATTCCCACTTCGCGCTCTGTTAGGCACACTTCAGAGACGCAAAGATTTGTTGTGACTACTTGTGACTACTATACTCTTTCTTCATACAGATTTGTGCAGTAAGTTTTAAATAAATAAATACAGTAAAACAGTGTTTTTTTGGCTACTATTAACCTTTTCAAATAGTACGGTATACTTTATATACATTTCCAATAAATTTGTCTGCCAACCTGCATTTGTTAAAGGGTAAATTTGGCTAACATGGTATCCCTAAATTCACTCACACATAGATAGCCGCCGCCATTACCTTGCTTCAATTCTGTCTTAGCAAGACGCTGTCAGTTTATACGTCTATGGTCTAGCAGTAACGAAGAACTATCAGTTAAGTATACCGATGACCCTCTTTGCGTTTCATTATTACATCAATGGTTTCACATGATGTTCAGAAAAAAAGGTATTTTTTTAAAATAAATGTTGTTATTTACATACAAAACTTTAATACAAATAATAAAATTATTGTTTATTGACAATTAAATAGTTTAGACACAATTTAGACCTTAATAATTTATGTTAAACATAACTATTTAATGCCTATATCTAAACGAAACGCTTACGCACTAAATACTACTTTCACCTTGAACAACAATCATAATTATGACACAAAATGCATTAAATAAGAAGAAGATAATTATGACAACAACCATAGTCACAGGATTCTCTTTTCTATAATCTATGGCCCCTATATAAAGCTCATGGAAGTAAAATACTACGTACAACATAGTATTTATTACTGATCAATTTTGAATTTTTTAACTTGTTCTAAGCGAGTGCTTGACTATAACCCTCCTAATGGTCAGTAAAAATATAGATAATATTTAGCAGCATCGGTTCAAACGAGTACTCAACGAGTAATGCGTATAACCAGAAAATACTACTCCATGCATGAGCGGACTTAGGTTCTATATAACATTAAAAGTTGCCCTGACGTAATGTACTGTCGCACTTTCGCAAGTACGCCAATCTTCCTTGCCGCTGCTTTTGCCTTAGATTCAGTTTAAGCCTCAATAACCTTATACCAGCACACGACTTCTCAAAACCATCCGAAATTGGCCGGTAAACATCTACGGTTACGGTTACGGCTATCTACGGTTAGTATATTTGTTGACAACATAACTAACGGTTGCTTTTTTTTTAACCACCATAAATCTTAGTTTCCATAGATTGTTGTTACGGATCGTAACTGAAAACCCTCCCATCCGTTAGTCGCAGACTATCAGTTAATTCACTTACGACTCGTATCTTATAGGAACAGATTTTAGTTACGCCTGGTAGAATATTCTACCGTAAGTATTAAAACGACCCGTTTTATTATTATAGGAACCGGGCATAAATAACAGTTTCTTACTAAAAGCATATGAGTGTAACAAAATAAAAATTTTAAAGTTTTTGTCTGTTTGTTTCGGCTAATATTCGGCTGGACCAATTTGGACGGGACTTTCACTGGCGTATAGCAGATGTTACAAGGAGTAACTTATGATACTATTATTTTAGAAAAATAATTGGGTTACTGCAAAAAAATTAATAACTAAATTCCACGTGAACTAAGTTGCGGGTTGCACTTAGTTAATAAAGTTTGTTATTTAAACTTTATATAAGATGCTTCAATATTGAATTTCATTTTTTTCTTTTAAAAATAACAAACTTTATTCAAATTTGCCCATATAAACTTTCAACCCCTCATTTACCAACTTAGGCATATTTTTTTTTTAATATCATACTATCCATGTATCTTTATTTCTAACCAGAAACAGGTATTTCTCAAGTTTCATGCTTCTTACTTGGAATATAACAAAGTTCCATACAACCATTTAAACCTTATTTTACCCTCTTAGGGGTGAAATTTTCAAAAATTCTTCCTTAGTAGATCTTTACACCAAAAAAGGCATCAACTATCAAAATTTCAAGTTTGCAGCCCCAATGGTTTAGGCTGTGCGTTGATCGTCAGTCAGTCGGTACAAGCAATTATATATGTATATAGATATATAAATGTTGTTAAAGTAATATAACTGAAACAATTTAAGTGATTTGAGTCAATTCTGCTTTATAGATCTGCTTTTTTCAAGTTAGATTTATTAAAACAACCCAAGCAGTCTAGAGTTATTACAGTGGTTTATAGAAAAATACCCCTCATACATGTTGTTTGGTTCCCAACATTCAAAACCAACCTTATTCTTGCACTATCCTGGATCTTTTTTGCCGAGTGAAAGAAGCAACTGTTAAGACCTTTTTGGTATATGTATACAACTCATTTTTGACCTTAGTGTGACTCGACTCCTTTCTGCCAAACTATGTCTACCGATTTTCTTACAAAAAGCGAAAAACCTATCGTCAGACTAGTTTATGACACAAAATAATTCACACTGTGAAATTAAACTACCTAAACGTCTTATAAGATAAAGTTTTCCTCCTACCACATTCTACCATGCTCTCAATGGAATTCTCGATTTTTAGGGATATCACATATATTATAAATCAATAAGAGGTTTCGGATACGCTTAGATGTGAGGGTTTTCGATCTAGTTTTATAAGGACAAAAGGAAAAAACAGAGCAATCAACTACTTACGTTTTTTGCTTTGGCGCTCAACCTCCACTTTTAGTTTTTGATATTTTTCCGTTCGATAAACCAATATCCATGTTAGACCTGTAACATGAAATTACAAAGCCTATACATATCACAGTGTAATAAGAAACATAAAATGAAAGCTAATTCAACCCGACTGGACTAACCTTCCCCTAGAAATGCTGTGCATACAGAAATAAACACTATTAATAGGGAATCACTCCACATTGTTTTAGAAAATGTTACCGAGTACTGACTTACTATTGTGTACAAGCACAGAATAGTTAGAGCACAGACTAGTTAGAGATACTACGTATTGTACAACGTTCCTTAGCTTCAACACCGCTCAAGTCGAAAATTGACGGTTTTTACATTTTAATGCCTTTAGATGGAGCTGCTCATTGCGCATCTAATCCATTGGTCACATGATATAGATTTCAGGCAATCAGAAGCCGTAATTTGAAAAGTAGTGACAGTTCGCAAGTCGGTTGGCCTCTCAACAGCGCACAAGTCGTTAGTCTGTCATACTTTTCTCGTAAAAGTACTTCGCGCTCCTTGATTATTATATTTTTACGTGAGTTTTATCGCTGAAAGGTCTATGCAAGAAGTTTTAATAGTAGATTAAGACGTAAGCTATATATTAAAGTAATATTTATTGATTTACGCGTACTATATAGAAATAAATGATAATAGAATAAATTTCTAAATTTATTTAAGCAGTGTTTACTAACTATCTTTTTTTAACTTAGGCGGTGTTTCAAAATGTATTTTATTTCTATTAGGAAGCTCAATAATTTAAATACACTATGGATGGAGAAGAAATTGATTCCAAGAGTGATCAGAGTTCACGTGATGAATTGTTATGTGCCCAACTATTGGGGTATATGGGGACACCAGAGAAGGAAGTGTTTATATGGAGAAATCTTTTATTATAGGAATGCTACATGCTCTCAATACTACAAGCTTATTCCGCCATCTTAGTAAAGTTAACTCAGTACAGTAGAAAATGTTACGACGAGTATAGACTACAGACAGCCATAGACAAACTAGGCATTTTTAAGCGATGTGCACATTGCACTCTTACACCCTTCCTCAATGTGTACATCACTCAATCAAAAACTACAATAGTATATAGGTAATACTATAACTACATAAGTAACACAAAGCCAAAACTCCAATGAAAATTGTGAACAAAACACTATAACATTCACTCTACATAAAAACTGAAAACAAAGCTGCTTCCTTTTTAACTTTCAAAACTAATAGTTACAAAAGAAACATTTAAGAAAATAACATTTCTCTTAACTTCACAAAAACAACTCTGCCTAGACTCTTAGTACACATATCAGCAAGCTGATCTCCTGATGGTACATACTTCAAACATACAATTTTATATTCAACCTGCTGTCTTACAAAATGATACTTAATATCTATATGTTTCAGGCGCTTGTGATACTCTGGGTTCTTGGCAACATGAATTGCAGATTGATTATCAATGTTAATAATAAAACTTTTACAATCAACTCTTATTTCTTTTAATAAATTCCTTATCCAACAACCCTCTGCTATTCCCTTTGCCAATGCTATATACTCCGATTCTGTACTTGATAAAGATACACACTATTGTTTGTTTGAGGACCAAGACACTGTATTACGAAAAACTTTCATGACATACCCCGATGTAGATTTCCTATCACCTTGATCCCCTGCCCAATCAGCGTCTGTATACCCTTCTAACTGCACATTTATACCATTTCTATAAACTAATTTTAATCCTACTGTTCCCTTAATATACCTTAAAACTCTCTTTAATGCTTTCCATAAACTCTCATTACCACAACTTTGGAAACGACTTAAGCAGCTCAATGCATAACATAAATCAGGACGTGTTCCTAACATTGCATCCATGAGACTTCCTATTAACTGTCTGCATCTTTTAATTAATTCTTTATTTAAAGATTCTTCTTTATGTAACACTAAGCCTTGTTCTATAGGTGTTGACACAGATTTACATTCTTCCATCTTATATTTCTTTAACAAATCTTTTAAATACTGCTCTTGTTTTAATTCAATGACATCTTTCTTCCTAGTAATATTTATTCCCAGATATTTTATATTATCACCCCCTAAATCTTTCATTTCAAATCTTCTTTGTAAGGCTTCTTTTAATTTATTTATCTTTTGCTTGTCTTCACAAATTAAGATCAAATCATCAACGTATAATAGAACATAAAACTTCTTATCCTTTTTATAATATAGACAGTAGTCACATTTACTTCTTTCAAACCCTTCCTTATTCATAAATTGATTAAACTTCTCATTCCAATATCGTGGAGATTTCTTCAAACCATATAGAGAGCGCTGTAATTTTAAGACTTTACCATCTTCTTTCATTCCTTTTGGCTTTTCCATAAACACCTCCTCCTCTATGTTCCCATATAGGAATGCACTCTTGACATCCATCTGTTGAATATCCAAGTTGTATTTACTGGCTATTGCTAATAATATACGCAGTGTAGGTAGTTTAGCCACTGGGGAATAGATCTCTGAATGATCAAATTTATCTTCTTGCTTAAAGCCTCTTGCAATTAGTCTGGCTTTATAAATATTTTTATTACATTCTTTCTTAATCTTGAAAACCCACTTGCTGTCTATTAACTTCTTCCCGACTGGTAAACTAACCTCTTTCCATGTTTCATTTTTACATAATGCTTCTAGCTCTGCTTGTATTGCTTTTAGCCATTTTGCTCAGGTGTGTAACTTACTGTTAACTCATGTATTATGCCTCTCCTTTTAAATAAATTCTCTACTGCTCTAATAACAAACTCTGTGCCATTATCTGAACGAAAACGCTTTATTTTACATGTAAACTCATTTTCAAACATCTCTAGAAATTCTTCAATTTTCTCTTTAGTTTCATACTTACTATTTATAAAATAAACAAACCTAAAACTGCTATAATCATCTTTAAACAGAAGGAAATATGAGGAACCACCCACAGATACTACCTCCATCGGTCCGCACAAATCCATATGTATAAGTTCACCTGGTTTAACTGACCTACTATTACTCTGACTAAACGGTAACCTATGCTGTTTTCCTTGGATACATGGTAAGCACTGATCAATCTGCCCTTCATATTTAATACCTCTTAAATCTAAAAACTCTTTTACATACTTATAATTCCTGTGTGCAAACTTAACATGCCAATCTGTTAAAGTTACCAAAGCTACATTATTTAATTTAAATCTCATTATATACATGTTGTCAAACTTTTCAGCTATGGCTGTTACTGAATTATTTTTATACAACTTACATCCATTAGAATCTGATACCATTGTGTGACCTTTATTAACAGCTGATGCTAAAGAGAATAAGTTTACTTTAAGGTTAGGTACATACAGAACATTCTCCAACATACGGGAAACATAACTAGAACCATCAAAGGCCCACACAATAACCTTTCCTGTTCCTAAAACCTCTAGCTTAGTACCATCTCCTATTGTCACAAATCTCTTAGCATTTAACTCACATAACTCTGTAAAATACTCTTTAATAAAACACATGTGGTCACTAGCACCGGAATCTAAAAAGAAACATTTTGAATCAAAAGAATAATTACACTCCATTTCCCTAGTAGAATGGCATACAAAAGATTCATATTTTGAACTCTTACTTCTCTCTTTAGGCTTATTCTTAGCACTTAAATTATTTTTCTCATTACACTTACTCTTTTCATATGACTTACTCTTTAGCAATAAACAATCTTTAATTAAATGACCTCTTTTCTGACAATTAAAACACTTTCTATACCTACATTCACTTATCTTATGACCTACTTTACCACACTCATAGCATTTAATAGGAAGCCGCATACCCACCACTAACGCTGAGTCTTGAGGTGCTGTGCTGGCTGTACTTCCACTACGCTCCTCTTCGACCAACAACCGCCCGGTCAGCGCCTGCAAGCTCTGCTTCTCTTCTGACATGCTCTCCCATGCAGATATAAAATGCTTGTATTTCTCTGGTAGGGACAGCAGTATCTTTGTTATGGCCATCTTCTCCGAAACTTTCTCACCTGCTGCTTGAAGCTGGGTCATGCACTCCTCCACGTTCGCCATGAATACAGCGACTGGTTCTTCGAAGGCCAAGTTGAAAAACTTCTGTTGAAGTAGATGAACACCCACCTTTGAAGATGGTTCATATATGGTTACCAACTTCTTCCACATATCTGCACTACTGGTACAAGAAATCAAATATCTCATAACTGTCTCTTCCACCCTGGTGACAATCACCTCCTGGGCTTTTATCTCTCTGTCATCCCATGATTCTTGTGTTTTACTCTCTTCTTTAGGCCTCACCTCTTTGCCCAAAACAATCTCTAGTAGTTTCTTCGAACGAAGAACAATCTGCGTTTGAAAACGCCACGCCTGCCAGTTGCGACCATTTAAAAGAATCGTCGACTTATTTAACTCTGAACTCGACATATTGCACGCTGCTTAATCAACACACCTCGCAAGTATGAAGTAAGACGTAAACGCCGCTCTCGCCACCAAGTTTCCTCGAACCACGTTGCCACGCAGGACTCCAACCTTTGCTGCACCGCGACTTACTCGAATCCACTTTGTCTTTCTACTCGCCTCTACTTTCCTTGTCTGGGCCCATAACCTATTGGGGTATATGGGGACACCAGAGAAGGAAAAGTGTTTATATGGAGAAATCTTTTATTATAGGAATGCTACATGCTCTCAATACTACAAGCTTATTCCGCCATCTTAGTAAAGTGAACTCAGTACAGTAGAAAATGTTACGACGAGTATAGACTACAGACAGCCATAGACAAACTAGGCATTTTTAAGCGATGTGCACATTGCACTCTTACACCAACCATCGCTAAAGACTATCAACTAACTATTACAATAACTAAATTTTTTTTGATGACTATTTATTTTGAGTATAATTTTTTATTTATACAATTTTATTACTATTATATTATCTCGTTTTTTTGGGTTTATTAAAAACTATATTTTAAATACAAATTATTTGTAAATAAAGAAAAAGAGATTTTTAGTATGGGCGGGAATCGAACCACGCATCTTTTCCAATCCGGGGAAGTGCTCTAAGCCACTGAGCTACCCTACTGACCTTTCGATCATCCCAAATTCTTAATCACATTTGTCTTACGATTGGAAAAGATGCGTGGTTCGATTCCCGCCCCTACTAAAATCCCTTTTTCTTTATTCTCAAATAATTTGTACTTTAAAAAGTAGCGGAGCATGTCAATTGCTAAAAGAAATAGATCTAAAATATATTTTAAATATTTACCTCTTAAAATAAAAAATAATAATAATTGCACCTACGCTCTACTAAAGGTTTGTGTGTCACCAAATAACTTTAAGCAATTGGTCTCAACAATGTGATTCTTAAGATTTAGGTTATAGATACCTATGATAAAACGATAGTTAATTATTATTATATATATATATTGTATTTCTTATAAAAAATTTTCTTTGTAAATCATCTATTACTACCTTATTCCCTAATATTTCCGCAAACAACACCGCCTTAATCCAATAAAAGATCAGTCAACACAGCTCAAGTCATAAGATAACAGTTAAAATAAAGTAAATCGTCAAAATAAATATAAATAATTATTTCTTAACCGTTAACTAGGGTATTTATTGAGTAATAACACAAAAATTCCACTGTTTTTTTTAAATATATAGTTTTTTCGTCTCCTGTAAAGTTGGTAAAAATGACTTATGCGGTGTTGTTAGCTAAGGGACGACAAGTACTTAGACGAAGAATAATAATAACCTTCTTCTTCTTTTTTGATAATGGCAATCAGCCTAAGCCATTGTTGCCAGTGTCAAGTTATAATATGGTTGCGGACTTTGGTCTCCACGCGTAAAAAGCAATGGATTGCGGGATAATAATTACGATAAGTGGGCAATATGTACATGCATTTAATATTAATAACAGAATAATTGTTTAATATATAATTAATATGGAAATAGAAGATGAAGTAATTATTTTATAAATAATAAAATTATTTATAAAGAAATACTATAATGAGAAATAAATTTAATAAGAGCCTTATTATATAATTTATTAGTTAGAGATAGTATAGAAAATAAATTGTATGGTAGAGGAGCTTTAAATGTTACGAGGAAATCATGGAAGGAAGGTGAGCTAAATAATAACCTTCGTCTGTACAAGTAATATGGTTTTTTTATATTTGTTTTAAGGCATTGGCAGAACCATCAGCCTAACAGGAACTTATAAACATCATTATTCTCCAAACTAGATTAATTCATCAAACAAGTCGTAGTTGGTCAGTCATATAAAGTCAGTCAAGTAAAAGTCACGCTACAGTAAAACGATGGCAACCTTACTGAAGCTTCTATGGAGTTTTGGAAACAACAGGAAAAAACACGTTATGTCGCATTACATCACTTGCCAGCACTTATGCACATACACAAATAGTTAATAAGCAAAAGGCCACCACTTTTACACATTAATACTTGAATTAACACAAGTTTAGGAAAAAAATGCAGAGCGACGACATGATCTTCTTCGTGTTCCCGCCAAAACTCCTCTGTACAAGTAAAGTAGTACTCACAGACTAATTAGTTTGGTAGTAGCACAGACTACTGGGTAGTAGGTGGTAGTACTATAAAGGATAGTAATAGATATGACATACGCGTACACCTGTAAGCTTAGACGAAGAATAATATAGACTCGCTCTCAAACTAAGAATTACTAGACGGAGCCACGGCGTGACTGCACTTGAAACAGCAATATTTTTTTTCACAACAGAGAGCAAATTAGTTTCACTGAATTCTAGTTTATGACTACAGCGGTAGTCATAACCTAGAATTGAGATTTACTTACAAAGTTGAAGTACAAAGACTTTAAAAGCTATACTTACATGAACATATTCACTGGCAATGATTTTGCTCCCAGCGTTACTATTTTCTTATTATGTATAATGAAACATCAACAAAATATCGTGAAGCATATTTTGGGTATTTCGTGGGTTGCCTCGTTTTCCCGTAGCATCCATCCATTTCGATCTCGTATCTGGATTAGAGGAAAACCTAAAATGGTAATTTTTTATCATCATCTCATAAATGACATATAAATTTATTAGTAAAGTGAAAACTGGCCAAATTAAATTCGCAATAAGGCAACACCAAAACAATTTAAAGTAATAGAAATTTAGCTAGAAAACGTGTTTTGCGAGTGTATCTTAGTAGCAATTATTAATTTCGAGTAAAAAAAAGCCCATTTTATATCACTTGTTAGCATTTAATCATTAAATTATTTAATTTTCGACTACATATTAATGAAATGTTATACCTGTATTTTTTCGCTCGCTGTAGCATTTGTAGCCTAGTACACTATTTTACAAGCACTATTATCACGTAGCCTTTGTCTCAAAATACTGAATAATATGTAAATATATGTAAAACCCGTATTTTTATACAAATGTTCGATTATGTCAGTTGAATCGCGACGATTTTGACATCGTGACTCTACCGAAAACTGGCCACGGGGACAAAGGCAAAAATCTATGGCTTTGTCCCTTTTTTGCACCAGTAAATTGTATCTTGTGTTTTCGCTCATACATTTCAAGGAATTTTCTTCGCTCTGTCTAGATAGTCTGAGGACTCGCTACTGTTTTGACATTAAGGATGAGGAAAAGGATGCACATACTAGGTTTTACCAAGAGTGAGAGAGACACAGGAATATGTATATTTATCCTTTTCGCGTATGCGTCAGATGTATTTGGACCCAATGAAATGGGTCCAAACAATAAGGTAGCCAACCGTCCCCATCATCAGTATGTAAGCTTGTTTTTGGATTGTCGTAAAAAAAACCTTTATTCATCACGTTATATACGCTAATATTACATGTTCTAATACATTTTAATTAAGCAAAATATAAGCATAACTGCAATTTCTTTTGTCCTGACATTCTTTTATCCGGCTAAAACAGGTAGTACATTTTTAGTCAACAAAGTTATAATCATAGTTATCTTTTAAAATTATTCCAGTTATCTATTGCTATCTCTACACTGCATACGCTGATAGCTTGTCTATAATATCCTTCGTCTAAGCCCGTAAGGGACAGATATAAAGTACATGCAAAAACAATGATGCCAGCTTATGATCATTTTTCCCCATTATTAATTATTAACTACTAAATACGAAGTTAAATATTGATTAATGTGTCGTTACAGATATACACCATCCACCCATCAGCCTTTCGACGTCCACTGCTGGACATAGGCCTCCCCAAGAGAACTCCACAACGAGCGGTCCTGTGCGTTCGTATGGGGGATTGTGCCGTAATCGCCACGCTTGGCAGGTGGGTTGGCGATCGCAGTGGATGCTGTTAATACTCAAGGGAGTGCTGCTGCCCACTTCCCCGGCATTCCCTCAGGCGACTCTTACGACTCCCATGTGTGGAGAGGCGTGGGACAATTCTTAAGCCGGCCCCCACGTTCATATATACACACAGAGCAAACACTCGTAGCCATCACGCAACTATTTATCATGGGTTAGAATCAAACCTACAATCTCCAGTTTCGCAGTCAGGGTCACTAAGCACTAGACCGCCAGGCCGGTTAAGGAATGAGTGAACTATATACAAATAAACACATTTTTTCTCGCGTTACAATAACTGCGACCCTAACTTGACCACTGCTTGCTGCCAAGCGTGGTCTAGTGCCATGCTTAACGGCGAAAGTGTAAGTGGAAACACTATGCGGATATATGGCGGATATGGAGGAAGGAAGTATTTTGCCCTCTTCACTCCTCCCCCATAGGTGAGATCAGCGAACAGAGGTGGAGTCTATTAATTTTAAAACATATAATGTGGCAGGAATAGGGTAATATAGTAAGGTAAAGTAATTTGCCATGTGGGGCCGGCTTTAGAATTGTCTCACCCCTCTCCACCCATGAGAGACGTAAGAGCCGACTGAGGGAATACCGGGGGAGTGCGCAGCAGCACTCCTTCGAGTATTAACAACATCCACTGCGATCACCAACCCGCCTGCCAAGCGTGGCGATTACGGCACTATCCCCCATTCTTGGGGAAAATTAATTTATATGTTGTTTAATATCGTTTATTAACCATCTATTTTCCATCCTAATAATTTTGCCATAGCACAATTTGTTGAGGTGTTCAGTAAAAGTAATATAAAGCTTAAAAGTAATATTTAAAACTTCAAGTCCATATTCATTGACGATATTTATTTACATCTTTACTAGGGATGGTGTTCGTTTGACCCCTCAGGAAATTTCCAGCTACTGTCTAAACAAGTGAGCATGAATATTTAAACTTTTCCGTACGATACCCTTGGGAAAGAGTGAGGTGGTGAAAATTATATTCTTAATCCGTCACCTCACGGAAACCAGTTAATAACTTGATAATAAACAAAATGAGGCGTTATTCCTGATCCCGTGCCTATAACGAGATAAAAAGTATCCTACGTAAGTGTGCCAAATACTACCCAAATCCATCTAGTCATATTTGCGTGCTTAAGTAACAAACAAATAAGCACTTATGGATTAGTAGTATTTAGTTTAACAACATACATTAAAATTTAAACTATTTTTTTTAAATATCAATTTCATAGAACTTACATGTTTCAATAATTTTGGAAGTGCGGACTTATCCAAAAGTTGGGCTTTTATTTTAATGTTTTTAATTATGATGCTATTGTACCATTCAGGATATTTATAAATTAAATTAGTTTTATTGCGCTCTTTTCTAGGCACGTAACTATCTAACATATTATTTATATTAGCGTAGAAATAGTTAATTATATCCCCTAAATCCTGCATCTCATACATGGGACTCCAGTCCATAGAACCAAATCTAGAATATAAGAACTGAAAATCCACTTTATAAAAATTCCACATAAGTCTAATGCCACCTGAGTGTATCCAAGTTGAGTGAGTTAGGGGTGCACACAGAGGAAGGGGCGTTGGTGCTGATTCTGATTGCTAGAGGAGGATGGTATTATTAGGCCTTCACCCGCTTGGCCACCGAAGGAATGTAACATAGTGTCAGTGGTCCGCCAATAAAGGCGGAGAGACGGCACACGGCGGGTTTCTTTAGTGGGTGAGGGCCCCACACTACCCTGTTCGTTGCCCCGAACGACGGGGTGTGTGGTTAGGTACATTTTATCCCGCCTAAACAAAAAACAAAGGCCTTCACCCGCTGCCTCTACAGTAACTCTACTAACTCTAACCTTTTTTTTTTTTTTTATTTTAGGTGGGCAAAAATGTCCTACCGCACACCCCGCTGCCCGGGGAGACAACGGGGTAGTGTGGGGCTCTCACCCACTAAAAACCCACCGTGCGCCCTCACCCGCCCTTGCTACGGCGGATCACGGGAACCGCGTCGTTTCTCCGCGATCCGCAGGCGGCAGCCCCTTCGGGCACCCTCTCTTGTGCGACGCCCCGCGCACTTGGGCGTCACACCTTCGCGGTAGGCTTCCGCGGACGGCAGGGTACTCCCCGACCCCACCGTCCGCAGCCTCGGCTAGGGCGGCATCAGGCGCAGGTAAGCGCGCGCGCGCCGCCCCGCGCGCCGGCGGCGAATCGGGTCCGCGAAGGAGGATTCCTCCCGGGCCCTCTCCGCCGCCTCCTTCCGCGAGATGACAGCCTCGCAGAAGGCGGCGACCGCGGTCCAGGCCCTGTCACTGCCAACCATCGCTCGCGCAACGGCCGGCAGCGACAGGTCCACGCCTATGACTGCAGCGAGTTCCCGGCGCTGCACATCCCAGGCCGGGCACGACTCGAGCGTGTGCTGCGCCGAGTCCTCGCCGCAGTCGCAGTGGTGACAGCCTGGGGTCGTCTCCCTCCTAGCGATCGTGTGCAGGTATTTGCCGAAGCAACCGTGCCCCGACAAAACCTGCACCAACCGGAAGGTGAGGACCCCGTGCTGCCGCCCTGCCCATTCTTCCAAGATCGGCTGGAGCGCCCCCACGGTCCAGAGATCAGCCCGGGGCGTCTCCAGCTGAGACCTCCACTTTAGGACGGTGGCGCGGCGGGCATCTTCCCGCCACGCTGAGATTGCGCTTGGCGAGGGGCGGCTGCCCCCTGCCCGCGCCGTCGACGCCCGCCGATAAACGTCGGCGAGCACTTCCGCCTCCAGATCCCACGGGGGGGTTCCGGCCAACGCGCAGGCTGCATCGCACGAGACCGTGCGGTACCCGCGTATTGCCCTGACCGCTACGACCCTCTGTGGACGCCACAGAAGGGCCCTATTGCGAGCGGCCAGGGACTCCGCCCACACGGGCGCGCCGTACAGTGCCATTGACCGTACTACCCCCGCGTAGAGTCGTCGACACGCGAGACTCGGTCCGCCCAAATTCGGCGTCAGTCGCCCGAGGGCGGACGCCGTGCCGACGAGCTTTGGCGCAAGACGGCAGAAGTGCTCGTCAAAGTGCCACCGTCCATCCAATACCAGGCCCAGGTATTTGATGTGGGCCTGGATTGGAAAGCCCACACCGTTGACCGTTATCGAGGCGCCGGCGAGTGGGCCGCGTCGGGGCCCATGGAAGAGTAGGGCCTCCGACTTTTCAAGGGCCACCCTAAGCCCCAGCGCCTCGATCCGCCTGACCACCTCCGCGGTTCCTGAGGTGGCCAGCGTTGCCGCCTCCTCGAGGGTCCCGCCCCGGGCCGTGACGAGCGTATCGTCTGCGTAGCAAATTACGCCCAGCCCGGGGGGGAGCCGGCCACGGAGGACCCAGTCGTAGCCGATGTCCCACAGGAGCGGCCCTAGAACCGAACCCTGCGGGACGCCGCACGACATAGCCCTCCTTACAACGTCCCCTTCCCGGTCCACGAAGAGGACGCTGCGGCCGTCGAGGTAGTCCGCCACCAGCCGCCTTAGGTAGAGGGGCACTCCATGGTACCGGAGTGCCTCCTTGATGCAGCCGAATGGCAGACTATTGAAGGCGTTGGCGATGTCGAGCGACACCGCCAACAGCACTTCCCTCGAGGTGACGGCCTCCGCAGCCGCAGCCTTCAAGCGCAGGATGGCGTCGACCGTAGACCGACCCGCCCGTAATCCGAACTGGGCATCGGACAGGTCGGGAACCTAACCTAACCTAACCTAACCTAAACCCGCACTCAACACTAAATCTAGCTGACGACCTGACCAATTTGGTATATTATTGCTTTGAGTGAATTCGCAAAAGGGTGTAAAATATTCATAATAATTACTTATATTAATAGAACATGAATGCAAATTAAAATCGCCTATTACAATTATTATTCGCCTATATTTAGCACATAAATCTTCTATAGTTTTAAATAAAATCATGTATTCATTATCCAAACTACCTGGGGGAATATAAACTACACAAATTAAAAACAAAAAAATACTATTTAAATGAACTGTCGCACTAACCAATTCAAAGACACAACTGTCTATAGAAATGTCCATCTTAATAGATACACGTTGCAGTTCAGTGTGTGGAGACTAAAAGCGTGTCGCCATGTTTCCTTCCGTCCACTCGATCACAGCGTAATATTAAATATTATTATTATATATTTTATTATTATTATTCCTTTATTTACATTATATCTTACAACTAAATACATTTTTAAATATAAATATTATGAAAAATAATAAAATATTTAAAAATATAAAAAGTGTGTAGACTAGACCCACCGGCAGCAGGCACAAGGGCCAAACAGCCAGTGGTTAGGGCCCCAGAGACAGGAACTTCTTCAGGATGCGTGCCGTGTCCAGAAGTACCGCTTTCTGTATCAAACCCTTGATCCAAATACCCCATCCCAATACGTGAGCCTCTTAAGATGTTGGTCGAGGCTCTTGGCTATGAGTCCGTTTACTGAAACCACTATCGGCACAATGATTGTCGAATCTACATCCCACATGTCAACAATCTCGTGAGCCAAGTCCAGATACTTAATTTGTTCATTTTTTTCGGCCTTTACAAGATTGTCGTCATGTGGGATGGTGATATCAACTATCATTGCCCGGCGCTCAGATCGATCAACCAACACAATATCAGGTCTGTTGGCCACAACAGTCCTGTCCGTGATGATTGATCGATCCCAATACAGTACACGACCATTTTCGAGAACGGGCTCAGCTACATACCTGTAGTAAGGCACCTCTACGTCCACAAGCCTGTATTTCAGAGCAAGTTGTTGGTGGATGATCCTGGCCACTTGGTTATGCCTGTGCAAGTAATCACCGTTAGCAAGACGAGAACAACCAGAGACAATATGCCTAAGGGACTCACCAGGATGGTGGCAGGCACGGCATATGTCAGCAGTACCCTCCCTCAGGATATGTTTCCGGTAGTTGTTCGTCATGATAACTTCGTCAGCAATAGCACAGACAAAACCTTCGGTTTCCCCAAATAGGTTACCGAAAAGTAGCCAGTCCACGGAAGCCAGGAAATCTACGTCCGGCCCATGTAAGGCCCGGTAAAACCTTCCATGGAGTTCCTTGCTCTGTCATACACCCCTGCGATCGTCAGTACCAAGTACCACAGGCCTGCGCCAATTCTCCTTAGCCAAGGAGAGTGGAGTGAGTCCGGAATCCACAGCGACCACATCACGATGCATATCCTTATCAGTATGAAGGAAATATTCCCTAAGGTTGTACACCTCACGATTGTGCAAGGTCTTGGCATTTAAGAAACCTCGACCTCCACACTTTCGTGGGATGTACAGCCTCATTACCGATGAGCGAGGATGATGCTTATGATATGCGGTCAATAAACTGCGGACTCTTCTATCCAGAGCGTCAAGTTCCATCTGAGTCTACTTGAGCATGCCGAAAGAGTACATTAGAAGTGGCATAACCCAACCGTTGTAGGCGCGTACCTTGTTGCCACCTGATAGAAGACTATTCAGTACTTTTTTCAGGCGGCCAAAGAAACGCTCCCACAACGATTGCTTCATATGCACCTCATTAATGCCCAGAGCTTGCGACATACCCAAGTATTTATATGTGTCAGTTACGAGGAGTGATCGCAAATGAGTACAATCCGAGAGCTGAACTCCCTCGGATTCCACTACCTGTCCTCGTTTTACATGCATGATCGCACATTTATCCACACCAAATTCCATCTCAATGGAATTATTAAAGGATACAGTTAACTTTAGTAACTCCATTAGCTGCAGTCTGGTAGGGGCAAACAATTTGAGATCATCCATGTAATACAGGTGGGATATTTTGCAACCATCACCTCGCAACCTATAGCCTAGTCCTGAACCCTCTAATAAGGTACTAAGAGGGTTCATGGATAAACAGAACCATAAAGGACTCAGACCGCCCCGTTTGTTTCCGAACATATTAATATATTTGACACAGTATTAATGATTTCTTAGCGTAAATCATTGTGCTCGTAATAAGGAGGAGGCACCCTAATCTTCATATACCAAGTAAAAGTGACTTACTTAGGCTGTCGTCCGCCATCTTAATAGTTACAATGACAGCGTAATTTGGATGTGTTTCGATATACACTGCGAGCAATGTAAGGTGTGATGTCAATTTAGTATACTGTGAAGTCGTTCCTTTATAGTTAGCTATACTGGTTACTGTTTATAACGGAATGCAGTCCAGTATACTGATCTGTCATTACTTTTATTTCATACAAAGTATTGGTTTCACACTGCAATAAACACAATTTCTTTATATTTGCCATGTTAGGGTGGGTATCTTTGATTTACAATATTCAATAATAATAATAATAATATTCCATAGTGCAAATTGTTATATTTATGGAAGCTGTTGATCATGTGATATACAGTGCTCGCAGTGTATATCGGAACAAAGCCTTTATCTGTTGTATGTCAGCTGTCATTTAGGGATGCAGGAAGAACCAACAACTGTCCATATATCGATGTATTAAAAAATATTGATGTATTAAATATCCTTTATTTTAAAAATAATTTGCTCTATTTAGGTTTCAACCTAGCATCCACCACTAATAATTTGTGATTTTTATTCATCACAAATTTTCATATAGTGGGAAGAAGCCGTGTGGGGCCGGCTTTTGAATTGTTCCGGCCCTCTCTACCCACGGGAGTCGTAAGGGCCGGCTGAGGAAATATTAGGGGAGTGGGCAGCAGCACTCCCTCAAGTATTAACAACATCCACTGCGATCACCAACCCGCCTTCCAAGCGTGGCGATTACGGCATTATCCCCCATGACGGGAGCGCTCGTTGTGGCGTTCTCTTAGGGAGGCCCATGTCCAGCAGTGGACGATGAAAGGCTGATGGATGGTAAGAAGCCGTCCATTTATTAATTTTGTGTGCTCGGAATGAAGTGGTGAGCAGTGGCTTAGCAGCATACCATTAAGTAAAATAATTTTTATTAATTTATCGAATTTATTAATCATTTGAATTGTATTATTATTAACATTCAAGCATTTACTTTAAAAAAAAAATGTGAGAAGAAATAAAATGATTATAACTTTTTAAATGCGTGCTTGTATAATTATGACATGCGTACAATAACGGAAATGGACATAAATCATCATCATCAGGCCCTAGACATCATCTAGGACCGAAATACTTGTCAAAACGAATCAAACAATTCCAAAGTTGATGGGATTGTGGCTCCTTTACCAGATCATGAATATCATCTAGGGCTTTAAACACAACGTGAAAAATGTGAAATCGAAAATAACAGTCAGGAGCAGGATTTGAACCTGCATCTTCTGGATACCGTCCAGATGCTTTACCAATTCAGCCATCCTGACAATTGCTCCTGACTGCTAATTTCGATAACACATCATACTTAACGTCTTTGGGTGACGCCTGCGCCATCTGTCGGACGTATTTTCATACATTATACCGACCAGGTAAACTTAATTTTACAATTAAGATTTTACCTAATAATGACGCAAACCCTTTAAATATTTAGATATTTTTATATATATTTTTAGCATTTGACATGCTTAGCACTATACATTAAACACAAAGTGAAAAATGTGAAATCGAAAATAACAGTCAGGAGCAGGATTTGAACCTGCATCTTCTGGATACCGTCCAGATGCTTTACCAATTCAGCCATCCTGACAATTGCTCCTGACTGCTAATTTCGATAACACATCATACTTAACGTCTTTGGGTGACGCCTGCGCCATCTGTCGGACGTATTTTCATACATTATACCGACCAGGTAAACTTAATTTTACAATTAAGATTTTACCTAATAATGACGCAAACCCTTTAAATATTTAGATATTTTTATATATATTTTTAGCATTTGACATGCTTAGCACTATACATTAAACACAAAGTGAAAAATGTGAAATCGAAAATAACAGTCAGGAGCAGGATTTGAACCTGCATCTTCTGGATACCGTCCAGATGCTTTACCAATTCAGCCATCCTGACAATTGCTCCTGACTGCTAATTTCGATAACACATCATACTTAACGTCTTTGGGTGATGCCTGCGCCATCTGTCGGACGTATTTTCATACATTATACCGACCAGGTAAACTTAATTTTACAATTAAGATTTTACCTAATAATGACGCAAACCCTTTAAATATTTAGATATTTTTATATATTTTTTTAGCATTTGACATGCTTAGCACTATACATTAAACACAAAGTGAAAAATGTGAAATCGAAAATAACAGTCAGGAGCAGGATTTGAACCTGCATCTTCTGGATACCGTCCAGATGCTTTACCAATTCAGCCATCCTGACAATTGCTCCTGACTGCTAATTTCGATAACACATCATACTTAACGTCTTTGGGTGACGCCTGCGCCATCTGTCGGACGTATTTTCATACATTATACCGACCAGGTAAACTTAATTTTACAATTAAGATTTTACCTAATAATGACGCAAACCCTTTAAATATTTAGATATTTTTATATATATTTTTAGCATTTGACATGCTTAGCACTATACATTAAACACAAAGTGAAAAATGTGAAATCGAAAAATGTCAGGATGGCTGAATTGGTAAAGCATCTGGACGGTATCCAGAAGATGCAGGTTCAAATCCTGCTCCTGACTGTTATTTTCGATTTCACATTTTTCACTTTGTGTTTAATGTGTAGTGCTAAGCATGTCAAATGCTAAAAATATATATAAAAATATCTAAATATTTAAAGGGTTTGCGTCATTATTAGGTAAAATCTTAATTGTAAAATTAAGTTTACCTGGTCGGTATAATGTATGAAAATACGTCCGACAGATGGCGCAGGCGTCACCCAAAGACGTTAAGTATGATGTGTTATCGAAATTAGCAGTCAGGAGCAATTGTCAGGATGGCTGAATTGGTAAAGCATCTGGACGGTATCCAGAAGATGCAGGTTCAAATCCTGCTCCTGACTGTTATTTTCGATTTCACATTTTTCACTTTGTGTTTAATGTATAGTGCTAAGCATGTCAAATGCTAAAAATATATATAAAAGTATCTAAATATCATCTAGGGCTATCATGGTACTATATGACTATCGAGCCTGTATGACATAGAGCTCCACACTCCCCTTGGATCCTGTTGGTACCCCAGTGACGTGCATAAACTTGCGTTTTAGATCCTGTTAACAAAAAAAAAGGACCGCTTATTGTGGAGTTCTCTTAGGGAGACCTATTATGTACAGCAGTGGACGTCGAATGACTGATGGATGGAATAAAATATTATTATATACTTGTTTTTAGTTATCGTAATACCTCACTTTCAAATCTTTTTCTCCTGATGTCAGTCATCACATCACAAACTTATATGGGTATGTTTGGACTTAGAATGAACGACTATACCCAGGATTAAATTATTATTTATTTCTTTATGCTTTTTACCACCCAAATCTATTCAATAGTGTGTTATGCCCTTAATTTTCTGTTTGTTTAAAAGAAGGCATGCCTGATTGATCTATCAACCACTAGCTCATATGACTGCAGGGATTGGGTTGCAATTTGACACACATAGATATAATTATAGTTACAGGTAGATAAAGATTTACGCAATTAAAAAAACCTTTGTCCACCCAAAAATTTATAGATCGCTTGAAGGACTGAAGTATCGATATCGATATTTTTTACGCGCTTCCCTAGCGGAAATTCCGCCATTTTTGGATTTCAAAGAATTGGCTCGGTAAATTTGTAGTCATTTCCTCTCCCCCTTATTACGAGCTCGATGGCGTAAACATCTGAATGGATTTCACTAACATCATTAAGATCCCGAGCGCTGCCAGTTGACTTTTTGAGAAATATTTAATCAACATTGAATGCAATTTTTTTTCGGCAAAATTGAATATTGAAAGCATAAAAAGAATAGGTATAATATATTATAACTAAATAGTGAGAACGAGAGAAAGAAAATGTGTGCTCGCACTTCTCTCTCTTGCCCCTACAGTAATATACGAAACGTAACTCTCTTTCTAACTTCACTAACTTATATCTCCCTCTCAACTTCCGTTTGCTTCGCCCGATCAGCCCTTTTCGTAACGCTCACGTCATGCATTCACTAGCTTACTCCCCAAGTCAAGCGTGCGTAAAGAAGTATTTACTTCAAAAAATTGTTATTGTTATAATATCTGGCTTAAACATGAACATATCATGGCTTAAAACGATATTTAGGTACATTTTTATTTTAAACAGTCATCATTTTATTTTAATAAGTATATATTTTACTATTATTTATTTTCAACACCAAAGACAACCATTGTATGGCAACACTAGCCCCATATCATATTCACTCTTTAGTTCAATTAGTTTTCCGTATCCGTCCATTCATTTACAGAGTTCCCAACTTGGAGGTATTTCCGCTAAATTTCAGGAAGTACATGACAGGATGGGGACTTCTTACGTGCTTCATTTTTAGGGGCATCTTTTTAGGGATTTTATGTTATTTTGTTACTACCTTATTTTAATATTATACTAACAACGCATGATAAAAGCTAAATAATTCTTAAACATCTACTATAATCACTGTATTTTCACCTAAACCAATAGTGATAAATCGTTTTTAAATTGTATTATTTTATATATTTTGTAGATTGAGCTTTTTTATGGTTTATTTGTTATTTAATTAATTTTTACGCCGTCACTGCTAGGCTGAGCATCATATTTTTTCTGCTGTCACTACATGCAAAAGTAGTCGGTGTCAGAGTATACGTAATAATAGTATTCGTTCTTAATGTTTTCTATCAGATAGTCACTATTTGCAAACATTATTTCTACCAGGTATGCATAATTACTAAAATTATGATTTATATGAATTATTAACGAAGCCTTACAAATATTGTAATATTTTTATATGTTTTTTAAGCATTACATATGTTCTTGTGCTCTGCGGGCTGGGTAATATCTCTGCCTATACCCTGCAGTCTCTATGATTATACTGTAAGGTGCCTTACGACACAACCTAGTTCCTAATAACCTATGTATGTAACGTGGAATGTAATGTGCGTGTTTTCCTGACTGTAGTGAGCGTGGGGATCCTAATTGCACTGTGAGCTACTGCACCTGGCCCTACGCGAATAAAGAAAACCAATATGTCCCAAAAAAGACAACTAATTTATTCAATAAAATATTAACTCAATTCCCCAAATCTAACACAAGTTTACGGGCTGGCCAGTGCGCAGTAACTGGCAGAGCGCCTCACATTCTTCTCGCTCGCACGCTAAACTGCTGATGTCATATCAGCCTCAAACCTCATTCGTACTTACATGGTCTCTACACATACTTTAGTCATTTAAATTAACATAGAGTGTAAAAATGTGAAATCGATTTTTTTTAAAGACAACTCAGAACGACTTCTTATGGATCACAAAAGGAGTTGTCCTGTGTCGAATCGAACCCACAATATACTGGCGGGACGCCGGTATCTAAACCAGTCCGCCATCAGTGCAGTCAATAAAAAAAAAACTATATGGTCATCTGTAAATTCGGTTTACGGACGATAATTTTACGTGATAACGTCGCGTGTTGCTCGGGACGCATTTCGGTCAAGAATGTGTGTGATGTTGGTCGGTGATACGGCGTCTCGCAGGCGCCGCCGTGCCGCCTGCGCCCCTCCCGCAGACACTCTTCAGCCCACGGCTAAACAATGCATCAGTCACCATACATTTTTCGAAACGTGAGAATTTTTCGTGCATGCAGGGCAGCTGGCGTGCATGGACTTATAAGACGTTACGTCAAAAACAAAGTTACACAACTGTCACTAACATACACATACACACTCACACAGGAATACCGTCTCAGATGATTTTCCAAATCAGACATCGTGGCAATTGCTCTGGATTCTCCGAATTATCTTTGGTATAACAAACAATATATAATGAATAGGCACTGAATTAGATGTTGACCTTTCATGCTCGTGTTGTAAGTTCCTGACGCAGGACTATTCTTTGTGTGACCTACTAATATTTTTTAGTTCTGAGTCTTGCTGTACTTTGTGTTCTTAAAGTTGTGTCCTGACATTATTCCACTACTGAAGGATGCATTTAAAAAAAAATAACAATACCATGTAATTTGAACTTAATTTGTTGCTTTCAATAATAATTTTGTGATTTTTAATGGTTTTTACTTAGTTTTAGGGGTAACTATATTTAAGAGTTGGTATCATCAGAAAATCATGATCATTTCATTCATATCATTCAATTGTTCTGACTATCTCTCAAATTCTCAATTGTCTCATTCTTCAAGCAATCTCTTCGTTCGTCGGCCGTGTTCCTTACCTCTGATCGAGCATCTAAAGAGCTGGCCTTGTCTGGCTTGGGATTGTACCAACTCACCGTAATATCAAGTGTTGAAGAAATAAAGATAGCAAAAGCTTGATTCTAATTGACGTAGGAATAATTTTAAAGCAATAGTTATCAATGTAGAAACATAATTGTATATTTATAGACTACTAATGAGAATTAGGTCACCTTGTGTTTTAATAATAAAAATACATCTTTAAGATAGTGTAAACTGTATTATATACGAATGTTCGAACTGGATTAACTAGGAAATAGTGTTATTTGCGATTACGTGAAAGTATTTTAAACAATGGCGGATCGCCATATTGCATCTGAAGTATAGGGGCGTGGCGCATTTTGGAGTCGGATGCCGTTAATTTTTGATCTACTGTAGATAATAATGGTAAGTTTTCCCTTAATAAACTGCTATTTATCCTTCAGGAACATTATTTAGATGATCGGAATCAACCTTTACATGGAACTAGACTGTTGTACCGTTACCAAAATGGGACATGACGATTATGAACCACCAACCTTCTCATAAATCCACTGAAACACACTCAAACCTTTGCATTGGCCAATGTGAATTTTGGTACAGGTGCGGTAGTGTTGTTGGGAAGCCAACTAACAAAAGTTTCCCGTATTTAACCCCAATAAGCGTCACGTGATAGTTTTAGATGACACATCACACAACATTCACGGCAACCATTTTGTTTAGCTGTGACCTTTGTACCTATACTATACCTTAGAAATCTATTGCGCATTAATTCATTTCAATTTGTGCCATAATTGTTTGCTTTGGTTACGTATCCACCTACTAAGACCAGACCCTCTTACGCTAGAAAGAAAATTCGAAAATTATCTTTTGTAATATATTTTAAAAGGCCATACCCAACTGCGCCCAATTTCTTTATTTGAAGCACTTTCATCTTTTATCTACTGGGTGGTTAAAGAGATGGAACTATTAAGTTATCTTTTTAGATTCTTGGTCATGGTTTCCATAATGAGGACAAACTATACATAACCAAATATTTTTAATATGTAAATTATATTGCTTTCTCGGAATGATATTCCCTAGGAAAGTGGACACCTTGCAAAGTTAAGCTAGAATCCTTGAATAACTAAAATTTTCTCCCATGTCTTTTAACAATTTCCCCTCCCACCAATGTAAGAAGTCATTCTGGGTAGACAACAATCAAATAGGCTTATTGATTTTGGGGTGAGGAATGTAGGTAATAATTCTATGGTTTATATACCTTGTGTTATTTTCTAATGTAGAATGGAATAGATAATCCAGTTTCAATACTGAAGAATTATATCTATTTAAATAAGAGGAGTTAAAGCACTTCCGCAATGTAACAACTTTTAATCCTTTACATGAGGTTCATATTGCAATGCACTGGTACACCATTTGAAAAAAGAGAACATAGTGCACAAATGTAGAGTACAGTAACTATTAATTTTTTTATTGTATGTCATTTGGTACTCTTATTTAAATTTATCTTTTGTTAATAACTAGCCTTTGCCTGGAGCTCCGCCGCAGCTAAAAGCTGGTTTTTTGGTTCTACCTCAGGTTCCCGATGTAGTAGTGGAATTAAATCTATACCGGTTTTTAAGTCATCAAGAGCTGTCAAATAAAAAAAGTTGGATCAAGATTTGTTCAGTACTTTGTGCATGATGCCCAAACAAACAAACAAACAGACTGACAAAAATCTAAAAAAAAAAGTTTTTTGTTCGGACACGCCTGCATACCCCAATACAGACACTTTTTTCTTCTCAAATATCTTAAATTTAAAGACACTGTTAAAGCTTTATAATAGTATAGATCAATAGAATCTATGAGATTATGGTGACATCTTATATATATCATATTATAAGTAAATATTTAAAAAACATAAAACAATAAATCTAAATAATACTGAAAACAATTTCAAAATTAATAGCACAGGTTATAGAAATTTTATTTATAAGGCTGTGTGGCGCCGGCTTTAGAATTGTCTCACCCCTCTACCCATGGGAGTCGTAAGAGCCGACTGAGGGAATACCGGGGAAGTGGGCAGCAGCACTCCCTGGAGTATTAACAATACACTGTGATCGCCAACCCGCCTGCTAAGCGTGGTGATTACGGCATTATCCCCCATTTTTGGGGAGGCCTATGTCCAGCAGTGGACGTTAAAAGGCTGATGGATGGATGGATAGAAATTTTTGTCTTCATGTCCCTACCCTTATCCCAAACTTTGTTGGGGTCTGCTTCCAATCTGTTGTTTTAAGCTGATCCGCCATGATTTCACTGCCATCTGATTGCTTTGACTCAACTAAGTGGACAACTGGCAACCTTAGAACAAGATTGTAGTCAGATTTTTTATTCAGGACAGTAACATCTGCCATTGACTGCTAGGACCCACTCATTAATGTGCCTTCTGAAGCATGGAGGACGTCAAGGGTCCACAAATATGTGTCCATTTTTGTTACCCATCTGATTGCCAGCCAAGCAAAAGTTGCTTTTCCTTGCTGATGTTCAAACTGCAAGTACACCTGATGGTAAGCTGTTACCGAGCCTAGAAGCTAATGACACCATAGGCATCACTTGCACTTTGCCATCCCCTAGGAAAGGGATAGGTTAGGTTTATAGGTGGAGAGGAAGAATACCAAGGAAGGATAATAAGGAGAGAATAGGTAGCATAATAAAGAAAGGATAGGAAGGGCAGTAAGTAAAAGATAGGGCAGGGGGCTTTATATTGGACATTCTCTATAATTGTTAATAGCTATTTGTAGGAATCTTCTGGCGCTCTCGCTTACTATACGAAAGACAATGTTAGGAGTACCTACTGTTGTTTTATGCTGATCTTCTGTGAGAGGGTGGTACTTCCAAGATCGAGCTGGCACATTCATGCCCATCTTAAGCAAGGCTCTTAACACTAGATACATTTTTGATCATTAGTAATTTTGTGGGTTCTCCAAGAAAATGGATGTAGGATAGCATTAACTTTTTGTTTTGTTAAGGGGGGAAAAAATGTACCTAACCACACACCCCCGTCGTTCGGGGCAACAAACAGGGTATTGTGGGGGCCCTCACCCACTAAATAAACCCGCCGTGTGCCGCCTCTCCGCCTGTGTTGACGGACCACTGGTAATGTGTTGAATTACTTCAGTAGTCCGCCGGCGGCTTACTCAGCTAGGGCGGCATTAGGCGCAAATATTACACGCCTGCGCCATCCCAGTGGCTAGCGGCGGTTCGGGTCTCAGGAAGGATCAGCCTCCCTAGCCCTCTCCGCCGCTCCTTCCGCGAGATGACCTCCTCTCAGAAGGCAGTGACCGCGGCCCAGAGATAGCATTTTGCCTGTTAATACCATTATTTATAGTAGAAATTAAAAGTTAGCTAAAAGCACTTTATGAAATACATAGTGATTTAAGGTGTTAATTATTTATTAATAATGTCTCAGTCCTTTTCTTAATGTACTAATCTTTAAAATCTTTTTGTGTAACATTTGATTATAAATATAGTAAAATAGCCTATTTCAATATTCTTCTTACTATTTACTATTACTCTGTATAGTTGTAGATTAAAATAGGTATTAACTAATACCTTAAATCGTAATGTTTAGGAAAAGCAGTCTAATGGTTGGGGCCAATTTCCTTTTTGGCTTTAAGTATATTGATTAACTTTTACGTCGGCCAAGTTGAGACTACAGTGATGGACTGCCTATTTGAAATGATGTCTTCAGTTAATTGCTAGGTATTTAAAGACTTGAAGTCTTAGGACTTGCAAACTATTGCATCAATAAAAAGCAATCAATCATAAAGAATACCAAAAATTGAGCTCCTGTTTACTGTTTATAGGTATACAGTACAAAGAGACATGTTAGAACCAACTTATTATGACCAAAGAAATAAAATCATCAAAATTGAAATAATGTCTAATAAATCAGAATCTGTCTCCATAAATGACACCTTCAAATTTTCCACAATTTAATCTTGAATATTTTGTTAAATTGACATTAGTAAGAAGACAATAATTAGTTATTTATATAGGTAATAAATATATATAATAATTAAGTTGTTAAAACTATATTTTGTAAAATGGGTACAGCTTTTGTATTTTAGTGTGCTTATATTTTGTGCACCAGCTATACACAGCAAGACAGCATGATCGTTTTTTTTTTTATTTTATTTTTGTTAAGGTGGGAAAAAATGTTCCTAACCGCACACGCCGTTGTTCGGGGCAACGAACAGGGTAGTGTGAGGCCCTCGCTCACTAAAGAAACCCGCCGTGTGCTGTCTCTCCGCCTTTACTGGTGGGCCACCGGAACCATATTACATTCCTTCAGTGGTCTTGCATTTAGGCCTAGGTTATGCTTTTGATAGACCTTCTTTTATGCTATTTATTAAATATATTCTATCCATGTGCACAAAGTTGAGCAAAAAAGGCAGAGTATAATAGATTGAAGAATAAATGTTTGTGCTACTTTGCAAGAGAAAAACCCTCCCCTTAATATAATATAATTATTTTAATTAGTTGAATGCATCCAGTATAACCAGACCTCCCAGAAATTGTTATTCATATACTTGTAAAAAAAAAGTATTTTTGAATTCTTAGTATGTTTATAACTTGGATGTTTGACACTGAAATAATACATATTTAAAATTTTCCTGCAACAAGTACGCGTGATTAGACCAAATAATAAAAAAAAGTACCCTGAGTTTATAGAGGCTTTACTAGTAAAAACCAACCATGGCGCAAACCATGGGCCATAGTCAGGTGATGAATAAGGGATACTATATATATATGTACCTAGTTTCTAAAATATATAATCACTGATCTGATACAAACTGACTAGTCAATTGCTCTGTTCTCGGGTCTGTCCATATAAACAGACATAATATTTTATCTAATCTGCTCAGGATTCATTATACTAGTAAATATTTCAGTTAAACAGATATTTTGCTATTTTATAAGTGTACTAATTTGTTTTTACCTATGAACTGAATGTAAGGAGTATATTAATATATTTTTGACATCTTTCTTTGTTGCAGCCTCGAATTGATCCAATCCAGTTACTTAACTGTCTTGGTGTGCTATTGTCACCAGAAGGCGGTATCAAAAGTATAGACGAAGTACAACGGCTTGCTATGTAAGTTATTACATTATCATTTTATATTGACAAAATATATTATATGCCAAATTTAACTTCAGAGATACTCACTGCAAATTTTCTCTTTCAGACTTATGACTAAGTATTCAAAGAAACTAGTATCTAAATGTATATACATCCAGATATTAAAATGTACAGAAACTGATTTACTTGGTTTATTTATGGGCTCTGAAGGATGGCTACTTGTGCATATGTGGTTAACTGAAAGCATAGTAGCAAAAAACTGGCCACTTGTCAAGGAATTGTTAGAGTTACTGTTATTATGTCCTGTTGATATTGAACGCTTAAAAACTAATAACTGTCCAAAGCTTGTTAAGGAGCTGTCAAAGGATGAAGATCACTTAGGTAGGTGTTTTTATTTATTTTTAATTGAGTACTTATTTGTATAGATTATTGTATCTTTTATACACTTATATCCACATGGATGGCAAACAAGCATACGTCCTGCCTGATGGTAACCCGTTACCCTAGCCTGTAGAGACACTCTTAGCAACACAAAAGGCATCAACTCGCGCGTGACCATCTCCAAGCAAAGGGATAGGAGATGAGAACAGGACAGATAGGATATTAGGAAAGAAAAGAAAATTGAAATTGTATGTTTGTAAAGTCACAAGATACAAGGATTATTGCTTAGTTAAATTGACAACACCTGTCAATTTAAAAATAGCATCACGTATTTAGATATTTTTATGTATATTTTTAGCATTTGACATGCTTAGCACTACACATTAAACACAAAGTGAAAAATGTGAAATCGAAAATAACAGTCATAAACCGTGGGTTCTTCGTACCCACGGTTCGCCAGCTATGGTTAAGCCCCACGTAACAGGTGGCGAGCCTGTGTACCCACGGTTCGCCAGCTATGGTTAAGTCCCACGTAACAGGTGGCGAGCCTATTGCCGCCTACCAGGCACATTTCCATACTCCAGGCTGATACTGAGAATTTTACTTTTTACGAACAAGCTCAATGGCACTGCCTGACCCGAGGATCGAACCCGAGACCTCCAGTCGCACACACTACCGCTGCACCACGGAGCAGTTGGCAATTTTAAAATAAAATAAATGTGTCCAATCTATATTCTAATTGAAAATAATGTTCCTATCTTTTACAGCTATTAGAGCCTTAGCATCAAAATTAGTCGAACAATGGTTAAAAACTGTAAAGGGGGAACAGGTTATTCCTATCCGACTTTCGGACTTGCCTCAAATAATAAGTGATGCCCAACCTGAAGCTCAAGTAACTATAAAAACTGAAGAAGCTCGAGTAACTGTAAAAACTGAAGAAGCTCAAGTAACTATTAAAACTGAATGTGATGTTGACAGTAATACTAATAAAGGTACTACCCATACCTTAGAATATAAAACAATAAGTGAAGAACAAATTAAAATAGAAAAGTCTTCTGATCTTGATACTGATAAGCATGTAACCGATGGGGGTGTTGCAGAAAAAGTTGCTGTAAAGTCTGAGACATTACCAGTTCTAAAAATTAGTTTAAAAGATGGAAAACAAATGATCTCTGAAGTTGATGACACTGATAGCAAGTTTTCAGAAACACTGTCGGAATCAGACAAATCTAAAGAGAAGTCTAGCAGTAAAGACAAAACAGAAGAAGAAAGTAGCAGAAGTTCAAGACCAAGCAGTTCTTCAAAACATTCTAGTAGGTTGCACTCTTCAAGTGATAAACATAAGAAAAGTCATAGAAGTAGCTCTAGCCATCATAGCAGTAGTAAAGAAAAATCAAAAGATAAAGCTAAAGATAAACATTCATCTTCTAGTTCTAAGTCCAAAAATGATAGTAGTCGAAGGTCTAGTGAAAAATCATCATCTACTAGCAACAAATCTAAGGAAGACCGCAGTTCTAGATCAACTGAAAAAGATCGAAATAAAGATAAAATAAAAGAAGAGAAGAGTGACAAAAAAGAAAATAAATCGATTGACAAGTCTGATGATAAACCACCATCAATTCACAAATTGGGTAAAATTCCAAAACTTAGTGATGTTAAAAAGGAAAAGCCTTCAATTTCTATAGAAGTTCGAAAACCTGATGAGCCCAAGCCAAAAACAGTCAAAACTTTTAACTCAAAATTTAGAAAACATGGTCTTGAAGAGGAAGTTAAACCACCACCTTCTAGAGCTGCAGTGTTAACTAAAAAAAGTACTCCTGTTTTACCACCTGTTATACCAATTCCGAAAAGACCATCTCCAGTTCATAGCGATCCTCCCCCAGAAAAAAAAACAAAGCTCATAGAACCTGTTGAAAAGCCTGGTGCAATTAAATTAATTCCACCTAAACCTAAACGTAAGTATTGCTTAACTCTTAAAACTATGAATGTTTTCTTAATAGTTTATTTGTTTTCAGAGTTGTGGCGGCGACTGCTCCCATTATCAACACCTAGTGTATACAATAGCTTAAGTTCCTATTTCTCCTGTGGTAAGTCAAAAATGCATAATTTAACGGGTTCTAAACTTATTTTACTACCTGTAAAGTAATTTTTTTTAAAATAAATATCAAATTGAATACATAATGTATTTTACATACCTAACTAACTCTGTTTTAAAGACATTACCGTGAGGTGAAATTACCAGCACGCATTCCGGTGGACAAGCTGCTTCTCCTGTTCCAGATGGGACCACAGATGGGACCTTCGGGCTATCCATGAATGTGGGAGTGAAGTAAATATGCTTCTTAACAAGGAAAAAGAAATAAATCAAATCTGCATCATTCATGATATACATAATAACATATCTATAGAGTCGTAATAATTTGATTTTATGGTTATCCTAGGAGTATAAAAGGAATAGTAGTGTCCGGAACTGTGCCTGGTAGATGGCAATTGACTTTGCCGATATTACGTTGGTACCAAATTACATTACGCTTCTGTTCACATCTTTAGAGACAAAGGCGTGAATCAGTAAAATGCATGAAGGAAACTGGATACGTGACATGAGATACACATTTCTGCGATAACCATCTATAGCTATATAAACTACCATACAAACTAAACTGAGATTATATATGGCAAACGCTCATTTTACTCAGAATGATTATCGCTATACATATGCATTTATGGAACAGTCAGTAATTTACCCAAGCTAAAACTGCAGATATCTACGTTCATTGGTTCTTTAATCAAAATTTTCATTCGTTTAGAAAAAAAATACCTAACCGTATACTGTCGTTCGGAGCAACGAACAGGGTAGTGTGGGGCCCTCATCCACTAAATAAACCCGCCGTGTGCCGTCACTCTCCGTTTATTCTGGAGGACCACTGGAAGTTTACGCCATTAGTTCAGTGGTAGAGGATATGTATAAATACCTACACTATACCTACTGGCGAATTTTTTAACAAATATTGTTCCAATTATGTTTACTTAGTTTACTTTTTATTTTTTAAAAATTTTGTCTATCCTTTTCGAGATGAATTATAATTTATTTAAAAGAGAAAATACGTATACAGCTTAGTTAGGTTTGCACTTCTCATTTTCCCGCAACCGACTGTCAATGAAACTTAGATACTTTGAGTCGGATCTTAGACTACTAGGTAGATGCGCCATAATTATAGTGTGTGTGTATCATAATTATTATAGTGGCACGCGCACATTCTTTTATTTACGTTCGTCAAGTATTCCTTTAATAATAAAAGTTTAGATTAGGTCTTCATAAAAGAGATTTTTTTAGATTTATAGGTATATGTCTAACATAAAAGTTACGTGGTTATACCACTTTTAATCTCGAGTTATGTTTCTGTGGGTACTGCTATTAGATGAACAAAAGATTCCATAAAATCATGCTCAAAAAATCTGTAACTATAGTACCTAGTTATGGGTATGTCGATTTGTAACATTTACTTCTATCGATTTACTTATTGGAACCTAGAAATATGCTAATCCTTAAAAAACTTTAAACAAAGATGACTGCTTGCGTAAGACCGCAGTGGAATCTGCCAGGTACCCACTCATTGTAACCTGATTGCAGAGCATTATAGATACCAAAACCGGTTTGAGGAGCTTCAAATAGGTAGGTGTCTATCTAAGCAACGATCAAAAAGTGGAATAAAACTTACCAATAGAAATACACTGTGTATCTACCACCTAGCTATCTAGTGGATACAACGTGTGCCTGGCCTACGGCATGAATCGGAAGTTTCCTTACAACTAATAACATTGAAAACAAAAAATAACAGTTCCTAGGAAATAGAAGATAGCATCCTAATTTCTATGTAGCAGAATCAGTTATTAGAGGCAAATGGATCGTACTGGAACTGTCTTCGTTGCATTGCTATATTTCCTAGAAAGTTCTAGTAAATTCTCATTACACCTGTAAATTGCCTTATTTTTCATATTATTAGTTGAATCATATTTACAATATCATGAATTTGATAATTTTCCTTTAAATTTGAATAACTAATTCTGTAACAATTTATACAAATAGACGTGCTTAACCTATATTTGCACTTTACTAGTTTACGGCTGGGACTGAAAATGAAAGTATTATACATATCTGGTGATTGCCTTCTCTTAGCAAAATTTATAAATCACAACTTTGCACACCTATACCTGCCTAGTCATAATGACATTCCTGGCTTTACCTGTTAAATAATAAACCACCATCGTAGGTATACGGAGATATCGAGCAATACAATAATGAATGAAAAAAATCATAGTCATAGTTTATCATGCCTAAAAGTTACTATGGTGCACTAAATTCTGGGTTATTATTAGTCGCAGAGTAGATAGGTATCTACCTAGTCCTAGATGAAGTAAATATACAGAGCTAAATGTCTCCCTCCGAAATCTAGATTTCAAAATTGTTATCTGGAAAAAATACGTTATTATATACAGAGGCGGGCCATTTCATAATAGATGGATGATCAATGATCACATAAATACTTCTCCCTTTTGTAGTTAACGCCCGAAATCATATAACATTCGGATGAGTAGTATTTGTTAAACGACAAAGCTTACTGGCTGTGCCGATTAATGCCTGCTCGCTAATGTATAGATAGGGTCGTTAGACCCTAAGCTGGGCGACTCCTTGTTCTTGAACAGTCATCTACATATTTAATATATGTTCGATATGTCATAGATAGGCGGTGCTCAGGGTCTGACGATATACCTAGTAGGGAAAAGCGGGGTCTGTTTATTAATCACCTGTATGAAATTTAAAATTCAATATATCTGAGGGAGAAATTGCATTGAACTGCCAACTACTAGCGATGTATGCCATAAATTCTTGCGAGACATTAGTAAAAGCGGCTTCTATAGGTGGCATAGTTATCGTTGTCATAACAACTTCCTGCATGGGAAGCAGTTTAAATTAAAGGGAGAAGTAGGAATTTTGATAGAGGCAAGCGGAGAAAACTATTTGCTATGTAGGTACCTGTGTACGGGACGCTTTGATATTGTAGCAATAGTAGTGTGCGTATTTCGATAGATTTACAAAGCGGCTGTGAATTAATTTAAGGTGCCCTTAGCCCAATTGATACCGCTTTTGGGTGATCTCACTATCGTAGTTAAAATTATATATATGTTGAGGTATTTGTATAATTATATCCCTGGCGGTAAGAGATGGGATTGCGCCTGCATGTTTAAATTGGCCGTGCCCCAGCGGCCTACGCGCTCTAGCATAGCATTTATTCACTGACTGTACCATTGATGCAGTGATACCTGTTGTGTGTTCTTCTTTCGCAACCTACCTTTGTAGGTTTGCTTTTGTTCATTGTATATTTTTGTTTCCTTGCTGAAGAACATCTTAGGTTGAAAGATGAACTAATAACTTTGGTATATATATTATTATACTTGCACTTATGGATTGCGGACAGCACAGTAGTGGTAGAGTTCACTATCCACTCGCTCTTCTAGCATTTTTTGAAACCTTACCCCTAATTTTCATTAATTAAATGTGAGTCTACCCAGTGCCGGATTAAGGTAACTTGATGCCCTAAGCAATCTTCCCCTGTGGGCCCCCTATCCTTAAGTGAACTACAAAGAGAATTAATACAAAAAATGTTAATGCGTATCGTAGGTAGAATGTGTGTGTTGTACCTCCTGCCCTTATCCCATGCTAAGTGGGGTCGGCACGACATGATTTCATATGCTCTAAGATACGGCTATATTTTCAACCGACTTCCAAAAGGACGAGGTTCTCAATTCATCTGTATGTTTTTTTTTGTATGTTTGTTACGCGATTATTCCGCCAATTATGATTTCAATGATCCTTCTTTTGTTTGGTAGATGCTACTTCAGAGGTGGTCCCATTTAAATTTTATAAAATTCGGTTGAGTGGTTTTTAAAAAATAAAAGTAAATAGTTATTTACATTGATATCTTTTTTTGTTAATTTAAAACCTCTGTCCCATAGACGCAGTGCGTTTAGTTGGCTTACCCATTTTATCGTATAATTTGTACCTCTATAAAGGCTTTTTTACGGTCTTCGGAAGGCTCTCCGAGATGCTGTGCTCTATTTGTTTCTCTACTGCGCTAACAAGGTCGGCGCTCATTTCACGGGATGGCATGGCAAAGGATTTTTGTAAGAGGACATTAATTTGAACCTTATTATAATACTATTAGCACACAAAGTTCGTTGATATCGTTACAAGCATACCGCGGCATGCCGCGGCGTCTTTCGGGCTGCCGCGGCATGTTTTGCCATGCCACGGTAGGCTTCGGGACGCCACGGCGGTGCGGAGGGCAGGTCAAGCATCATATCATCGAACAAGTTGCTCAATTCACCTTTTGTACATCTTTGTCTCCATAGCATATTTGCCCAGAATTTTTTTCTTTTCGTTTCAGCACGTTTTTTTTCTCTTCAGTGAGAACTGATAATATCACTAAATCTAATTTTTTAATACACAACTAAAGACCAAAGGATTTTTGTAAGGAGAAATGAATTTTAATCTTATTATAATACTATTGGCACACAAATTTCGTTGATATTTTTACAAACAGACCGAGCGTATCGCGGGATGCCACGACATGAAGCGGGACGACGCGGCATACCGGGGGATGCCACGGCATGCCGAAGCGTTCCGTTGATACTTTGCCGTATCATCCTGCGTCATCCCGCCAAGTGATCGCCGGCCTTTAGGCGCTCATCTTTGTCATTTTCATACTCCTGTGCTCGACGCTTTCTCATACGAGATGCACCCAAGGAAGGCCTCCCCATCATGTATCACCTACGCACCTATTTTATAAAAACCCACTAAAAATAAATTATGAATAAAAAAAAACCGCCTTTAAAATACACCCAGGAATATCTTACATTATTTTACGATCATCCGTCACAAAAAATGAACAAAGCAATAATTTATTACTGCCACTTAAAAGTGAAAAGATAAATAACATTTACTGTAAAATCAAGCTTAAATAGCAATAAATAAACTTTTTGAACTTAACAAAATAAGAGCTCGCTTCTCAAACGCACTCTTATTTGCTTAGGCGGATTTTTGGGCCGACGCGATATCTATTACATTATTGATCGAAGGTAAATACCAATTGTTTTTCTTTTTAGTTCTTGGGTGTTTTTTGAAGACGGTTTTTTTTTATTCAAAAATAATTTATTAACTTTCGTGTGCTCGTTTTTTTTTTCTCGGTCGTCTTTGGTGCCCTAGACGCCATGCCCTAAGAAATTGTTTAAATAGCTTATTGGCTAATCCAGGACTGAGTCTACCTTTGCAACCTTAATTATTTTTTGAGTAATATGACATTTTACGATTTCCTAAAATGGATCTGAATTTTGCTTGTCAGTTTTAATAATAACGCTTTCGTTTAAATAACTCTATGTAGTCCTGTACATATATAAATAAAAATATATCGTATTTCTGTCGTCAACGTCTAACATTATCCATTCGTCACGTAATAAAGCCGCGGCTTAGCTGTGAGCAAGCCTTGAGCTCCCGCCGACCTTAATATTTCTTAATACTCAATTTACGAATTATATTGTCTACGGATGAAATCAAATTCATTTTACCGGTATTTTACAGAGGTACCTATATGTTTTTATCCTTTTTAATTTACTGATAAGCACACAAAAACATTCAATACGCCACTGATAAGACAATTTTTTCAAGAGTCCTGACTCCAGACGTTGAGACTTAAAGGCCTGAGAAATGTGTGTGATCACAAATTATCACTGCCGAAGGGAATGGAATATTGAGGGAAATCTGCCTGAGAGAATCGGCTGCTTAGGAAGTCTGCCAACCCGCGTTGGCCGAGCGTGGTCCCTAACAGTGTGACAGTAATGGGTATTCAAAAGGATATATTTTACAATAAGTAATCACTGCTTTAAAATTAATGAGACAAATTAATATAATGATATCAAGCGTCCCACATTTCAGGTCGTCACGTCAAATATTAACAGTTGGAAGTTTCGCATTGATTGTTTGGTACTAAAAACGTTAACTACGATGCGAATGTTTTGGTTTACTTAAAATTCCTTGAGAAGGTCCTACTATCTGCAAACTATTTAATTACATTTCTAGATACTAGGTAAAAACCAGAATCGGTAAATATAAATTTATTTGCTTTCTACATAGGATCATTTATTATCCTCCCTGGTGATACTTGGTTAGGTTTAAGACTACCCTTCCCAAAATCACGTATTATTTTAGTACAAAGTATCTTAAAAATGCCAGAATATTATCTTTAAATACAGGTAAGTATAATCTATGTTTACACGCCGCTTTTTGGCTGTTTAGAAAACGCGCGTTCAATAAAAATACGTGATATCTCACTACAAGCCCCACCCTCCTTGCTATTTTTCGTGGTTTTTGTCAAACCATCTCCGTAACTATTATATAACAAAACTTATGTCTTGTTATAATCGTATAAACTGGTTACGAATAGTTTTAATATTTACGTTACTTGCAATACTTTTTTCCCCATGAAAACAATTCCCCACTTTCAAATCCTATTTGACCTTGATGTAGTCGAAGGGTGCTTTCAAAGATACGCATGTGTTCTAACGAAAATACGATACAGCACGTCATAATAATTTCTACCGCGCGGATTGCATGTTCTTCGGGTTGGTTAAATCATCGGCGCCCTATTATAGGTACCCATTGCGTATTTTTTATGGCGCTACAGCAGCATGTCATTTGAATGAACCCTAAGTGTTTATTAACTTTTTTTTTACAAATGTTGGAGTTTAATTTTTTTGTGGTTCCAAAAAATATGAAATGTTTAATATTTGGTAATATTAATGATTTCTATGCAATTGCAAATCACATATTCTAAATCATATTGTCAGGCTTTCCGTTTTCTTTTAAAAACTGATTTTTGTGCAATAGGTCCATCGCCAGTTTTAGCATTTCCTAAGGTACTGAGAGATTGTTGATTTGACCAACAGGCTAGTGCCAATGTTGACGGTTTTTTATACTTAATATATGACTACCTTAACCCGGCAGAGGTCCTACCCAACGCTTTAAAGAAAAAAAAACCTAAATTTCCGTCATAAATCCTGCTCGTGCCGCAGTGCCATCTATCAAATATAATTTCGAATCTAAACCATCCCTGAACCCTCAAACAAATAATTTTATCAAAATTGATCTATTAGAGATTTTATGAGATAACACGGCAATTAAATTTTATACATAGGTATAGATATAACTTGTTGACAGCCTCGATGCTCTGGCGGCTAAGCCTGTTCGGTATAGATCACGAAGTCTTGGATTCGATTTTTAGACTGGGCCAGTCAGTGCTATTGGATTTTCTGATTGTAATAGCCACTAGGGATGGGCCGAAGTTCGTTTTACATTCGGTTTAAGCGAATTTCGGTGGCTTGAACTGAACTTCGGCATTCGGCCGAAGTTCGGTTTTAAATGCCAAACATTCGGTATAAGAAAAAATTAAGGTTTATACTAAAATTTTGAGAAATCAAATCTGTCATAGCTGCAAAATAAGTCACATATACCACTACTTGAAAATCACTTAAGCATGGTCAGTTGTTTGTTAAACTATAATTATTATATATAAATTAATTAGTTTTTTTCACAATCCAGGTGTCTGAATCAATACCCCTATGAATCAATTTGAAATAAGGTGTCACTCTTACACTGACTGTTTTTTTTATTGCTTTACGGCGTTGTCTTTCATAAAAAATACAGAATATGACTTGTTACTCCCGAGAAAGCACACCCCGAAGTTCGGCCGAATTTTGTATGTTTACCGAATGTTCGTCCGAAGTTCGTATTCGGTTAATATCACATTCGGCCCATCTCTAATAGCCACCAATTCATCAAGTAGGCGAAGTAAAGACTCATACGTCCTGTACCTTATCTTATTCCGGCTGTGTAAAATTAGCTCGTTTTCCTATGGAAATAACAATAAGGAAGTAGAGAAAGTGTACCTATGTCAGCACGAGCACGTTGCACTACATGTATATAATCCATCCATCCCATCTATCAGCCTTTCAAAGTACACTGCTGGACATAGGCCTCCCCAAGAGAACGCCACAAGGAGCGGCCCGTCATGGGGGATAATGCCGTAATCGCCACGCTTGGCAGGCGGGTTGGCGATCGCAGTGGATGTTGTTAATACTCTAAGGGAGTGCTGCTGCCCACTCCCCTGTTATCCCTCAGTCGGCTCTTACGACGCCCGTGGGTAGAGAGGGGTGGGACAATTCTACCGTCGGCCCCACACGGCTTACATGTATATAAACGTCTTGCTAAATTTTCTTACTTTTATATCGATTATTTTAAACTCCATTATACCCGAGTTTGGTACCCGCAAACCTGATGTATAATAAAATAATTGTCTGACCGATGAATAACACCATAACGAATTAGAGCGACTGCCCTTACGCTATGGCTAAAAATTATTCTCGTGGGAAAGCTCTGGTTTCTAAATGATTAGAAACACTTGTCCTTGTATATCACAGGACCTCACAAGTTTAATGAAAAAAGTCTTAATATAGAGACTTCTATTTTTGGATCTCATAAATCTCATGTCTTATGTAGAATCGAAGTCGAACCTACAACAACAGGATACAATAACTGCGCCACATGTGCCGAGAAATTAAATATTTTTTTGTTTCCGGAAATTATTTTGTGATACAGTCATTAGTCGTAGGTAGCTCATTTCATTTAACTAGCTGCTCTCTGCCATTCCGTCCACGTGGAATTTAACATTGCTACTTTAGTTTGTGTGTGCGTGACTTGGTTATTATTTAAATTAAAAATTGTCTGAGATACTTTTTATAGTCCCGTCAAAATCAATCGAGCCGTTACAGAGATTAGCCTTGACAAACAAACAGACAAAAAATAAATTTGGTGTATAGGTATACTAGCGACCCCGCTTTGCTTCGTACGGCACACCCGTGCGAAGCAAAGCGGACTTACTAATGAAGAGCATCTTTTTTTTTTTTGTGTGACGTTGGTTGTTAGCCTCAGATGGCTATGACAACCTTACCCGGACAATTGGTGAGCGCAGAGGGCTCTCAACCCGAAGATAAAGAGCATCTCGAGGACGACTTGTTATTATAACATTAAATTTTGCCCACGCCTATGTATCTATACTAGTATAAAACTAACAGTTATGTTTTACATTATAGATATTTGAGAAAAAATAACTATTTGGGTGTCGTGAACTGAAATAAAATATGTTTTGAATTGTCGACGGTCTTTTCACGCATCGCGCAAAAATTACTGAACTGACTTTGGTGAAACATTTTTGTTTGATAGCTGTTGATTAGAATTAAAAACAAATAAATAAGAAATTTTTTTTTTTATTAATTATAAATTTGTATAAATGTTATAATCTCGCTTCCAGGTCGAGAACGTGAGATAGTAAACAAAAAAAATAATAGATTTTTGGGCAAAGGCTACTCATAGGTGCTTACATAAAAATCCTTGACCATATAGGTACCTATTTATCAGTGAAAACCATTTCACATTCTGTTACGTGGTTCAGAAGTAAGCGAGTAACAAACTCTGAAGCTAGTATTTTGACATTACTAAATGACACTCAATTTCATTTATTTGTGTTTGATTAAATGCTTATAATTCACGAGTACATGTAATAATAATATATTTTTTTTTAAATTAAAAATACCTACCCATAGCATAGTCCTATCAGCAGCGACGTGTCGGGTAAAACTTTCGCTGTTCATTGACCTTACGCAAATAAGAAGATAACCGGTTTAGAGTTTAACGGCCCTCGTAAGTGGATATACTTAGATAGCGAATCAAACATAAAATATATATTCTCTATTTATATACACAATGCAAGTATTTTTTTTAGTAGTGAATAAAATGACAAAGTACCTTATCAAGATTATGTAGGTATAATAAACAGATGCCCGCTTTGAGCACATCTTATTATTCGGTTGCTGTAAGCGTACCTGTGCGCTTAGTGATATAGCGGTAGTGTATTAGGAGTTATTAGACTATTGATCAGCAGGTCTCGGGTTCGAATCCCGCGTCCAGAAAAAAGCTTGTTATTTTCCAAGATATTTTAAATAACTGCTTCGAAGGTTTGCGGTGTTTCAACCCTCGCTCTAAAAGCAGGTAAACCCGTTGGTCCTGTGCCTCTCCGGTCATGTCTGAATGCCGTCCCATCGGATTGTGAGAGTCTGGGATCAAAGAGGAGAGCACTGGTGTTTGCGCGCACACTCGTGACCGAAATGGTCATGGATCACCAAACTAGATATTACGATAAAACCTTCTGGTTATACTGGTCGTGGATTTTTAAGCGTTTCCCACGTTGGAAACAAATCTAGCGTTTGCTTTTTTCTACAAAGCTTCAGTATACTAAATTGTGTGAACGTATTTGGTACGTTATTACAGAACGGCTTGTCGCTAGAGCACAACGGTTAATTCATCCGCACAGAGCAAGTAGATATTAGGTTCGATGCTAGCAACATATTGTTTACCTATATGTAATATCGTTTGTGAGATTATAAGGTTATTATCTTATAGGTTCGTGAATATAATGTTAGTAGTTTATAAAAAAACATACATTTATCTTTTCATTAGGCATTGTGTTGTCTAAATTTTTATGCTTTTCGGAAAGGTGCGGTATCACATTACATTTGCATATTCCTATGCTTAAAACTTAATAATATCTCTATAGTAAGGATATTTTGTATAATTATTATTTCTGATATTCCCGATTAATTTTGAGTTAGGTACTGACTGGGCAGTGCATTAGGTATACGATGCAGTAATATTAGTGTTTAATAGCTAAAAACTAGCATATTATTATATAAGCTAGCACGTGTGTGTGTGAGTAATATGAACACTGCATCATCGGCCACATAAAAATAACACCTGTATAAAAATAGTCGTACCACAGGACCACCATTTTTTCTGGTATGAAAGGTAGCATGTATCATGTCCTCGGTGCTATGGATACCTATGTATTTCAAATTTCTGAAAACGACGACATGAATTATGATGAAGTAAATGATCGGCTTACACATTTATAATATTAGGTACTACGGATTAAATATTACCATTAGAAAATGTCAACTCTTGAGGGAATACTTTACCTTGTTGCCTTTGAGGTTTTTATGTTGTAATATAGGTACTTATTATCAAAGAACCCATTGTTATGCATTTTTGACAAACAACTAAACTTTTAAACTTACTTGATCGTGTTTGTAAATTGTATTAATTTAATGTCATTCTTTGTTCCAGCAATGTTGCTGTTAGAGAGTGATATGTTCATGGATGCTTTAAATGCCTCAGCCACTAACAAAAAGGATCCCAAAAAGAGAAAACGAAGAACGAGTGGATCTAAAGATGGAAATACTCCGAATGAAAACTCACCACCGCACACTCCTACCACCATAACTAGTCCAAATAGTGAGAGTAAATCTGTGCCACCCAGATTTTATCAGGATACTTTGGACTCTGAAGAAAACAAGGAGAAGATTACAGATAAAAGTTCTGATGCAAAAGAAAACGAAAACTCTCCTAATGTAGTCGAAAAACCTGAGACTGAAGAGAAAATGGATACATCTGAATCTCACACTTTGATTGTTAATGGTCTCAAAGGTGTATTATGCTACCACAAACGGAAAGGTCCTAAAAAGAGCATCAAATGGAAACCAGATTCTGAATTGGAAGAAATTCAATACTTTGAACTTGATGAGACGGAAAGGGTAAATGTAACGAAGACCTTTACTGATATGAAGTATTTAGAGAGAATTCATGAAAGGGAAGCTTTTCAGAAAGGTAGGAATCTTAGTAACGATGATGTCATGGAGGAGAAAACAAGCTGGAAGCCACTGATTTTAGTTGACACAGGCGGTCAAATTCAGGTAGACCACGGCAAAAACAGCAAAGAAAAAGATATTCAAGCTATCCGTCAAAAAGGTACTTTGCAACCGCTTTATTTCTCAAAAGCCATGATTCCTGATTCTGCTCTAGAACCAGATGCAGAAACTCATCCTTATACCGAACCAACAATTATACCTTTAGAAGATGTGACAGGCAATCAAGATAATATAAGCGATTTTAGGAATATGCCATGGCCTGAGCCGAAGGGTAATGCACCTCCCACAACAACTAATATAAATGTCCCGCCTATGTTCCCGACAAATATAAACCAATTTCCAAATGGTTTCCCGAATCCTCCGTTCCCTGGTGTACCTCCAGTATTCCAAGCTAATATGGTTCCTTCTGAATGGCAAAATGGAGTACCTCCACATATGTTACCTAATGGCTTGCCCGGTCCTATGCCGCCCCCTGGAGCTATACCTCCAGGCAACATGCCTCCTGGAATATTGATACCTCCAGAAAATATGATGATGTCCCCGGAAATGTTTGGCGGACCCAATCCGATGTTCCCTGTACCACCTGATGGATTTAATATGCAGCAAAATATGTTTCCAATGGATTTCAATATGCCAGGACCTCAAGGCCCTCCTGGCCCCGATGGTTTTTCTGGTATAGGGAATTTCCGAGGAGCAATGCGAGGTCGCGGAACCGCTGGACACTGGCGTGGTAAAAATAATGGAAACTGGGAAGGGCCCCAAAGAGGTCGTGGTGGTTCTCGTGGAGGTCGTAAGGCAGTATGCATATACTTTCAACGTAAAGGGTCATGTCGTCAAGGAGATAATTGTTCGTTCTTACATCCAGGGGTTAACTGCCCCTTTTAGAACTTAAGTTTAAAAAATATAGTTTCGTTTAAGTTGTAAAAATGAGAAAGGTTTTAGTTTAGGTGTATATTTTATATTTATTCTTTCTCATTGTTAGAGTTAGAAACTCAAAAGACTGATAAATGTAAATAAGTTAGTGGTTGTGTGTAAATATGTAAAGATACAATAAGCATTTGTACAAAATTAAAAGTAACTTTTAAATAAATATGCTTTTATTTTTACGCCACTGCACATATCTACATAGGTATGTAGGAAGGTATGTGTTCATGTTCACGTATGTGATGCATTTAGGTGCTGAATTTGGATGTTTGAGGTATCGGTAGAATCCTGACATTATCAAACAACAATTTAAGGAATGTTACAGAATTTTTCCATGGGTAGGGTAAATAAGTTTTAATCTATCTATAGTACCTATTTTTTAAGAAGTCGTAATACTGTACATTTAAGATATTTGAGAAAAAATAATGTCTGGACACGGACCTAGTGTTTTTGGAATGTTCCTCTGTTTTTTGCACGTCACCCAAAAATTTGTGAAAGGATTTTGACGATACTGTTTTTATTATAGCTCTTGTTTAGATTTAAAAGCTGGTTAACATTATATATAGCTTATACCGGGTGTAAATGACATCATACCGATAACTCCGGGTATAGATGCCACCAAATAACTGTTATAATATGCCCCATATACAATTTTCGTCGATAACGACGGGTTATAAAGTTGTCATTTTTTTAGCCGCCATCAGCAGCACACATGTAGGATGCTGGGTCAATGATATATGTATTACCTATGTATGAACAACTTTAGTTACGTAGATGACATGGTGCTGCTGACTCCAGCTGTAAGTGCTGTGATAAAATTATTAGCCTTATATGAAATATATAGCCGCAAACATGGTCAAATATACAACTGCCTAATAAGTGAGTACCTGCTTGGTCTTCGGAGCCTCTGAATGAAATCTAACTAATATGCCCGCTATTAAGCTAAAAAGGTGTTGAGTTGAAGCAGGTACAAAAGTTGAAATATCTTGGACACTATTTTACCGAAGACCTTGATATGCAAGTTGACTTCGAAAGTTAGCGTAGGGCCCTGGTGGTTAAAAGTAGTATGCTGGCCCGCAGGCTTGCACGTTGTAGTGAACAAGTTATTCAAGTTAGACTATTGAAAGCTTACTATCAGACTACACGTGCAGCATGTGGTTCAGATATACTTACGAAGAAATCGATCGGTGCCATTCCCGTCCTATAAAATAATAGTTTTAGGACATTATTAGGACTGCCCCGTTTTTATAGCCTCAGGCTTGTTTACTAAGGCGAGGGTCGATGGCTTCTACATCATCTTACGTAAGCGGCTTACCTCCTTAATAAGCCGAGTTCGGTTGAGAAAAAATTACTCTACTACACTTTAGTGTGTTTACACAAAACGATATTTTTTAGATTTTTTGTCTGTTTACCTGTTTGTTTGTTCGCGCATCACTCAAAAACTACTGAACGGATGTTGATGCAACTTTTTCTGTGTGATAGCTCTCGATTAGACTTAACAACTGGTAGGTATACTTACATTTTATCCCGCTACTATATCGGGAACCTGAGATATAAGCTGTTTCCAGCATTTGGCTGCGGCGGAGCCGCGGGCAAAGGCTAGTTTGTAATATTTATATGTACATACCATAGATTTAATATATATACTAAATCTATGGTACATACCTATTAATATCACAATGTATGGACGGTGCGAATAAAAAAATATTAAGTAAGTATTATTAAAAGATAAAAAATATTATTATTAAGTGCATACGAATACAGCTCCTTTACACGCTTTTTATTAGCTTCACCTGTATGTTTGTAACCGACTGCTTTGGGCGCGATGTTGACCCACTTTAAACGGGCAGATTTCGTTCAAACTTTGTAGATTTATCGAGGACCGATGAGAATACACTAATTTGATAAAATTATTCGGTATTTATCGGTTTTTAGAGTTCCTTATCCGTAGACAATAAAGAACCCTTATAGTTTAGCCATGTCCGTCCGTCCGATGAAGTTTAAAGGCAAATTATCACGACATAAGTAGGTTTTATTTCTTTTATATAACAATACTATTGAGACTAAAAGGAAGAAAATAAATTATGTCAGGCGGGGGATGTGCGTCTAAGGGGCTAGTGCATCTAGTATCAATATCTCGAATATTATGCAAGTATTTGAGAATACCTTTATCTAACTATAAAGAACGGTTAATAAATAGTTCCAAAATTAAATTGTAGATGGCAGTTCTTCACATATAAGACTGTAGGAAGCCATTTTGTTTGCATTGCCATTTTATCTCGACACAAGTTTGACACGTTGTGAAAAAGAAAGAATTTTTCGTGTAATTTTGCAGTTTTAAAGAAAAAATACGTGTACTTATGTACGCGCGTGAGAAGTTATACCTCTTTGGCATCATTAAGCCATCCATCCATCCATCAGCCTTTTAGCGTCCACTGCTGGACATAGGCCCCCCCAAGAAATGGGGAATAGTGCCGTAATCGCCACGCTTGGCAGGCGGGTTGGCGATCGCAGTGGATGTTGTTAATACTCGAGGGAGTACTGCTGCCCACTCCCCCGGTATTACCTCAGTCGGCTCTTACGACCCGTGGGTAGAAAGGGGTGGGACAATTCACCACGGCAAATTGGCATCATTAATAAATAAAGTAATTATTGAATTTGTAACTGCAAAACTTGTCACAGTTATGTTTTTAAATACCTTGTTCGATAAAGTAATTATGTCACTAGATGGCGTTAGTAAAATTTTGAAATTTCTTATAAGTCGATGTTAAGAGTTTAGGTGTCTGATCATACCCCACCATGGTAGCGTTAAACATTTAACGCAACCTTGTTGGAAGTCCCACTAGAAGTACCTATGACTTAGGAGAGTGTGTTACGATAATATCTTCAAATATCTTGCTACGTAGTAAGTAACTATTAAAGGTAACTTGTTCTAAGTGGTTTTCATAGCTTTTTAAACTTTTGAAAAACATAACCTAAGTGTAGAACATTGAGGGAAGTGCGACTGCAGACTAGAGATGCGCAAACTAAATCACCAATGAGATCAGGGATTTATAAATCTTTTTCTTCGAAAGATTTAAATCACTCTTTTAAATCTTTAACTCTTTTAAATCTTTGGTTACGAATGACGTTATTCATTCAGTTGATCATAAGTGATGCAAATATCTATTGATTCATGTACTTATTCTCTCATTCCTTCAAGTCGCAACTGGTTTTGAGCTTTTTACTAAAACGACAGAGAGTCTAAGTTTCTGTGTACATATCGTCATTGTATTTCAAGAGTGCGTTTGTGCGTGCCTACAACTTATGTTATCTCTTTTCAATTCACAATATCCTTTATCTATTGTCTCATTCTAAATCTACGTCCATCATTCCATCTTAGAGATGTACCAACTCGTAATAAACACAACTCGATTTAACTCGAGATTAAATTCTCGTAACTCGAATTGAACTCGAGTTACGTGACTCGGGTTAAATGGATGTAACTGAGTGAATGATTTGTTTTATTTGTACCAATTTAATTAACTAACCTCCAAACGGTATTTAAAATAAAAAACATGCGGGTCAGTCTTTGTAGACTGCCGATATAAGTGAAAACTAAATAACTTGTGAATTGTATCGAACCATTACTGGTCATAACACTTCTTTATTAAACCAAAAATAATTCAAAAATAATAATCTAATAGCTCGACGATACAATTCCTTACTTACTTTCACTTCTATCGGAGCGTTCGATGACGATGATGCGAGTTCCATGATTTTTGTTCACCCAAAAAGTAATCAACGCGCCTAAAGAAGATCGGAGCGTTCGGTGACTATGACGCGAGTTCCATGATTTTTGTTCACCCAAAAAGTGCTCAACGCACCTAAAGAAGTTTTCATTTCAATAAATGAAACAAATTCGTAGTAAACTAGACGATCCGTGCGAAATGCCGTATCGATTTGCTGACGATGAAGTTGAAGTCTAATTTAAATTATTCGTTTTTACGAAGGCAACACTTGGGTGCCTCTTTTTAATATTCATTATAACACGTTTAACGGGTCTATACGCGCATAAAACTTATCAAAATACTATTATTTTGACTAACCTCGACGTTCTTTTTAATATGGTCTAACAATGTTGTCGTATTTCCAATATATTTGAATAAATCCGAACACTGTTTACACTTAACACGTCCACTAACTGACGATTCAAATACATCGCATACAAAAGATTTCCTTTTAACCGGCACCACGACGTTAACCTCAAATAAGTCAAATCTGCAACAAATCTACTTTGTGATCTGCAATACTGTCACATTTGATTGACAATGAATATATTCACAAATGATCCGCCAACATCACGCTTCACGCCATTACGCACTACAAACGACGCGTATATTCGTTAATTAATTTGCCGCGCCAAACCAATTCGAGTTAGAAGAAATCAGCTCGAGTTAATTCGAGTTAAGCCCAAATCGAGTTAACTCGAGTTAATAAATCGAGTTGACACATCTATATTCCATCTATTCAATCCTAACGTAGTGAGCTAGTGAGTTAAAGATGTATTCAAAGAGATGTATTTTCGAAACCAAAGATTTAAAGATTGATTACGCATTTTGAAAGGATTATACATCTTTTGTATCAATCACTCCTGAGTTACACATCTCTACTGCAGACGCACTTAGCCTAAATCATAGATCACTAACCTTTTTCGTAATGTAATTTCATTGTGATTTGAATCTGACATGAGCTTTTATACTAGGAATATTTTTTTTGTAGAATGTGGAAAAGATATTTTTTTACGAGCAAGGTTTGAACTTGCATCGCAAAATAATTTTATTGTGATTTTTAGCATTTGACATGATCAGTTCTTTTTTTTTATTGTGTATGGTGGCTGACGAGCCACGGCCCACCTGATGGTAAGTGACCGTCACTCATGGACTAAACTATACCAGGAGTATTGTTAAGCCGCTGCTCACCATTTCATTTCACAGATGTAGTGTTACGCTGTGTACTCTGCATGTGTAGGTTCGTTGAAGTTGAAGGTTGCAATTAGAAGAGACAAATAACAACACGTCCGATCGCTTTGATGTCCATATTTATTAATACAACTTACATACAACATATATTATAACTAAATATTATGCTGACCTATACGTTCAGTTTAGGCCGGCTACATACACACTATATCATCCCCTTAATTGAAAAGAAAAAATTAAAACATACATTTATTTTTTTATATATATAAATATACATTTTATATTTTTAACCATAATATATTTCATATTTATAACATACATTTAAGTTAACCCACTTAAAATTAACTTATATACTATAATTCCTTATACAATTTCGTTCTATTTTTATGTACTATGACATGCTTACCATTAAAATCAATTTTAACATTAGGTGAAAGATCTTCTATAACTATATGTGGGCCGGTGTACGGTTGGATACTTCCAATTTATTTCCTGTCTCATTTTTCAGTAACAATGCATCGCCCGACTTGTAAATAATAGGATTAATTGACTTATCGTAATGTAATTTTCTACGTTCTTTACTTACAATTAAATTATTTTTTGCGTCTTGTTGAGCTTTTTGTAACCTGTATTTAAATTCTAAAACATAATTTTCAAAGTTGTACAATGGTTCTACATTATTTGTGAGACTGTTAGGCAACCTACACAATTTTCCAAACACTAACTCATAAGGTGTATTAGTGTCTCAGAATGAACAGTAGTAGGTATTGTATGAAAAACACCAGTACTGTAGCCATGTACTCCAACATGATGGATGGTTATCGGTTTGAATTCGTAAATATGCACCTAAAACTTTATGTGAATTTTCTAATGATCCAATGCTTTGATGATGATAGGCTGTTGCAATAGTCTGTTTTATATTTAAAATATTGCATAATTCCGTCATTACTTTTGAAATAAATTCTGCACCCCAATCACTTGCTATTTCTTTCGGAATTCCGTATCGTAAAATAAAGTTTTCCGCGAATGCTTTAGCAACTTCTGTTGTGGTTTTAGTTTTTAAAGGGTATGCTTCAACATATTTACTGAGCTCGCACTGTAATGTTAAAATATAAGTGTAGCCTAAATCATCTTTGTCTAATGGACCAACTATGTCTAAGAAAATTTTCTCAAAAGATGAGGAAGCTGTAGATGTAATAGTTAATGGTTCTTTGTGAATTTTTGTATATTTTTGTTTTTGACACTGTACATTTTTCGACATAGCACCTAACATATTTTTCTAATGATGGCCAATAATAATATTTTTTGATATTATTAGTCATTCTCCTAATCCCTACATGTCCACTAGTGGGCAATAAATGAAAATCATTCAGATTACTTTTTAGCATCGTTATCAATAATTCTTTGGACGTCCTTCACAATATATATTCGAGGTAAATCACTCGATTTATTTTTAGAAATGTACTTAGCTATATATTCAATGAGCTCTTTATTTTTACGCGTTTTCATAATGATTAATTCTTTTACATTAATGCACAATAATGTCATTTCTTTCAATAAATCGTCTCGCGAGTTTACTGATAAAGAAGATGAGCTTGCAAATAAATTATTTTTACGTTTACTAAAAACAAAAGTCCTATTCTTTGAAAAAAATAACGTACTATCATTTTTAAAAAATCTGCGCAGATTCCTTTCCTGTAAAATTATTAGTTCCACATCCGAATCACATTTTTTGAGCACCTCAGCGACTTTTGGTTGATCAGACCTATAGCCACTCGTCTCCGTAATGTTAGTCAAATCATTTAAATTGTCCATTCTTTTCATTTGTCCTCTGGTCATCACGCTTATGAGGTGATTCCCCATTTCTTTCAACTCATCCGAAGTTATAATAACTCTAGATAGCGCGTCGGCAACCACATTTTCCTTTCCTCTAACGTATTCTACTTTAAAATAATATTCCTCTAATAAAAGACGAAATTTTGTTAAACGACTCGATGGGTTTGTCATGTTAAAAAGATAAAGTAAAGGTCAGTGCGTATTATAAACTTCTTACCATATATATACGGTCTGAAGTATTTAATAGACCAAACTATCGCCAACAGTTCCTTCTCTATGGTTGCGTAATTTAATTCTGATTTATTTAATCCTCGACTAGCATATGCGACCGGTTTTCCGTTAGAATTACTTAATACACTGCCAATAGCAAAACCCGAACTGTCTGTACATGGTGTCGGATACATTTCGATGACTCGAATCTTTTCTGGGTCAGGCAAAATACTTGAGGATGATATTACATGCCCTAAGTAAAGTATTTGTCGCTTTAGAAATTCACATTTAGACGGATTTAATTTTAAATTTACTTTGCGTAATCGTGAAAATATAGACATGAGATTTTTGTTATGTCCCGCCAGATTTCGTCCAAAAATAACCAAATCATCTAAATAAATAATGCATTTTTCATAATTTAGACCGGACATAGCAACTGTCATTAATTTCATTTAGTAGAAATGCAGATGGACTTATTTTAATCCCCATTGGTAGCCTACACATTTGGTACTGTCCTTTATCCGTCGTGAAAGCAGTATACTTTCTAGACTCTTCCGAAAGATTACACTGAAAATAACTACGACTTAAATCGCAGTGGCTGAAATAAAATGCACCAGATAAAGACTCTAATATGTCTGTGATATTCGGGAGAGGAAATTTGTCATCCTGCACTCTCTCATTCAGCTGTCTATAGTCTATTACCACTCTCCATTGACGTTTACCACTTCTATCTAACTTTTTAGGCACTAACAGCAAGGGACTAGACCACTCACTGCTAGCTTTCTCTATAATACCTTCTCGCAACATATCATCAATTTGCCTATTAAGCTCTTGCTTCTGCATAAACGGGATTCTGTACTGTTTTCTATACACAGGCGTAACATGGTCTTTTAAATGAATAGACTGCTCGTAAACCTTTGTAACACTTAATTTGTCACCTGGTAAATGAAATATGTCCGAATATTTGGCACAAATTTGCTCAATTGACAACTGTTCCTCTTTATTTAAGTATGAACCTAGATTAAGTAATGAAAATAATGTCTGTATTCTCTCTACATTAACATCTGGGTTCTCGAAATGACAAAATTCATAATTTTCTAATTTATCGATCTCTAGCTCATTCAAACACAAAGATACTTCCTTGTCAGTGGTGTTCAAAAGTCGTACTGGAATCGTACCATTTTTCGGTCTAGCTACAACACTAGCTAAAAAAATACCTTGTCTTATCTCTTTAGGATAAATCACACAGTCATAATAACCTCACATCTTGGTCCAATAACCAAATTATAGTTATAAAAATGTAAGGGTAATGAGACTCTACTTTCAAAACCCTTTAGAGATAAAGTATTAGTATCATAATCTATCACACCATAGTATCGTTGTATAAAATCTTGACCCAATATTCCTATTGCCTTACATGGCAAATCCCTAAATACGTAAAACTTATGATTAAAAAATATATTCTTATATTCTAAAGTCAAATAAATAAAACCTATCGCCTTTAGGCTTCCACCAATACCATGAATATTTAAATCGCACTTGCAATTCTAACTTAGCTAATTTGAAAATAGTATAACTAACGCACGATAAAGAGGCCCCTGTATCTGCTAAAAACTCTAACTGTAACTTATCTAAGCTTAAATTTACCCAATTAATGTTATTACAAGTAAGTACTTGATTAGGAACGAAAAAATTCTCCTAAATTTTGATCCGTACTACGATAATTATTCTCCATAATCCGTGTATTATTCTGTTCATTCGTAGTGAAATGGCATATATAGATATTTATCTATTATTAGAACGACATGCGCTGTTGCCACGTTTTCCACGAACATACCTGGTATCGTAACTTGACGCTCTACGTACGAAATGTGCATCGCGGCCGCCTCGCCACTTTTTGCTTGGCGCATCAAAATTACGATGTGTTGCAACCGCATGTTGTATATTATTCGAAACATATTTTGATGAATTTCCACCACGAAATCCACGAGAGCTATGAACAAAATACCTATTATTACTACGCCGAGGGGGTCGATTATTATATGACATAATGGCTTGATGGTCCGAGGTTGAGCTAGTTTTGTCTTCAGCCGGGGTGCTAATTTGTCCGGTTTATCTCCTAGTGGTGCACCCCGGGCAACGTCGGCAGTCGCCGGCGGCTAAAATTCCGGACAGGACGGGTCTCCGCGTGTCCCTCTGACTCAGCAGAGGGCACAGCGGATATACTAGGGCGTCGGAGCCGTCTCCCCTGGCTCTGGAGATGGGGACAGCGGGGCCACAGTGCCCCCCCCCCCGTCCTAAATCGTAAACCTGAATAGTGATATGTGCTGTGGTATGTCCCACGGCCTATTTCAGGAACGAGGGTCTTGGCTTAATCGCCCGGACCGCGAGGAAGACAACCTCTATAAAAAATTACACCGAATCTCAAGTTCTGGCGCGTGGCGAGGAGATGCATGGCTGATGGGTAGTTCAGTCTTTAGCGCGCCCCCAGCCAGGGTACCTGCGGACCCCCTGTGTTGGGTTACAAATGTACGCTTACCCGGGTACTGGGATCTCTGCCCGGGTGGACTTTTCTTCTCCCTTAATCGTGGGAACAGTATGAACCATTTAAACACAAATTCTTTGATGACGGAGATGGGTGAGACAGCTTCAGCCGAAAGGGGCCCGGCTGTAAATGCGGCCCCTATCAGCATAACCGCGCGCAAACCGCGAAACAGTCGTAAGTGCCGCAAAGGCAAAAAGACGTCCCAATCATCACGGGACGGCTCGGCGCCGGATAGCTCGGCAGGCACCTCAACCGCCGAGATGTCTGCAGCCAAGGAGGGCGGACTGAGTGTGGCCGCCACAATGCAGTTGCCACAGCCGGTGGAGGTCGCGGTTTCACTGGAGCCGCTTCAGTCGCGGTTTTGGCGCAAGCGCCCCCTATCTCAGGGGGACGCTGCGTCTGATGACGGGAGCTCGACGGAGATGCCTCCCCCAAAGGTCACGACTTCACGCAGGGGTCGAGGCATCAACCGCCCAGGGACACCGATGCCAATTGTGTCGGAGGCTGCCACTCGTAGAGCGAGGCATGCCGAAGGGGAGCTGCAGGCCGAAGAAGAGGTCGAGCAGCTCTCTCTGAGAATTCGCGAGTCGATGGAGGATGTGGATACTCTGTCGGTCGCGGATCTGAAAAAGAGAGCTCAGGACCATGCGGCCATCATCAACAAGGTGGCCACAAAGTCCATGAATATCAAGGGCACCTTCGTGCGCGCCGCAAAGGAGGCAGTCTCGATATATGAAGGTAGTAGACGCCCTGGCTAGGCGCTCTACCAACCAGGAGACGGAGCGGCTGCAGGCGGCTAATGACCGCCTCACTATGGAAGTGGCAGAGCTACGGGCTGACAATAGTCGCCTCAATGTCCAGGTCGCGGAGTTGCAAGCCAAGCTCGCACGGCTTGAAGCAGCTATGCTGCTGGCGGGGGTCGGACCTGCTGAGGCGGATCGCGTGGAAACTTCTGCACGGTCCGCTGCGTCTGTCCCAACCACCGAACTGACCTCGGATGGTCTGCCGGAGAAGACAGCGCGCACGATCTCACGTCTTACGACGATGGTTTGCGCGCGTCTAGAAGCGATGGAGGCACGACTGCCCCCTGAGCGACCCCTTCGGCCACCGCTTGCTGCCGATAGAAGAAACGAGGCGCCCAAGGCAGCCCAAAAGAAGGCGGTGGAGAGCTTACCTGCCCTGGCTGGCCCATCGCAGGCTAGTGTAGCTCCTGTCCCAGTGCCTAGTGAGGGCTGGACCACGGTGGTGCGGAAGGGGAAGAAAAATAAATCCTCTCCAAAACCTGCCGTGCCTACCACGGCACCCGCTGCTACGACCACTGTCGTGCCCGCTGCCGCGCCTAACAAGAAAGCGCGGCGAAAGAAGAAGAAGTCGGCGCTCCTCGCCCCCCGCTTGTCGGCAGTAATTATCACATTACAGCCAGCGGCCGGGAAAACAGGGGTGACGTACGCCGAAGCAATGCTGCGTGCGGAGCGGGTTATAGATCTCTCGGCCCTGGGGATCAAGGAGGGGCTAAGAATTCGCCGATCAGTGACTGGTGCCAGGGTACTCCAATTACCCAAGGCCCAGTCACCTGAAGTGGCTGAATAACTAGCCAAGCAGCTGAGGACTGCTTTAGATGGTGTGGCGGATGTCGTCCGTCCCGTCAAGTGCGCTGATCTCCGCGTGACGGGACTGGACGACTCCGTCACCAGGGAAAAAATTGCCGCCGCCGTCGTCCGTGCGTGCAACTGCGCCGCTGAGGAGGTCCGGGTTGGAGACATTCAATCCGGGCCCCGAGGTATGGGCATGGCCAAGGTCCGCTGCCCCATCGCCACGGCCAAGACGCTAGCCGACGCAGGGAGGCTCCTGGTCGGCTGGAGCGCGGCCGGCGTTCAAGCACTGGAGCCACTACCGCTGTTGTGCTTCAGGTGCCTGGCGCTGGGGCACACTAGTCAGTTGTGCCCATCCGGTGTCGACCGGTCGCAATTATATTACCATTGTGGTGGTACTGGACACCGGTCGGCAACGTGCGCGGCTACAGCCCACTGTGTGGTATGCGCGGCGGCAGGACGCTCCTCGGAACATATTATGGGTGGGCGGGCATGCAGGCCCCCTACGATAAAGAGTAGAGTACTGGCGGCCCAAGGACCTCGGGCCGTTAGCTCCAGTGAAGTGAGCCGTCAGGGCCAGGGGGAGACTGACGTGTCACCATAATAGGTGACAGAGTCGATTTCCTCCAGGCGAATTTGAACCACTCCGCTGGGGCTCAGGACCTGCTACTGCAGTCCATGGCGGAGTGGGGCATAGACCTGGCGGTGGCCTGTGAGCCATATTTTGTCCCCCACCAACCGAACTGGGCGGGGGACCTAAATGACGATGTCGCTGTCCTATGCAGAGGAAGCGCCGGCCCTCCTTTCTCCGTTCTCGAGAGAGGATCTGGCTACGTCGTGGTGGGGTGGCGGGGCTTTGCAGTAGTAGGAATCTACTTTTCCCCCAACCGCGGCCTGGCGGAGTTCGAGTTATTCCTGGACAACGTCGGTGCCGCGGTCAGCAGACAGTCCCCGAGGCCTACTATTGTCCTCGGGGACTTCAATGCGAAGTCCTAAGTGTGGGGGAACCCTGCTACGAATGCCAAAGGTAGGGCCGTCGAAGAGTGGTCCCTACTCTCCGGACTGTCCCTTCTCAACAGAGGGACCGTCCGCACCTGCGTGCGGCAACAGGGGGGGGGTCTGTGGTGGACCTATCGCACGGGGTGTGAGAGGCTGGAGGGTGGAAGAGGAGGTGGAGACGCTATCGGATCACCTATACATTCGGTTCGAGCTCTCCACCTCTCTAGGGCCACTGGGGTCTCAGCGCAGGATCGGCAGACTCCCCAAATGGGCTTTAGGTCAGTTCGACCCTGAAATGGCGCGGGAGGCTGCCATAGTGCAGCTCTGGGGCTCTGCAGGTGGACGGGGCAGCGACGACGTAGAAGGGCTCGCAGGCCAAATAAAACAAATATTAACGGCGGTATGCGATGCGGCGATGCCGAGGGCCCGGCGGAGGCCGCCGCGCCGACAGGTCTACTGGTGGTCGCCCGAAATTGCAAACCTTCGGGCGGCTAGTAACCGTCTGCGGCGTGCGTACGTCAGATGCCGAGGAAGGAATGCCAGGGACGCCGTCCTTGAGGGCTAGCTGCAGGAAGAATACCGCACAAAAAAAAAAGAATTACAGCTGGCCATCAGCCGGGCAAAGGAGAGGGCCCGAGAAGAGCTATTGGCAGGCCTCGACGGGGATCCCTGGGGGCGCCCATACCAGCGGGCGCGAAACAAGCTCAGCGCCCACGGCGCCCCCGTCATCGAGTCGATGGACCGAGACCTCGTGTCAGGGCTAGTGGGGGGTTTGTTCCCACGGTCCGCGGGACATGTCCCCCCCAGTGATGGCTCCTCCGTTGGTGGTGGAAGAGAGGGTGGCTATCCCTCCCATCACCGACACTGAGTTGGATGTGGCCCTCTCCCGCCTTCGAGGACGGAGGAAGGCGCCCGGCCCGGATGGCGTTCCGGGGCTGGTGCTCTGCGTCGCCGCGGAGTTTATCAGGGATGGGCTCCGGGAACTGCTGGACGTATGTTTGAGATCGGGGCAGTTCCCGGAGCAATGGAGGAGTGGACGGCTGTGTCTGCTGCGGATGGAGGGTCGCCCACCTGACTCTCCTTCCGCATATAGGCCATTAGTGCTGCTGGACGAGACGGCCAAATTGTTCGAAAAGGTGCTCGTGGACCGTCTCGTCCGGAACCTCGAGGATGTCGGGCCGGCACGTGCTCTGGGAGGGGGGCGACGGGCGCTTATACCGCCATCGGGTAGAGCTCGGCGTTCCGCAGGGATCTGTCCTTGGCCCGATCCTATGGAACGTCGGGTTCGATTGGGTCCTGCGGGGCCGGCTCCTTCCCGGTATGGGGGTGATCTGTTACGCGGACGACACCCTCGTCACGGTGAGGAGGGCCGGCTTTCAAGAGGCCGCCCGATCGGCGGAGGTCGGAGTTGCGCTCGTCGTTGACCGGATCGGTATGCTGGGTCTGAGGGTTTCGTTGCAAAAAACTGAGGCCCTCCTATTCCACGGCCCTCGCCGAGGTCCCCCCCGAGGAGCATGCCTGAATGTGCAGGAGGTTGCCGTGCCGGTGCAGGCCCATATGAAATATTTGGGCCTGCACCTCGATAGTAGATGGACTTTCGGGTCGCACTTTGCCCAGCTCGCCCCTAGGCTTATCAAATCTGCCGCGGCCTTAGGTAGGCTTCTGCCAAGCACTGGAGGTCCAGGGTCGTCCTGCCGTCGACTCTACAGCAGGATTCTGCGGTCCATGGCACTGTATGGTGCCCCGATCTGGGCGGACGCACTCACCGCTCCTAATAAGACCCTCTTGCGACGTCCGCAGAGGGCCATAGCGGTGAGGGCGATAAGGGGGTACCGTACGGTGTCCTGGGCCGCAGCCACGCTGCTGGCGGGCGAACCACCTTGGCCCCTCCAGGCTGAGGCACTGGCAGAGGTCTACTGGTTACGTGCCGCGGTGCGGGCTGGGGGCGAGGAAATCTCCCAAAGGAGTCTGGGCGGAGCACGACAAGCGGCTCGAGGAATGTTGATCCAGCGGTGGGCGGAGGAGCTGGAGTCCCCTGTAGCAGGACGGGGGACTATAGAGGTGGTTGCGCCACACCTCCATCGCTGGTTGAATCGAAGGCACGGCAACCTCACTTTTAGGTTGACGCAGGTGCTTACCGGACACGGGTGCTTCGGTAAGTACCTGCATCGTATTGGCAGAGAAGAGGCCCCCGGATGCCACGAGTGTGGCGCGCAAGTCGATGACGCGCGCCACACTCTTGAGGAATGCCCCACCTGGGGGCCCCAGCGCCGCGCTCTGTCAGCGGTAATTGGAGGAGACCTGTCGCTGCCAGCCGTAATCTCACAAATGCTTGGCGGCGACAGGTACTGGTCGTCTATGGCCTCCTTCTGCGAAGCCGTTATGTCACTGAAGGAGGCCGCGGAAGCGGGAACGTGAGGCGTCTGCCCACGCCGACTCGCTCCGCCGACGGCGGCCTGGGCGAAGGAGGCGGCGTTACGCTCACCTCCTCCCACCGCCTTGATGAAGACAGGGCGTGGCCAGTAGGCCATCCGCCTGGGGTGCCGGAGTAGAATGTCGAAAGATGACCCTCTGGCGCCCCGCTAATAGGCGTGGAAGGGGCCGCTGTGGTTTTAGTGGGTATTCCGGGCGCAACTAAGATCTGAGCATCCGGCGAGTCCTACATACCCCTCCATTGTCATCGGGGGGATGCGTAAATGCATTTCCAAAGCGATACCAACAAAAAACAAAAAAAGTTTTGTCTTCAGCCACCCTAATAGCTTCCATTAATGAGGTTAAATTCCGTGCTGAAATAATAGTACCTAACCTATTACTTTTTAAACCTTCAGAGAAACATTTTATGGCGTTTTTTTCGTTGAGAGGATGCAATACCCTATACGCATTATCATCACCGTTTGCCTGCGAAATTGTTAAGTCAACAAAAAGCTTCTCTATCTCCTGACCAAAATCCGTAACAGACTCCTCCCCTTGCCTAGCCTTTTGTAACTTAGACTGTAATGCGGTATCCGATTTGCGCGTAAGTGAATGCATACGCATATCTCCCAATAATGAATTGCAGATGCAGATAAGGATAACTCCTTAATGACAGACATAGATCTTCTATCAACATCAAAAACGGTTCTGTGTACCCCAGAACAATGTGGTGCAAAAGTAAATAATACCACAGGTGGATTAAATTTTTTCCACCTAAATATTAGAAGCCTAGGCAACACTTGTAATTTTACTAATCTGTTTAGATTATTACACAATATTAAAATGCAATTTGACGTGATTGTTTTATCAGAGTGCTGGTTAAGTAAATGCCCTGTACTCCCCATCATTCCTGGCTTTAAATCATTTAAGTCCGAATATTCAAATCAAAATGACGGAATGGTCATATACATCAGGTTAGATCTACGTTTTACTATTATGACACCTGCTATTGTTGACGCTAACTGTCTAATTATTAAGTTTCAAGCAGAAGTAGCACTAATTGCAATATATCGTTCACCATCCATTCGAAACGCCCAGAATTTTATTAATAGTTTAGATGTAACCTTAAGTACACTTAAGAGCTTTAAAACTTTAGTCATACTAGGTGACATTAACTAATGTTAATACATATCACCAAATAATAATGATTCTAATGCCGATTTATATCTAAATACAGTTGCGTCACATGGTATGCTACCTGGTCATCTTCTACCTACTCGTGGTAATAGTTGTATCGATCATGCAATCCTCAAGTCCAACATGCCAGCTTTTACATTGGTTGTCAACTCATTTATTACCGACCATGCTCCAGTCGTTGTTTGTTGCAAATTTAGGTTACATGTTCCAAAAATCCCCAAAACATCCCGATGGACTGACATAGATGCCTGCATAGCGAATCTTAAAAATACACACTTTACAACGACTACTTCATGCAGTGATGATGCAAACAAAGCAGCTTCTGAATTAGTCAACATAATATCTACAATTGCAAAGAATAATACCAGCATTTCTGTTGTTCCTAGGAAGAAAAGAACACTCAAACCCTGGATTACTCCTGGGCTTTTAAGGTGTATAAGAAACCGCGACAAAATGTGTTTGAAATCAAGAGATCCCGGCAACCTAATTCTTAAAATTACTTACACGCGTTATAGAACATTTTGCAACAACCTATTAAAAAAACTGAAACGTGAATATGAAAGAACAGAATTTTATAAATCCAAAAGAAACCTGGAAGCTTATTAAAACTGTTTCAAACCTACATACCAACAAATCACCTAGTAGTGAGCTATTATCCTTAACTACCGATCCATCTCGTTCGCTTGATATTATAAACAAGTACTTCGGAAATATAGGTAAAAATTTGGCCTCAAAAATTATATCGCGGTGTATCTTACTTACAGCCTCAACGTAATTGGGTTTTTGAAAAAAAAAATATATTGATTTTTTTTATGTATTTTAAAACTTTATTATTAATAATATTGATATTTAATGCAAAAAACCTCAAAAAATTTTTTTTCAATTAATTATAAACAATTAAAAATTGATAAAATTTAAATAAAAATCACGTGACTATAAACGCGCCATGATTGGTCACCATAGTTGTGACATCATAATGTTATAGCTATTTAATAACAGTACAGCGTTTACGGCTATTACACGTGACTAGACAATAATATTGAAAATTTATTGCTGAAATACGAGTTGTTAGTTGGTTCCGATTAGCTATGTGTGATAAAGGATTTATTAAGGCAAAGTCTGATAATATCCCTGATGTTGATATATTTATGATCACCGATTTTTTAAAAAATGACGTTCTGTTTAATTCTGCTGAAGTTCGAGGTGCCAAGGCATCAAGGTAAGTCTGTTAAAAAATACTATAATAAATGAAAATATTTAAGTACACTACTTTCACTTCATAAATTGTAGAGCATCATGTGAGAGTTACGGCGACAAAGCTATAGGTTACGTTCAACTAAGTCGTAAAAATAATATTTGTATTGTAAAAGGACGGGTATGTCCAGAACACCGAGTTCGGAGTAAAGCTTATTCAGTTACTTTAACTATTAATGAAAAGTCAAGAAAAATTCAGGATGTTCAATGCCGTGACTGTGCAGCTTCAGCAGGTAATTTAGTTGAGTTGTTTTTGTAGTATTCGTACATAATGGTACAAAACAAGAACGATAACTTTTTAGGTTCGACATTTTTAATATAAATTTAAATATTTAACAATGACAACAAAATTAAATAGATCAAAACACTGTATTTATTATTTTTCTATCAACTGCAATGAGTGAAAACTAACATTATGACGTCACACGCGCTCGGGTTTGTTCGGGAGTTGTCGGCGTGTCTTCGGTACTGGATTCAAAAATTAATTTTTATTTTGAAATAACTTTCGAATTATTGCGAAAAAAAAATAAAAAAATAGTTTTGTTATAAAACTATCTTTCCATTTATAACAAAAAAAATTTTTTTTCAAAAACCCAATTATAACACTAATAATTTAAGTCCTACTCCTGACTCAATGGCCCTCTTTAGCACTGACAATGTAGAAATTGAACGAATAATTTTAGGTCTTAGATTAAATAGCGCTGTGGGTTCGAATGGCATATCAGCTGTTCTTACATATACTTATACCAATTATATCCCATGTATTTAACCTCGCTCTAACGACAGGTGTCTTTCCAACGGTATTCAAGAGAGCCATTGTAAGCCCTGTTTATAAAAATGGAGACAGATGCAATATCAGCAACTATAGACCTATCTCAGTTTTAACTATATTATCGAAAATACTTGAAAAAAATTTAAATAATAGACTTTTAATTTTTTTTAAACTCTAAAAACATTCTAGCTGATAACCAATATGGTTTCAGACGAAGAAAAAACACTGAAGACGCTGTTCTAGAATTAACCGGTACTGTTGCAAGAAATTTACAAAATAAGCTCAAAACTATTGCTATTTTCCTTGATCTTTCTAAAGCTTTTGATACTGTCTCTGTCTCTCTCTTACTCACTAAACTCCAAAACATTGGCATTTGGGGGCTACCTAGGGGCCTAGGGCTAGGGGGTTACCTTAGCGATCGTACCCGTCGTAAAAAATTATAATTATATGAGCAAAGAGGAAGTTTTTACTTATGGAGTTCCACAGGGTAGTATTCTAGGACCTACCCTTTTCTTGATATATATCAATGAACTATGTAAATTGTCCCTTACTAACTCGAAAATCCTAGTCTACGCAGATGACACTGCATTAGTTATTCATGGCAATGATTGGATGGAAATCCGATTTCATGCCGAGTCTGCGTTAAAAATAATCATGAATTGGCTCACAAATAACTTACTCACCCTTAACTTAGATAAAACAAAATTTATTACGTTTGCCCCAATGACTGCATCACAACCAACCTCTCCTTTCGTCTTAAAGGCACACAAATGTGGTTCTATTCTTGACACAAATTGTTGTTGTAACACAATTTCACGTACAGAAAAAATTAAATACCTTGGCGTAATCATCGACAGTAAAATGTCATGGAATGAACAAATCGAGTCTGTAGTTTCACGGGTCAGAAAACTAATATTTATTTTTAAAAATCTGAGATCTTCTGCATAATTCTCAACTCTGAAAACAGTTTATTGTGCTCTGGTTCACTCTATTATTAACTACTGTATAATAGCCTGGGGCAGTTCTGGTAAATGCTTGCTACTGCGGCTTGAAAGAGCACAGAGGGCAGTACTTAAGGTCATAATGAACAAACCAATCCATTTTCCTACACACCAATTATACACACTTTGTAAAGTACCTACGGTTAGGTATACCTATATTCTAAATACAATTCTGCGCAAACATGCAGAACTTGATTTGACCCTAATATTGATAGACAAAAACGCAGAGCAGATTGAGTTTGCCAAATAGAATCAGCTAATATTGTAATAGTAAGACGTCAATACTATTTTATAAGCCCTATTCTATACAACAGTTAATAAAAGTCTTCAAATTTATTCTCTTACTTCTCGTAAATGTAGGTCAGTCTTGCATAAATGGCTCAGTTCCTTAAACTATGTAGAAATGGAAAGTTTTTTCAAAACATAATCTCGGGCACACCCTTTCAGACCTTCCACACACACACACACACACACACACACACACACACACACACACACACACACACACACACACACACACACACACACCACAATAAGATATTTCATTATTTATTATCTTACTAGTATTTAAATAATAAATTTCACATTTAGGTTTAAGATTTTTTCATTTAATTTGGTTAGCGTTAATAGCTACGACAGTTTTTTTTTCTTAACTAATGAAGCTGTTAATGTACACAAAGTTTGTAATCTTTTTATTGTGTTTCCAATAAATTTATCTTATCTTATCTAGTTCTCACGAAATAAGGATAGAGCTGGTTTTAGTGTCGCGTCGAGCGTAAATATCCACTATTTTTTTTGTTTATTTAATAACAATTAAACCACATCGAATTAGACCGTGTAAAGTGATAGGGCTCTATTCGTAGTTATACTGTATCATAAAAGAAAAAAAATACTCGATTAGTATAGTATTTCGGTCGTTACCTATCGTGTTAACATACATTACCTACAACACACGGACGTCCAAGACAGAACTTTTTTAAACAGTTTTTGAACAACCTAGTTTAAATAACAAAAATGGCATCAAAAATATCATGAGTGTTAAAAATAGTATTTTTTCTTGATATGTGTGTGTATATATTATTTTACAAGTGCAATATATGATAAATAGAGACATTTTAAGATTAAAAAATCTGCTGTTCTGCATGAAACGAGAGTAGTAACCACCTCAACGCTTCGCTTATGAGGCGTGCAATAAGTTTAGATAAGCGTAAAATATCTTGCATGCCTTATACGCGAAACGCTTAGGCTATGCTTCAATCCCGCCTGAATATCTAAAACTCGATTTCGTCACGTTAAATCGTAGGTATGGGTGTAGGTTGTGTACGTTAAATCGTAGGTGTAGGTTTGAGTTTGATTGTTCGTATGTAACTTTGATTGTACCTAATAAATATTTAAAATAATATACGTTTGAACTATTTTATTACCCAAAGTTAAAAAAAAGCCAACCATTTTTGATCTATATTTTTTTGCAGTTGACATGCTCAGCTACTTTTTGAAGCACAAATTATTTGTGAATGAGGAAAAAGAGATTTTTAGTACAGGCGGGAAACGACTCCCGCAAATAAATTGTACTTTAAAAAGCAACCAATTTGATTTGTAAAAGTCATAAAAAACATATAGGGAGTTTATTTCAAAAACTAGTATCATTACACGTACACATATATACGTGTTCCTATCCTACATAGCCGCTCCAGGTTGTCACGCAAACACATTTTCGGTTTTATCTCTAATCTGAGTTTAATACCATAAACTTGAGAACCTGCCAATACATGCAATAAAAAAAAAAAAAACTAGTTAGTCTGATTTTTTTTTTAATTATTTACGTTACCACATTATTTGTTACAATTTCTAAACATCGTAAGATATTTTTTCACATGTTTATATTTAAAACAAACTTAAAATAACGATTTAATTGTCACGATTTTCTAATACTGTGCAGATAAAGCAACTAGTGCAATTATGGCGAGTCAATTTTATACTGATTCACATAATGTAGACTAAAACATAGTGTATTTGACTCGTAAGCCATTTAGTTTTAATGATTTTAATTATGTGATTTCTTAAATTAAAGGAGATGTGCCAAATGCCCATACATTCTCGGCTTGGAAAGGACATACATAAAACAATATATTTTTTGAAAATAAATGAGTATCTTATTGCCCTATGTATTTCTTTTCACACTAAAACTTTTGGATGATGAGATAAAAGACATCTAACATGGATATAATTTTGAAATTGAAATACCTCAAAATCGAATATTTGATTGAAAATAATGTTGAATAATGTTAAATAAGGTTGGCGTTGCCTGCTATAAACTTTATGGTAGATATTGTTAGCTTCCGTTTACATTTTATAAATTATATATAATTGTCAACAATTATTAGACATATTACAAGCCTATACTTAATTATTATACAATGTTATTTTTAGTTCTACAAAGTACCTGTATTTGCATGTGACTGATAAAACCTCATTTGACTTATTACGTCACGCCCTCTGACGGTACTACTTGTTCACTGGTACATGCAAATACAAGGTATCAAAATCGGGGGTCACTGGTCGACACGACACTCTGCGGTGGTAGTCGAACAAGTGCACATCTCTTGGAAATACCTATCTCCTGTTACAGTTTATGTGTTAAATAATTACAGTCTTCAAATAAAGTAATAAAGTGATTGTTGTATTTAAAATAAAGTGGTTTGTATTACAAGAAGCTGTGTTCATATTTCTGACCTCTAAAAGGTCAGAAGCGGGATCCCACCTGAACGTATAACAGTTTGGGTGGCAGCTCAACGCCCATATTCAAAAGGTAACTTATTAAAATCATTTTTTTATTTTGTTCATATCGAAAAACGTTATAACCATAATAACTACCCTACGATAATTCTACAACAAGTAGTATAATGCATTAAGATTAATCTTCTCAATAAACGATGTAAAAAAAAAAAAAAAAAAAAAAAAAAAACTAAACGTAGGTACCGGCATCATAACGAAAGTATATTATTCCCTCACATATTAACATTTTTGAGTTGTCTAGTTTTAACTAAGCTTTAAAATATAGGCAAAATGTCCTTTGTAGTTGAATGGTTGATGTTATTTTTTTTATTTTTGCTAACGAATTTTAGCGTTACCTACATAAAATATATCGGGTTTTCTTTTTTTTTCTCTTGCTTTTACCTTTCAATTACCTATAATGGCCCCGTAGTCTTTTGAGTTGCACCTGTTCATAAACTAGCCACCGAAATATAGATATATATTATTAATAACCCATACAGACAACTTTTACTTGTTCCGTTTATATATATTTTTCAGCCAGGAAGTATGCCCAATCACCGAGCACAGAAGCGTAGAAGAGACGCTAAAGACGCGAGCAGTGAGGCTGAATCGTCCTCTAGTTCAGAGCGCCGGCGGCTTCGCCGCGTGCAACACAAGCGTGCGCGGCGTATTCAGCGTGACGGCACGGTGAGCGCGGCTGCCTCTTCCGGCCCTGAGTCACCACCATTGGCAAGTAACCAGCATAAAGTATTTGAATCTAGTGATTTTATGAACATGTTCAAAGACCTAGTGAAATCTATACGCACGGATACCAGTGTCGATCGCTATCCGACCTTAAATGTTATACCGGAATTCGACCCAGCTAAGAGAAATCAGACCATTGATATTTGGATTAATAAAGTAAATGAATGTGCACAGATTTATAACTGGACGGAGCGCCAGATAGTTCATTATGCTTTGCCAAAGTTAGTAGGGGTAGCTCAGAGATGGTATCAAGGCCTTCCTAGTTTATTATTCACGTGGCCCGAATGGCAACAAAAATTGCGATTGGCATTCCCGGGTGATGATAACTATGGACGTCTGCTAACGGAGATGCTCGCATGTAAGGCACGCTTTGGGGAGAGTTTAGAGGAATATTACTATGAAAAGATGGTTCTTCTAAATAGATGTAACATTTCGGGCAAGAACGCCATTGATTGCATATTGTTCGGCATTGAAGATAGATCCGTTAGAACAGTTTAGTGAGCCCGATAAGTTATTAGTATATCTTCGCAATGTAAAAGTCTCTAAACGAAATGAAAAATCAATCGTGACTGCGCTAACGACCAGCTCCGAGAGCAGACAATCTAAACCATTTAGCGATAATATTAAAGTAGCACGTTGTTATAACTGTGGTAAACAAGGGCACCCTTTCTTTAAATGTAAACTGCCAATTAAACGATGCGATCACTGTCATAAGATAGGTCATCTGATTAGCGATTGCAGAGATAAGAATGAACTTGAAAGTAATAAGACCGTTTTATGCATTTCTAAGGAATCAGATAATGATGCGAAATATTTTAAGGTCGCTTCCGTCAACGGACAATTGATGAACTGTTTTATAGATTTTGGTAGTCAGATTACAATGCTTAGAGAAACTAATGCAAGGAGCCTAAACACTACTTTTTCTCGTGAGGATTTACCAGTCTTGAGAGGGTTTGGTAATTCAGTAGTACATTGTTTAGGAAAATGTAATGTGGATATCGAGATAGATTTAGTCAAGGCACGCGTAGAAGCATTAGTGGTTCCTAATCATTTCTTAAGAGTATCGCTATTGGTAGGTCAAACGTTTACTGAGCAAAATCACGTCATAGTTTACAAAACCAAAGATAAATTGGTCATTAAGAGCAATTTAACGAACGAGCCTGAACATGTCGAGCTCTACCTCAGTGACACGGCTACGATAGTAGGCAATGTTAAAGTTCCTGTACACTCAAACATACCATACAATGGTGAAGTATTAGTAGAGGCTAGTCTTTGCTCTCAGCCACAAAAGACGTACGATATAATGCCTTGTATTTTAGAATTAATTTCTGGTAAAGCTATACTTGAAATAAATGGACTAGCAAATTCTGAGTTTGTATTAAGTAAAGGCACTTTAATGTCGCGTGCAGTGCCTTTTACTAAAATAAAATGTCATAACGTAAACATAACCAAACAATGCGCTGGTGATATTTGCGATACTCCTATAACAACTAAAACGATATCGGTTAGTAGTCAAATTAGTCAAGGAGAACTACTTCGCTTAGAACAATTGTTAAATGAATTTAGAGATTGCTTCGCTTTTTCTACTAAAGAATTAGGCTGTATTAATAATATTCAAATGGATATTAAGCTAAATGACACAGGTCCAGTCGTATATCGGCCATATCGTATGCCTTTTACAGAACGACAAGTAGTCCGCGATATGGTACAAGAACTCGAAGACTCTGGAATAATTAGACCGTCGTCGTCAAGTTACGCATCTCCTGTACTTTTGGTTAAAAAGAAATCTGGAGAATATAGATTATGTATCGATTATAGGGCCCTAAATAAAAAAACGGTGAAGGAGCATTATCCACTCCCAAGAATAGATGACCAATTAGATAATCTGTCCGGTTATAAATACTACACTACTTTAGATCTTATGTCTGGGTACTATCAGCTCTCTATGTCTGAATCCTCAAAACACCTGACTGCTTTCATAACACCCGACGGGCATTATGAATTCAATAGGATGCCATTTGGCTTAGTGAATGCACCATCTAATTTTCAAAGGGCCATTAATAAAATATTGGGCAACGCGCGTTTTAAGGAAGCTTTCGCATACATGGATGACGTCATTATACCGTCAAGGTCAATTGAAGAAGGTCTTCTAAAATTAAGGTCGACACTTGAATTATTTCGTACAGCAGGTATAACACTCAAATTGGCTAAATGTAATTTTCTTATGCAGTCCATTGACTACCTAGGATTCGAGGTCAGCGCTGAAGGAGTGAGACCAGGAAAAGCTAAGATTAATGCTGTAGATGCTTTTCCTCGTCCGACCGATCAACATAAAGTTAGGCAATTTCTAGGTCTAGCCAGCTTCTTTCGAAGGTTTATTAAGGGTTTCGCATCAATAGCCCGACCACTCACTCAGCTTCTAAAGAAAGACTCTAAGTGGCAATGGTCGGATTGTGAAGAGAATGCTTTTGTGAGTTTAAAACAAGAATTAACCAAGCGCCCAATTTTATCATTTTATAACCCTAGTTACGAAACTCAACTTCATACGGACGCTTCACAAACTGGCATTGCCGGTATATTATTACAGAGAGCTAATAAAGACGTACCCTTTAGTGCTGTTGCGTACTATAGTAGACAAACTTCACCAGAGGAATCCCGTTTCACCTCCTATGATTTAGAAACGTTGGCGGTTGCATGTTCGTTACAGCGGTTCCGGACGTATCTATTAGGTGTGCCGTTTACTATTGTTACAGACTGTAACTCGTTAAGGGCCACTTTTGAAAAAAGGGACATTTTACCGAGAGTAGCTCGATGGTGGAATATTATGCAGGAATTTGATTTTGACATAGTATATAAGGCAGGTTCTTCCATGTCTCACGTGGACGCACTTAGTCGAAATCCAATTCAATTGGAGGTTACGTTAGCTGAAGTACGATGCATAGAGAGTAATGATTGGATAGCTACGGTACAGCAAAGCGATCCTGAACTTCAGCGTATCGTTTCTATATTGAATGACAAAAATAACGATAATATAATAGAAATAAAAAGTAACTTTAAAATTAAAAGAGGTTTATTATACAGAAGAACTGAGGCAGGAGATCGCTGGGCCGTACCAAAAGGCGTTAGGTGGCAGGTACTCAAAGCTTACCATGATGATATAGGCCACTATGGATTCGATAAAACTTATGACAAAATTAAATCTTACTTCTGGTTTGCTAAAATGAGGCGATTTGTAAGAAAATACGTGAACTCTTGCTTAGAATGTGCCCATACTAAGATTCCAGCTGGTAAAAAGGCAGGAGAACTTCACCCAATACCGAAGGTCGACCGCCCTTTTCACACCTTGCATATAGACCACCTAGGCCCTTTCGTACGGAGTAAAAAGAAGAACACTTACTTACTTCTTATAATTGACGCTTTTACAAAATATATTATACTAGTACCCGTCAAAAATACTAAATCCGTCAACTCTATACTTGCTTTAAAAAACTATTTCCGCACTTTTGGTGTCCCCACGCGAATAGTTTCAGATAGAGGTAGTTCATTTACTTCCAAACAGTTTCAGGAATATTTAGGTACGTTAGGCATTAAGCACATATTAAATGCAGTGGCAACACCACGTGCCAATGGGCAGGTGGAACGTTACAATCGTACTGTTCTAGCTGCTCTTGCAGCGAGCAATTACAATAAGTCCGAAAATCTGTGGGACGAATGTGTATCAGAAATACAATGGGGCTTAAATAATACTATTAATAAAGGAATAGGAAAGACACCATCACAAGCGTTATTTGGTATTAATCTAGCCGGCACATCAAATTCACTTCTTAATCTTAACATTAGTGACGGTTCTGAGCAAGTAGAAAATAGTATTCGAGACATTAGGGATGAAATAACAGAACACATAGAGAAAAAACAAATCGAGCAAAAGAATAGATTTGATAAGGGCAGGAAAAAGGTTAGGTTTCAAATAGGCGAGTTAGTTAGGGTAGAGAGGGATATACCCTCGACAGGGAAAAGTAGGAAATTAGTCCCAAAGCTTCGTGGCCCTTATCGTATTGTGGAGATCCTAGATCATGACAGATACAAGATAGAAGATACCCCGCTATCGCGAAAAGGGAACCGGAAATTCATCGGAGTGTTTTCCGTAGATAAAATATACCCTTGGTTAGTGTACAATAGAAATAGTGGCACTGATACAGGTAGTTCATCCGAAACAGATTAGTGATCGGTAATCGTTCGTTGATTGGGCAGTAATAGTAATTATTTGTACAATGAGATTATGCTTTAAATTAATATTTTCTATACGCAGATTAAAAGATATATTATACTAATGTTATCTAATAAAATATACAGTATAAAATTAGGTTAGAAGTGATTTAGTATAATGTTATTTACTTGCCGATTTGCTAAAAAAATGATTGCTGACATTTTTGTTATTAATTATAAGTAAAGGCAGACTTGTAGACATGCAGGGGCTACTGTTTGTCGAGTAATTGTTATTATGGATATGAAGAGGCCATAATAACCTAGCATAACATTATATAACAGACCATATGGACATGAAGGGGCCATAGGTCATCAGAGTATCCTTACGTTATTGTTAGTCACGTTGGCGTGATTGTGGACATGCAGGGGCCACAGCACGTAGGGTAAAACGGATATGTAGAGGCCGTTATCCTTAAAGTCACGTTGTTGGCGTGATTGTGGACATGTAGGGGCCACAGCACGCTAGAACTATTGAGGGTGCACGTATGCCCGCCAATGGTTCCTTCAACGTATATGTGAGTGCAGCTGCATTACCTACAGTATTGTGGTCAGCGTGGTTGTGGACATGTAGGGGTCACAGCACGTAAAGTTGAAACGGATATGTAGAGGCCGTCGTAACTCCCTCAATGCTGGTGGTGCAGACACAACTGACTAACTATAATTTAATACTATAAATAAACACTAGTTTAGTTTTATTATTCATTTGAAAATAGTAATAGGTACCTACTAGGTATAATATTATTACAATTTCACGGGACGTGAAAGTGCCAGGAAAGGCCGACTGTTAGCTTCCGTTTACATTTTATAAATTATATATAATTGTCAACAATTATTAGACATATTACAAGCCTATACTTAATTATTATACAATGTTATTTTTAGTTCTACAAAGTACCTGTATTTGCATGTGACTGATAAAACCTCATTTGACTTATTACGTCACGCCCTCTGACGGTACTACTTGTTCACTGGTACATGCAAATACAAGGTATCAAAATCGGGGGTCACTGGTCGACACGACACTCTGCGGTGGTAGTCGAACAAGTGCACATCTCTTGGAAATACCTATCTCCTGTTACAGTTTATGTGTTAAATAATTACAGTCTTTTTGAAGACTTCACTTTATTACTTTATTTGTAAAGTAATAAAGTGATTGTTGTATTTAAAATAAAGTGGTTTGTATTACAAGAAGCTGTGTTCATATTTCTGACCTCTAAAAATATTTTATAGTAGAATGTCACCTAGATTTAAATAATAGACTTCTAATAAATATGGCGTAACGTGAACATTGTGTTTCTATATATAAATGCCCTAACAAACGCTTCTACTGCGCAATGGTGTCGCAATCATGTCGCAAAAGTAAGAATAATGAGATATATTAAATAATGAAAGAATAGGATAGTAGCCAATATAAATAAATAAAAAAATATTAATAGCAGTGAGTAGAAAATTGAAATTTATAATAACGGAAAATGGCGGAGTCAACGAAAGAAATTTTACCACGATTAGGAAAAGAGCAAAACTTTAATAATTGGAAATTTAGAGTTAGATTAATTTTAGAAGAATAGCAAGTATGGAGCGTAATGGAGGATGAACGGGATTTAAAAACTGCTAATTTTAAAAGATGGATGCTAAAGCTAGGAGTATAATTATTCAGTGTTTATCTGACAAATATTTAGAGATAGTGAAAACATGTTCAATAGCAAAAGATATGATGATTCATCTAGAAAATCAATTTGAAAGGAAAAGCATATTTAATAAATTACATTTGAAACGTAAGTTAATAACATTAAAACGCGGACAAGATGAGAATTTACATGACTATTTTTTAAAGTTCGACAGCCTTTTATGTGAACTAACTGCTGCTGGGTCTTTGATAGATGACATGGATAAGGTGTGCTATCTTCTGTCGTCGATGCCACTACAATACGATAATGTGATAACCAGTATTGAGACAATGAGTACAGATAAGCCAATAGACATACATTTTGTTAAAGCTAGATTGCTGGATGCTGAAGTAAAAGGGAATAATTTAGAAAAACCACAACCACAGCATCAAACTTCATTTATCACTTGTTATAATTGCCGAAAACAAGGACATAAGGCCACACGTTGCAATAATAGATTTCAAGAGAGAAATTATGCGCAACCAGGTCCTTCAAGACAACATTTTGGTCATACTCCAGGAAGAGGATAATACTAGAGGGACATATAGGCAGAATAGGTACACCTAGTCAACGACGTCAACAAGGATCGACTGCTTTATGTGAGGACTTTCCATTATCTTTTGTTAGTGCCGAAAATGTGTTATTTGTAGAAAAATGTAACGGCGAACATATAGATTTCGTAATAGATTCTGGTGCTACTCAAAATTTAATAAAAGATGTTTACGAAAATTATTTAACGAATATAGAACCTTTAAACATAGAAATGAAAATATATGTAGCAAATGGTCAATTTTTAAAAGCATACAAAAGAGGTAGGTATATTAAATGTAATAATGTAGCAATAACAATAGAGGTTTTAATTGTAAACGGCCTAACCTCAGACTAAGAACTAGACAGAACGAAGAAAATTCTTTGACATGTATGAGCGAGAACACAAGATACAATTTATTGGTGCAAAAAACAGACAGTCATAGATTTTTGTCTTTCTCGCCGTGGCCAGTTTTTGGTATTGTCACGATGTCAAAATGCTTTGTCTGTCACGATTCAACTGACATAATCGAACATTTCTATAAAAATTCGGGTTTTACATTATATGTAAGTATTAAATCAGTGTTTTGAGAATGTTTATTATTCTTCCAAGGTGATAATAGTGCTTGTAAAATAGATTACTATGCTACAAAAGCTACAGCGAGCGAAAAAATACAGGTAATAACATTTCATTCATATGTAGTCGAAAATGAAATAATTTAATGATTTAATGCTATAAAGTGATATAAAATGGACTTTTTTTACTCGTAATTAATAATTTCTACTAAGATACACTCGCAAAACACGTTTTCTAGCTAAATTTCTATTACTGAGAATTGTTTTGGTGTTGCCTTATTGCGAATTTAATTTGGCCAGTTTTCACTTTACTAATAAATTTATATGTAATTTATGAGATGATCATAAAAAATTACCATTTTAAGTTTTCCTCTAATCCAGATGCGAGATCGAAATTGGTGGATGCTACGGGAAAACGAGGCAACCCACTAAATACCCAAAATATGTTTCACGATATTTTGTTGATGTTCCATTATACATAATAAGAAAATAGTAACGTTCATTCATGCGAATAGATAGCATTTAAGAATATTAAATTTACAAATCACAAGGTAACCGTGTGAACCATGTATTGAAGGAAAATCGACAAGGTTACCATTCTTACCAACACCTCGACCACGATCGGGATATATAGGTGAAATGTAACATACAGATCTTTCAGGTCCTGTTACAACCATCGAGCTCATAATAAGGGGGAGAGGAAATGACTAAAAATTTACCGAGCCAATTCTTTGAAATCCAAAAATGGCGGAATTTCCGCTAGGAAAGCGCGTAAAAAATATCGATATCGATACTTCACTCCTTCAAGCGATCTATAAATTTTTGGGTGGACAAAGGTTTTTTTAATTGCGTAAATCTTTATCTACCTGTACCTATAATTATATCTATGTGTGTCAAATTGCAACCCAATCCATTCAGTCATATGAGCTAGTGGTTGATAGATCAATCAGGCATACCTTCTTTTTAAACAAACAGAAAATTAAGGGCATAACACTCTATTGAATAGATTTGGGTGGTAAAAAGCATAAAGAAATAAATAATAATTTAATCCTGGATGGACCAAATATATGGTCAAAGCTGTAGGGAGCCGTTGGATGCAGTCAGCACAAGCCCACTAGTTCTGGTGCTCTCTTGGGGAGGCCAATGTCCAGCAGTGGACGTTTAAAGACTGATGGTTGGATGAATAGACGGGGTGGTAGATTTTCTTTTAAATAATTATTTTGATAAACGTTGTGATTTTCAATTAAATATTTGTTAGGAAGAGTTTCTTATTTACGATCAAGTTACAGACCTCATTCTAACTATCGTTTATTTAGCCCAAATATGGTGAAATATTTGTCAACCTGGCAATATTTAAAAAAATATTGCTTTATTATAATACCGACAGTAACTCACGTTTAGGATCGATTACGTCGACCCGGGTTTCGAGCATATCCGATGCTCATCATCAGGACGAGTGCGCAGCGGCGTCTGCGAGCTCCCGGCTTGCACTGCGGAGCGCATGGCGCGCGGCTCGACGCGACAGCGGTGCAGTATGCGGTGGGGGGCTCGCTGGTGGAGCGTGCCCGGCACCGACGATGTCGGCCGGAGATGGTCGATCGTGTCCGGGAGCGGATGGATGTGTTTTTGCTTCGTACCTCACTATATTATTGTCCCTCGTATGTTTACATACCACACTGACTGTGTCGCCCTCCAAGTCCATGTTCACTTTTGTTTCGAGGTAGCATTAAGGGCCGGTAACCAAGCTGACGAGAGCTTCCACCCACCATCTCTGTTAAATGTTTGATGACGGTTGATCTCTATAGCCTCACGTACTTTGCGAGGAACGTAAAACTTTTCTCGAGCTAATACGGAAGCTTTGTCAAACCTTTATAATGCTTTATGTCACAGAGATGTGCGTGTTCTGCTACAGCTGATTGGTTGGTATCCATATTCTTGTTATTTTCGATTTCACATTTTTCACTTTGTGTTTAATGTATAGTGCTAAGCATGTCAAATGCTAAAAATATATATAAAAATATCTAAATATTTAAAGGGTTTGCGTCATTATTAGGTAAAATCTTAATTGTAAAATTAAGTTTACCTGGTCGGTATAATGTATGAAAATACTTCCGACAGATGGCGCAGGCGTCACCCATGGATGTTAAGTATGATGTGTTATCGAAATTAGCAGTCAGGAGCAATTGTCAAGATGGCTGAATTGGTAAAGCATCTGGACGGTATCCAGAAGATGCAGGTTCAAATCCTGCTCCTGACTGTTATTTTCGATTTCACATTTTTCACTTTGTGTTTAACCTACCATACTTCCCAAATTTTTTTTATGGAATATGGCAATTGTACGTGTACAACGCCAAAACAAAAAAAAAAAAAGTTGTGGATGGTGCATGTGGTGGTATGTCAATTATGTCATGTCAAATGTCAATGTCGAATTGTCGATTGTCTAGAAATTATTAAAAATTATCGAATTTACGGAATGTTTTTGTATAATAATATTTTTGTCATGCGTGACTTTATTTTCTCGACAAGTTCATATTTTATTTAATACATTTATAAGAAAATAATTTTCTTCATTATAGGGAAATGGTAAATCCTCGCTTTCAATAACTTCGCAGCAAGAATGATTAAGTTATTACAAGAAACAGAATAGAACCTTCGTGAGTACCTAATATTTTTCTGAATCCGTAGAATATATAATATATACACTGGCTGTAGGTGGTGATGGATTATCCTCAAAAAGTTTTGTCCAGGTGGTGAGTGTAAAACAGTCCTCATGGTTCACTCTTCAAAAAATTACTGCTAGTATTGTCCAATAAAGAAAAAAGTAAAACATTTTTTTTTTTCTTTACGAGTTCTGTGTTAAGTACATATTCCTCCAACAACTTATAATAAAGTAACTTATATTCATTTATCAAGTCAATCTATTTTTCAATGAATTCAAAGTGCCTGTATAACGAGAATGTAAGTATAAACACCTGGATATTGATAATCATATTATTATCTTGTTCCTCATGGTTTTTTTAGTGTGTTTCTGGTGACTAGATTTGGTAGAAAGTTTGTTTTTCTATGATTACATAGTAACCATTATCTGATATCTGTTACCTGTAGAGTTTATCTTTTTGTTTAACATTTAAAATGCTTTTTTAATAATACTCTAGTTATTTTATTACTGGAGTACCTTAAACCAATACTGCAAATTCCTGCATAGACTTTGTACATATTAATTTTTAATTTACATGTCAAATAAATATAAAATATTGTTTCAATATGAATTTCAAATTTACAGCAATAATTGGCAAAATTGTATGTGAGTAAGATGGATTCAAAATATGCATCTATTGGTGCTGGTAAAAGTTTAAAACCAATTGGTTTAAAACGTAATCAGATTATGTTTGAGAATATAAATGTAAAGAAATTTAAATTATTTAATAATGGCATAGCATCTAAAAAAGTGGAGCACAATGGACACAATGAAAATATTAAAGAGATTGTTAGGGAGACAAAACAGGATTTGCTAGCAGCAAGATTGCAGTTACCAGTCTATATGGTAAAAAATAGGTATGTATTATTTGAAATTCAATATACACTTATTATGTAAGAGGATCCGAAAATACTTATACATAGCATCACGCCTGTATTCCCCGAAGGGGTAGGCAGAGGTGTATTACACACCCATGACTCGCCAGCTATGTTTTAAGTCCCATGTAATAGGGGGCGAGCCTATTGACGTCTACCGGGCACATTTCCAAACTCCTGGCTGTTACTGAGAATTTTTCTGTTTAGGAAAAAGCTCAATAACATTGCCCGACCCGAGGATCGAACCCGAGACCTCATGATACACTTATACTGGGTTATTTGTCTTTCTTAGTTTTACTTAAACCTTTTTGTCTGATTAGACTTAAAAACTGAGTTGAAATGCTTGTAGCATGTGCATGAAAATATGAGAATTTGTTACAAAGTTATGTTACGTTGCATGATACATTGCGCAAATGTGTCATGTTACATTTCATTTCACATAGCGTAAGTCTGTATGTGGCATTAAGTACATGATAATTTGGAATGTATTAATGTTTTTAAATTATATAACCTAAGTCATATATATTTTAATAGTTGCCATGGTTGTGACACCTTATGCTCAACGAGTTGTGAGACACAAGTATCAATAGAAATGATTTGGTAAGAGTTATGATGCTGGTCCCAACTGACTGCTGAGTTAATATAGCGGGTTGAAACTAGATTATGTTCATTTGGATTTGGTTTTATTTTTTAAGATATTACTGTGTGACGTCCATCCATGGAGGTGACAAAAAAATTTATCACAACCTTTCACAGATAGGAAGTTATTTATAAAATACATATGTATAACTATAAATATTATATTGTTAAATATGCAGATAGAACAGAATAGATTTTTGATGTTCTTATATATTCTTTAATATTTTTGGATGTTTTAGTCAAGGGAGTAAAAGCCATTCTAGGTGTAATCTATTGTCCTCCCAACATTGATTTTTTCTCCAGTATCAATCTGATACTGTAATCTATAGGATCAGAATATACACATCATATCGTCATGGGTAATCTTAATACCAATCTCCTCACACCACTCTCATCTTAATCCTGAAAACTCCAAATTAAAGACTCTGCTAATTTACAAGTCCTACCCCATTCTTCACAACACAGATGGTAGCGATACTTGGCTAGACCTTATCTTTTGTCTCCTCTCACGGCCAACTTCCTGCTCCTCGTTTTTCTCACCGTGAACTAATTTTCGTCCCCTACACACTCAAACCACCTAAACCTAAACCACTTTTCTGGCACATGCGTTAATTTCGTCGGATGAATATTGAAACTCTATGAAAAAATGCTTCAGAAATGAACTGGAATCAGCTAGAAACAGCCTCCACAGTTGATGACAAGAGAACTTAGTGAAACCATTAATAAGCTCTTTGATTCGCATTAGGAAGGTGAAATTAGAACGTCCGCCTCTTGTGACATAGGGATGGCTATGAGAAAACGAGATCGAGCATTTCGTGGATATAAGAGGGCTCGTAGTAGTGAGAACTGGCTTGGTTTTAAGACAGCAAGAAATAGGCGCGATCAGATGATACGCAATGTCAAACGCCGCCATATTCTTGATTCTGTCCGTGTGGTGACGGGCTAAGAATACAAGTGTCACCACCCCAACCTTTCCCGTGGTTGTCGTACAAAGCGAATGAGGGAAGTAAGCATTTATCACCTATTGCATTACTGGTGGTAGGGCTGGGTACCTAGTGAGAGTACTCACTTGATATCGGGCCCGAAAGGGCCGGTACCACCGTCTCCTTTGTGATCAGTCATGAAGCACATCAGTGTGTTTTGGCTTTAGCAGAAGATAGCCGTTTATTTTTTGATTCTAATTTGAGAATAAATGCGTGCGTGATAAATGCGTCCTAACCCAAGAGGACCTTCCTCTATGCGTGCTTGGGTGTATAGCTGTAGATCATCAGCATACCTACAGATGATACGAACACTGAAGATTTAGAGATCGGTGTTTAATAAATAGAGAAAATAGTAAAGGAGAGAGTGTACCGCCTTGTGGAACGCCAGTGCCGAGAACGCGCTAACGCGACAGTCTCATTAATTCGAACCGACTGCTGGCGCTCCCGAAGATAGGAAGAGAACCAATCCAGTACTATGTCTGAGATCTTAAGATGGGAAAGGATGAATAAAAGGATGTCGTGATTGACGGTATTAAAGGCGTTTGAAATGTCAATTAGGACAAGCACAGTAAGTTTTGTGTCCTCCATGCCAGCCCATAATATCGCCAGTAACTTTGAGGAGAGCGGATGGTGGTACCTACCCGCTCGGACCTGATAGCATGTGAGTACTCCCACTTGGTACCCAGCCCTACCACCAGTAACGCATTCTTTCGCTTTTTGCTTCCCTTAGTTACCTCGTATGACACTCGTGAGAAAGAATGGGGTGATGACACTTGTATTCTTAGTCCGTGACCACACGGACAATATTCGTGAATTTTTCATGTTGTATCAGTTTTTAACCCGTGGAAGGTTGAAATGTAACACGTAATAATCAATATTCGCATCAGGGTTGCTATCGCAAAAACCTGAGCCTTGATAGTCTAGGATTGCTGTAAAATCGCAGAAAATGTACAAAACTGCTGTATAGTTAGTAAAATACTAGTATTTAGATATTTTTATATATATTTTTAGCATTTGACATGCTTAGCACTATATATTAAACAAAAAGTGAAAAATGTGAAATCGAATATAACAGTCACGAGCAGGATTTGAACCTGCATCTCCTGGATACCGCACCCAGAGACGTTAAGTATGAATGTGTTATCGAAATTAGCAGTCAGAAGCAATTGTAACGATGGCTGAATTGGCAAAGCATCTGGACGGTATCCAAGAGATGCAGGTTCAAATCCTGCTCGTGACTGTTATTTTCAATTTCATATTTTTCACTTTGTGTTTAAAATACTAGTAATTTCATAATAAAAAAAATGCTCCTCTTTTAACGGTTCCCCTATTACAGATTCACGCGTATTATTTACTAGCCTTTGCCCGCGGCTCCGCCGCATGCGAAAGCTAGTTTTAAGCAAACGCGATAGACTCCGTAAACGTAGTTATTTATTTCACAAAGCTAGTTTTTAGGTTATAAATATCTCATTATAACAGTATAGTTGGTGTGGCGTTGTTGATTCAGCAAAGAAACTAGACTGAAGAATGAATACATAATCCATCCTTTATTGATGATACTTTTAACGTTTATTTATACAATAGTACGTGCTGATGAGTTTATTGATAGTGTCTTACAGTACTTGTGAAACATGCTGATTTACATCTTAAAATCTATGTAAGAAATATGAAGTAAAGGAGATCATATTATAAGATGTGATATTGAATAGAAACTAAATGGTGACAGTGTGTCACCAGTTTTTAAGTCTAATCAAGAGCTATCAACCCAAAACAGTTTCATTCCTATCCGTTCAGTAGTTTTAGCATCATATGCGTGCAAACAGTATAAATTAAAAAAATATTATATTGTAGAAGATACTTTTTTTTTAGGTGGGATTTAATGTACCTACCGCACACCCCGCTGTCCGGGGAGACATCGGGGTAGTGTGAGGCTCTCACCCACTAAAACCCGCCGTGCGCCCTCATTCATCTGTACTCGGCGGACCACTGGTACCGCGTGTATTCTCTTCAGTGGTCCGCGCGTGGCTAGCCCCGTCGAGTCCCCGCGCACCTGGGACGTCACACCTTCGCGGTAGGCTCAACGCGGGCGGCGGATAATCCCCGATCCAACCACCCGCGGCCTCGGCTAAGGCGGCATTAGGCACAGATAGTCGCGCACACGCCGCCCCGCGGGCCGGTGGCGGGTCGGGCCAGAGGAGAGATTGGCCTCCCTGGCCCTTTCCGCCGCCTCCTTCCGCGAAATGACATCCTCGCAGAAGGTGGCGCCCGCGGTCCAGTACCTATCGCTGCCGACCATAGCTCGCACAACAGTTGGCAGCGACAGGTCCTCTCCGATGACTGCAGCAAGATCTCGGCGCTGCCCAGCCCAGGCCGGACACGACTCAAGCGTGTGCTGCGCCGAGTCTTCGCTGCAGTCGCAGTGGTGGCAGTAGGGAGTCTCCTCCCTCCTAGCGACCGTGTACTGTGTGACAGGTACTTGCCGTGTACAGGAGCAGGATCCTGCTCGTGACTGTTATTTTCGATTTCACGTTTTTCACTTTGTGTTTAATGTATAGTGTTAAGCATGTCAAATGCTAAAGATATATATATAAATATCTAAATATTTCGATTCGTTTTTATGATGTGATTTTCTATTTGATACTTAATTTGACGCCTAATAACATAATATACACGTGGTTAATTTACTTATTAATTAGTTGACATATTAGTATTTACAAACATAAGTAGCCTAAGTTACACCTTATAACATCAATTATCTGCCAGTGAAAGTCCCGTACAAATTGGTCCAGCCATTTCGGAGATTAGCCAGAACAACAGACTGGCAAAAACTGTGAAAAATGGTATTTTGTGATTGGTAATGTATATATTGGGTGTACTTTGTGTCCTAAACTATATGTTTTGTGTTAAACTATATGTTTGTAAAGTCCCCCGTGGTACAAGGATTATTTCTCCTTAGGCTTTATTTCTTTTATGTAACGGCGAATGAAACTAAAAACCCTGTGTTCTTGCCGCAAAACCGGTATCGAGTTACTGGTGCCCAACAGAATATGTACGTTCGTGTCACGTTATAAGTTTCAATTTCGCGTGCAAGCAGGTAGCGGTAGTGAGCAAATTTTACCTTATACTATACCCAAACTTGACCTTAGTTCGAGAGTGAGACTTATGTACTTAACTACTATTAGTTATTCTGTTAGGTACTGCACCAGCAGTGGGACTTTTATATGTGCTGTAAGGAAGAAATTTCTAATATTATATTACAGTAGTAGGTTCTTATCTAGATTTCAACATTGTTGTAAACACAGGTTCTCTCTGTGCAATTTAAGAACATATTTAAAAGCAATCTTAGTTACTTTTGGTTCTTATTCACCCCTTTTTCCCTTTTTATAGGCTCTTGGATGAAGTGAGAAAGAATGAGACTATGATACTGATAGGTGAAACTGGCAGTGGTAAGACCACACAGATACCACAGTTGATACATGAACAGAGGATTGAAGGAACTGGTGCCATAGCTGTAACACAGCCACGCAGAGTTGCAGCCATCACAATTGCACTTAGAGTAGCGGCTGAAATGAACACTGAAGTTGGATCAATTGTTGGGTATGGCACAACATTATTTTTCAAATATCAAATTATATCATACTCTTTTTTTCACAAAAAACATAGCATCACGCCTGTATACCCCGAAGGGTTAGGCAGAGGTGTATTACACACCCACGACTCGCCAGCTATGTTTAAGTCCCACGTAATAGGGGGCGAGCCTATTGACGTCTACCGGGCATACGTTACGTCGTTTTTTTCGAAGGTGGGAAAAATGTACACCCTTTCGTTCTGGGCAACGAGTAGTGTAATGTGGGGCCCTCGCCTACTAAATGTGCCGTAATTTGGCCGTTACTGGCGGACCACTGCAACTGGACCGCCGCCGGTTGACCCTTTCGAGTACCGTGTTTGAGCGATGTATTCACAATGATGTATGCACAAGTCGTTGCCTCGATGTGAAGTATAGCTTGACCGTATTTAGGACGCTCAGTTCCCAGTTTAACCCAACTAACGAAGTCCTTTCCTAAGGAGAGATATTTTAATAAAAATGCATATATTTATGAAGACTTTGTGTGTTGTTATAGGTACTCAGTTAGATTTGAAGATGTAACAAGCCCAAAAACAAAAGTTAAATATTTAACAGATGGTATGTTGCTCAGAGAAGCTATAATAGACCCTTTGCTTAAAAAGTACTCTGTTATAATCCTAGATGAAGCCCACGAGAGAACTGTAAACACTGACGTACTTTTCGGTATAGTTAAACTGGCGCAGAAAGAAAGAAATGAACGCACAAATCCACTTAAGGTAATGTTTAATTGATTAGTAAAATTTGAGTGATATAATGAATTAAATAATCTGATGCATATTTAAAATTTCTAGGTGATAATAATGTCTGCGACGATGGATGTGGATGCATTCAGTAAGTATTTCGATAACTGCCCTGTAATCTATTTAGAGGGCAGAACTTTTCCTGTTACAATTTATCACTCAAAACAGAAGCAGGATGATTATCAGTATGCTGCTGTATGTACAATATTTCAACTTCACGCCACTACACCAGCAAGGTGAGTTAAGTCATTAAAATATATTAGTTGTTTTTTAATAACTCCGTTTCTCATCTGGTTGTTGGACAGTATTCACTAGTTTATGGACAGTAATTAAATATGTTCCTTGGTGAGCGCGTCACTCGAGACGCTGGACGGATTCATCCATCCATCCATCAGCCTTTCATCTTTCACTGCTGGACATAGGCCTCCCCAAGAGAACGCCACAGCGAGCGGTCCTGTGCCGCCTGCATCCAACGACTGCCTGCGACTTTGACCAGGTCATCGGTCCACCTGGTGGGAGGCCGTCCTACACTGCGCCGTCCGTTACGCGGTCGCCACTCGAGAACATTTCTTCCCCAACGGTTGTCGGTTCGTCGAGCGATGTGGCCTGCCCATTGCCACTTCAGCATGCTGACCCAGCGGGCTATGTCGGTCACTCCCGTTCTCCTACGGATTTCCGTATTACGGATCTTATCACGTAGAGAGATCCCAAGCAAAGCCCGCTCCATAGCACGCTGAGCGACTTTAAGCCTTGATATAATGGCCTTAGCCAACAATCAGAGACCACGCCGCTGTGCCATAAGTCATCACTGGTAACACACACTGGTCGTAGACCTTCGTCTTCAGACACTGTGGAATATTGGACAAGAAGATCTCCCTCAGCTACCCGAACGCTGACCAGCCGAGCTGGATTCGTCGATCGACCTCTTTCTCGAAGTTGTGTCTACCTAACTGGACAGTTTGTCCCAGGTATAGATAGTGGTCGACAACTTCGAGAAGCGCACTCCCGGACCAGGACCGGTACTGAAAGGACATGGACATTAGACATGACTTTCGTCTTGTCCATGTTCATTTTTAGACCCACTCGGGAGTCACGGCTGAAGTCGTTGAGCATGGTACCAAGGTCATTCTGCCATGACCACGATATCATCTGCAAATCGAAGGTGAGTTATGTATTCGCCATTTATGTTGATGCCTAATCCGGTCCAGTCCAAGAGCTTGAAAACATCTTCCAATGCAGTGGTGAAGAGTTTCGGGGACATGACGTC